>CM073762.1:8628736-9292469 GCA_037127475.1 Arma custos
ATCAACTAATATTTATTCAAGAAAGTAAATATAGTTATCAAAGGGTAGACTACTGGTTAGAAAGATGTAGGTTTTTGTAATATTGAAAGTTTTGACATGGATATACCAGTGGCTTTCTTCTTATAAGAACTAACTTGTTAAGTATGGATTAATATTATAACTTATTAACAACTCTAGAACTGACTTAGTGACTACGCTCTTTTGCATTCTATAGTCGGACCATAATATCTCTCTCTCTCTCTCTCCTCTCTCTCTCTCTCTCTCTCTCTCTCTCTCTCTCTCTCTCTCTCTCTCTCTCTCCTCTCTCTCTCTCTCTCTCTCTCTCTCTCTCTCCTCTCTCTCTCTCTCTCTCTCTCTCTCTCTCTCTCTCTCTCTCTCTCTCTCTCTCTCTCTCTCTCTCTCTCTCTCTCTCTCTCTCTCTCTCTCTCTCTCTCTCTCTCTCTCTCTCTCTCTCTCTCTCTCTCTCTCTCTCTCTCTCTCTCTCCTCTCTCTCTCTCTCACTCTCGCTCCCTCCCTCCCTCCCTCTCACTCTCTCTCTTTCCCCCTCCCTCCCTCCCTTCCTCCCTTCCTGCCTCCCTCTCCCTCTCTCTCTCTCTCTCTCTCTCTCTCTCTCTCTCTCTCTCTCTCTCTCTCTCTCTCCTCTCTCTCTCTCTCTCAACTATATATGTGAGGGGCCCGCAAGTATACACAAAAACCTTAGGTCATCAACCCAAATGTTTAATCTTATCAATCACAAACTAATAATACTAGCAGCCTCAGTAAATAAGTCGAATTTCGTGCTGAGAACCAAAATCGTATTGAGGGAAGTGGAATCGTGTCATTATCTCAGTTTTTTTACTTGAAATTGAGTTGTAATATAAAAATTAACGCTATTTCAAGCCAAGGACTGATTTCTTAGTCCCTTATTCTCTACGTAAATAACATGATTCTCTTTCCTTAAGTATAAGAAACTCATTTTGGAGAAAATTTGACTTTAAGGTTGTAGATGCAGTTATTTTTATTATTACAATCTGTTGTTATTGCACATGAAGCATACTAATTAGTCATATAATAAAATGCGGCCCGATGAGTAGCATCAATGACTGATGCAGGAGTGTCTCACGGGGCAGGCGCCTCGGGGGACAATCGGCCCCGTCAATCAGGCACTGCCTCGGGGCGTCTGTCGTCAGCTGTTGCGCTTAAAGTCAGTTAGCTTTGCTAATAACTCCGTTGTAATTACAGTTCTGTCTCATATCGAGAAATAAATATGGCCAATGTATTTCTTATTATAGTACGTTAATTACGAGCCATATTGCTACGACGATAAAGAGTAGGGTTCCCAATCAGGAGGCGTGAAAAGAAGTCAGGAGGAGAGTTCATGATAATATGAAACTTGTAAAGTTGTAAAAATATAATCCTTTGTTTTCTGCTGTTAACTGTCTGGAATGGACGAATGGAATATTTTATGATCTGTAGAACCCCCCCTGATGGGGCTCACCAGCCTCTATTAAGTGGTTACCCATAAATCAGGGGGGGAATCTTAGTACAAAACCAGTTCAGTTTTGATACACTTGCAAGTCTTCATCAAGCTCTAATAAACGAGATAAGAAAAAATGTATTTACAATAATTTAAGGATTCTCTCAATAAAAGATTTTATTGATTTAATATTTTATCGGCGTTGACTAGCAACCGATTGAGGAACTAATTTTTGTTTTGTCTTTTATTGTCCTTAATCAGTTCAGTTATAAGTGTTTTTAAAAAATGGCGGAATCATAAAGCCACTCTTCCTGACTTATTAAGCGAAATAAAGCACTGCTTTTTAATTAAAAAAATAAATAAATAGAATGCAACGATTTGAAAAATAAAACAAGCCTACATCAATCGATTTTAAGGCGGTTACTTTTAAGACGGACGGAACGGAGAATACAAAATAAGATCATGATATATTTCTTTCTTTTTTTAAATCTATTTATTGCAATTTACAACTGTACATTTGAATACATCAAGTAAATATGATGAAAAATAAATAATGTCCCGAGATAAAGGCAAGTAGAGAAATTAATCAATGGTAATACTCGAATAACAAATTTAACTTAGAAGGTCACGAGGCCATCTTCTTTTCAGACGCCTTGAAGGAATTGAAGAGATTGCCAAGTTTGAATCTAGTATGTTTGAGTGGGAATAAAGTTTGTCATTCGGGCCAAATCAGCAACCAATGGGGACATCAAGGTCATTATGGATTACTTTGTTCGTAACAAAGTAAGGAGCATTGAGGATTTTACGAAAGATTTTGGATTGTAATGATTGACTACGAGAGGAATTCGGTGGCTTAGTGGACCCCCAAAAGCTCTACTGTGTAAGTCCAGATGGGTCTAATGACTGTCATGTATATGAGTCTTTTGTAATTAATTGGAGCTTAGAGCGTTTGTCTAGTGAATGTTGAAGTAGGCGAAAACGTCGAGCGGTTTCTTGTCTTTTCAGTCTAGTATGAGGATTCCAAGTTCAGCGTTTGTCAAGGTGTAATCCTCAGTACCGGGCCTGTCCTACAGGAATCATTGATATTTCTTTTAAACTAATAAATTATGTTTTCATCTATAAAATAAACATAATATAAAGAAAAACAATAATATCACAAAACAGTAATATGTGAGCACTCGTATTTCAATAAGCTCACGAGAGGGGGTTCAAAATAAATTCTAAACTTGAACTAAAATTTCTAGAATAATATTAGAATACTACCTCTACTAAAACGTTAAGGTACATACTGTAGTAAAATTAACTGAGCATTTGTTTAATTAGTAAAATAGAGGTCGGTCCGCCGTTAGGGTAATAATACAATCAACGTTTTTGAGGTTATGTAAAAGAACATCTTTTTAGTTATAAGAAAAACTTTTAAATCATCAAATCATACAAGACTGAAAAGACAAGAAACTGCTCGACGTTTTCGTCTACTTCAACATTTACTGGACAAACGCTCTAAGCTCCCAATTATTTACAAAAGACTACATGACAGTTATCAGACCTATTTGGGACATACGGAGTTGAGCTTTGGGGCTCTACTAAAACCATCCATTTCATCTCGTATCCAATCCTTACAATCCAAAATCCTTCGTGAAATCCCCAATGCTCCTTATTATGTCACAAAAAAAAACTCATCCATCATGATCTTAATATCCCATATGCTGCTGATTTGGCCCAAACTAGATACCTATCCTTCCATGACAAGCTCCATACACACTTGAAATCGCTAGTCTTGCTTCCCATACTATTCCTGATACCCTCCGAAGCGTCTGAAAAGAAGATGGCCTCGAGACCTTCTACTATAGAACTTTATTGGACTGCTGCCAACGGGTAGTTTCTCCAGAAGTGTTTTTTTTTCGTTCATATTAGCAAATTTACTTGTTGTAATATTATTACAGTTGTAAATATCAATGAATTAATATTTAAAAAAATCAATAAAAAAGTCATCAAATATTACTAAAATTTAAACAAATGAATCCTATAGTTAAAATCCGTCGATGGTCGAAATTCTGACACCACAATATACAGCTATGCATTTTAAATATTCATGTTCAAGTGAAGTTAATTGAAAAGACAGTGAAATTTTGTTTAGCCTGAAACTTTAATTGCTTTCTATTATATATGTATTTCGAGATCGTCATACATTAATTTTATTCTCTGAGTCTCTAATATGACGCAATTCTATTTTAAATGTATTTATTATTATAATGTAAATTATATATTACTAATTATATTAAATTTTAATTATATTTATATTTTATAGATTATCTTATTCAATATTCTGTATACTATTGATTAATTGAGTTTAAAAAAATTGCACTATGAGCCAGTTTGGAACGCTGAGTGGCTTTGCTAAAGAAACTGGGTGCGAATTCGGCTTCGGCAGATAAATAATTTAGCCTGTTAACAAGCACGGACGAATCCTGTGGTATCTATAGATCCTCAGCATCCATAAAATGGGTACCCTTGATTGGAGGAAAATCTAGCCGATGAGCGATCTTGGCCAAAACACCTCCAAACCTAAAAGCCTATAGGTTTTTTCCGATATAACCGAATCTAAACCTGAGAAATAATTGAAGTTGACAGTTGGTATGATACATGCCAATAAAAATGTATTAAAATCTTAGTGGACACCACATAAATTATAAATCAGTTTAAAAGTGATCTTTAATAATAACAAAATCTGTGGAAAGTGTCTAAATAATCTGAATTTTCTCATATCAGACAATACCTAAAAAAATAAACAACAAAGAAAAATAACAAAATAGGTACGATTACAATAAATTAAAAAAAAAAATTGGTCGACTGTATCTTCTAATTCAAGGAAGAAATAGTTGGGGGTGCAGTCAATCAAAACACCAAAATAAGCATAACTTATTTATTATGTGCCGACGTTTCGGCCTACAATAAATAAACGTTTCGGGCTACAGCTTGGGGAGCTCAGGCACTTGTGTCTGAGCTCCCCAAGCTGTAGCGTGTTCTATTCGCCCTGAAGATGGCCTACATTGTAGGCCGAAACGTCGGCACATAATAAATAAGTTATGCTTATTTTGGTGTTTTGATTGACTGCACCCCCAACTATTTCTTCCTTAAATAAAAAAAAAATGTTTATTTATTTATTTCTAGTATATTTTGTTATAATTCACAAAAGTAATATACTGTACTAAACAGACCAGTCTCAAATTTTAAAATCACATACAGAATGATATATACAATGAATAAAAAAATTATACAAAAAAAACTTTCAACATGGAAAAAATATATATACCTAATATAAAAATAAACAAAAATTATCACTATACATTCTTAATAACTTATATAAATATATATTAATAATAACAATAAAATGAAATAAATTGGTATCCTACAGTAATAAATGCTTTGTTCTTTTATGTACATACCGCTTTGTACAATTTTTTGTTTAGGCCCCTATATTTTTTATAAGTGGGTTTCAATTGTGTTTACACTTAAAAAAGAATTTTTTGCATAGTTTATTGATGAATACATTTATATACATAATTTTAAATTTAGTGTATGATTACAATAAAAGATCTGAATCAAAATGGATTTAGGGTTCGTCAAAAAGAATGTACAAATAAAAAAAAAAAAAAAAATAACACGGTTTTTAGTAATTTTCTCGGTGAAATAAATGTTCGCCTAGTTCTCCGTCAAGTCTGGTAGACTAAACTATAAACATGACCTGAATCGATTTGGAAGTTTTCAAACTAGTTTTGATATGAACCGCTTTATGAAATAACCCATTTTAAAGTTTGAAGCGAAGCTATTGGGAAACAGATTATTGGTTTTTAGTATGAGATATATTTCGCGCTTTTTTGATATCGACGTACAACTAGTTGACAGATTAATAACGAGCTGAAATATTTTAGAGAGCTTTATAAAATGATTGGGGAACGAAGTAGCTTAGTAACGGGAATTATTTTTAAATGATCGTGATATGATAAGATGGCTCAAAGTCACCCAGATTTCACAGGGTACTATAAATCGGGGTAAAAATCTGGTGGTTGAACGTAATCTTGAACAAAACATTTCCTTAACAACGGTTGTCCTGGAAACAGTACATTCTCTACCATGTACTGAATCCAAGACCCTTCATTGAACAAAAGGTTTTTTTTTTTAGTAAGTGTGAAATTATATAAAAGATTTTCAAGTTGGCCGTACTAATCATTCATCTATTAAATATTATTTCAACAAATATAAACTAAGTGGTTTCAGCAAACGTATTTGTTCAATATATTTTATTTGTAATATTTTTTTAATGAGAAAATGGATGAAAATTTATTTTATCTGAACCGACGTTTCGGCCTAGCTTTTAGGCCATCATCATCTAAAACATGTTGTTATCTTATAGTATTGTTTCTCATACCACATATAATCCCATTACATACATACGAATAGCAGCTTTTGAAAGATCTTTCCTTATCCGATCCTCCTCCCTTTTGAACTCTATACCTTCTTCCATCCGTAGTTCCAATAATCTTCCAGCCTTCAAATCCCGTATATTCCATCACCTAATATCCCTAAAGTTCCCAAAAAAGTTGGAAATAGATGGATCAGTTTTTGACTTAAAATTCCCTCATTCGATGAATGAATGTATTCGATGTATTCGATGAATATATATGAGTCTGTGGGGTATAAACCACGTACATATGTTTTAATAACATCTAGTTGGATATTTTAAAGAACGATAAATGAAGGAAATAAGTGTAAATCACTGAGTATTGTTTGAATTTTTCTTTGTTATTATTTTTTTATTTCCTTTATATATATAAATATATATATATATATATATATATATATATATATATATATATATATATAACTATAAATTGTTTCTCTTATATAATTATTGTTAACTTATTTTAATTTTTTTCTTTCTTTTCTTTTAATCAGTTTTTAAAATATTGTTTGGAGATAATTTGCATTTTTTTCATCATTTATTATTTTTTTCACTTACTAAATTATCTGTAATAATTAATCAATGTAAATTATTTTACGCTCTAACGCACAATAGCTTACTGATCGCGGGTTCGTAGCCCGACAGGTGGCCCTAGGATTTTTTAAAGGGAGTAAAAAATCCTTAGTTACGCCGTCCTTCGGAAGGGACGTTAAATGGGGGTCCCGAGCCTATACGATGTCAGGTACTCGTTAAAAATCCCTATCCTTATTAAACCTGGATAGGCAAAATTTAGAGCTCCCACTGTAACATCGTCCGATTAGCCATAGCAGCATAAAGTGACGTTAAATGAACAAACAAACAATAGCTTATTTGTTATTAGAATAATTGTTATTCTAAAGGGACTCTAAGGGAAAGAATAAATAAAGACATTATTATTATTATATTAACGAGAATGATATATCAAATACTTGAGTTCTCCCAATGATATAATATTTAATAGACCCAATGAGTCCTGCAATAACTATTATCAATATATAAGTTTCAATTGTTATTTGCTGATAATATTTCTATACAATGACTCCTAGGACAAAGATTCCTAAAACTCATGGACCAATAAGAAACAATCCTGGTGAGACAGGAATATAAGTCAGATGTGATATATCTCTTATAGGCAACGAATTTTTCTCCTTGGAAGCTATCCAATGTGTTCCATGGTTAGATCTATGATCCATTATATTCCTTAAATCGATAGCCATATTTCTGCTATACTATCATATCCCTTCTCTCATAGCGTCTTTTTTTTTGTTTGCTTTTGTATGATTGGGCTTGAGCAAGACTAGAACTTTTTATTTTTATTTTTTGTTATTTTTATATCGTTTTTCTAAGTCTTTTTTGATTTAAAACGCTTTGATTTCTTAAATCATTCTCAGATATTTAGAGTAATTACTAAACATAATCACTTCTTCTTCTTCCTCAAACCCGTGTGTGCCGTCTCGGTCCACCGTGCCTATTGGTCTATTGGTCTGTCCCTTGCAATTCTTGACATCTCCGGAATGGCAAGTCTTCTTGCTGCACCCAGTTTTCTAATGTAGTCGGAGTACATACATCTGGGTCTTCCTTCCGGTCTAGCTTCAAAGAACCAACTTGCCTTTTGGTTATCGCTCATTCTGCAGACATGCTCAAACCATTTCAATTGCCGCTATTCCAGGACGTCCTGAACTGATCTTACTCCCAAATCCTGCCATTTCTTATACAGCCCCTCCTGGTCCTGCCAACATTCCTTCGGAGGAATCTCATTTCATCCGCTGCCATCCTGCTTGCATGATTATCGAGGGTTGTCCAACTATCAGGTCCTTACAAAAGCACTGGAAGGAAAGCCTATTTAAATATCCTAATTTTGGTATCTTTGCTTACTTCTTGTTTTCCGATGATAGTTTTGGATATCTGGCAGTACAGTCTCTTAGCCTTCATCACCCGATTTAGAACCTTCTGGTCTATTTTACCATCTTTGCTCATGATTGTCCGTAGATATTCGTAGGTGTTCGTTATTTCTAGGTGTTCGCCATCACATAATATCCTTGACTCCAGGTTTTCCCTTCCAACACACATAATTTTTCTTTTAGCTGGAGTGTGTAATTGTCTTAGCTGGAGTTCCTCATGCCAGCTGGAGCTTCCTATCATAGCCTGGGCAATCACTGTCGTTAGATTCCAGTATCCCATCACAGCACTTGGAGTTCTCTTTTTACATACCTTTCATACCTCATCCATGAGAAGGATAAACAAAGAACTAAGGCGTCCTTAAAGTAAATATAATGAAAGATAAAGACAAGTAAAGAAACTACAAACTTGTATTACGCAAATAAGAAATTCAATTTAAAAGGCCTCAAGGCCATCTTCTTTTCCTCGTAGGATTATGAGGATTTGAAGAGGTTGCTAGGTTTGAAACTATTGGGTTTGAGTTGGAATAAAGTTTATTCCATTAAGGCCTTTGTGGATGACTTATTCGTAACAAAATTAGGAGCATTGAGGCACGTATTACAGAGATATCAAAACAGTATATTACAGAAGATCACTAGGGGCACTACATCAGAAAGACGTAACATGAAACACATACACAACGACTACAGCTAAACACTGTACAGACTCACATCACTAGGTGTCACCTTAAGTTTTTTGACATCCTTCCCTCATCCCACAACCCACTCTTCCGAGCCATAACCCCATCCCCCCTTCCTGCTAGGTGGCAGGGTAGGAAGGGGCCCCTAAACCCCGTCAACATCACATCCTAACTACCCCCTCCTTATTTCCTAAATCCTCTCCTACCTCCTTTGCTTTCCTTTATCCTCCCCCCCCCCTCCCCCCCCCCCCCCACTCTCCTCTTAGCTATATGTTTTAGTATTAGTTTAGCCTGTAAGTTACTCAACTAGAGAAGGCCCCTCACCTTCAGATAATATTTTACCTGAAAATGGATAATTTTATTACTTATTGAAGTCAGCATACCTTCCATTACTTTTAAGTAGAATAAGGATAATCTTATTTAAGTATTTTACTAATTACTTGTTTTATAAGTTTCATGTTTCGTTTCCTGAGGGATCGAAAAAAAAAAAAAAAAGAGCATTGAGGATTTTAAGAAGGATTCTGGACAGTAAGGATTGGATTAAAGATGAATTCGATGGCTCAGGGAAGGCCCAAAGTTCTATTGCCTAAGTCCAAATGGGTCTTATAATAGTCATGTACATGAGTTTTTGTAATTGATTAGGAGCTTAGAGCGTTTGTCTGGTAAATTTTGAAGTAGCCTGAAACGGCGAGCTGTTTCTTATCGTTACAGTCTAGTTATCTTAATACTGAAATTCACTTAGTATTATACACCAAAACAGAATACAATTTAAAAAGACAAACAAAAATAAAGTCTAATAGTGAAAAAATAAATCTTGAGGATATAAATCGAGTAAAGTACCACAAACAATCTGCTGAGAACATTACCCGCCCTAAGTTTCAGCTCAGATCTGATAAGGCTGTTAAGACGGAGGGCGAGGGGCGGTGGGGGGGGAGGAGGAGCGTAATAAAATGGTCCGAGAAGTGGTGAGAGCCTTTCCACCGCGCCGCTCATCAATTCTCTTCACTCCAAACAAATGGATCCCAGTCAGCTCGTCTGGTCTCTTGGGGAGGGAACAGCTCGGGGTACAGCTGTACAATAAATATATAGGTCATTAGTTATAATTATAAATATCGCTTAGTAATAAAAAATATAATAATAATAGGTACTAGTATAAGGGCCTGCTGACATCAGCGCGCTCAGGTGTCACTTTTCTTAACCATCTCCTACTGTTATAAATAACCTTTCTATTGTTTTGTTATTGTTTATGTGAAGTTGAACGTGAATGTGTTTTTTATTATTTTCTTCAAATATGACTTAGAATTTGAAGAAGATTTTTCGCACGGTGAATGAAACAGCTGTTAGGTTTCTTCAGGAGCGGAATGTCATTCCGCAGAAAATGCGTTGTGGAAATGGACATGATATGAAACTGCAAGTGGGGAATAAA
This sequence comes from Arma custos, assembly GCA_037127475.1. NCBI lineage: Eukaryota > Metazoa > Arthropoda > Insecta > Hemiptera > Pentatomidae > Arma > Arma custos. The sequence goes on from CM073762.1 coordinate 8,638,698, forward strand.
ATTAGATGGAGATGCCAGAAAAAAGGATGCAACAAGACCCTGGGTATTCGATTAAATACGTGGTTGAGGAATAGTACATTACTTTTGGAGACTATTGTCCATTTTATATAACGAAGTTAGAGGGAAGAGACCCTTTTGATGCAATTTTTGAAGATATTGTTCTTTTTAATGAGCATTGTTTGTAATAAATCTTTCATTGTTTATCATAACATTTAAATTTTAATCTATTTTAAAGATTAAATAACAATTTGTAACTAAAATATGATAATTTTTTTAATTTTTAAATGTTTTTATTTTAAAAAAATTATCATATTTTAGTTACAAATTGTTATTTAATGAATATTGCTTGTAATAAATGTTTTATTATTTCTAGTTCAATTTTGTCTACATGTTTCTCATTTATTTCATTTCCTATAAATCTGTTGTATCATAATGAAAGGCAATGCCTATTTAAAATTCATGCATAACCTGACAAGGTCCAAGTAGTTGAGGTAAGTGACACCTGAGCGCGCTGATGTCAGCATGCTCTTAAACATACTAGTACCTAATAATATAACCCTAAGGAACAATTCTTTCCGAACAACTCACTTTCCAATGACGATTTTAAAATGGCTGACTGGATATATCCCAGAAAATTGTGTATTTGTAACTCGCTTATTTTATTTAAATTTTTTGGTAATTTTATGATTATAGAGGCTGAGTAAGTCCCAGGAATATCTGCGTCAACAGGGACCGTTTACAGCTATAAGTTTTTTAGAGAGAAGAAAAAACACTTCATTGAAGCATGACAATCTGCCATTTGTGGGCAATAAGTAATGGTGCTATGTAGTTTGCAATAATTCCATGATATATACAAAATAAATGTATAAATAAATATATACAAGCGGTAAAATATATACAAAATAAAGTAAAAAAAAAAAAAAAAGAAATATACTGTTTACATTCATACTCTAATTACAATATGCCTGGGGTCCCCGAACTGAACTTCTTCCCCAGGAATGAGGGCAAAGCAGGAGTCCGGGAGGCCCCAACCCCCTTTCCCAGCCGCGTCACTGGCATTAAACGCCAATGGAATACAGCTATAAATAAATATTTTATCAGTCACACTCGGCTTGAAATCTGGGGCCTATGATCAGTAATTCCGTTACTGAAAAATACTGGGTTACTTTAGTAGAGGCGTTAATGACTCCGGCCGTTGCCACTGATCTATGCGACATTATTAGGAACGTTAGACATTATCTAAATAAATAGAGTGAGGTTCATTGAACACTGGTCCTGTGTCCCTTAGAACAGGGCAGTCGTTGGCAAGAAGCGGGAAACTCAACATGTAGACTGTTACATCGATCAAAAGAGCCCCCCTTTTCTTTTTTTAGAAGCATTAATCATTTTGAAATAAACTACCTGTAGAAATTCTTTAATAATGCTGTAGACTCTTAGTGGATGAATTGAAGGGAAGAAATTTCGACTCAGCCCTCATAACCCCACTCCCTCCCCCAACAAAAAATACCACCCCTGGTTTTGTGTTTAATCAGTATAAATGTTCCTCCTTGGTGGGTTTGCAAAGTGGTGGGGTTTAGTTACGATCCAGTCGATAACTCGTTAAATGATGCTACACAGCCTCCTGGTAATTGACTGAGGCACTGGGTAGACCAAAAGGCATGAACATTGCGTTAATGGAGATATTTTTGTTTGGACGGTTGTGGTTCTCAAGTAGCAATTGTTTATATCAGCTTTGAACCTTTGGTGTCTCTACAGACATTTTTTTTCTTTCAGGTCCTAATGTTCCTCATTAAATTTAACGACTTTTAATGGAAAGATTACTTGTTTTAGAATTTCGTTTGATAAACAAAACCTTTAGAAGTGTTTATTGTCGGAATAATAGCATTTGGGTTTGTAATGAGACGCGTAATCCCTCGGGATATTCGTCTCTATCTTAGAGCAAACATCATTAATGCCTGAGGGGTGTTTGTGTCCCGGTAGAGGAAGGAAGTGTTTTGCGGTGGCTCTGGATCCAGAGAGGTGGGATAATTAAACACACTCAGTAAATTGGTTTTATTGAGGGGGGCGTCGGTAGAAGAGCAGGCATCACTCGCCCCCCCCCCTCGCGGGATTAAATTGTCTGAGGCCCCTTGAAAGGCTGACTCTCGCGCGAAACAATATCCTTTGTGCGGCGTCAACAACAGTTTGCTGAGTGTCATAATGTGGTTTTCTCTAAATCTTGTACAAACCACGCCTTCTTAGTCTTTGAGAAAGGCCTTGATAAGCTTGGAAATTAATCAGTGTTCACCTTCAGCAAGGACAAAGAAGAGGTAATGTTGTTCAGATTAAAAACAAATTTAAAACAATAAATTCATTAACATAGGCTCCGTTTAGTTTTATGAAAACTTTTACCACTATAACCCATGAAGCGTCCTGGGTTCAATACATTGTAGAGACTGCACTGTTTCTCGGACAACGTTTGAGCAGAGAGGCAATTTGATCACACTCAACCCTTCGGTTTTTCACCCAGATACCTTCTAGATGCCTGGATTGCCTTAATGTGTTTTGGTCATATCTTTTCATGATTGGTAATTTTGGGTGAATGCAAAAATTGTAACTATAATGATAATCTACAATATATACGTAGCTGCTAATTTTCTGATTCATTTATAAATTATTAGGTACTGGAATTGCAATAATTAAACCTAATGAGTATTAGTGGACCAAAATTTCTGGAGATTTATATTGAGATGACTGAGGCTGGCTCAAAACGTAGTAACTTTGTATATTTTGTGATTTCGGGTGAAATATATTAGCCTTATTAATCAATTATTGTTAATTTTAATAATAATCATAACCAATCAACATGTAGATGTTATCACTAGTTGTCTATCGCAGTTACGCATCCCGGCAAGTTGCCATAATATTTTTTAAAATAAAGTAAAAATTTGTTTATAATTATTGGTCATAAATAAATAATAAAATAAAAAAAAATAAATAAATAAATATTTTTATTTTTTAAAGAGAAAAGATAGGCCCTCGACCGGGATTTGAACCGATGTCTCACCGTGACATCGCTCAGCCAATTGAGCTATCCAAGGCCCCTTCCGGTCGAGGACAAACCTTTTCTCTCCTAGATCCTAAAGCCCCAGTGTGCTCCCGCCATTTTTGCGATGAATACACTAGAACGAAGTTCTTTGAACATTAAATTTAATTTAGGATCTTATTAACTTACGTCATATTATTATTTATAATTATTGGTCATTTTTTATGAGTTATAAATATTTTTATTTTTTAAAGAGAAAAGATAAAGATAAAAAATTAAAGTAAAAAAATCTTTGGTTATGCTGTTTTAGGGACATAAAATGTGAGTCCCGAGGTGGTGTCAGGAATTCATTTAAGATCCATTTAGCAATGTTTAAGATGAGAAAAGATCATCTCTTTTTATGGTATATGGTACATTCCCGCTCTAGTATATAATTCTAAAGATTGTAGAAATAAAATACATACTAATATAGATATATATTAATCCATAATCCATAAAATACATAATTTAAAACATGGAATATGACAGTATTTTACTGATTCTATGGATGGTGATTCATCTTTGAATAGCATCTTGCTTTCATCTGGGTGGTTGCTGGTTTCTCATTACCCCCTGGCTGTCTGCTGAGGTTTTTTAAAAACTACATAGTGATGTGATTAATCTTGATATAAGTAGAGAACGTGATCTTCATCCGGATGTTCTCTTGTAGTAGTAGAATACCATTTTACAACTAGTTGAAGGCCTAGGCACTTTAGATGGCTCTGTAGCAAAGAGATCAAGCAAGTTGAAAGTTTGTTTTAGGTTGAACAAGTAATATAAATGAATAAACATTAAACATTTAGATGTTATTTTTCTGTCTTAGTTATAATTTAGAACGGCCTTTGAATAGCAATATTTGAACTTGAATACGATTTCCCCTAATTTATTATACGTTCCTCCCACTGTGGGTTGTAGGTCCGCAGGTCAAAGGTACTATTTTATTTCCCCGAAGATCCCTCAAAAGCTTCCTGACTGCTTTAATTCCGTGACTTGCTCAAAGGCAGGAAGCCTAATATCGTCCAATGTTTTCTCTCGACCCCTCTTCGGCTAAAAACCACTTCCTTATCGTCTCTTCGCTGACCGGTCCAAAGGAAATCATCCTTTAAGTCAACTTAATATTTTCTCTATGTCTGCTTCGAAAAAGAACGTAATAAGGAAGATGTTGGAACGGGAAAAATCATTAAAATCGACACGGACTATCCGCGATCATTATGGCAGAGGAGCCTCAATGGGCTTCCTATCATCGGTCCCCGGGCGCTCGCCTACAAATGACTGAGCCTTTGACTCGAATCGAGTCAGCTTTGACGTCCTCACAATTCGCTTTGTCCCTTCTTGATAATGAAAAGCAATATGTACTCTGAAAGAATAAAGTGTTTTTTTTTTCATTCTTGTAATAAGAATAAAAAAGTAACTTCATTTTGGGACTATGTCCCTTAAAAATAACAAACCTGAACCGAAAAACAAAACAAAACCAAAATTTCTAAAAAAAGTAAATAAAATAAAATAAATAGAAACTAAAAATATTGAAAGTAAATAAATTAATAACAGCTTAATTTCATTACAACCTCCCCCAAAAGATTAAACAACAAAACCTATTAATTAATACTCATTCATTTAAGCAAATTATTTTTTTAAAAATTATTTTATTGAGTTGTACAACTGTAATATATACATCTAGTACAACTGCTATTAGAATAAATAATACATGATAGGGCATGTAGAGACACTACCCACTGGCAGTACTCTAATAAATTTTCTATAATAGAAGGTCCCGAGGCCATCTTCTCTTCAGACGCCTAGGAGGATTGTCCGGGATGGTATTGGTTGCAAGGATGGAAACTAGTGGGTTTGGACGGGTCTGAAGTTTATTATGGAATGATAGGTATCTGTAATGGGCTAAATTGGTAACATATGGAACGTTAAGGTCATTATGGATGCTAAGCAAATGATAACCTGATTAGAGAGTATCGGTTTGGGAAGTGAGGAGATGTTGGAAAAGGAAGGATTTAAGTGAGTAAAGTAAAGAAGCATGCCGGAATATAGGAGGAATTGAGTTCCACACTGTGGTGTAGCGGGCAAGAAAGGAATGCTCGAAGTTTTTGGTTCGGTGGGAACGAGTATAGAGATCGGAAAGGGGGGGGTCTTGTTTCATGATGTAGGACTGAGGATTGGATTGGAGGAGACTGCAGATATAGGACTGAGATCTGACGGATTGGTGTAAGAATATAAGAACTGCATAATAGCCTAGAAAAATCTAGTTATTATTAAATGTAATTTGCCTGGCTTACACATAGGTCTCCCACGAAATAGGTTGCCTATCGACTACGAGACCTATATCTTTTATATTAAAATTATATTTTAGTAGATTATTATTACTTTAATTTTAGCTGAGTACTTGTAAAGCTCGATTATAGAGCAGCAGGTTAACAGGAATGAAGCGATGGGATCTTTGGGCCTTATCCATTCTCTATAAATTGAGTAACCTTCATTGTGGGGAAAAACCTGAAGTTTGAGCTTGATTTCAATCAAATCACCCTGCTCAACGTATGGTTTCGAAGCAGTACTGTCTCTACCGTGTATTGAATATAAAATCCTTCGTGTGGTACAGTTTCTATTTTGTCCTTCTTCGTCTATTATGAATGATTTTAAAAATTAATATTGTTCACTTGCATACTTAATAAGTTTCCTAAACGTAGTTTAAGTGACGATGCGCGGAAAGGCGTATTGAATTGCATGTCGTGGCTGTTAATTGAATGGGACGATTGTGGACAATTGTTGTTCAAGTCAATTGCTTCCTCCTCCCCCCTCTTTCCTCCTTCTACAATCTAATGGCAGTGGTCTGCGTAATAACCTTTACTCCTAGTCACTATTCCTTTCAGATCTGTCCTAATATAATATCTCACCTATCTTAATTATTTAATTTTAATTAATAATAACAATAATGAAATGGAAATAGTGTACCGTCTCACCAGTAGTATAAAAAGGGGGCTTCTAGACCAGCATTTTTATAACCTTATTATAACCTACCCTTCAAGTAGAAGGGGAGCAGGTTATGTTACTATAGTCTCCCATCCAATGGAAAAAAAAAAAAAACTCTTAGCTCATCAGATATCCTCCCATCTATATCTCGACCTGTCGCTCGGCTCAGTGCTTCAGGGCGTGCCCGCCCCCCTTCTCACCCTCCCAAAGCATTTTTAAGACGGCTAAATATCGAGGAAGTATTAGGAGATGATGAAATAGATGGAGCTCCTATGAGCTAGCGACGTTGTTGAAGGTTTTGCCTTCCCTTCTTGCTGAAGGAGCAATGTAGATTTGGCTTCACCACTTTGCTGCCAACACAATGCATCTTATGTTTTTTTTAAATTTTAAATTTTTAAATTTAAAAAAAAGTAACTGTGCCCTGTGGTAACATCAATTGGATTTAAAATGCCTCCGTAATGAGTTATCTTTTGTCGTCTTCATTATGATGCCGTGGCTTTTTGTTTGTATAGAGCTTATGAGGATTTGAAATGCCAAAGAAAAGATAATAATCGGAAATGCCGTTTCTGGATAAATTCATTATCTTCTTAACATTCTTGAGTTAAGTGACTCCAGTTGTAGTCTAGTATATTTACGAAAATGTATATAAAGTAGTATTTAGGTACAATTCTCAATTCTCCTCCCCCCCCAGTCAGATGACGTATTTTGTATTTTTAGTTTCTGATTTATGCTTATTATTTTATTTATGTTAAAATTGCACTTATGGTTTTATTGAGTCAGTGAGGGCTTACCTTGGTTTTGGTATGATAAATTAATAAGCTTAATGTGAAAATTATTTACTGACTCTAGCTATTATTCTTCTACACTAACGATGTGAACTGTTCTTTGGCACTGAAGCATGTATACTTATTTAATACACTTTTAAAAAATAGATAATATAAATTAAAAACGCTCCTTTAAGTGTAATTTTAAATTATAATATATTCTACGCAGTAATCCCCCCCCCCCACTTTGAACATTGTACCCGACAGGTCGGTGCAGGTTCGTACCGGCACTTGCATCGCAGTATAGTTCGAGCTGTGAAACGATGAACATCGGAGTAACTTTATATATAGTTATTTCTAATATATCGAGTTTATTCAATCCATGATTTTATTATTGCATTTATGTATAAAAGTAATCAATAAAGTTTCTTCGAAATATAAATGAGGTAATAATTCACTTTTTCAATATTTCATATTTTTCTGGTTGAAGTAACTATGTTTTTTAGGCACTGAAGCATGTATAATTATTTAAATCGTTTTAAAAAAAAATATATTATAAATTAGAAACGCTCCTTTAAGTGTAATTTTAAATTAGAATATATTCTACGCAGTAATCCCCCCTCTCCTACTTTGAACATTGTACCCGACATGTCTGTGCAGGTTCGTACTGGTACTTACATCGCAGATAGTTCGAGCTGTGAAACGATGAACATCGGAGTAATTTTAAATTTTATATTTATTTATATAAGGGCTGCTTGAATAAAGAAATAGCAAATCTTGATCAAATAAGCTATAAAAAAACAAAAAAAACATCAGGCAATGAAACCGGAAATAACAAACCTTTCACCTTCAACTGGACATGGCTTAAATAAATAGAAAAAAAACAATGAATAAAGAATATTCAAAACTAATTACATTTTTTTTTCCAGATGATATATCGTTATAACCTCATTACAAAAAAAAAAATAAAAAATAAAAATAAAAGCACATCACTCACTCTATTTCTACGGTGGTGTAGAAAGGAATGCAATAATTACTGTGATGCAACTTTTGGTTCCCTCAAAATAATAATAAAGAACTGTAGAAAAAATATGCACAGTGTTATTAGATCTCTTTAATTTGCATCAACTATAAAACCTACGGCTAGTTAAATTAGAAAAAAATTCTATAACATCATTTGATTGTATTTTATTGTATTGTAAATTACATTATTATAACTCGTTCTAACTACTTTTTATCGCTATTGATTAATTAAAGAAAATTATTACAAAGCTATTTTTAGTTTGATTTCTTCTAGCCAAGGATAATGATTTTCCTTTTCTGTGAAAAATGTTGAATACACTTCACATTTTTCTTTTTATATTCTTTTTGTTAATCTGTTTTCGTTCTAATGAACTCTTTTCTCTCCTCAATATTTTTGAAGGAATTCACTTTGTCAACAAATTTCCTTTTTGCTGCTGATTTTCCATTTACATATTTAAATTTGCCTGAGGATTTTTCATTCCTCCTTTTTGATTAATCTAGTTTTGCGACTTTATTAAAAGCTAGACATGTTGGGCATAAATGTTTTCCGGTCTAACTACTGAGCTTTACCTAGAGCATACTATATATACATATTTATATATTTATACTATTTATAGTATATACTATACTATATAGATAGAAACTTATTATATTTTATAAAAATGTTTGGACAGTTGAAATCTACCCTCATGAGGCTAGTTTCATTGTCCAACCCATTTGGTTGGATTTAGGGTTCACTTTTTTAGTAAATTAATATTTTCTGTTTGAATATTCCACTTTTCATAGACACAAAAGCATGTGTAATGAGTTTTAATATTGTTTAAATGCGCAATATAAACTTAAATGATTCCATTAGGTGTAGTTTATAAATTCAAAAATTTCTAGGTTCGTATCCAGTACTTTTTTATTTGTGTAGGTAATAATTTTATATTTATTGCTAATATATCGAGTTTGTTTAATCCCATGGACTAATTAATAATTTTATTATTACATATAACTACTTAACATATTAATTCAGCATTCATCTTCGAAGAGTAAATGAGGTAAGATCTCACTTTTTCAATAGCCATTATTTCCTGTTTAAATTATAGATATTTTATTAACACTAGAGCATGCATAATGAGCATATACTGTTTTTAATGGGTAATGTAAATTGAAATGGTTCCATTAAGTGTTATTTTAGGTAATTATTCCACACGTTGTCGCTTCGAGATGAGTCACTTAAACAAGTTTTAGCTGTTTATTCGTTTCATTTTTAATATTTCCAAAAAATGTACGTCATCGTGAGCGTGAAAAGAGAATTTAATCATGGGTAATGTGTTTATTTCGGTAATTATTCCATCTAGAAATGAACATTTCAACAAACATATATCATCTATACTTTATGTTAGTCGTAACGTAAAATCTTGATGAATTGATTACCGAAATATCCATATGACTACACTCTTTTTTGCGTACTAAACCTCACAATTATTTTTACTTTCCATAATATTGAAAAGGAAATGAATAAAATGTTAAAACTTGTGACTCAACTTGAAGTTACATCCTGCGGACTAATTGCATATATATATATTGAGTTAATTTAATACAAGATTTTATCGTTACATTTAACTATGCTAGAAATGAATACAGTGTTTATCTTGGAAATATGAATTAGGTAATAATTCACTTTTTCAATATTTATTATTTTTGAATGAGTTAACTATCTTATATACATAAGTACTTGAGCATGCATAATTATTTAATACGCTTTTTTAATAGGTAAAATGGTTCCATTAAGTGTAATTTTAATTTAGAATATATTCTAAGAAATTAATATTTTTAAATTATTAGTTTATCTTCTTTGAACATTGTACCCTACAAGTCTATGAAGGTTCGGGCCAGTCTAGTTCGAGCTATGAACCGATGAACATCTGACTGATTTTATAGTTAATATAAATACATCGCGTTTATTCAATCCAGGATTATATTATTACATTTAACTACATAAGAAGTTAATGCAGTTTTTATCTTCGATATATGTATGAAAAAATAAGGTAATAATTCACTTTTACAATAACTATTATTTTCTTTTTGAATTATCGAACATGTATGGATGTGCATGTATAAATGAATAACGTAAATGTAATTGATTCTATTAAGTGTAAATTTAAATTAGAATACATTCTACTTTGAACATTGTACCCTTTGTACAGGTCTGTATTCTTATCTACATTTCAGTGTAGTTGGAACAGTGTACCGATGAACATCGGTGTGATATTAAAGTTATTTCTAATATATGGAGTTTATTCAATCCGTGATTTTATTATTATATTTAACTATGTAAGATTAATTCACTTTTTTCAGTATTTAATATTTTTCTGGGTGAATTAACTGTTCTTTGGCACTGAAGCATGTATAATTATTTAATACGTTTTAAAAAAAAAGATAATATAAATTAGAAACGCTCCTTTAAGTGCAATTTTAAATTAGAATATATTCTACGCAGTAATCCCCCCCCACTTTGAACATTGTACCCGACAGGTCGGTGCAGGTTCGTACCGGCACTTGCATCGCAGTATAGTTCGAGCTGTGAAACGATGAACATCTGAGAAATTTTATGGATAGTTATTTCAATATATCGACTTTATTCAATCCATGATTTTATTATTGCATTTATGTATAAAAGTAATCAATAAAGTTTTCATCTTCGAAATATAAATGAGGTAATATTCACTTTTTCAGTATTTAATATTTTTCTGGGTGAATTAACTGTTCTTTGGCACTGAAGCATGTATAATTATTTAATACGTTTTAAAAAAAATAGATAATATAAATTAAAAACGCTCCTTTAAGTGTAATTTTAAATTAGAATATATTCTACGCAGTAATCCCCCCTCTCCTACTTTGAACATTGTACCCGACAGGTCGGTGCAGGTTCGTACCGGCACTTGCATCGCAGTATAGTTCGAGCTGTGAAACGATGAACATCTGAGAAATTTTATGGATAGTTATTTCAATATATCGACTTTATTCAATCCATGATTTTATTATTGCATTTATGTATAAAAGTAATCAATAAAGTTTTCATCTTCGAAATATAAATGAGGTAATATTCACTTTTTCAGTATTTAATATTTTTCTGGGTGAATTAACTGTTCTTTGGCACTCTGAAGTCGCCTTGGCATTGATTCTATTAATTTTAAAGTAAATGAAGTATCAATTTTTTCCCACTCTTCCTTAATTACATGTTTTAGGTCTGTTTTATTAGTGATCGGTCTTGTTCTAATTTTTTGTTCCAAAAAATCCCACAAATGCTCAATGGGATTGAGATCGGGTGACTGGGGTGGAGTTTCTAGGCATTTTGGTGTGTTATACAGTAGCCAGAGCCGAGAATCTAGGGCTTTATGCTTTGGTTCATTGTCCTGATAAAAGGCAAATGACTCGGAAATTCCCAATTTTTCTACTGATGGTTTTAAATTTTTTTGTAGAATTTGTACATATTGCCTGTGGTCCATATTTCCTTCGACAAATTCTAATCTTCCAACACCGGCAGCACTCATACACCCCCAGACCATCACTGACCCACCTCCATGTTTCACGGTTGGAAACAAATTTTTTTTCTCCAGTTCACAATTCTTCTTTCTCCAAATTTTTCCTTTCCCATCCGAACCGAAAACATTAAATTTACTTTCATCTGTGAAAAGGATGCTGTTCCAAAACGTTTGAGGTTTATTTTTAAATTCATTTGCAAATTTTAATCTTTTTGCCCTATTTTGTTCACTGACAAAAAATTTTTTCCTTGCTACACGACCATGAAAATTTGCATTTCTCAAAATATTTCTGACAGAGCTCACAGATATTGGTTTTTCACTGTTAAGATTATACATATTCTGTGGCTAATTTCGGAGCAGAATAACGTGGGTTTTTAGCCACTTTCCTAACAATTGACCTTCTATCCTGCTCAGAAAATACTTTTGGCCTTCCACTTCTTTATTTATTTTTATAGCTTTTGGTTATTCCATACCTGTCTATTATATTCCACACAGTCATTCTTGGAATCCCAACTAGTTTAGATATTTCTCTTACTGTTTTGCATTGGTTGTGGAGACGGATTACAATTTTTCTTTCTTCTACACTAGTTTCATTTGATTTTCGTCCCATTGCGAACACTATTGTTAGGTTTATAACAAATTACTGAAATAATCTTCAATATAAACATTAGAAAGACGATATAGAATAAGAAAAAGGGATTAGTGACATAAATAAATATAATAGAATTATAGATCAACCTTTTGTCCCAATACTTTTTGTTTGTTATTGTTTATGTACTATTCCATTGAACATTTTTCGGTCAGTGTCTTTTTCGATACTTCAAAACGCGAATGATAAAATTTGATCATAAAATTATGCACACAGAAAATATGCTGTTGGAATTTTCGGAAAAAATTATTTTCAATACATTTCATTTATTTATTTATTTTTTTTTTTTAAATTGGACTAGGTGTCCCAATACTTTTTACACTCACTGTATAAAAAAAACAAAAAAACATCAGGCAATGAAACCGGAAATAACAAACCTTTCACCTTCAACTGGACATGGCTTAAATAAATAGAAAAAAAACAATGAATAAAGAATATTCAAAACTAATTACATTTTTTTTTCCAGATGATATATCCGTGTTCATCGTTAGTGTAGAAGAATAATAGCTAGAGTCAGTAAATAATTTTCACATTAAGCTTATTAATTTATCATACCAAAACCAAGGTAAGCCCTCACTGACTCAATAAAACCATAAGTGCAATTTTAACATAAATAAAATAATAAGCATAAATCAGAAACTAAAAATACAAAATACGTCATACGACTGGGGGGGGGAGGAGAATTGAGAATTGTACCTAAATACTACTTTATATACATTTTCGTAAATATACTAGACTACAACTGGAGTCACTTAACTCAAGAATGTTAAGAAGATAATGAATTTATCCAGAAACGGCATTTCCGATTATTATCTTTTCTTTGGCATTTCAAATCCTCATAAGCTCTATACAAACAAAAAGCCACGGCATCATAATGAAGACGACAAAAGATAACTCATTACGGAGGCATTTTAAATCCAATTGATGTTACCACAGGGCACAGTTACCTGTTATTGGATAGTTGTTAACTTGCAAATTTAAAAAAAAACATAAGATGCATTGTGTTGGCAGCAAAGTGGTGAAGCCAAATCTACATTGCTCCTCCAGCAACAAGGGAAGGCAAAACCTTCAACAACGTCGCTAGCTCATAGGAGCTCCATCTATTTCATCATCTCCTAATACTTCCTCGATATTTAGCCGTCTTAAAAATGCTTTGGGAGGGGGAGAGGGGGGGCGGGCACGCCCTGAAGCACTGAGCCGAGAGACAGGTCGAGATATAGATGGGAGGATATCTGATGAGCTAAGAGTTTTTTTTTTTTCCATTGGATGGGAGACTATAGTAACATAACCTGCTCCCCTTCTACTTGAAGGGTAGGTTATAATAAGGTTGTAAAAATGCTGGTCTAGAAGCCCCCTTTTTATACTACTGACATTCATAACACAAGGTCCACGAATGCGAAACTCAGTCGTTATTGCTCTGCCATACGACCAGATGTTGTGTCTCTACTGCGGAGTACGTCACTATGGATGTTAGAAACCTGGTAGAAAAATTGGAGATAAAATAGTTAACGACCCAGTCAAAGACCAAAGTATATACAGTGTGATGTACACCTCTTAGAATATTTAATAATGAAACACGATGAGGAATAGGAACATGGAAAAGTAGCTTATGCGAATCTAGAACAATGACGGTTTTTACCAGATTGAACAAGGAGTAAATCGACAGGAAAGTTTAAATATCTTGGTGAGTGGATAGAACCCATTCGTGGATCGACCCTTTTGAATATGTACGCCCTCACAAGGTATACCATTAATTCCTATCTTTCCAATTTCTGAACCGATTGTATTACATTGTCAATTGTAATTGCGTTTTCAATTAATCTAAATAAAGGTAGCGAGTTAAATGTTTATTGCCAAATAGAATAAATAAAATTCTAATCTAGATAAAAATACTGTGTAAATTGACAGTATGGGATCTATTCAGAATGCTAGTGCTCACCCAGCCCTTCAATGTGTCTTCTCTTAATTGAAGGAAAACATGGCCGTAGGGTAAATCAGTTATAATATAATTATAATTTATTTTATCTTTATATTATGTAATTTTTTTAATATTTCATTTGAAAAGAAAAGATGTGGCCAGGACCGGAACTCGAACCCGGGACCTTCACCTCTCCGTGGTGACGCCTTATCCATCTCGGCTATCCTGGCTTCGCTTCACGGCCAGCCATATCCCCTCTTTTCAATTTGATCCTACATCTCCGTGTTCTCGCACTTTGTGATGTATACACGGGGAGAATGTTACTTTAACATTATTTTATTTTGGATCAAGTTGACTTAAAGCCGTCAATATTATTATAATTTATTTTATCTTTATATTATATAAATATAAAATAAATTATAAATTATATAAAATAAATATTTTAAATATTTTATTAAACGCCTTACCATCTCGGCTATCCTGGCTTCGCTTCACGGCCAGCCATATCCCCTCTTTTCAATTGATCATTCAATCAATCGATTGATTGGATTCGATTCCCGGTCCTGGCCTATCTTTTCTTTTCAAATAATATATTTAAAACAGTTATAATATACTGTATCCTATAAGTTCCCTTTCATCTAATCATCAAATTATCTTGTTTGTTTGTTTATTTAGCGTTACTTGATGCTGTTAAAGCTAATCGGACGATGCTGCGGTGGGAGTCCTAAATTTTACCTATCCAGGTATAGCTATGATATGGACCTTTAATGAGGACCTGACACCTTAAAGGCACGGAACAACCATTTCACGTTCCGAAAGACGGCATAACAAAGGATTATTACTCTCGTTAAAAATCCTTGGGCCCCCACCGCGATCTTGAGTAGTTTATTATCCTAACAACTGGACCACATGTGACCCCACTAAAATATGCATGTCCAATATTTAGTAATATGTTGAAAACAATTTATAAAAAACTATAAATACAAACTACAAATCCAATATAAGTTATTAAGAACGTATAGTTACAATTTTTGTTTATTTTTATATTATTAAATATTTTTTCTCTGTTAAATTTTTTTTTTTTTAATTTTTCTCTTTCATTGCTTATATGATTCTGTATAAATACATTTAAATTGTCGAAGTTTTTGAAGTTTGAGATTGGTCTGTTTGGTACAGCATATTACTTTGTGAATTGTAGCAAATTATATTGTAAATAAATATACAGGTTGTCCCATCTCAAGTGGATCAAAAATTTTTAACTTTTAAACGAAACAAAATTCTGAAAAACGATTCAGGTAAACGTTGTAGTTATTCAGGCCTAGTTTGAAGAAATAAAAAAAAAAATTTTTTTGTTTTTTCACTTTAAATGGCCAATATCGACCTTCAATGTAGTTTCCTCTTGACCCCCATTTATTTTTATTTTTCTGAAATGTACAATCCAAAACATGGAAAAAATGTATGAAACATTTGTTTCTATTTTTCATAGTTTAAGTATAAAAACATTCAAAATTGACTACATTAGTATACCTATTTTACGAGGAAAAGTAATGTAGCATTAAGTTATTTTATTTAAGAGTTTTTAGTCGAAATAACTTACAAAGCAAGGTATTTTGAATCTTTCAGAAAATGTCTAGACATTTAAAAATCTTCTGTGAAGACAGCATACTGAAGTAGTGAGCTTCAGATACTTCTTCTTCTTGACCTATGAAAGATATAAAAAAAATTTACATACATTTTTTCCATGTTTTGTATTGTACATTTCAGAAAAATAAAAATAACTGGGAATCAAAAGGAAACAACATTTTTTGAAGGTCGATACTGACCACTTATAGTGAAAAACCAAAAAATGTTTTTTATTCACAAAACTTCAGTGCTTTCTGGTTTAGACCATGTTGTTGAATTTTTCTTCGCCAACGTTTCGCCAGACACACTGCTAGCTTCTTCAAGGCTGGATCGAGAATGAAGACACTCCGGTAACTCGCGGCTTTATATAGCCGTCGCCCAGGTTCGCTCGGGCTCACTCGGGTCCACTCGTAGTTCGTCGGGTCTTTCCGCTAGTCCATCGGGTTCTTTCGTGTCCGTGATCGGAGTCTGCTCTTCCATGACTGTGATTGAGTTGTTTCTGTTTTTTCGGAATCTGCTTGGCTGGAATTAGGTTTTTTAGATTCTTCTTGGTTGACTTGTTGTTTTTTCTTTTCCTTTATGGGTATGTTAGGAAGCCATAGTTTGCTTAATCTGTACCCGTCTTCCCTGTTGAAGTTTTCTGGGCACGTGACTATTTCAATGTTTTTTATTTCTTCAAAATAGGCCTGAACATCTACAACTTTTACCTGAATCGTTTTTCTGAATTTTGTTTCGTTTAAAAGTTAAAAACGTTTGATCCACTTGAAATGGGACATCCTGTATATATAAAAAAAAAACATGTGAACCCAGATAACGAAGAGAAGACTCGACTCAAAGAGACTTTCTGATATGAGACTATTAACAATGGACTAATTTTGTAACAATCCTTTATTTAAATTAATTGAAAACCTAATTTCAATTGACAATGTTATACAATCGGAACAGAAATTGGAAATATAGGAATTATAAGGTATACCCTTGTGAGGGTCTGCATAATCCAAAGGGACGATCCACCGATGCTGATAAAATAATTAGATTATCCACCGCAGTTTCGAACCCGGTTTCTATAGCGCAGTAACTCAGCCCTCTACACAATTAGCTGTCCAGCTCCCGATATGTAGTTAAAATAAATTACAGATCATACCAACGGCGGAAATCTAGTTTTGAAATAACCTTTGAAGTCTTTAGGTGACACAGTATTTTTTTTTTTAATTAGAAAGTAGTCGAATAAACTGCCCTTTTGAAGGTAAAAGGTTTTATCTGAAGCTTTGTCAATTTGCTGGTCACCTGTAGTCCCAGCGCTGTTTAGAAAAAGCTATTTCTAATTCTGTGTCGACTTTCTTTTGTCGTTGTCAATCGATTTCATTAGAGTCACTAGTGAGTAGTATACCTGGAATCGCTATAACCTTTCTTTTACCTCTTCTTCCTTTTTTTATTTTTATTTCCTTTTTTGTTTTATGAAGTGTATTAAATCACTTTTGGAATAACTAGAAAAGAATAGAAAAGTAACTTTATTCTGTGACTAAGTCCTTTAAGAATAACAAACATTATTAGAAAAAGAAACATAATATATATCTGGCCAGGAGGCTACATAATAAAAATCATAAAGCATTCATAAAAAGTAAAATTCATGACAAATTACTAAGCAACTAAAGATAATAAATTTTTTTTTTAAATTTATTTATTGATATTTACAACTGTGTTACAATTATACAACAAGTGAATAGAATGCGTGTTACATAATGACATGGGAATGACAAGTAGAGAAACTACCAACTGGTAGTACTCAAATCAAAGTTCAAATAAGAAGGTCACGGGGCCATCTTCTTTTCAGACGCCTCGGAGGATTATCGGGAATTGAAGAGGAAGCTAGGTTTGAAACTAGAGGGTTTGAGTGGGAATGAAGTTTGCTATGAAAGGATAGATACCGGGTTCGGGCCAAATCAGCAATAAAAGGGACATTAAGGTCGTTATGGATGACTTTATTCTTAGCAAAATAAGGAGCATTGAGGATTTTACGAAGGATTTTGGATTGTAGGGATTGGATACGAGAGGAATTCGATGGCTTAGTGGAGCCCCATAGCTCTACTCCGTAAGTCCAAATAGGTCGTATGATGGTCATGAAGATAATAAATAAATTTGTAATAAGATAATATAGAAATTCTCATGAATCTAGTTCACCAGACTTGTCTCCAACAAACTTCCATTTATTCTGATATTTGGAGAAATTTCTTAAGTTTAAAAAAAAAATATATTTATTGAAATTTACTACTCTATACTGAATACATCAAGCAAATATAAAGAAAGATAATTCATGTCCCGAGATAAAGGCAAGTGGAGAAACTACCCAGTGGAAGTACTCAAATAAAATATTCAACTTAGAAGATCACGAGGCCATCTTATTTTCAGACTTCTTATCAGGAATTGAAGAGGTTGCGAGGTTTGAAACTAGTGGGTTTGAGTGGAAGTGAAGTTTGTTATGAAAATATTGATATCGGATTCGGGCCAAATCAGCCACAAACGTGACATTAAGGTCATTATGGATTACTTTGTTCGTAACAAAGTGAGGAACAAGTACCTAAGAGGTTTTCAGTAAATTCAAAATAACCCTGAATAAAGATTATTAGGTAGTATTGAAAAACTATTGACATTTAACATTTGACTCAGGCAATCCTTTCAAGGTTTAAAGATAAATGTTAAGACCGAGGAAAAACTCCAAACAAAAAGCCTTAAGTCTCCAAACTAAAACAGAAATAGAAATTATCTGTCCAATATTTCGCCCATTCAGGCATCTTCAGGATAGAAAGAGAATAACAGCAAAACAAAACATGAATAATGCACCCAGGAAACATCCCACCACCTCTAAGGCTCAAATGCAACTAATGAATCATAAGGAAGGTTACTCGACCCCACCTGGGTAAGGTTAGATAAAAACAGCTGATAGATACTTCAGAAATTCAAAATTCAACATACACTCACCAAATTTCAAAAAGCACCACAGGAAAATAAATAATAGCAAACATCACAAAACTTAGGACGAAAGACCATATGAAAAAATGAAAGTAAAAATGCAAGAAAAAAAAACATTATCACTATCAAGGAACCAGTGGACCTACGGCTATTCCACAAAATATACTAATATTGAAAAGTAAAAAAGAGACCTTACATAAATGTTAAGACCGTGGAAAAACTCCAACGAAAAGTCTTAAGTCTCCAAACTAAAACAGAAATAGAATTATCTGTCCAATATTTCGCCAATTCAGGCATTCTCAGGGTAGAAAGAGAATAACAGCAAAACAAAACATGAATAATGCACCCAGGAAACATCCCACCACCTCGAAGGCTCAAAAGCAACTAATCCTTTAATTATGATTTTTAAAGATAAACTTTGTCGACAATTTTATAACTCACAACAAACCAAAACGTTGCTAATTCCGCGCATTGTAAGTCGATAACTCGAAACATGTACTGTCAAGTGGCGACAATTATAATGTTCAAAGGCACCGACATCGATTGAGTAAAAAAGTTAAGATCCGTATTCGCGGATCTTGACACCAAATATCCGTATTCGGATCCGAATTTGTTAATGATTCGGCACATCACTAGTTTTAGTATTTAGAAGGTTGGAACCCTTCTAGAATGTCTAAGCGAACGCTGCTACAGAGAGGTTATTTTGCACTCAACCTCCTTGTTTTTCCCCATTTGGGTTCTCCCATTTCATAGGCAAATACCATATGATCCCTTAGTTTTGATGCATGCATTAATTTATTAATATTTAATTATTTATTTTACTGCTCTTTCATAGCCCTTCTCAACTATCACCTCTTAGCATCGGACAGATCAGGTCATCATCAGATGTTCGATGGAGTTAGGTTTCCTTTTATTATCATGACATAAACCTTTAACACTACAGACCATGAAGGGTCTTGGGTTTATTAAATGGTAGAAACTGTACTGTGTCTGTGTCAACGGTTGTGCAAGGAGATGATTTGTCCCAACTTAGCCACCAGGTTTCCCCCCACCCAATTCGAGTTAACTACTTCATAGAGACTGTGTGACCAGGAGGGTTCGCAGACACCCCGGGGTCTATCAACTGTTCTTAATAGATTAAATAATACATTTGCCTCAGACGGATTTGAATTGTGGACCGTCAGTAGAGCAACTCAAAGCTCTACTCACTGAGTTACTACCCTCAATCCATACTAATACCATTACTCGAGCTTGATAGTTGGCCAGATGGCTGTTAGGTAAGACTCTTGGGCTAACTTTGTTAGTGATCGAGTTCATTCTTGAGAAGGGCTCTTCAAGCTGGTCCTAGTTTTTTCGTCCGTGATTCAGTTAATATTTCATTTCGTTCGAGGGATTGGCTAAGCCAGATACTAAAATAATTCAGTTATCAATCCCCTCTATTTTCTTGTTGTTTTTTAATTATCTTATATTGAAGATAACGATTGAACGTGCCAATTAAAAAAAAAAATCTTACATTTGAGACATCGGGAAGATCAAGTCAATAATTTAGGAACTCTAGTAAGTGGAATCTACGACGAGAGATTACGTTCAAGGAAGGAATTCTTTCTGCATAAACTTCATAAGCTGTCTTGTCAAAAAAAACATATTCCATTCCGTTCTTTTCAGTATTTACATTTTTTTTAAATTCTTTTACAAATAAAAACATTAAAACAATAAATGCATAATTAAAAATAAAGCTTGTATATTTATTATGCAGTTTATATATTTTATCGCCCGCTCCACCAAAGAGTGGAACTCAATCCCTCCTATAATCCGGCATGCTTCTTCATTATACTCAATTAAATCCTTCCTTTTCTAACATCTCATGGCTTCCCAAAAATATGCTCTCTAAGCAGTTTAATCATTTGTTTAAATGAATCAGTATTGAATTATTGATTTTGGTGTTTAGTCGTATTTGTTTTTTGGAAAGAAGATAAACAGGTACTTTTCCAATCTAACGACGACCTACCCCAGCACGCTCCTCTGGCACTACCTCAACTATTTGGACCCTGTCAGGTTATCCTGCCTGAAATATATTTGAAATAGTATTCTTTCATTATCATACAAGAGAGAGGATTCTTAGGAAATGAAATAGGAGATGATATACAACTAAAATATGATTTTTTTTTTTTTTATCGTTTTTATTTTTAGCTATTTTTCTTTTAATGAGAAACGATTTGCCCGGGCATTTTAAAAAAAAAATAGCTAAAAATAAAAACAATAAAAAAAAAATCATATTTTAGTTGTATATCACAATTTCTCTTTAAATTTAAAATATATAAACTACTGAATAAATAAGAAGATAAAATATAACATTTATTATAAACAAAATTCATTAAAAATAACAATATCACATCAAAACGGTGTCGTATATACAGAACAATCAAAACAATTAACCAAAAAATATCACATTGTAGTTAAATATAATAATTTATGTTTCAAATTGAAATATTTAAAATAGAAAATAAATAATAAGATATAATAAAACATTTATTATAAACAATATTGATTAAACACAACAACATCTAGCAACAATTATAAACAATATTAATTAAAAAGAACAATATTCAGTTGCAGTTTCATATTATGTCCCTTTCTACAAGACATTTTACGGGGAATGACGTTCCGCTCCTGTAGAAATAGCACAGCTGAATTTTGATCAATCACCTCGCGAAAAATCTTCATTAAATTCCAACTCATATTGTATAATTAACATGAAAACAAATAAACGTCCACTTGACACAAACAATAACAAAGGACTAAGAAAGGTTATGGCAACAGTAGCAGGTAGTTAAGGAAACTGACACTTGGGGCGCTGGGGTAGGTCGTCGTTAGATTGGAAGAGTACCGATAAACATTGTGTAACGAAATTATTGCATCCTAGCTCATGCATTTAACTGTTGTTATTAATTAATTTATTAAATTAATAAATCTCAGAAATTCGTTCTTTCTATTTATTTTTTACTTTTTTTGGCACTTTATGATTTGTATTATGAAGCCTTCTTGCCAGATATTTATCACGTTTCTTTTTCTATTCGTGGTTTTTATTCTAAGATGACATAGTCCCAGAATAAAGTTACTTTTCTATTCTATTCTATATTGTATAGCTGTCTGAAGTAATTCAGAATGAAAATTTTGGTTTGTTTAACAGGATTTTTTAGAGGAAGGTAGCTGTGTAATTATGGATTCTGTTTACACCAGTGAATCGGCACTGGAATAAGCAAAGTCGGATAGAGGTAGGAAAATGTTCAAAAGATAATTCAAATTTTCTTGATCATGAAGAAAAAAGAAGTTTCCAGTCAAAACTTTTGACTAACTCCAGTTTTAAGCTAACTATTGACCATGGAGGATAGTTGAACTTCAAGAAAATAATTTTTTTAGATATTAATAATGCATTTTATGAGAATTTTGACTTATAACTTGTTAAGTTGTATATAATGTTGATTGATGCAAAATGCTTAATTGAATAATTGGAAATGACGTAAGTGTCGAAACGGCTTAAAACAATAAATAATTGTTGACTGGAAACTGTTTTTCTTCAAGATCAAGATTACAATTCAGTACATTAAATAAAAAAAAACTGTACCACTACAACCCGTGAACCGGTCTGGGATTCAGGACATGATAGAGGCTGTACTATGACTTGTCCTAGGTCACGCTCAACCGCCAAATTTCTCCCCCTTATTTTGGGTACCCTATTTTGATAATATTTTATAGAGGCTGGGTGAGTTCCAGAGGGTCCTAGATCCTACAAGATCCATCTCCGGCTGCAAACAGACTAAATAAAAGTCTTGGCCAGCAGCGGGATTTGAACCAGGATTTCCGGCATGGAACGCTATATACGCTCCTTGGAGTATGTTGAATACAAATTAAAAAAATAAAATTTCCTTTATAATTATTGATATATATTTTTGAATAATTATCACTTTTAATATGGTGTTCTTAAAAGAGTTATGATATGACGCGATGCAACTGTGGATTTGTTAAATTTTGCCTATCCAGGTAAAATTAGGAAAGTGATCTTTAACCAGTAACTGACACCGTATAGGCTCGGGGTCCCTATTTTACGTCTCCTCGAAAGGACGGGACAACTAAGGTTTTTACATCCTTAAAAAAATTCTAAGGCAATATGCCGGACTGTGAAGTCGTATACATGGGCATAGTAGGTCGTATCGTATCTGGAGTCTCTCCCGGGGCTCACCCAGTCTTAGATAACAATGGAAGTTTATTTAGCATTTCACCATCGGCAGATAAGAAGGTTTTAAAATCAAAGAGGGTTTTCCTGAAGAATATTAGCTTAGAAATTGACCTTTCCTCTTTAAATATTTAATATATCCCGAGAAGTTAAAACAAAGCAAGTTCCCTCTCCTCTTTAAGGCTACTTAAAAATTTAAGCATCTTTTTATTAATCGAATCCCTGAGGAGTTTCTTTATTCATGATTTTTTTTTTCTGTTTTGTTTTTCCTCACTTATAGCCTTTTCTAGAAATAATATTTTCTGATAGCTCTCCTTTAATGTTTAAATTTTTTGTTTATTTTGAATTAATGTATGGTAAAAGCTTGACTGAGAAAGATACGCTAATGCTTGGATTTGTTTATTTGAAAATTCAGTCTCTACTAGTATTAATATAAACTATAAATACTACGATGTTGAGTTTCTGTGCTGAAGGTACCAAGCTGGAAATCTGCTGTGACTGAGAAATTTTTTTTTTTATAGATTAATTTATTGTTATTTACAACTATAATAATATTACAACAAGTATAAATCTGCTAGTGATAAATTATTTAATATTTTAACAGCTACGGTGGTCCCTGTGGTTTTTACTGACTCTCCTCTGACTAACCCAGACTCTGTAAAGTGTTTGTTTGCTTGTTTATTTAAAGTCACTTAATGCTAATGTTACTATAACTAATTGGGGGTTGATATAGTGAGAATCCTAAATTTCGCCTATAATTAAGATAGGCATCAATAAAATAGAGCCAACAACTCAAAAAGAAACACTATTATTTATTATGTAGAAAGAAGATAGTTGGGGGTGCAGTAAAAAAAAAAAACACTGAATAAGTACTAGCCTTATATTTATGTGCCGACGTTTCGACCTACAGTGTAGGTCATCTTCAGGGCGATTTGGAGAGAGAAGCCGTTGGGTGCACCGGCTGGCTAACAATCAATATGATATGACGCGATGCAGCTGTGGATTTGTTAAATTTTGCCTATCCAAGTAAAATTAATTGTTAGCCATTGTTAGCCAGCCAGTGCAGCCAACAGCTTCTCTCTCCAAATCGCCCTGAAGATGACCTACACTGTAGATCGAAACGTCGGCACATAAATATAAGTCTAGTACTTATTCAGTGTTTTTTTTTACTGCTCCCCCCAACTATCTCCTTTCTACATTTGACCATCCAGTCAACTATTTTCCTCTCATATTATTTATTATAATGCAATTGGGAAAAAACACAATGCAAAGCCTTATGTTTCAAATCCAGTAATACACTCACCAGTCGACGTTTCGCCTATTCAGGCATTATCAAGACACAAAAACAAAAAAGGGTTATGTGAATCACATCTCGAAGAAGAAGGTGCAATACATCCCAACGATCAACAGCCCAAACGGGCTCCAAACATGACCATGAGTCTCATTATCATTATAAGACTTTGCATTGTGGTTTTTCCCAGCATTATAATTAAGATAGGCATCTTAAACGAGTACTTTACAATGCATAGGTTCTGAACCTCCATTACGTACACTCTGAAGGGTGGAGAAATTTTTCCTTCCTTCAATAAATCCTAAGGTCACCACCACCTGAGTTCCGAAATCGTAATAATGTGCACGAAAGGTTTTGTTAACCACTACACTACAGTTGTCCCCACCAAACCATATGTAAAACTAGATTACATAGTTATAAATGGTTGAAATTTCTTGTTATATACGTTGAAAGCCCAATTCGTAGAGCTAAACCACTCACTAAATCACTACAACCCATTAACAGTATGTTTCTCAATAAAGGGTAGAGTATTGTACTGCACGTTACAGAGTACTACCTTTTGCCCGCGACTTCGCTCGTGTGGAATTTGGTCT
Source organism: Arma custos (assembly GCA_037127475.1). Classification (NCBI taxonomy): domain Eukaryota; kingdom Metazoa; phylum Arthropoda; class Insecta; order Hemiptera; family Pentatomidae; genus Arma; species Arma custos. Next base: position 8,663,339 of record CM073762.1, read on the forward strand.
GCCACATAAAGTTTCGTGACAGATTATTTTAAATAAATAATTTAATTTTTTTAAACTATAAGTTACTTGTACATCCAAAATTTCAGATGTCTAACTTCAAAACTGACTGATTCCATACAATATTTGAACCACTATTAAGGGGAAACCATTGGGGGTGGAATTATCCAAATTTCTTTCTTATATTATACAAAGAACCTATCTGAAAATGTCAAGATGCTAAGTTCCCGATTTGCCTTTAATTACTAACGGATTCACAGAACACAAAACACTGTCTGGGGGAGCACGTACCCCCCCTAATTCTGCCCTATGTGTTATTATGATGTATAACTTATATTACTGTAACGTTTCATCCAAATTTTTTCAGTAGTTTTTGAGTAAGAAACATACATACAAACTATCACATTTATAATATTAGTAGGATTAGTAGTAGTATCAAAACAATAGTTCATCCATGTTCTTTCTGTTATTTTAACAACTATTATCATGTGATTTGCCTTTAATTACGAACTATAATGGATTCTCCACAGTTCCTAAAAAACTGTCTGAGGGGGTGGGTATGTTTCCCCGTGCCCCCTCCCCTATATCCGCCCTTGCTGTAGCCTATGTGTTATTCTGATGTATATAACCTATATTACTGTAAAGTTTCATCCAAAATCTATTAAGTAGTTTTTGCGTGAAAGAGAGACAAACATACAAACTTTCGCATTTATAATATTAGTAGGATGTCTTAGCTATATTTATTATTTTATAGACCACTTCGGATCACGTTACAACATTTCCTATCCTCTAGTTGGGTTTTCTGTCTTCAATACAATTTGATTCTCTGTTAAGCTTCGTCCATTATTTCTTGGTCTTCTCTTTTCCTTAAACCCTTCAATATGTTTCACTCCTTTAGCCCTATTATTAGTGATTGAATTATAAAATACTATGTAAAACCTGATTGGTATTAATACACCGATTAAGTCGATGTTTATTTTTTATTTTGAATTGATAGATTAGCCAGGATACTCATATTAGGATACTCATAGGGGACTCCATATTAACTCTATTGGTAACTCTTTCATCTTATCGTAGATTGGGTTACTGGTCGTTCTTCGCCGCGCTGCCTCCCGGGATTCTATATCTTCTGCCAGATCTCTCCTCCTTGCTGTACATCTTCAGAGTATCTCCTTCCTGTTCCACCTTCGTCTCCAGAGTACCTCCTTCCTTCTCTGTGTCTCTTCCTCGAGTGACTTCTTCAGCCTCGTTTTCAAGAGTTTTCTTCTCTCCCTCTCTCCTTCCTTCTCCACCATCTGGGACCATAAAACCATAAGGGGACCAAGGGTCTGTTCTTTGTCCCAAACCTATTCCCTTTCATGTGTCCCGACATGACACATTTTCCCCGCACAGCATCCCTTTCATGGTGCCGCCAATGTGTTAATATATAGTGAATTTTTATACTGCTTTATAAGATTTGTTCTTGGCACCCCGATTAGTAAAAGTGGGTTTTTCCACCCATTCAGACAATATTTCCTCGGTACATTCTTACTTTGTTTATCTTCAATTGATGGATTACTCTCATTACCATATATTTACAGTGTCCTCCAATTCAAATCCTCAGTCCAACATCACGAAACAAGATCTCACCTTTCCGATCTCCGATCTCCGGTGATATACTCGTTCCAAAAGAACCAAAACATTCTAGCCCGATCTTCCACTCTCTGGAACTCAATCCCTCCTGTTATCCCTCATGCTTATTCGCTATCCTCATATAGATCCTTCCTTGCTTTTCCACCCTCTCCTCACTTCCTTAACAAATACTCTTTAAGCAGGTCATCATTTGCTTAAATGAATCAGTATTGATTAATGACTTTTTTATAAAAGAAGATATTCATTATGCAAATAAATTATTACATCCTAGCTCATGAATTTATTGTTTTTTATTAATTTATTTATCCTCTTTAGTTGCTTTGTATTTTCAATATTCGTACTTTGTATTTACTTTTTGACACTTTATCAATACATTATGATTTGTAATATGTATCATTTGGCCTGATATGTTTGTTATTCATAAGGGACTCAGTATATGGTTATATAATTACTTTTCTATTCTATTCTACATACGCTTTTTTTATATAGTCTAAAGCATACTATATTTCCTTTATGTACACATACTAACATGATATTCTATTTGAGGCTTAGATTGAAGTGTGACATTAAGAAGGAGGTGAGTTGATAGCGGCTATGATAATGAAGAGGAAAGTCATTAGAGGACACGGGGGACGTCGGAGGTCCTTTGGACACCCCCTCCCCCCAGGACTAATGGTCGCGCTGATTAAGGACCAAAGAACCCTAGCGATGGCTCTCTCTCTCTCTTCCCCCCTCTCTCTACTCCCTTCCTCCCTCCCTCTCCCTCTCTCACCCCCTCACTCACTCTCCCTCACCCTCTCTCCCTCACAACTCCCCCCCCCTCTCTCTCTCTCTGTGGAATAATCTCTTAACGACCAAGTATTCCTCTGTCGCCGCGGCCGCTCCTTGTTATGGCTCCTGTTTGTTCTCTCTAGCCGCTACCCAGAGTTCTCTCCCTCTAAGCTTCTCTATGTAGTTCTAAATCTCCTTTTTGGGTTTGCCGGAGCGGGATCGAGTGGTCTTTAAAGACCCGGGGACGTTTTTCTTTTTAATATTTTTATATTTAATAAGAGAGAGAGAGGAAATATATATAAACAATTTTTTCTCTACTTTTCACTTCTTTGAAGCAAGTTTTTTTCTTCTAGCATAATTCTTTTCCTCTACTTATTATGTTATTTCAATCGAAAAGGGACCGGGCTCAAGGAATTAGCTTTATGAATTATATACATACATACATATATATATATATATAATATATATATATATATATATATATATATATATATATATATAGAAATTTATTGTAATTAATTTTTTTTATTTTAATTTCCCAGTTTTAAAATAATCATATCACATGGAAAGATCATATCACCAATAAAACGATCAGGGAGGAATTTCAGAATTCCTAAATGAAGGTATTGATTAAGTCGTAAAATGGCAAAACAAAAAAAAAAAAGACAAAAACATCAGTGCAGTTCCAAACGTGGCTAGAACCAGGGAATGGAAGTCATGGTTAACGCACAACGGCACAAAAGGTTGTTGCTAGAGAAGGAGAAGTACACTATGGACAAAAAAGTGTTCGCATGAAATATGCCTGCAAAAACCGAAAATGAACGACATATTGGTTTTTTTATTTAGTCATTTTGTATTTTTCAGCTGTATTAATCCAAATTTAATACGAGTAAAACGAAGTTACATAGTTGTGTTCTTTATTTATTTCGCTTATTCTTTATTTTGTTTAGGATTGCAAGATTGCTCAAAGTGAAGAATACTGAATTGCTCTATCTAAAATACTCTGAAGATCTCTGGTTCAAATACAGCTGTGGCGAATCAATTGGGTTGGTACTTTTCCGTCAGTCGGGCGCAAATGTTAGGGGCCATTTGTTCTATTCTCTTAATTAATTCAAAACTAATCACGTTTTCCTTTTTTCTTCAGTCTTAATCAAGGCCGTAGCCAGGAAAACATTTCGGTGGGAGGTCAGGTCAGGATCGAGGATTATAATTCCATTATTCATGATAATTTTATTAATTTGGATAAATTTGCCATCATAAACTATTATTGGATGATGAATGATTTAAATGCAATACGCAAAAACAACAATACTTCAATTCTTGATTTTCGATACGATTGTTATATATTGTGAAGTTGTTGGAGGACATTTTCAAGCAAAAATAAATATGAATAAGTATGCTTGTTGCAATGCACAATGATGTAAAATGTGTTGGATCCTTTCTTGTGTGATGTTTTTAATTTAATTTACACTTTTTTAACCTAGTATTAATTTTTAATACTGACTAAATTTCGGGATTTGAGGGGGGGTTTGACCCCCTAACCTTCCCTTGGCTACGGCCTTGGTCTGAATAAAAAGGACGGAGATTTGGGATTTAACTAGAACTGAAAAAGATGCAGTCTCTTATTTTCAAGAGAAAAGTATATTTGCAAAGAATGCAACATGCGATCAGAATCATGAAATGTAAACTCCTGCCTATCTCAACTATTTTTTCAGGATTACCGATTCTTGTTTTTTTTTTTGCTTACATTCGGCTAATAATTCGACACAAAATTCTTTTAAGTAGTAGTTAAAATTGTATCATAATACAATCTGCAACTGTATTATGATTCATATACAGTTGTTTGCTACACCATTTGACTGATGACATCACTTACTGAAAACTCAATCTAGACGATTCGAACCACGTACCATTGCGAATGCCCTTCTTCGGGCGGTGATGTTGAAAGATCGCACCGCCACCGTACTCCGTCACAAAAAGACGGTTTCATTTCATGATTCTGATCGCATTTTACATTATTTGCCAATTCATTTCATATACCTTTCTCTTTAAAAAAAGGGGCTACATCTTTTTCAGTTCTAGCTAATTCCCAAATTTTCATATATTTTTTTTACAAAATTAAGACTGAAGAAAAAAAAGGAAAACTTCCTTTGTTTGTAATGAATTCAAAGAATAGAACATATGACGAACATAACCCTTATGATTGTAAGAAATTTGGCGGAATTCTACATTATTTGGTGATTTTTAGCGGAAAAGTACCAATGGGTTTTATGGCAGATTATTAATGGCAAACCCTCTCGGGACTGCACAGCTTCAAGTGGTTTCCCTTCGATTTTTACCTTCTATAACCAATTAATTCGGAGAAAAATCTAGCTATTGACCTTGAACTCTGGAAAATCACTTACCAGGACAACCGTTCGAAGAAAGCGTATAGTCCATGTTATGTGTAGTGGTACTCTTCTGTTTATTTCGTTTACCACGCATATTGATCGCCTTGGATTTCTTTTATAACAATAAATACAATTTTTACGAATAAAACGTAGGATAATAGTTAACACTTTTTCTCCAAGAGAAAGCTCTATTCAATTTGCAGTAAATTCATTTGCTAGCTGAGAAAGGGGGGGGCGCTCCTTGGATGGGGCCCTCTCTAGTTTATAAAAATATCCTTTATACTCCGTGACAAGTTTTTATTCTCCTCTCTCCTAGCTCGTTGTTCTTCCTACAATATCATACAGGGTCAACGATGAATCATCTAATAATCTCCAGACTCTTATATACACCTCGAATTTTTTATTACAGGAAAAAGGGAATGAATGTTCATATGAAGTTAATATTATCTCACAGTGGTTTTTATTGTTGTTACTATTGAACTCATAGTTACAATTTTTTAAAAAAATTTATCTAGACTTTATAAAGACAGTTGAGGCAGGAAAGTTTAAATAAAAAAATATCATAAACAATGTTTCAATTATTTATGCTCTAGAGGGTGGTTTGCTAGTTATTTTTTAAAATTAACATTTTATTAAAAAAATATTTTATTGAATTGTACAAATGTAATATATACATCTAGTACAATGGCTATAAGAATAAATAATACATGACAGGACATGTAGAGACACTACCTACTGGCAGCTCTCTAATTACATTTCTGTAATCGAAAGTCCTGAGCCCATCTTCTCTTCAGACGCCTAGGAGGATTGTCCGGGATGGAATTGGATGCAAGGATGGACTCTAGTGGGTTTGGATGGTCCTGGAGTTTATTATGGAATGATAGGTCCATCTGATCTGAAATGATAGGATCTGGAATGGGATAAATCGGTAACATATGGAACGTTAAGGTCATTATGGATTTGCCAAGGATTTTGGATTGCAAGGATTGTATACTAGAGGAATTCGATGGTTTATTAGAGCTCCATAGTTCAATTCCGTAAGGCTATATAGGCCTTATAACAGTCACATAAATAAGTCTTTTGTAATTGATCTGAAGCTTTGAGCGTTTTTCTAATATGTGTTTACGTAGTCTAGCTGTTTCTTGTCTTTTCAGTCTTGTGTGGGGGTTCCAAGTAAGACGTTTGTCTAAGTAGAGTCCCAGGTAGCGAATCTGTTCAACAGGGATAAGTGGAGTACTATTAAATGATACCGTAGGACAGGACGTCATGGGTTTTCGGCGAAGGGTAAAGGTAATTTGATGGGACTTGCTGGAATTGATTTTAATTTTCCGATTCCGACACAAAATTAACATCTCTCCAAGCTCCAACTCCAAGTTCGTAGCTTCACAGCCAAGTTGGTCTATGATTTTTAAAGAGAGTAAAAAATCTTTGTTTATGTCGTGTTTCGGAGGGAACTTAAAATGGCTGTCTAGAGTCTGTATAATAACATAAACTCTTTAATGATGCCTATCTAGATTATACACGATAGGCTAAATTTATGACTCCCAATTTCGTTTGATTATCCATTGTTGCATAAAGTGACATTGATTAAAGATGAACTAAACATTGCATACTATAGCGTTGTTATTTTTAAAAATCGATCCGATTTTCGGGATACTTATTTTACAAAGATGAAAAAAATTAAATATTAATTTAAGTGCTGTGTTTCTTTGCTTAGCAGGATCTCGAGTTCACGTCAGGCAGTATTACTTAATTTGTATTTGTATTCGTAATTTGATAAATTACTTAATTTGTTGATATATATGTATTTATATCTACTTTTCAAGCCAATTCCTTACTTAGCCCCTTATTCACTTCGAAAATAACTCGATTCCGCTTACTTAAGTACAAGAAACTCATTAGATTTTAGGAGAAAATTAGACTTAACCACTGGTGTTGTAGATCTGTTCAATTCAATATGTCCAATGCTACATTTTAGTTTTGAATTTTGTTAAGTTTTGGGCTACTTCAACGTTTACTAGACAAAGTAAGTATGAACAGCATAGTCAAGTGACTGATTAGACTAATGCTTACTAGTCCTATATTAATGAAACATATATGATTAATTAATTACCATTTAAATACGATGAAAACAGTAAGATTAATAATATGAATTAATGACATACCTCAGTTGGGGTAATCTCAAGAGTGGCATCCCATGTTTCCTCTGATTGAAATTAATGAAAATAATGAATATTTAATGACCCTGGGTTTATTAACTCATTTCTTAGGAATGCATTGCAACGCCATATATATATATATATTGCTATGTTTCTACTCTTAAATATATTTTGAATATGTAGCTTGATATTTGGGATGCCAGAGTCTCATTTAGGATGAGTACTCAAATTATTATTTAAATGCCTTAATCTTAATTGGATTCCTTTCCAGAGGTATGGTCTTGTGTTTACCAATTTACTCATCCATTATACATTCAATATATTATTTATAAATAAATAATGTATCTGAAGTATGTAAGCACCAAAAGAATTACAATAAGGATATATGTAGAAAGGAGATGGTTGGGCGGTGCAGTAAAAAAAAACACTAAATAAGTACTAGACTTATATTTAGTAAGTGCAGACGTTTCGACCCACAGTGTAGGTCACCTTCAGGGGTATGAGAGAGAAACAAACAGAACAAAAAATTATTTTATTAAATCTGTCTTTATCTTAATTTTATTATATCTGTCACTATTTTAATTTCTTTTCATTATCTTTAATTTTATTAAATCTGTCTATACCTTAAGTTTATTATATCTGTCACTATTTTAATTTCTTATCATTATCTTTAATTTTATTAAATCTGTCTATACCTTAAGTTTATTATATTCTGTCACTTATTTAATATTCGTTATCTTTAATTTTCATATCTGTCACTATTTTAATTTTCTACATTGCATGTCACCATATTATTGTTACTGTACGTTTTTATATTTTTTGTTCTGTTTGTTTCTCTCTCATAGCCCTGAAGATGACCTACACTGTAGGTCGAAACGTCGGCACATAAATATAGGTCTAGTACTTATTCAGTGTTTTTTTTTACTGCACCCCCAACTATCTCCTTTCTAGTTAGAGAAGAATTGGTCGACTGTATCTTCTAATTTAAGGAAGAAATAGTTGGGGGTGCAGTCAAAGAAAACACCAAAATAAGCAAAACTTATTTATTATGTGCCGACGTTTCGGCCTACAATGTAGGCCATCTTCAGGGCGAATAAAACACGAGGCAGCTAGGCGAGCTCAGAATGAAGTGAGAGAGAAAAAAAAAAAAGCTCGCCTAGCTGCCTCCTGTTTTATTCGCCCTGAAGATGGCCTACATTGTAGGCCGAAACGTCGGCACATAATAAATAAGTTTTGCTTATTTTGGTGTTTTCTTTGACTGCACCCACAACTATTTCTTCCTTAAATATCTCCTTTCTACATTTGATTATCCATTCAACTATTTTCCTCTCATACATACAATAAGGATAGTTTATTTATTAAATTTTAAACAAGCTTAATGATTCAGATTTTAATATATAGAAAGAATTGCCATAAAATACCTTACAGGAAATAAATTAAACTTATCTGTGAACAGGGCAGGGGTTGATTGGGTTACAGGTCGGTCTTCGCCTTTCCGCCTCCGGGTCTCGCCATTCCTCAGGATCTGTCTAAAGCGTGTCATGCTTGCTTCTCCCGGGTCTCTGTAGAGAGTGTCCTCATCAGTCTAGTTTGCTTGCCCCCCTTTTCTTCTTTCTCCACCATCTTGATCATAAAGGCCCCATAAGGGTGCCAAAAGGTCTGTTCTTTGTGCAAAACACATTCCCTTTCATGATTACTATTTTCTTTTTCAATTAAGCCACTTTGAACTACGTTTCTTCAGCTCTCTTTCTTTCCTACTTCCTCACTTCCCAAAGCTCCTTCATGCTTACACTATGTTTTTCCTTTCTCTCTTTTGTCCAAGCGGACCCCCACGGAAACGGATAGATTTTTTTCAATTTTGCCTTCAGAAATGTTGTTTCTGAAGAAATCTCCTCAATATTTTTTTCCAATTTTGCAAACCATACATACTTTAATTTTAGCTTCTTCAAATATTTGAATTGTCTTCCAGTTAATCGTCTGGGATACATTCTAAATAGGTCTTCAATGAATAATATTCTTCTTTTTCGGTTGGCATCTATGTTTTTTTTTTAAACCTTTTTATTCAAATCATTGTTTCGGAGCCAATGGTCTTCATTTCAGACTTTAAATGAGGCTATTTTTTTCTAATTATTCTGAGTATTTTTCGTTTTTAATTATCTTCAAACATTACTAGTAGTAAATACTAATTCATTTTAATTGTATTATTTAAAACGATAATAATATTTCATTCAGAGTTATATTTAATTGAAAGAACTGAAGGGAAACGCGAAGGCGTGAATGAGGCTACGTCGTTGCAGCAATCTCGAGTAATCAGCAAATTAGAGAAGCCGTTACTGAAGGAAGATCATGTCTCAAGGTTTCTGCCTAAATGGGCCGACTTACTGTCGACTCATCTCTCTCTCTCTCTCTCTCTCTCTCTCTATTAAATGAACATTCTGCTGAATTCATTTGTTACAACGCAATACCATTAAAATATTACAACAATGATATCCTTATATAATAGATAATAAATATTAAGGGTTTTCTAGCTCAATTATGTTTGGGAGGGCGATAACTCAGTGTTTAAAGGCTCTGTGATAACATACTACATCTCTGGCTCAGGGACGATTTTAGGAGGTACATTTTTCATTCTGATATAAGACACCGTTTGTCTCGAAATTCTTAATCGAAAGGACGTACAACCTCTTGACGTATTAAAAAATAAGTTAATATTCGAGCTGGAAAAAGGACAAGCCCACCGCAAAATTTAAAATATTATACACCGCGGAACTGTAGAGCATCGGGTTAGTATAATTGAAGTGGTATTTAATGTGTTAGAAACTAACCCAGGTTCCATTGGCGTTTAACGCCAGTGACGCGGCTGGGAAAGGGGGCTGGGGCTTCCCGGACTCCTGCTTTGCCCTCATTCCTGGGGAAGAGCTCAGTTCGGGGACCCCAGGCAAATTGTAAATAGGGTATGAATGTGTACATTTTATTTTATTTTTATTAGTATTATTATTATTATTATTTATTTTACTTTATTATTATTATTACCGCATTAATTTCTTTCTGTTACCGCATGTATATGTTTTTCCGCATGTATATATTTATTTATTTTTTTTTTTTTTATATTATTGCTTTGTTATGGAATGACTGTAAGCTACACAGCACCATTACTTATTGCCCACCAGTGGCAGATTGTAATATTTCAATAAAGTGTTAATATAAAAAAAAAAAGAAACTAATGGGGTCTAGGATCCTCCTGGGCTCACTCAGCCTCTATAAAGTGGGTACCAAAAATAGGGGGAAAACTTGGCGGTTGAGCATGATCTAGAATAAATCACCTCCCTGCACGACTGTTGTCCAAGAAACAGCACAGTCCCTACCATGTACTGAACCCAAAACTCCCTATGGACTGTAGTGGTTTTTTATAGCGTCGCTGGTAAATATCCGATTGTTAGAGCAAGGAGAATGTGGGAAGATTGCATTCAGTGTGACTTAACGGTTTCGGGTTTAGGAGGTGATTAAAGTTTGTTGTATTCACTATATATTTTATCATTCCAACTTTTTTTATTATTATTATTATCATAGAATTCTTAAAATTAAAATAAAAAATATTGTGAAGCAACAGATTAATATAGTTGAAGTGATAGCACCACGAAGATTAAGATAGACTAGAAAAGTTGATAGGCTTAATAACGAACGATTTCCTAAGTAGCTAGTAAGTGCTGTGCAGACTTGTAAGCAATATTTTGCATTTTTTTGAATTATATTTTTACAATATTGAATTTTATTTATTGTTTTATGTACTTAAGACTTTTTTTTTGTTGGAATATTTACATCCATGTCTTTGTACATGAGGATCAAAAGCGGATAGCTCCAATTATCATAAATGAATTTTCTTTTTTTCTTTTTTACATTTTTCGCTAGCTCAGTCAAGAATTTTTTCTCTAACACGGCACTTTGCTCCATATTTAGCCTGATTCTGAATCTGAAGTATCGGGAGCCCTAGGAGGGTCCTAGATCCCATATGATTCATCTCCGGCTGCAAACAAACTAAATAAAAGTCTTCCCTTAGCTGGATTTGACCCTGGAATTCCGACATGACAACTTAGTGCTCTACCACTGAGGAGCCACTCCGCTCCCTAAACTAGCAATAGACGTGGGAAAAAACATGGAGTTATCTGCTTTTGATCCTGAACGCTTCTTTTGTTCTTTGCTTTTATAAGCCTTATATAATAATATTATATTTTGAATTATTATTATTACAATGTTGGACGATGCTACATTGGGAGCTCTAAATTTTGCCTATCCAGGTTTAATTAGAATAGGGATTTTTAGTACCTGACATCGTACAGGCTCTCCCGTTTAAAGCCTCTTCCGAAGGACGGCATAACTAAGGATTTTTTACTTGGGCATGTACCTTTAAAATCCTAGGGCCACCTGCCTTAAGAACTCGCGATCTTGGGCTTATAGTTTGTTACGCTAACCACTAGACCACAGGTCACCCCCATCTTCCGACTTTGTTGTAGTCCAAGTTTCAGGTCTGTAGGCAAGCACAGGGTCTTATTCCTTCTCACAATCAATTTACTTAACAGGATACTCCTTATTACAAAGTTGCATTTGCTGGGGGCCATTAATCTTCTTTAATATCCGCACCTATCCTATAGCGTTACCCGAGATCCATGGTATGTGAATTAGTTATATAATCGGAATGAAACTTTTGTCCCTATTTAATGGTTGTCTCCTCAGAGACTATATAATTGTTTATGATTTTCATATTTTTTAATAAAACATGGATTTATTTCAATACTATTTTAATTTAAAGTATAAAAAAGAAAGGTTCAGAATGGAGAATAAAATAAAAGACTAAAAAAAGGGAAAGAAAAGCTTAGACTATACTGGAAGCGCTTTTAGGAGATGAGATAGAGCGAGAGAGATTAGTGGGAAAGGACCAAATGGACGACATCCTCCGCACGCGAGGCAATGGGTCAAGTGGCACAATTGAACGGCTCTCTTGAACGACTCCCAACTAACACAACAAAACAGCTGCGTATTTACGAGCTATCCAACACGTACACTTACATGCCCAAGTATGTATGTAAAATACTTCATGTATAATGTTGCTATGTTTAGTTGTATTACATACATTTTAAATAATTCTATTCATTATGGGATGTCGGAGTAATTATTTAACTTAATTAGTTAACTTATTATTTTTTTAATCGTTACAAATTGGATTCTTTTCCAGAGTTTTGTTGTGTGTTTTTCAATTTCCTAATCAGTCAACTTATGATATATTAGCTTCACTGTCTAAGGAAATGTAAGATACTTTGATCTGCATAATATTTAAATAATAAAATGGGATGCCACCCTGAGATAGTAATATTTGAGATATAGTAATTTTATATCATTAATGAATAAGAGACACATCCTTCTCTTCTCCCAAGGTTGACTGGCTTAGTAATTCATATATTATTTCTGATGTTTTGATCCTATTTAAATATTAATTAATAAATTATATATGTCTTAACATAGGGCTAATGAGCTTTAGTCTAATCAGTCATTCGACTGTGCTGTTCATACTTACTTTACATATAACATATTTGCTTTAACATTACATCTGCTGAGCTTATCATATTTGCCAAGTTTGTCAACACATCTGTTTTATCGGATGACACCTATAAATACTCACCTTTATTCATACATACATTTTTACTTATAAAGTCATATTTCATCAGTTATATTATAAACGTTTTTAAAAATTTGCAAATCAAAATAACACTATTTCTGACTTTTAACCGTAACACTAAATACAACACTGTTTAAAATTTAATTTTATTATTCAATGATATTTACAGCTATATTATACAAATAAAACAAGCAAATAGGATGAATGATACATATTTTCATGCATAAAGGCAAGTAGAGAAACTACCCAATAGTAGTGCTCAAATTAAAAGTTCAACTTAGAAGGTCACTAGGCCATCTTCTTTTCAGACACCTCGGAGGATTATCAGGAATTGAAGAGGTTGCTAGGTTTGAAACTTATGGGTTTGAGTGGAAATAAAATTTGTCATGAAAAGATTGATATCGGATCCGTGCCAAATCAGCAACAAATGGGACCATAAGGTCAGTTTTTTAAATTTAAATGGAAAAAATGGAATGCATCGATTTAAAAAATCAAATAACTTACATCTTATTCCAATATTTCAATTTTAGGACTGTTATTTCAAAAGATAAAATCCATTGAAATAAGATTTAGGTATCTACTTATAAACTATAAATATTTTTTTAATCTATAAAACAAACCTAAAATCAAAAATAAACATTTCTTTATTCTGTAGAATGAAAAATACTCGCCATTTAAAAAGAATATTAATTGGGTACTCATATACGAGGGGTGATCAAAAAGTTCCAGGACTGTTGAGATTGCGCGGCAATGGAGTGTCATAGAGCAGTGCGGTTGGCAGCATTGTTTAGCGTGACTCTTCCTGAGCTCAGCTGTTTATTCAGTTTGTTGATAACCTTCTTCATTGCAAAGTTACTGCTGTTTTCGTAAAAAAAAGTTTTTTGTGTTCGGCGATTTTGTGAAATGAATGTAAAGGAAGAGCAACGCGTTTGCGTAAAGTTTTGTGTGAAGTTGGGTAAAATGTTTGCTGAAATTTTTCAAATGTTGCAAGTGGCTTTCGGTGATGAATGTCTGAGTCGGTCAAGCTGTCATGAGTGGTACAAAAGGTTCAAGGAAGGCCGGACATCGTATGAAGATGATTCTCGTTCAGGGCGCCCATCAACTTCGACTGACGACGATCATGTTGCAAGATTGAACAGTCTCGTGCGTTCTAATCGTCGACTAACCATTCGTGAGATGGCTGAAGAATTGAACATTTCATTTGGTTCGTGTCAACAGATTTTAACAGAAAATTTGCAGATGAGAAGGGTGGCTGCAAAGTTTGTTCCGAGACTGTTGACTGAGCAGCAGAAAGAACACAGAGTTCAAGTTTGTCAGGAACTTCTTGAAATGGCAAATGCCAATGAAAACTTCTTAAAACAAGTCATTACTGGAGATGAAACGTGGGTTTATGGCTACGACGTGGAAACGAAGGTCCAGTCATCACAATGGAAGACAAAATCCTCCCCAACCCCCAAAAAAGCACGTCAGGTCAAATCAAACGTCAAGGTCATGCTTACTGTTTTTTTCGACTGGAAGGGTGTTGTTTACCATGAATTTCTTCCACGAGGTGAGACCATTAACCGCTTTCGTTATCTTCAAACCCTGAGAAATTTGCGCGAGGCAATAAGGAGGAAGAGACCAGAGTTGTGGCGGAGCGGCGAGTGGGTGCTGCATCATGACAATGCGCCTGTTCATTCCGCACTGCTCATTCGCGACTACTGCACCAAAAATGGAATGACGGTCATTCCCCAGCCTCCATATTCACCTGACCTTGCCCCTGCAGACTTTTTCTTGTTTCCAACACTTAAGAGACCCATGAAGGGAAAGAGATTTGAGTCCGTAGATGACATTAAAAAAAAATCGCTGGAGCAGCTACACACCATTTCACAAGATGATTTCTCAAAGTCCTTCACACAGTGGAAACATCGATGGGAAAAATGTATAGCTTCCCAAGGAGAGTACTTTGAAGGGGACGACGTCCAATAGCCTGTAGATTTTTTAAATAAATTAATAAAAAATCAGTCCTGGAACTTTTTGATCACCCCTCGTATATAAGGCTCACTTAATAGTGTACAAAATTAGTACTAAAATGAACTTTAATTTCTAATTTTCTTTAATGAATGAGAGGAAAATAGTTGACTGGATGATAAAATGGAGAACGGAGATAGTTGGGGGGGGAGTGGAGTAAAAAAAAACACCAAATATGTACCAGACTTATATTTAGTTAGTCCCGACGTTTCTACCTACAATGTAGGCCATCTTCAGGGCTATGAGAGAGAAACAAACAGAACAAAAATATATATAAAATCGTTTTCTAAAATTAAAATAGTGACAGATATGAAAATTAAAGATATCGAATATTAAAATAGTGACAGAATATAATAATTTTTTTTTTCAAATTTATTAATCCAATCAACTATTTTTATATCACATCCCAATCAATTTTTTTATATTACATCCCATACTTATATTTTCAAATTTTTTACATTTCTAACTGTCATTCTACGATATACTTTTCATTTCTTTCTCCATATTCTTGTATTATTATGTTTCATACATTTTACTTATGTAACCTCTAGAAGTCTATTATCATACAATTTATACGTGTATCTTTAATTTACTAAATCGTTCATATTCCACCCCCTTTTTTTATATGTTAATCTTCTCATTTTGTATCTTTCTGTTTACCTCCTTATTTTTCTTTCCCTTTATATTGTGTTTACTTTTTTATCCTTTCTGTACATTTAGTTTCTGTATTTTATTTTACATTCGTTATCTTTAATCATTATACCTGTCAATATTTTATTTTATTATATTCTGTCACTATTTTAATATTCGTTACCTTTAATTTTCATATCTGTCACTATTTTAATTTTCTACATTACATGTCACTATATTCTTGTTACTGTAACGATTTTATATATTTTTTGTTCTGTTTTTTTCTCTCTCATAGATGGCCTACATTGTAGGTCAAAACTTCGGCACTAACTAAATATAAGTCTGGTACTTATTTGGTGTTCTTTTGACTGCACCCCCCAACTATCTCCCTTCTCCATTTAATTTTCTTTAAGTTCTGCCTCTACTAAACGTTAAGTACCCACTGCGGTAAAATTAAATAAACAGTTTTATATATTTTTGTTTTGAAGAGAAAATATCTGTTATGGCCGGGATTCGAACCCGGGTCATCTGCATCTCCGTTGTTAAGTCAGAGAAATCTGTTCTCTTCACCGATCCTATTCGTCTGACTTGGATACGACCCCTGGTAGCTCATTGGCTTAGAGCACTGCAATGGAGATGCAGACGAGGAGTTCGATTAATAAACGGGGTTCGAATTCCGGCCAGGGCGAATTTTTTCTCTTAAAAATAATAAACAGTTTTATAATTTGTAGAATTGGTGTTGGTCCGCCGTTAATTTTGTTTAAGGAAAAATAATCTTTACCTTAATCTGTTTTAATATGTGCTGATCCCGTTTACATGTTTACTAAAACATAATATCTACTCACAAATTTTTTTTGCCTGATAGAAGTGACTATATGAGGTAGGCTCTTCAAAAATTTTCTCCACTTATGGATCTTCTCCATTTTCCTTTTTCCCGACTTAAAGTTCCTTTCCCCCCTCAATTTTGGTCTCTTTTCGGGAATGACCCGGAATTTTTTTTTTTTTATAAAATCCCCTAATACCTCGGCCTACTTTACCTGATCTGTTACCCAACCCAGAGTTTTGCCCATATTTTCCATAATACAATACTTCCAAATATAGTCATGTAAAAACTAGTATATGCGTATAAGTTACATATATATATACATATATATATATATATATATATATATATATATATATATATATATATATATATATCTTACTAATATTATAAATGTGAATGTTTGTCTCTCTTTCACGCAAAAACTACTGGACGGATTTGGATGAAACTTTACAGTAATATAGGTTATACATCAGAATAAAACATAGGCTATAGCAAGCGCGAGTTTAAGGGGAGAGTGCACGGGGGCACGTACCCCCCCCCCCCCCGACAGTATTTTAGAGACTGTGGAGAATCCATTAGTGTACATAATTTAAGGCAAATCACATGATAATAGTTGTTAAAATAACAGAAAGAACTTGAGTGAAACTATTTGTTTTGATATCCAACTAATCTTACTAATATTATAAATGCGAACGTTTGTGTTTGTCTCTCTCTCACGCTAAAACTACTGAACCGATTTGGATGAAACAATACAGTAATATAGGTTATACTTCAGAATAACACATAGGCACATGCTCCCCGCACGTTTTTTTATGTACTGTGGAGAATCCATTATAGTACATAATTAAAGGCAAATCACATGATAATAGTTGTTAAAATAACAGAAAGGACAGGAGTGAAACTATTATTTTGGTATCCTACCAATCCTACTAATATTATAAATTATGTCTCTCTTTCACGCAAAAACTACGGAACAGATTTGGATGAAACTTTACAGTAATATAGGTTATACACCCTAATAACACACACGCTACAGCAAGAGCCGATTTAGGGGGGGGGGGCACGCCACAATCAGCAGATTGGCTGACTGAATAAAAAAATACAAAATGACATGGAAGACATGACGAAGAACAGTAGCCATCAGCTACCTCTCCCTTGGCTTGATTTAATTTCCTACTGTAAAAGATCCCTCATCCACGTTCTTTTTAGTCTCCTCCTAATGTTCTCAGGAAAGAGAGTTGTGGCCATTTGTTCAATCAATGGGTTTGAGTGTCTGTGTAGTTTATCTTGAAAGCGTTTCTAATATGTTTTTTTGTGTACGGTTTTTATGTGTAACGTTTAGTGAAGCATTAATATTTTTAAGCCAGTATGCAAAATTTTGTTATTACAAAAGTCCAAGTATTTTTTATTGAAAAGTTTATAAGCGTCTTCTGTGAGTCTGTTTAGCATTGCCTTATATATATATATATATATATATATATATATATATTTGAATACTTTTCACTCAGGCCAGATCATTTGCTTGATTAAAAGTTCATAGCGCCACTAATAAATTATTATAGTATTTCTGATTTTTTAATAATAGAACGTTGTTTTCAGGAATCAATTATCTACTGAAATGAGTAAAATGTATATTTTACAACATAAAAATAAGAAAAAAGGATTGTAGCCTTAACAGCTTTAGGGTTTCGGGCTGTTAAGAAATGTATATCGTTAGTACCCACTATAACACTTATTGCAAATATCAGGATATTTTAGTTAATTTCAACTTTCTTTGAATTTATTTTTCTATAAACCTAATTATTTATGTAATCTGTCTTTATTTAATGCCGTAGCTAATGTTATACTTATGTATCTGTGGCTCCTGTGCATAGTGGGCTAAGTCGATTTTTTTGAATTTCAAGCTATCTACTTAGAATCGTAATTTTTTTCTCTTTCCTTGTGTCTACCACGCTAAGTGTTCCGTCCATTTCAATGAAGGATATTCCTTTGTGGATCGTGGGGTGATACTCCAATCTTGAACTTAAAATAAGTTAAGACCGTGGAAATATTCCAACGAAAAGCCCTTAGTCTCCAAACTAAAACAGAAATAGAAAATATCTGTCCAATATTTCGCCCATTCAGGCATCCTCAGGGTAGAAAGAGAATAAAAGAGAAACAAAACATGAATAATGCACCCAAGAGACATCCCACCACCTCGAAGGTTCAAATGCAACTAATGAATCATAAGGAAGGTTCTCGACCCCAGCTGGTTAAGGTTAGATAAAAACAGCTGATAGATACTTCAGAAATTCAAAATCCAATAAACACTCACCAAACTTCAAAAAGCACCACAGGAAAAATAAATAATAGCAAACAAAACAAAACTTAAGACAAAAGACCATATGAAAAAATGAAAGTAAAAATGCAAGAAAAAAAATAAAATAAAATAATTACATTATCAAGAAACCAGTGGACCTACGGCTATTCCACAAAAAATATTAATACTGAAAAGTAAAAAGATACCTTACATAAATGTTAAGACCGTGGAAAAATTCCAACGAAAAGCCTTAAGTCTCCAAACGAAAACAGAAATAGAAATTATCTGTCCAATATTTCGCCCATTCAGGCATCCTCAGGGTAGAAAGAGAATAAAAGAGAAACAAAACATGAATAATGCACCCAAGAGACATCCCACCACCTCGAAGGCTCAAATGCAACTCAAGTTATGGTCTTAACATTTATGTAAGATATTTTTTTACATTTCAATATTAAAATAAGTTCAGAAAAAATACTATTCTAAGTAGGTAGCTCGACTTAGCCCACTATGCACAGGTTCTACAGATATCTACCCCTTATAAATTTTTAATATAATATTATATTAATATTTTAATCATAATTTCATGTAATTATTGCATAAAAACTGAAAAACGCATATACGCGGTTATAATACCCACCAAATACTTTTTCCTGGACACATATATGAGCAGATAGAACTTTCGGGTTAATATTTCTTTTATTTCTAATTTGGACTATTTTTTCTAAAGAGTGAATACATTAAAGTTGTTTGTTCATTTAACGTCACTTTATGCTGCTATGGCTAATCGGACGATGCTACAGTGGGGGCTCTAAATTTTATCTATCCAGGTTTAATTAGGATAGGGATTTTTACCCGACATCGTACAGGCTCGGGACGCCCGTTTAACGTCCCTTCCGAAGGACGGCGTAACTAAGGATTTTTTTACTCACTTAAAAAAATCCTAGGGCCACCTGCCGGGCTACGAACCCGCGATCTTGGGTTTAGTCGTTACATTAAAGTTAGTTTATGATTTGGCGGTTGGCGTTTTATTACGTGAAGACCCGATGTCTTTCTCCTATCAAACGCCAGTCCAAGGTATTGAACTGTGCCTATTAGGGGATGGGCATATGGGACTCAGTATAAGAATTCAGTTAGCCTTTCATTGTTAATTACCTACAACTGAAATTATATTATTGATATGCGTCCAAGTTTGGACTGAAGTGTAGGCTGAGCTCCGGTTAGGGATGAGCTTGTGGATTTCGATTTGGGCGTAATCCGCTAACAGAAATTTGTAAACAGCGATTTGTATTTTGTTTATTTAGTTTTGGTATTTGCCACCAGGTTCGCTAAGCCTTTAATAATACTATTATTTGTAAACGTAACCCATGATCTAAAACATGATTTCATGTTAATATTGTATAAATATATCACAATAGTAGGGTTTTGATTAATTCGGAAGGGAAGAAGACAAATAGAAGATTTTCAGTTAAATAAATTAGTATGTTCAACTAATTTAGATGTTTATGTTATACAGAATATATCATAATTCATTAGTTAATATTAATTTTTAATAATCAATTTAGTCTTACATTTCAAATCACTTTTACTCTTTATCGTAAACTAATGTCTTCTTATCCACCAGTATGCTTCAATAACTTGGAATCTTCTTACAAAGACTGTAAAGACAAGAATCTGCTCGGAGTTTCAGGCTGCTTCAACACTTACAAAACAAACTCTCTTAGATACCTTTTAATTATAACAGACTATTATTAAAATATATGACTATTATAAGACTTATGTGGACTTAAGGATTAGAGCTTGGGGGCTCCATTATAGGCATCGAATTCCTCCTGTATCCTCAATCAATCCTTACAAAACAAAATCCTTCTTAAACTCTTATTACCTTACGAATAAAGTCGTCCCTAATGACCTATGTCTAATTTGTTGCTGATTTGGCCCGGACCCGATTTCAGTCTTTTGATGGAAAACTTCATTCCCACTCAAACTCGCCTGTTTCAAACCTCTTCAATTGAATACAAATGTATATCGACTAAAATCAGAGCGTGAATATAACTCTCTGATGTAGTGGTTAGCATAAGAATCTTCTATGCTGAGATCGTGGGTTCGCAGTCTAGTGGGTGACTATAGGATTTTTTAAAGAGTAAAAAATCCCTGATTATGCTGTTTTTTATTATGGGTTTGTCCAGTAAATGTTGAAGTAGCCTGAAACTGCGATTAGTATCTTGTCGATTGAGTATAGATAAAATTATTTATTTTATGTTCTATTTAAAATACTCCTCTAAATAGTAAAATATTATGTTTGTTGGATTTTTGACTTTTATCTAAGTAAACACTTTTTAATTCTCGTATTTCAATTACGGATTGTAAGGGTACGAATGCGATGAATCTAGTAAATGTTAAAGTTGCCTGAAACGGTGGAGGTGTACGTTAAATAAACTTTATTGTTAATTTTTTTTCCTAACAATAAATTTCCGAAATACCGCTTTATGTCCCAATTAGTTCCTAATATAATTTTCCCATCATTCCCGATGATCCTCCAAGGCGTGTGAAAAGAATATGGCCTAAAGACCTTCTTTGTTTATTTTGTTATTTCAATATTACCACTAGTTTCTATACTTGTCATTATGCCTCATTCACGCTATTTACTTTTTGTATTATTATAATACAGTTGTAAATTTCAATAGATAAGAAGTCACACATTTACACAAGTTACAAATACAAATGTATATCCACTAAAAACAGAACATATAGCAGAATACTCTGATGTGCTATGTACTGATGCGGGCGGCACCATGAAAGGGATGCTGAGCGGGGAAAATGTGTCATGTCGGGACACATGAAAGGGAATATGTTTGGGACAAAGAACAGACCTTTTGGGTCCCTTATAGAGTTTTATGGTCCAAGATGGTGGAGAAGGAAGGAGAGAGGGAGAGAAGAAAACTCTTGAAATACGAGGCTGAAGAAGGAACTCGAGAGATAGACACAGAGAAGGAAGGAGGTACTCTGGAGACGAAGGTGGAACAGGAAGGAGGTACTCTGGTAAATGTACAGCAAGGAGGAGAGATCTGACAGAAGATATAGAATCCCGGGAGACAGCACGGCGAAGAACGACCAGTAACCCAATCTATCCCTGTCCACAGATAAGTTTAGTTTATTTCCTGTAATGTATTTTATGGCAATCCGTTTGACATATTTAAAATCTGAATCATTAACCCTGTTAGTGCCAGAGTTAAGACTCTGGCATCTCAAAATCAATATATATATTCAAGATATATTTAAGAGTAGAAACATAGCAGCTGTATTGGTTAGCATAAGAATCTACTATGCCCAAGATCGTGGGTTTGCAGCCTAGTAGGTGGCTATAGGATTTTTTAAAGGGAGTTAAAACTCCCTGAATATGCTATTACGAAGATTATAATGAATATGAATGCCTAACCTCACAGTGTACTGTATTCCTTAAAGGTGTTTATCACAAATATACCTGGATAGGCAATATATAGGACTCTCGCAGGAACATCGTCCAGAAGGTAACGTTAAACAAATTAACTAGAGACAACCCTAGGCTAATATACTCTCCTGATTATATTATAAACACTTATAATTCTATTATTAGTTAAGGTATAATATTATGCGGTTGTAATAAGGACAGATAAGACAGAAGTTGGGGATTGTGGCCCGAGAGAGAGCCACAGTTAGCGATGGCGGGAGACTAACCATGAATATTCCCGCAAGTTCCATTGCTAATGAACTGAAACTTCGCAAGGTGTATGTAAGTTGACTAAGTTGTGTTGTGCCCTGCCAAAGTAATGGCCTTCGTGCCACGAAGTGACGCTGAGTTACTAAGCAGGTCCGGCCATTACTGTTTTAACAATACTGTATTGTTATTATCTTTCCAAAATAATTAGGAATAGTAAATACATTATTTTCGTAATCAGATAAGTACAAAAAAAAAAATAAGCACTAAGCATATTTTCACTTTCTGTTTTAGTTTGGAGACTTAAGGGCTTTTACTTGGAATTTTTCCACGGTCTTAACATTTATGTGAGGTCTCTTTTTACTTTTCAATATTAATATATTTTGTCGAATAGCCATAAGTCCACTGATTTCTTGACAATGTTCTTCTATTTCTCTTGCATTTTTACATTTATTTTTTCATATGGTCTTTTGTCTTATGTTTTTCTGTTGTTTACTATTATTTATTTTTTCCTGTTGTGCTTTTTGAAGTTTGGTGAGTGTATGTTGAATTTTCAATTTCTGGAGTATTTATTTAGCTGTTTTTATCTAACCTTATCCAGCCGGGGTCGAATATCCTTCATTACGATACATTAGTTGCAGTTGAGCCTTGGATGTGGTGGGATGTTTCTTGGGTGAATTATTCATTTTTTGTTTTGATGTTATTCTCTTTCTACCCTGAGGATGCCTGAATAGGCGAAATATTGGACAGATATTTTCACTTTCTGTTTTAGTTTGGAGACTTTTAAAGGGCTTTAAGTTGGAATTTTTCCACGGTCTTAACATTAAGCATGCTACATTTATTTATGATAACCTTGGGATATTGCTCTAGTGTACTATTTCGGACTTATAAATGTCTTAAATACTAATTAAGAAATTAATGAATCATAATGAACAACCTATGAATATGGATATACATTTGTAATAATAAGGCTTAGCCAACCCGAAGGCTCGATGCCAATATCACAAATCTTTGCTAACAACTTTCTGTCCGCAGATCACTACCCAAACTCAAATTCGTCAAATAACTCTTATCGCAATCCTCCCACATACGCCTCGTTGGACTCGTTTACCAGTCGTCAAAACGCTTATTAACCTTTTAGGAATTCGTTCGCTACCGAGCCCACAAACTTTGTAATCCTATCTTAATATTTGAGTACTTCAATAATAGTGTTACGATCAGAGAGAGAAAGACGGGCGGAAGGGATTAACGCCTTAAGCCCTTCGGTTGAGGAGATTTAGATGGTTCTAGAAGATCCCTGAACGGTCTCCCCCACTTCCGCGCGTCTAGAACATTTGACCTTGATATATATACCACTCGCTTCCGCCGGGGGGTGGGAGAGGAGGGGGGAGGCATTCAGTGGTAAACCGATCAATGGGATAAACTTGTGTGTCAGTGAACAGTGACAGTCTCGCGAGGGTAATAAACCGTTTCTGTTTATTAATTACTGTGTGTCAGTTTGTCATATTTGGAGAATCTTATGGTTGGTGGACTTTAAATAGTGAACTGTAACTGTTAATTAGTATTTGTAAACTGTAGTGTAATTTTATTGTATTTATACAAGTATATGTAATTAGTTAAGCTATTTAGTATTAGTAATATCTTTAGAATATTGTTAATTGTTAATAATTTCATTGTATTATTTTATTCAATTTGACAATAATTATTAGTATCTTAAATGTAGGAGTAGTTTATTCATTTTTACACCCAGTAGCCCCTAACACTTCCACCAATGCCTCGGTATAGCCCCCTAACGTTTTCCAGTCGTCAAATCGCTTATTAACTTTTTAGGAATTCGTTCGCTACTGAGCCCACAAACTTTGCAAGCCTATCTTAATCTTTGCGTACTTCAATTATATTAACCATATATTTGTTATTATGTATTGCATATATTTGTACACTCTAATGTTTTTTCCCGTATTGACCTAGTATAGACCACGTCATTTCAACCGTCCGCTTTTAGCCTTGATATTAGATCAATGTTACGTCACCGATATTGCTTGCTTCGTTCTTCTGTCTATTTCTCTCCCGTTTTCAGCTTTGGTTTTCCTGAAATCGCTAGTGGGCATTTATTTTCATTGTCAGACTGTATCATTCTTGAATATTACATTATATTATATATTATATCATTATTAATCTCCATCTCCTGTTTTTTTTTGCTCAGGTTTGGCCATCTCCCGCTGCCAACAAACTAAATAAAAGTACTGCCTGCAGCGGGATTCGAACCAGGATTTCCGACATGGCAACTTCTTCACCACTGAGCCACTCCGCTCCCCACTTCCTACCTTCTCTTCTATCATAATCATAGGACTAGTGGGGTTATGAACCCACAAGTATACACAATAACACCAGGCCATCATTCCAATCCAACTATATATATTATTTATATATATAATATATATAAATTCTACGAAACCTTTCTGTTTGTTTTCCTCGGAGGGATCACATCTGGGACACGTCACTTTCGAGGTGGAAGATCGTTGAGGGATTCCCTCATTTTTATAGAATCACATTTCCCTATTTTCAGTGAACCAGTCTGAGTTCTAGGCTCTTATCGATCAGTAGAATATTCGATCCCACACCTGCAACATAAAACACCAATGAATGAACGAGGTGTTTTAAAAATACATTTTCCAACGAGGATAAGGATATAAATACATAAAAGAGATACAAAGCTCTCTCATATGTGGCCGCGCATTGACATGTGTCGGCGGGGCGCGTTGCGGATGACAGAGCTTTCTGTCCGGCGAACCGGCTTTGTTTTAGTGGTCACTTAGTGTGGCAGGTGGAACAATGTCGATAAGCTTTTGTAAAAGTTTTCAACTGCCAATCCTCGTTCGATCAGACCCGATATTCATGAGAGGTATCTACGTCGCGAGGGTATTTTTTATTTTCAGATACATTTAAAATTGTTTTGAATAATTTTTATGTATTCTTATTTTTTTTTTTAAAAAAAGGTGTACAGGCAAAAGGTCGAAGTCACCCAAGCAGTAATGGGGGACATATAACGGGTTGAATGTAGAGAACAATAAAACATTCATTACTAAAATTGAAAGTTATCAGTATCAACTAAACATGAGCAGCGGCGTAGCTGAGTGGGAAAGGCACTGAGTTGCTGTATTTAAGGTCTCAGTTCAGATTCGGCTTTAGCAGTTAATTTTTTCAATCTGTTAAC
The DNA here is from genome assembly GCA_037127475.1 of Arma custos. Lineage (NCBI taxonomy): Eukaryota > Metazoa > Arthropoda > Insecta > Hemiptera > Pentatomidae > Arma > Arma custos. Next base: position 8,688,632 of record CM073762.1, read on the forward strand.
AGCGACCGCTGCTGAGTTCTAGAGGCCATCCTGAGATTCATTAGCCTCTATAATGTTTGTAAAAAATGGGACATTATGTTCGTACCAAAGTAAGGAGCATTGAAGATTTTATTAAGGGTTGAATACGAGAGGAATTCGATGGCTTAGTGGAGTCTCAAAGCTCTACTCCGTAAGCCCAAATAGGTCTTATAATTGCCATGTATATGAGTCTTTTGTAATTAATTGGAGCGTTAGTCTAGTAAATCTTTAAGAAGCCTGAAACTGCGATTAGTTTCTTGTCGATTTAGTATAGATAAAATTATTTATTGGTTTGTCCCGAAAAATTGCCGAATTTTCTGTTTCATTTAAAATATCTCTCTAAATAGTAAAATATTGTTTTTCATGAAATTTTTACTTTTATCTAAGTATTATTAATCCTCGTATTTCAATTACGGATTGTAAGGTTTGAATACGATGAATACGAGAGGAATTCGATGTATAAGTGGAGCCCCAAAGCTCTACTCCGTAAGTCCAAATGAGTCTAAAGATTGTCATGTATATGAGTGTTTTGTAATTAATTGGGAGATTAGAGCGTTTGTCTAGTAAATGTTGAAGTTGCCTGAAACGGTGGATGGGTATGTTAAATAAACTTAATAGTTGAGGATTTTATTAAGGGTTTTGGATTGTAAGGGTTGAATACGATAGGAATTCGGTGGCTTAGTAGAGCCCCAAAGCACAACTCCTTAAGTCCAAATGGGTCTAATGATTGTCATGTATTTGAGTCTTTTGTAATTAATTGGAGCGTTTGTCTAGTAAATCTTTAAGTAGCCTGAAACTGCGATTAGTTTCTGGCGATTGAGATAAAATGATTTATTGGGTTATCCGGAAAAAAAATTCAGATTTTATGTTCTATTTAAAAATATCCCTCTAAATAGTAAAATATTATGTTTGTATGGAATTTTTACTTTTATCTAAGTAAACACTTATTAATCCTCGTATTTCAATTATGGATTGTAAGGATTTAATACGATGAGTACGAGAGGAATTCGATGGATTAGTGGAGCCTCAAAGCTCTGCTCCGTAAGTCCAAATAGGTCTTATAATTGCCATGTATATGAGTCTTTTGTGATTAATTGGAGCGTTTATCTAGTATATCTTTAAGTAGCCTGAAACTGCGATTAGTTTCTTGTCGATTTAGTATAGATAAAATTATTTATTGGTTTGTCCCGAAAAATTGCCGAATTTTCTGTTCTAAAACTGCCGAATATCCCTCTAAATAGTAAAATATCGTTTTTCTTGAAATTTTTACTTTTATCTAAGTATTATTAATTCAATTACGGATTGTAAGGTTTGAATACGATGGATACGAGAGGAATTCGATGGATTAGTGGAGCCCCAAAGCTCTACTCCGTAAGTCCAAATGGGTCTAATGATTGTCATGTATTTGAGTCTTTTGTAATTAATTTGGAATTTAGAGCGTTTGTCTAATGAACGTTGAAGTTGCCTGAAACGGAGGACGTGTATGTTAAATAAGATTTATCGTTAATTTTTTTTTCCTAACTATAAATTCCCGAAACACCGCTTTATGTCCAAATTAGTTCCTAATTTGCGATAGTTCTGCAAATAGTTTTCAATATATTTTTTTTTCTATATATTTGTATCCACACCTGTCAAATACAAGTAATTGACAATAAGCAGATTGGCTGACTGAAGTAAAAAAAAAAATACAAAATGACATGGAAGGCTTGACGAAGAACAGTAGCCAGCAGCTACCTCTCCATTGGCTTGCTTTAATTCCCTACTGCAATAGATCCCTCATCCACGTTCTTTTTAGTCTCCTCCTAGTGTTCTCAGGGATGAGAGTAGTGACTAATTGTTCTATTAATGGGTTTGCGTGTACGTGTAGTTTTTCTTAAAAGCGTTTGTAGTATGTTCGTCAACCTTTAGTTTTTTTTTAAATTTTTGTTGTTGATATACTAAGCTGCTTTTCTGATATGTCTGAGTATTTTTGATTGAAAAGTTTGTAGTCGTACTCTGAGTCTGTTTAGCGAAGCCTTAAATTTGTAACGCACACGTCCTGACTAGTTTTAGTAAGAAATGTTTAACCTTTGTCTTGTCGCTAATTTGGATTTTTTTCTGTATAGAGAATACTATATGATTTATTGAGTGGCGTTTTTTCTTAATATGAGGACCCCGTGTCAATCTATTAAAGTTCTAGTCCAAAGTATTGTACTTTGTCTTCCTTGGGATGATTGGTGAGTTATTAATATAAAGTAAGGATGTATTAGTTGGGGGTGCAGTCAAATGAAAACACCATAAAAAGTGCATACTTATTTATTGAGTGCCGACGTTTAGACCTGCAATGTAGATCATCTTCAGGGCAAATTTACAGTGGGCAGTTGGCAGTTGCCCTTCCCCGATACCGCTCGGTATATTTGCCCTGAAGATGGCCTACACTGTAGGTCGAAACGTCGGTAAATAAATAAGTATGCACTTATTAAGGTGTTTTCATTGAATGCACCTCCAACTATTTCTTCCTTACATTAGAAGTTCCAGTCAACTATTTCTTCTCTAACTAAGGATGTATTGGTATTTTAAATTATTCAGAGTATCCTTTTCGAGATAGTGCTAGAGGATACTATTTATTATACATCCCGCAGGCCTCCCTTACAGTAAGATCCTGGACATACACACACATACACAAGGACCCAGGACATAGCTCTGTAGGAAGGAGACTAAACTGTTCTCCCATGTTCCTTCTCTTATTGTTATTTATTGGCCCTTCGCTACGTCCTTCCTTTGGCTCCGGGCCATTCCCTCCTGGCTCCTCTTGTCCTCGATAATTATCTCGGAAGTTCTCTCCGTCTCGGCCTTTTGTAGTCTTTAAACGGAAAACCTTTTATCATTTATTTATTATCAGTAAGATTAATTGTTTCAATAAACTTTAGATAAAAAAAATTAAGAACGCAAATATATTGCTACTAGAAAAAATAAAATAATCGACTCATCTATAAAACTTTAAAAAGTATTGGCAGATGGGTAAAATTCATACGAGTTGACTAAAGCGAAGATGGAAGTATTGAATTTAGTTATGACCATACGAGATTGAGATTTGGTTATACGCGGGTGGAATTTGAAGAAACGCATTCAGGCATCGGGCATTCAGGCTCACTGAGTCTTATTATAATTGTTGCCAACAGAGTCCTGTGTACTATATATCCATAATTCAACAGGAATTCTAAATTAAGCACAGATGATAAGTTATTATTATATAAAGCCTGCTTACGACCTATACTAACATACACATGCCCAATATTTAGTTATATGTCTAAAACTAATTACAAAAAATTACAAATATTACAAAACAAATGCCTTAAAATTGCTGGAAATTGTGCATATTACACTAAAGTTAAAATGATGCATAAAGAATTATGTATTCCCTATATTAGTATATTCATCAACAAACTATGTAAATAATTCTTTTTAAGTGTAAAAATAATAAAAATCCACTTATAAAAAATAAATAAAAGAACAAAACATTTATTATTATAGGATACCAATTTCTTTTATTTCATTGTTATTGTTTATATATATGTATATAGTTTGCTAATAGTGTATAGTTACAATTTTTGTTTATTTTATTAGAATTAAATTTTTTCTCTGTTGAAGGCTTTTTTTATAAATTTTTTCTTTCATTGTATATAATGATTCTGAACAGATACATTTAAATTTCAACAAATTTTTTTAATTCGAGACTGGTCTATTTGTTACAGCATGTAACTTTGTGAATTGTAGCAAAATAAATAAGAAATAAAAAAAAAATTATTATAAATTTTAAGTGTATTACAAGAAAAAAAAATAAAAGAATATACAATGTGGGTGTACTGCAGTATTGTCCGAATTTCATTGACTGATCAAATAGACCTGTACTACTCGCGACGCTATATATAAAAAAAAACCTTGTGCCACTACAACCAATGAAGGATCTTGGTTTCAGTACATCTTAGAGACTGAGCAACAGTTGTGCAGGGAGGTGATTAGTCCTAGATCACATTCAATCCTCCATTAAAAGGTTAAAAAAATGGTAGAACCCTGGGAGGGTCCTAGATCCCATAGGATCCATCTCTTGCTGCAAAGAGATTGAATAAAAGTCAGCGAAGCAGCGCGATTTGAACCCGGGACCTCAAGCATGGCAGCTCAACGCTCTACCATTGAGGAACTCCTCTCCTTTATTTTCATTATCATTAAAATAAATTTTCAATTTTAACATTTTGTCTCTCACCCAAAAATGTAGAATTTATTTTTAATATTTGGCTTTTTTGGTCCAATCCTATATACAGTTTATACAGCTGACATCCCAACTCATCCTAATACTATCCTTACCACGTATGCTGATGATACATGTGTATTATCAGTCAACACCAATCCAGTTATTGCATCCCAAAGCCTCCAATCCTATATCACTGATAAATAAATTCTCAAAAATCGCATCAAATCACTTTTAGCTTACGTCGTAAACCAATGACTTCCTGCCCTTCAGTATCCTTTAATAATATCCCTTGACAAACGATTAACCTGGAATCCTCATACAAGACTGAAAAGACAAGAAACCGCACGACGTTTCAGGCTACTTCAACACTTACTAGACAAACGCTCTAAGCTCCCAATTAACTACAAAAGATTCATCTACATGACCATCATAAGACCTATTTGGACTTACGGAGTAGAGCTTTGGGGCTCCACTAAGCAATCGAATTCCTCTCGTATCCATCCTTACAATCCAAAATCCTTTGTAAATCCTCAATGCTCCTTATTTTGTTAAGAATAAAGTCATCCATAACGACCTTAATGTCCCTTTTGTTGCTGATTTGGCCCGAACCCGGTATCTATCCTTTCATAACAAACTTCATTACCACTCAAACCCTTTAGTTTCAAACCTAGCTTCCTCTTCGATTCCCGATAATCCTCCGAGGCGTCTGAAAAGAAGATGGCCACGTGCCCTCCTTACTTGAACTTTGATTTGAGTACTACCAGTGGGTAGTTTCTCTACTTGTCATTATCATGTAGTTATGTATCACTTAGCCTATTTACTTGTTGTATTATTGTAATACAGTTGTAGATATCAATAAATAAATTTTAAAAAAAATATTTATTTGGCTTTTATTTATATATAAAATATTCCTCCAAGATGAATCAAATATGGGAGTTTTTTCATAAATCTAACGAAAGCTTCAGTGAGATTAATTTAAACATTAAAAATAACATTTATAAAAAACAAAAATAAATAAAACACGGAGTCAACCTCCAACTTCGCTACCTACGCGTCTCCAACAACTATTATTTTTATGAAGGATTTGGAAATAAAATAAATAAGTATTTAGAAACGGCTTTGTCTGTTATATCAGGATTCATTATTTTTGATGTACGATGCAGGGGAGTTTATCTGATAAGCGCTTTTCGGGAAGAGCTTTGTGTACGCAGGGTTAATCGTGTTAGTCGAGTTCGGGGCCAACTTCAGAACAAAATTAATCACCGTTCCTCATTAAATCAATAGCCCAAACTTTCCCTACTGTTTAATATGATAATGTATTATCCAGTTTTATATTGATGATGTACGCCCTTTATTATTATTATTATTATGAGATACACTTTGTAAAACGAATATAACGGATATAATATATAGCGGAAGTGACTCTGCTTCCTAAAATGACAAAACTTATTCACTCCGTGATATCCTCGTGAAATTGCTCGAGTTGTGAGATCTTATTAAGATGGCCTAATGCCAGGAAGATCATATTCGTCTAATAAATGAGCCAAGTTTAAATAATTGTCGCAATAAGCTTCTAAGAAATTAAGGAAGTGACGTTTGAACTCGTTTTCGTTATCTTAAGGAATTGCCGTGAAGAATTGATCATATTAAGTCTGCAAATAATAATATTTCATGAATTCATGTAGTTGTAGCCTTACCAACCTCGTAACTGCTGCAGCTCTCGGTCGAGTCTGGTCTGAACCCACGGGATGAGTCTTGAATTTCCTACTTTGGTTAAAACGGTGGTTAACCTTTAGGATATATCCAAACTTTTGCTCTAAAAGGAGTGGGGATATATTTTATAAACCTGTACCGTTACAACCCGTGAACGGGTCTGGGGTTCAGTAAATAACAGATACTCTATTGACGTTAAGGACAACGATTGTGCAGGGAGGTGTTCTAGATCATGCTCAACCGCCAGATTTTTTCCCCTTATTTTGGGTACCGACTTTATTGGGGCAGGAAGAGCCCCAGGAGGGTCCTAGATCCCATATGATCCGTATCCAACCGCTAACAGACTAAAAAAAAGTCTTGCCCACAGCGGGATTTGAACCAGGATTTTCGGCATGGCAACTCAGTGCTCTACCACTGAGCCACTCCGCTCCCTAATGTACTTTAAAGACCATTTAAAAGAATAATAATTTCATTTAAAATGTAATAAAAACAGTTATTATATGTGTAGAATTATGAATATTAATAATTGTTCATATTACCGACATTTTTAATATGACATAGTAAGCGCTATTTATTAAAATATCCTGTTCTGATCGAATATAAGGATAGCAAAATCATGTTCTTCATATATATATATATATATATATATATATATATATATATATATATATGTGTGTGTGTGTGTGTGTGTGTGTGTGTGTGTGTGTATAGTGTAAATTTAATTTATGAGGAGAGAACAGAGTTGCTATACTGAATGTTCAGATTTCAAATCTTGAGTCCTTCCTGGGCGATCTCTACACCCTCTTTTAGCAGTGAGCCTTTAAGCGATGAGGGTGTTCTTGGACAAACCACATCCCTGCAAAACAGTTGTCCTATAAACATGTTCTTCAATGGGTTCTAGCAGTCCAGGATTTCTTTTTTGTATCTTTTATTTAATATATCACTTACTAACAAGCCACCATGGATTTAATGATTCTTATTTTTATATATTTATTGATTTTTATGTACATTTTGAAGGAATACTCAAGAATTTGTTTACCCTATTTATAATATCTTTGGATATTCGCCGGCCTACAAAGTCGCGGGACTTTGGGCATAGTAGGTTGCTATGCTAAACACTACACCACAGGCGACCCTTCTCTTGATCTTTGCTAAACTACCCTCCGCAATCGTGGGTTTCAGTGATACATTTTTATTTATTTTTTTCATGCCATACTACATTAAGTGGAAAATTGGTCACAAATAATAAGAATATATTTAATTGAAGATTAAATTAGAAATCTGAGTATATAATTCTAAGATCTGTGTCCATAAATTCAATGTAAAGGCGATTTTTATACTTTCAGTTGGAAGATAGGCTGTGGTGGTTTTTTTGTAAATGATATGGCTTCGGTTTTTTCTTATTAATTTTAATTTTTCCATTTATTATAAAATATCTTTTCTCATTATCGTGAAAAAACGATGTTTGAACCCCTTTTCGCCGAAGCCATTAAGGATTTTGTAGCTGAAGGAGGGATCTAAATATAGCCGAGAGATTATTATTTTAGGACGAAAAGCTGGCGTTGGTATTCTATTAGAGACATTGGAGAGGCCAAAAGGAAGATTATCGCGAGGGAGAAGACAGTAAGAGCTCAGTTATGAGATAGCGAGGGTCTCAAGTTTATGCAGGCGGCCCCCTCCCGCGGGATTTGGCCAATCAGCGGTGTTGTTCCCGAGGGTGTGAGGCACGGGGTCCCTTAGGGGGCCACTTGCTAACGTACAGCCCTCTCCCTCCCTTCGGTCCCTATGCCCTTCTCTGGATAGTTATGTTTAATGTAAACAGCTGCACAGGTAGGTAACATCGTAGGCTACCGAACTTTATCTGGGAACAGTATGAAAAAAACGGGTGTAAATAAATATTTTTTCTTATTCTATCGGGTACCTCAGAGGTAGAGAGAGCGCTTAGTAACAGTCCTGGGTTTATATACGACTGTGGAAGATAATTTATTTAATATAATGCAATTGGGAAAAACCACAATGCAAAGACTTATGTTTCAAAAATACACCCACTTATGTGTCGACGTTTCGCCTATTCAGGCATTATCAAGACACTAAAATCAAAAAGGGGGTTATGTGAATCACATCTCGAAGAAAAAGGTGCAATACATCCCAACGATCAACAGCCCAAACAGGCTCCAAACATGAGACAGCACACCACCACCAAGACGTTCAACATACAACATGAATATGAATGAAGTTGTATGTTGAACGTCTTGGTGGTGGGGCGCTGTATCATGTTTGGAGCCTGTTTGGGCTGTTTATCGTTGGGATGTATTGCACCTTTTTCTTCTAGATGTGATTCACATTCACACACCCCATTTTTTGTTTTTGGTGGCTTGATAATGCCTGAATAGGCGAAACGTCGACTGGTTAGTGGGTGTATTTTTGAAACATAAGGCTTTGCATTGTGGTTTTTCCCAATTGCATTATAATAAATAATAGTGTTTCTTTTTGAGTTTTTGGCTCTATTTTAATGATAATTTATTTAATCTTTTAATAGCGAGGGATGGACCCTGTCTGATCTGAAGAACCACATGAGGCTCACCCAAGCTCGATAAAATGGATGGAGAAAAACCCTGAAGATTGAACGTGATTAGGAACAAATCCCCTCACTGAACTTCTACTAAGAGTACAGTCTCTACCACACACTGAACCCTGTTTTTTTCATGGATTCAGTAGTGGTACGGGTATTTTTTCTTTTATATATATATATATATATATATATATATATATATATATATATATATATATATATATATATATTTATATATATTAATTTTGAAAATAAATTTAAGTTAGTAATGAAAAACTGGAACGTCTTAATATAAATTTTACAACGGTTTAGTTTTATTTACCTTCCTCCATCCATATCTCTTCTTTTGACGTAACTAAATGTTAAAGATTAGCATAAGGTAAGACATGCCATATTATATTTTAAGCCCTGAGATGAGGTTTCTCAGGATGAGATGGCGGAGACCCAAAAGGTCTTTGCTGAAACACTAAGAGACGAAGGAAGTTGTTCATATTTAAAGAGCCCGCCTCCGGAGCGGCAGCGGTGGGGTAATAAGACGTCGCCGGGCGGCCAATATCAAGGCAGATGAAACCGCAAGCTCCGCTTTCATTAATTCTAAATTACCTTATCCTTTTACATATTTTCACTTACCGCCGTTCGTGGGTTCATTTCATATAAACCTCTATGCAATAGATGAATAACTTGAACCGTCAGTGGCTCCCAAACGTGACGGGAAAAAAATTTAAATATCAGTATTGTTTCTTTCCTATAATATATTTGTTATGGAGTAAAAGTAATATATTTCGATTAAGGTGTCATTTGGGGGGGGGCACCTATTTCGAAAGGACAGGCACTTTTAAGCACTGCTATATCTTACTCATATTATAAATGTGAAAGTTTGTATGTTTGTCTCTCATTCACGCAATAACTACTGAACGGATTTGGATGAAACTTTACAGTAATATAGGTTATACATCAGAATAACAAATGGGCTATAGCAAGCGCGGATTTAGGGGGGGGGCGCACGGGGGCAGGTGCCACCTCCCCGACAGTTTTATAGGAACTGTGAAGAATCCATTATAGTACATAATTAAAGGAAAATAACATGATCATAGTTGTTAAAATATCAGAAAGAACAAGAGTGAAACTATTTGTTTCGATATACTACTAATCTTACTAATATCCCACCCCCGACAGTTTTAGAAGTACTGTGGAGAATCCATTATAGTACATAAATAAAGGCAAATCAGGAATTTAGCATCTTGAAATTTGCACATAGGTCCTTTGTATGATTTAAGAAAGAAGTTTGGATAATTCCACCCTTATTATAATAAAGGTTCAAAGGTTGTATGGAATCCGTCAGTTTTGAAATTAGACATCTGAAATTTTGTACGAGTAACCTATAGTGAAAAAAATTAAATTATTTAAATAAATAAATTATTTATTATTTTAAATTATTGTTAAAAAGCACTGTCAAGAAACTTTATGCGGTAGTCCAAATTCTATGCGAGTGAAGCCGAGGGCAAAAGCTAGTGTGACACTATCTGGAAAATTAAGAGTACCTACATAAATAGGGTAAGTGGGATTGTGGTATCTTGAGGTAATTTAAGCGTCACTTAAGGTCGGTGGTACCTTTACTTCTATGGGACAGAGCGGCATCTGTAGGCAAGAATATGGCATCTAGACAAGTAGACTGTCACATATAGCAAAATGGCCTCCCTGTAATTTATTTGGAAGTAGATTTATAACTTAACCTGTAACTGTGATCAGCACACAATATATATATATTGTTTGTTTGTTCATTTAACGTCACTTTATGCTGTTATGGCTAATCGGACGATACTACATTGGGAGCTCTAAATTTTGCCTATCCAGGTTTAATTAGGATAGGGATTTTTAACGAGTACATGACATCGTACAGGCTCGGGACCCCCGTTTAACGTCCCTTCCGAAGGACGGCGTAACTAAGGATTTTTTACTCCCTTTAAAAAATCCTAGGGTCACCTGCCGGGCTACTAACCCGCGATCTTTGGCTTAGTAGTTTGTTACGCTGACCACTAGACCACAGGTGACCAATAGATATAATGTTCAATTCAATGAAAAAGGATCTTTATTTAATAACCATGGCAGTTAACCACGTCAACGATTGGAGAAGAGAGGGATATGTCGCTTATTTATTAATGATGTAGAATTACTATACATTAGGTATAGCTATTTCAGGTTTGTATCACATTTTACTTCATTACATTTTATTATTTCATTGTAATACTTTGATCTGTATGTAGATATGACTTTCCTTGAGATCATTGCTTGGGCAGTGAAGCCAATAAAGCAGTAGCTAGGCTCTAACATAACAGAATGAAAGAAGTAAATCGGAGGCTGTTTTCAGCTGACGGATGCTTCCATGCTGTGGAAGAAGGGGCTCCTAATAATAATTCGCTAACCTTCTATCCGAGCGAATTTGCCGGTTGTGAATTCAATTAAAAAAACCTGATAGTTTGATTGGGTGACAATTTCCCCAAATAAATATAGTTGAAGCTATAAAAGAAAAGAAAAGAAATTCATCAAGTAAATACAAATAAAAACATCCAAAAATGAGTAAATGATAAATATATAATGTAAAAATAGAAAAAGAACAATTATAAAAATATTAATGTGCACAACTAAACCTAAGAAAATACAAAGAAAGTTATTTAAAACTAAATAAAAAAGTTATGAAAAAAGAAAATGCACTAAGCTATTATTTACAGTTATTTACATAAAAATGAATTAAATTATTTACTAAAGAGAGATGAGTCTTAAAACAAAAATATTACTGGTCTGTGAATCAATGAAAAACTGAGAAATGAACTGAGTTCTTGAAAAGTGTTGAGTTCTAGATAGCGATGACTTGATGATTCGAAATGATGATGAGTAGAAAAATTAAATGTCTCTTACCGGTAAGTCCTAAATTAGATCACAATAGCGAGAAGTTTTACTGGTGAGAGTTGACCAAATTCAAGTTGAAGAAGATGTGAAAGTGATGAAGAAGTGGCGACAAAATCAAGTGTAGAGTAGCAAGCGACCTTCTCACAGGGCAACTGTCTTGAGGCCCCTCTTGTTTTGTTTTTGCGAACATTACACTTAATATTAAAACATATGTTTTTAAAATTACTCTCTAAATTCTTTTGTTTCCTTTTAATAAATTTTATTAATGTTAGAATTATATAAAACAAACAAAAAAAAAAAACATCTAGCTTTTAATGCAATAAAATATTCATTTGGAAATAAAAACATATAATAAAAAAATAGTTATTGATACCCGACACATGCCTTGTATTAATTGTATCAATTGTATTAAATTTTAAATATTTTTATTTTTAAGAGAAAAGATTTGCCCTAGCCGGGATTCGAACCCGGGTCGTCCTTCTCTCCGTGACATCGCTCTTAACATTTGACCTTACTAAGTTTGATGTTCTATTCAAACAAGAAGAAAGAAACAGACAGCTTTCGTCACGCTTTGAGAAAAATATTCACTCTTCATCGAAAGAATGATTATTCGATTGCCTCCACTAGACCGCAGTAGCTGGTAGCTGTAAGGTTACTAAATATTTTTACGCTAGAGTTAATTAATTAATTAACCTATTACATGAGCAGTTTTTTCCAATAATTCAGAGTAAGACTGGTAGATACTTAAAAAAAATTATGAATTATAAAAGCGTATTTTTTCTCTTGTATATTTCATGGATTTAGCAAAATAACTGTTTAAATTGGTAATAGAGCTTATCTACTAGTTATGACAATTGTTTTTTTGTTTTTTTTGCAACGTCTCGATCACTAACAAGATAGGATTGTGAATCTCGTACTAGATTGTAGCCACCATTCTTATGTTTGCTATTATGATTATTGTTCTTCACACTTGATGGTGAAACACTCACGAGTACGAAGAAGCTTGTCCACCAAAGTCAACCAAGTTTTATATAGTTGCTAGGTTAAAAAAATCTATATATTTCATAGCAGCTGATATTTGTGCGTAATTGAGTTTTCACTGATTAATGAGTTAGTTTGCACTATTAATGTAAGATGTGCTACTAACCTAAGCCGATCCACCAACGTCAAGGTGATGGATGATGATGACCGGTTGAGGACAATGAAGCAATCTGAGGGGATTAATCTCTTGAATAAAAGGCCTAATTTAGACTATTGAAGAGTAGAATCGTCTAGAAGACTATGAGTTCGCGGGTTTTGGTAGAACTCTCCGATCCTTAACAATTTTTGTCAAGTATTTCCCCTTAGATTTCTTCTCTGTACCTTACCATTGATTCTGGATTTTAATGTAAGATGTTTTTGATACTTCATTTCTTAAAAATAAATTTGAAATCAGTTTCCGTTAAAGACTTTTAGGAAGATATATTTTTTCCCTTTCAAATAAACAAATAGCATATGCGTCTTTTAGAAGTCTGAGAACAAAACGCAAAATAAAATCAGGTTATACTAAATTTTATTATTAGGTTATTCTCTAAAGGGAGCGGTGTGGCTCAGTGGTAGAGCACCGAGTTTGCAGGAAATCCTATTTCAAATCCCGCTGCAGGCAGTACTTTTATTTAGTCTGTTTGAAGCGGGAGATGGATCATACAGGATCTAGGACACTCCTGGGGCTCAACCTGTCTCTATAAAATATTATAAAAATAGGGTACCCAAAATGAGGGGAAAAATCTGGCGATTGAGCGTGAACTAGGACTTCACCTCCCTGCAGCACCGTTGACCATGAAACAGTACAGTCTCTACTATGTACTGAGCCCCAGACAGTCAATTTTTATTTTCTTAGTAGCTATTTTTTCGAATTATCTATAAGTCAATCTCTGTTAAAAAATATATGTATTTATTATTATTATCTTATTAATACAGGGATATATTTACAAGAGATGTATATTCAGATCTTACTAAAAGCGATATTCTTGGAGGGATTATAGTGCAATCTATGAGAAGCACTCACCTCGTCAAGACATCTCATCTCCAAGCTCCAACAGTTGCTGTCAATAATCTTAATAACCTCACCGCTTGCTAACATCTAGTGCTGTCTGCGCTTCGTGCTTTTAGTGGATGAGTTCCAAACATCCTTCTGTACGATTATATGGGGAGGAATTAACTGGCATTACTTAACCTGTACCTCCGCAATCCATTGAGGATACTGGATTCAGTGCATGGTAAAGACGGTATGGTTTCTTATCCAACGGTTATGCAAGGATAGGAATTGACTGATAACACATTTAACCGCCAGAGACACATTTGTTCATCATTACTAAGCTCCCGTCTTTTGTTTTGAAATCTAAAGATTAGAATTTATAAAACTACTTTTCTTTATGGGTGTGAAACGAGGCCGTTAACTCTGAAGGTTGTGCATTGCCTTAGGGTATTCGAAAATAAGGTGTTGCATAGAATAATATAAAAAAGGATGAGACCACAGGAGAATTTAGGAGACTACAGAATGAGGAATTGCGGGTCTTTCACTCGGTTAATATTTTGAAGTTATAGCGTCGCCAAGATAATAAAGGGCTTGTAAAGTTTTTGTAACGACCGAATTCCAGAAAAGTTAATAAGCCCTGTGCTCTAAGTCTGAGGGGTAGACCGAAGTGTAGGTGGGAAGATAGGGTTAAGATTGATCTGACCGATTTGGGTTTTGGTAGTGATCCGTCGAGTTTGTAAGCAGACTTTGGTGGTATCGGCATTGAGCCTTCGGGTTCGCTATGCCTTATTATTATTATTATTATTGTTACCAATAAGGCTATTAATAAAATAAAATAGAAAGAGAGCTATGGAAAATATTCTTTAATGAGAATATCTTTTGGGTATATTCAGGCCTCTCTGAACTCCATAGATGTACCTAATTAAGCGATTCAGTGGTCTTTAATCTCGTTTCAGGCTCATCAGGCCGGTCAACCGGATAGCTGGAGGATCAAAGAATACCTGCGGTTGGGAGGGTAACCTTCCTGAGTAGGGTAACCCAGATATAACCCTTCATTTGGATTATCTCCCTATTCGGGTTGACCCAGCTCTATCCAGGGTTTGTAGAGGTTGGCATCCCTTGCTCTGTACATAGAATCTCCCAGTGTGCTGAAGATACATATTGACAGAAGATATGGTAACATCAGTTTATTTAATTATTTAAAATTATAAAATTTTAAACATAGTGCTAAATATTAAGTTCTTAAATTATAATAGTGGTTTATTTTTAATAATGAGCCATGATATTTGACTAAAGACACACGACGGCACAAAACAACGGTACAACTTCAGAGTATTTCATCAGTTCAAGACGCCACACTGTGGTTACCTAGCGGAATAAGTGGTTTAACACTGTTTTGGGTTTAACTATAAAATTATTATTTTTATCAACCATTAGAAAATATATAAAATAAAATAATTCTTCTCATTTTGATTATTCCTGTATCCGTCGTACTTCACTCCGTTTATTCAAGGCCCCGCAAAATGAATAAGCTAAATTCAGTGACTGAAGTAGTAAATATTGAACTGTTGTTTTCATATTTTATTTTAAAATGATAATCATTTTTTTATATTTATACCAGATTAGTTAATTAATATGTTAACTACCACATTTGGCCTGGTTCCTAAACATTTTTGTACCACGCCCCCCTTCTGTTGAAATTAAACCTTCTCGCGCCCCCCCCCTTAACAATAAATTGTGTGGGCCTAGGAACAAAACAAAAACAAATAAGTATTACATTGAAAACAAAACATTTATAAACAAAAACTGCCATAAGGTACAGCAATATCAGTTTTCATAAAATACAAAAATTATTAATAAGAGAAAAATAGATTAGGTTGGTTAGTGAGATGGATGGGCTTCCATTTTTCTTACTAGTATGCCCTATTCGTGGCTGAGTTTTAGTAAGTGCACAATGCAAGTCACTAGCAACATCAAGTTTATTCCGATACTTTGTTTTAATTGCCACAAGTGTTGAAAATGCTTTTTAGCACAAATAGATGCTTGAAAAAGGCAAATATAAACGAAGAGCTTCCCGTGATACGCTAGGATACACTTTGAAATACTTTATCCATAATGAAGGTTTGTCTTTTATATCAAAGTGGTAAATTTTCTATATATCATGGTTAATTTTGAATTTTAGAAAGACTACTTAAATTTAATTTAATGTTCAACTTGTCTCGCGCCCCCCTGACATGTCCTCACGCCCCCCCCCCAGTTTGGGAACCGGTTGTGTGGTATTTAGAAATAATACAGTCTTAAACATGTAAGAACTTAAGTATCAAGACGTGGGTTTAAGTGGTACAAGTTTTTTAGGTAGTATTTGGTAACAACCAATAAGCAGTAGAAAAAAAATACTTAATTTAAAAATATTTATTTAATTTAAAAAAAAACTTATAAACTGTACATTTTTGAGTCAGTGATTTATAATTAGTAGATACATGCATGTTGTGTGTTAACATCATAAAATATTTTTATATCCAGCTGGTACAAAAACATGTGTTTTTGGCTCAATTAATTAGGACTAAAGTACGTCTTTTCTCCCTGTCCATTAGAAATTGAGTCAAAAAGATAACTCTATTCAATATTTATTCCCTAGGGAATAAAGTAAAAATATGACAACCTAATTCTTCTAAATAATGTAGGTTTTGTACTGAAAAAGTTCAGGGTTAGGTTGGTACATCAGTCACACCGTCCATTAAAATCAGCTGTTGTTTCAAAACATTAAGATTTCAAAATTAAAATTTTTTATTAAACTAAATATAATATAAAATAAACTATACACTGTATAGCATTTTAAAGTATAAGTTCCGCAATTGTTCGAGTTGTCACAAGTTTTAACTTTCATTCGTTTCCTTTTTAATATTCTAATTAATAAAAACAATCGTGAGTTTTAATATGGAAAAAAGAGTGTATTTATGGGAAATGTGAATCTTTCATCAATAAATAAACATATATCAACAAATATAATTCGGAATGTTAGTTAAAACGCTTATTTCTTGATGAAATGATTTAATAAAACCACTCCATTAATTTATTAAAATTAAAATTTTTGAATTTATTATATAGCATAACATGATATAAAATATTATAGCGTATAGTTTGCCTTTTTACATCTCACCTGGAGATAAAATCTTGTATGCCCCTCGGGGCTAAATTGATCATTATTCCAAGCAATACTTTAATGTCTCGGCTTGGCCTCGTGAGTAAAGATAATTATTCGCTCGGGAATAAACTTGATTGTTACCTCGAATTCGCTCGGGAACAAACTCGAATTGTACCCTCGCATTCGCTCGGGTGCAAACTTACAGCTGAGGGAATAATTATCTTCTTTAGTCTCTAGGTGCATAAATAACTATTAATTAATATAACCTTATTATTGTTGACAATTTTGATTTTTTCCCTATTGTTACCGATTAGTAAATTAAAAAAATAAATTAATTAATTATCAAGCACCTTACTCCTTGTATTCAGTATAAAACACTCCAGATAATCAAGATTTATCTATAGTAATTGTACATTTCCGATTTCCTTTGAATTGCGTAGGTCATGAAAACCGATACCCGGTGAAGCGTGAACGTGGGATGTAATGCAAGATGGACGGAGGGGTTGGATGTAGGAAACCCGATACGAAAAAGGTTCCGGGAAAATGCCTGGTCACCACCGGAATCAATGCCATATCCTTTCATATGCACCATTTGATCCATTGTCCGGTCACGAGAAGAAAAAAGTCGCGCGATCCATCTAGAGATATTGGAGCTTGCCAAGAGGATTCTTAAGATGGATGCTGCCACCGCACACATATTCATCTTTCTGATGTTAGTTTCCTGTCGGATATCTCTTTCTGATAGGGGAAGATAATTGTTAGTATATGTACGTTTATCATTGTATTTGGCATAATGAAGGTTTTAATGAATTTCATAAAATAAAGTGCTCAAAAATGAATAGGAATACCACTATTTTATTTTTATTATAAATAGCATTAAAATTTATTAGAAATTATACTACATAAAATTAAATATATAATAATTTAGGGTAAGAGAAATAAAACTGTTTTCCAGTTGTTGTTTATTCATTAATTTTCACTCTTTAAGGACGTTTCGACACTATGGTGTCATTCTCAATCTTTTCTTCTCCTGCATCTTTTAACTTTAATAAATAAATTAACAATAATTACATTACTATAAATAATTTAACATAAATTTCCAAACATAACACACTATAAGTATAGGTACCTGGAAAGCCATACTTTTAAAAATTCTTGGGAGATCATTAGTCCTCCAGGGTCAATAAATAATATTGCATTAAAAGACCAAATTTTGATCTTTGAACTATTAGATCCTTTTTCAGTTTTATGAATCATTTGATTTTAGTATAAATTAACAAAATATGTTCTAAGAGCACATCAACAAAATAATACAAAGTAAAATATTATTTTTTTTTTTAATATAAACATTTATTTATTATTATTTTTATTTTTTATATATACATAATTTAAAAAAATAATTTATCAAATCAATTATTTTATTTACCCTAAATAAATGAAGAATTAAATCCAGTTTAAAAAAAGAAAAAAAAATATATATATAATAATATAAATGCTAGTTAAAGTGTATACTACAAAATTAACAATATCCCTATTCATTTTTGCGCAGTATATATATATATATATATATATATATATATATATATATATATATATATAATAATATATATATATATATATATATATATATATATATATATATATATATATATATATTTTTATCTTTTTAGCTTCTATATTAACTTATCTTATTTATATAACTTTTTTACAAACCTTTTTCTAATTAATCGTCTGTTTTTATTCATTAACTAAATACACTGTATACCATTTTAAGGTATAAATTCCGCAGTCGTTCGAGTTGTCACAAGTTTTAACTTTCTTTCGTTTCCTTTTTAATATTATTTTTTTTAACACTTTATTTAAAAACATTACAATCTGCCACATGTGGGCAATAAGTAATGGTGCTGTGTAGCAACAACCATTCCATAACAAAACAAAAATAATATAAACAAAATAAAATAAGTGAATGTAATAAAATATATACATTTGGAAAAATATATAAATGCGGTAATAAAAGGAAATAAATGCAAAAACGATAATAATATTAAGTCTAGATAAAAACAAATAAAAAAATACATAAAATAAAAAAAAAAATATTCTTTAAATAGGAGTACAAAAACCTATTTCCAGTAAAAAAAATTTGTTTATTCCTTATTTTCGAGATACGTTTCGGCCTAGGCCATTCTCAATCTTCTATTCTAATTGTTTCATTTTTTTTTTTTTACTTATTACATGGTTAACAATTTGACCATAAGTCATTCATCTCAATATAAGTTGTTTTATTCCATTTCAAATTTTTTTTTAAAATACAGAGGGAAACATATCCTCTATAGTCATTTAATAATAAGTCTAATATAAGTTTAATAATAATAATAGACTTATTATTAAATGCTAAAGAGGATATGGTTCCCTCTGAATTTGAAAAAAAAAATTTAAATGGAATAAAACAACTTATATTGAGATGAAGGACTTATGGTCAAATTGTTAACCATATAATAAGTAAAAAAAAAAAAAATGAAACAATTAGAATAGAAGATTGAGAATGGCCTAAGATTGAGAAAATAAGGAATAACAATTTTTTTTTACTGGAAATAGGTTTTTTGTTCTCCTATTTAAAGAATATATTATATGATTGAGTCCAGTTGACATTTAAAAAAAAAATGTACACATTCAAACCCTATTTTAATATTCTAAAAAATAAAAACAATCGTGAGTTTTAATATGGAAAAATGAGTGTATTTATGGGAAATGTGAATCTTTCACCAATAAATAAACATATATAAATCGGAATGTTAGTCGGAAAACGCTCATTTATTGATGAAATTACTACTAAAAATCACTCCATAATTATCATCCTATTTTCATACTAGAACTCACTACAGTTTCTATTTTCGAGAATATTATAAAGGAAGCGGATTAAATGTTAAAAGTTCTTGTTACTTAACTCGAAGCGACAACCGAGGGAATAATTACCTGCATTATCATCGTTCAGTTCAACAATACATAGATAATTATTTTAACCATTTAATAAAACAAGACATTTAACTATTACAAATAAAATATTTTAGGGGGAACTATGAATTCAACTAGTGATGTTTTACGCTATTATTAATATGAATTGCACTATTATTAAATATTTAACGACTTTTTAGATAAATATAATTATTCTTATATCAATAGAATTCTAATTTTTAAACTTACGTTGATTAAATCAATTTTTATAATTCAGGCAGAGGCCGAAGTAGGTATCGCCATTTTCGAGCATGTTGCTGTCGCGAAGCACAAAGTTCGCTATCGAAATTCGCTAACTACATCTAATGAATTGTTTACATCAATAAAATATGACCAGTTAGTAGTCGTAAATTATAATATGTTCAGTTCCAGATCTTGAAGGTAATCATTAATTAATAGTCAATAATACCCTTGAGGGTCATTTATATTAAGCCTTTTTTTTGTTCACTTTCGATAATAATATTTATATTTTTCCTTTCGATCAATGCCTAACCTTCCTGATTTTAACGTTGTCCTATCGATACAGTACGATAAGTAGTTATGTAACTCGATTCCCCTTCATCAACTCGTTTAATTCTGAGTTTTTTTCTTTTTTGACATAAAATGCTGAACCTCTCGTGGTGTTCTACATCCTCGTCAGCTACGTACGCCATTTGCCTAGAAAGTGACGAAGAGACTCTCCCTCCCCTGCTTTATGTAAAGAGACTCCGGCCCTTATCTCCTCAGGGCTCCACCCCGCATAAAAATATTCCACGAAATCTCGCGGGAATTTTAAAATTCCTTGGAAGCTGCGAAGGACGATATAGGAGATTTCCTTCGCTTTATCCTTGAAAACTTTTTGTCTTGACATCCTTGAGGTTTATAATACTACTTGTTGTAATACAACCTATCCACGAGGTAGGTATTATTGTAATAATTTTGTTTATTAAATGAAAACCAACTCAGAAGGAGTTGAAGAAATAAGGTAAGTTTGAGTTCCCAGTTAAAACGGATTGACTCAAACCTAATAAGATAATTAATTGATAATTAAATAGTAGAAAGACCCCTATGCAATAAAATAAAATCGACAACAAATAAATAACCTTATACTGTTTGATCATGTTTTTGTGCCACAGCCTGGATCATTTCTTTGTTTTTTGGTTTGAACTGGAAGCGATACTGATCTCCAGGTCCTGTTTTCGAGACCGGCTTTGGAAGATAAATTATTACTTATTTTACAGTCATGAATCGACTCCTTCTCATTTATAAAGATGGAACCATTTATTGGAATTTCGTAAGAAATAAAAATACTCATATACAAGTTAGTTTACCTCCCAACCCGTTCTTGTGGAAGTGAAAGCTAGGTAATGCTGGTCAAGCTAACCTTTTGGCAGCTGCGGAGATGAAATTCCAATGGAGATTCGTTGGAAATACCAGCAGGAACTGCATCAGGAAAGCATAAGAGAATAGCTGGAAGTAATAGAGCTATGGGCATCCCATAAAAAACGACAATTGAAGTTGCTTGGCTATGTTTGTCGGATGGAGGAAGTTTGAGAGCCAAGGATAGGCTCCTCGACGCTAGCTGTAAGAGAAAAAAGAATTTAAGGACGCTTTCATTTAAATTTTCTCTTTCGAGTTCACGTAGCCAATCGAATTCAATATAATTAATTGGCGTTTCGTCGCATAGAACGGAGGACCATTATAATATTGTAATAAAAGAAATAAATTTTGTCTGGAAATTAATTCCAAGGCAATAAATTGAAATAAAAAAAAGGGTAAGAAAAAAAATCAGCTCACCTGAATATCTGTATCTTCTATAATCTAATGGTTTCTCTAGCAGGTTTACGTGTGTAATGAAATGTACCAGGTTCTGAGTAATACAGGAGAAAGGTGTAAAAGGAATAAAAAAGGAGTAAAAAAAACCTGTACGCATCTTCATACACGTAAAACAGATATCAGTTGGTGTGTAACTACCACTAGAGACATGGTTGATACAGAAGATGTTATCTTAAGGACCATTCAAATTAG
The DNA here is from genome assembly GCA_037127475.1 of Arma custos. Lineage (NCBI taxonomy): Eukaryota > Metazoa > Arthropoda > Insecta > Hemiptera > Pentatomidae > Arma > Arma custos. Next base: position 8,710,254 of record CM073762.1, read on the forward strand.
ACTACGGGGCTTAAAACAGTCCACTGCTCTGAAGTGTGGAAGAACGATTAACTAACGGCGCTAGTTGTTCAAATTAAAAGAGGTGGGGGTGCAACCCTAGGAAAAATTGACTTTAAGTCTGTGATTTCTTACGGCTCTAGGCATAATTGAAAAGATAAATTAAATTAATTTATAGAAAAAGAAAACGTGCCGAAATACGGCACACTAGCAATGGCATAAGAGGAAGTCAAAGAAGAAGAAAAACCCTTTATTGGGAGAAAACCTGACAGATGTTACTAATCCCAAGATCGCGGGGTCGTAGCCCGGCAGGTGGCGCTAGGATTTTTTTAGGACTTAAAACGGGGGTCTCGAGCCTGTACGATGTCAGGTACTCGTTAAAAATCCCTATCCTAATTAAACCTGGATAGGCAAAATTTAGAGCTCCCAATGTAGCATCGTCCGATTAGCCATAGCAGCATAAAGTGACGTTAAATGAACAAACAAACCTGACAGATGAGTGCATTCTCGGAAAAATCTCCTCATAAACCGATCAGCACCCAACCACATGTTGCGGGCATCTTGGTTACCATGACAACTATTCCGTACTTTGGGAGGAACAGTATTATTCTCAACTTTGTACACTTGGTTTTTTAGGACAATTACAAATCAATCGAGATCCGTGGATAATTCCCGGTAGAGGTCAGTAGTAACACGGACACTTATATTATCACAGTCCATCCTCTTAACCGTTCATGCAATGTGAGGTTTTCTTCAGAACTGTCCAGAACACACCCTACGATCCTCTACTATTTCTCTTCTTGTATTCCATTGCAGGCTTCTCTTTGCGAAACTTTGATTAACACCATCTTCCTAGGTATGTCGGTGTCTTCCTATGGACCTTCTTAACCTTAGCCTCGTATGTTATCTTGGCCAGCCTTTTGTTTTCATTTTCTTAAAACATGTCCAAACCATCTTAGACTGTTTTCTTCAACGACTTTTTCTGCCGGTTCTACTCCGAGACTTCTCTGTACTCTGTAGACTGGATCCAACTTTTATGTTTGGTGGTTAATCCCCAAGATTCCGAAGAGTATGTTAATATGGGGAGAAAAGTAGATTTATATACTCTCAACTTTGTTGGATACTTATCTTTTATTCCGGAACCTTTTCTTTAGTACATGGAACAATTTACCAGCTGAGTTCTTCTTCTCTAAAAAAGACCTATTTCAAATCTTGGAAAATCACAACGCGATTCCTAATATATCTGTTTAGGTGTGATTAGACTGAATAAATTTTGATAGAAGCAAATAGAAGTACCACGGGAATTTGAATGAAATCTCAGATATTAACAAAGCGTTTGATTTATTAATTTTAATAACATGCGAGATATCTTTTCTTAAATACTATGAAATATACATGTAAGAGAAAATGCAAATTAATAATAGCTTCTACAAGAATAACTTAAAACTAAACATGCAACTTAGCGATCTAATGAAAAAAGTAATTTAATACAAACAAAAGAAGAAAAAATGATTAATATGAATGGGAGCGATAAATAACAATAACAGAAATGCTCCATGCTAGCATAATGGCCAAAGATATGATAACTACAAAATAAACTTGAACGTTGTAACGAAGTTTTCAATAAGGCGCGAAGATGTGCGAATGACTATTATCTTCGCCAGTGATCACGGCATGAAGGAGCAATGAGTATGATATCATGAATTAACTTGAACTGTCCGGTTGGTACCATGTGATACGTTGATCATCAGGAGAAAAATTAGTTGACAATTTGAAGCCTTATGGTAATGAAATGTGACTTACAATTTGTGTGATGTATACTCAATTATCATCTCAGCATAGCTTCTGGCGAGTGACAATCTTGAAACCTCTGGACGTCCTCACAGGAATAGCGGCTTGAAAGCGGATTACTTGGCGGCAGTGTGCGATGATCTTAGCTGCGAAGGGCTGATAGAACTAGTCCGCTCGGCGATCTAATAGCAAGTGAGGTGACTCAATAGTGTCGCTCCCCTCTCCTAGGTTTTGGCGGTACAGTATTCCCGATTTTAGGGGCAATGATCTGTCCGTTCCATCTGGCGGGCAGTCCAGGTCCGCGACTAAACAAGATCTATTTGCATCTATCATACATCAGGCAGAATCATTACTCTTATACCCGGTCATTGTAAGTAGCCTCCAGTTGTCTGACGGGTCTCATAAACCTTATAAGTAGGATTCCACAACCTTTGGGTTTATAAGGTGTATTTTAGCCATTAATTCATTTTTTCTTTTATTGTTCAAAATTGTATCGTTGTCTATGTACCTATGATATATTATGGAAGTAATGGAAAAAATACCCTATAAAATGTTAACAATGTAAAATGATTTTTTTTTTTTGTGGATGAAAGTGGTCCGGGTAGAGTTCAATGAATTTCTCTTAGAATTGGAGAAAAGTTGATTAAGTAGCCAACGTTTCGACCTACTTTTTAGGTCTTCTTCAGGGCTATATGCAAAATACAGACAATAGAGAATTAAAAAGTGGTACAAAAATATTTTAAACATACATTACATTACATTTTAATCATTCACCATACTTTTGTTTATTTATATTTGCTATGTTTAAAATATTTTTGTACCACTTTTTAATTCTCAATTGTCTGTATTTTGCATATAGCCCTGAAGAAGACCTACAAAGTAGGTCGAAACGTAGGCTACTTAATATTATGAATATCAGTATCATTTTTTTTTTATCATATTTTTATCCATATTTCGGACAATCGTGATTAGGTTTTACTAGCTGCAACGGCCATTAGGTTGAGATGAGATCATTCATTCGTAACATGTTATGAAAAAAAAATTAACTTTATTTTTTGCCGTTGCTTAGCCTCACATATAAAGGCTAATATTCTGTTTTTACAACTCTATGTAAATTTTTATTATAGTTTATTAACACCCTTGGAGTCTAAATTTTTGTTACTAAAGTGCCTCAACCACGACAATGTTATAATATTAATGCTCCATAATAAAAAAATATTATTATTTCGTTTGAAGTTTAATTTTAATTTATTGTTTTGATTTTATCCCGTCTAAATTGCGAAAGAAGTGTAATAAAAGTTCTTCTCTGATTAAAAGTTCAGGTGGATTAAAAGTTTTACGATCAAATTACCAAAGAAATTTGATATAATTTGAAGCTATAAGGTAGGACTACAGGTATGCTTTCTAAGGCTTATATTGTTATTAAAATGTATGTTTATAATATATTATATACCCGTAGATTTTCAAACAAGGAAAATTCGTTATAATTTATTTTTGCACGATAAACAGTAAATTATAATACCTTGAAAAGATTTACTAATCCTCAAAGCTGTATAATTATGAGGAAAACAGTTCTTAAAAATATGGACTCGACCTAAACGAATTGAACCTCAAGTCTTTTTGGCTGCGTTTGTTTGTTCAGTGTTTACAATTTAGTCATTTTATTTTTTTTTATCTTCATTATACTATTACATTACTTGTGTAATGTTATAATATTCTGTAATGAACTATAATTGAGTGGATCCTGCAGGACCTGGACCGAGTCCTTGAATGATGTGAAAAATATTAAAATAAATCAAGATCAAACCCAAGCTATATTTTTTACAAAGAGACGACCGAATAATATTCCCCGACTGAATGTAAACAGAACGCCTGTAACTTTGACAACGCAGATTAAATATTTGGGACTTAATATGGACAAAAGGTTAACTTTTACTTTCCACACTGATTATGTCTGCAATACAGCTAACAGGGCTCTGTGTACTGTATATCCATACCAATTATATAAAGCCTGCTTACGACCTATACTAACATATGCATGCCCAATATTTAGTAATATGTCTAAAACTAATTACAAAAAATTACAAATATTCGAAAACTAATGCCTTAGAATTTCTGGAAATTATTCATATTACATTAAAGTTAAAATTATGCATAAAGAATTAAGTATACCTTACATTAATGTATTCGTCAACAAACTATGTAAACAATTTTTTAAAAGTGTAAAAACAATAAAAAACTCACTTATAAAAAATACTGGGAACTATACAGAAAATAGTACAAAAGGTATGTACATAAAATAACAATACATTTATAATTGTAGGAGACTAATTTCTTTTATTTCATTGTTATTGTGTTATATATGTGTATATAAGTTACTAAGAATGTATTAATTGATGTATGAATTAATTTTTATTTTCCTCGTTGAAAGCTATTATATACATTTTTCTTTCATTTTAAATTATGATTCTGCACAGATACAGTTAAATTTGTACAATTGTTTTTAATTTGAGACTAGCCTATTTGGTAGAGCATGTAATTTTGTGAATTATAGAAAATTATACAAGAAATAAATATCTATATGCGATAACGCACGAGCTCCCAGGCCGACCATTTACGCACATAATTTTTATACAATATAAAATAAAATTACTTATATTGTTGCTTTAACAGAGAGAGCGTGGTTGCATTGTCTTAAAACAGGCATAAGTAGCTTCTCAAGTTATTCTGTACTAAAGCCCACATGGCGCTGTGGTTAAACCATCAATTTACTATATATATATATATATATATATATATATATATATATATATATATATATATATATATATATATACATACCTAAACCTGTATCCAATTAAACCCATGTAGCGTCTTGGTCTGTGGAAACTCTAAAAAAAATCAGGCTTAACCACCAGGTTTCTTCCCAACTAAAGCTACTCACTTTATAGACACTGGATGAGCCATAGGAGGGTCTCGAGAGCAACAGGGTCCATCCCCAGCTGTTAATTCATTAAATAAATTATCTGCCACAGCCGGATTTGAAGCCGGATCTTCAACACGGCAAATCAGTGCTTTACCAATATATCAGAGAGAGCAATTTTTCAGTCCGTTTTATCCTCAGATTTGTAAGCTTAGTATCGAACAGCGAAATCTACAGATATTATAGAGATTTTTTTATCTACAAATATATATTTTAAAATTAATATCGATCCTCCTCAAGGTATTCTATATACAGTTTATACAGCTGACATCCCAACTAATCCTAATACTATCCTTACCACGTATGCTGATGATACATGTGTATTATCAGACAACACCAATCCAGTTATTGCATCCCAAAGCCTCCAATCCCATATCACTGATCTTGAAGCATGGCGTCAAAACTGGAGGATTAAAATAAATTCTCAAAAATCGCATCTAATCACTTTTACCTTACGTCGTAAATCAATGACTTCCTGCCCTTCAGTATCCTTTAATAATATCCCACTGGTGCCTGTAGGCCTGGATACTTAGGGTTGCACCTTGACAAACGATTGACCTGGAATCCTCATACAAAACTGAAAAGACAAGACCGCTCGACGTTTCAGGCTACTTCAACACTTACTAGACAAACGCTCTAAGCTCCCAATTAACTACAAAAGACTCATCTACATGACCATCATACGACCTATTTGGACTTATGGAGTAGAGCTTTGGCTCCACTAAGCCATCGAATTCCTCTCGTATCCAATCCCTACAATCCAAAATCCTTCGTAAAATCCTCAATGCTCCTTATTTTGCTAAGAATAAATTCATCCATAACGACCTTAATGTCCCTTTTGTTGCTGATTTGGTCCGAACCCGGTATCTATCCTTTCATAACAAACTTCATTACCACTCAAACCCTCTAGTTTCAAACCTAGCTTCCTCTTCAATTCCCGATAATCCTCCGAGATGTCTGAATAGAAGATGGCCACGTGACCTTCTTAGTTGAACTTTGATTTGAGTACTACCAGTGGGTAGTTTCTCTACTTGTCATTATCATGTCATTATGTATCACTTAGCCTATTTACTTGTTGTATTATTGTAATACAGTTGTAGATATCAATAAATAAATTAAAAAAAAAATATATCGATCCATTTTAACAAAGATGATGAGGGGCGGCCTGTAATTTAGAAAGTTATGTAAGGCAATCAAATCCCCGAAGGTAGCCATCCTAATAGATAAATATTAAAGAAGAGGAGAAGAGTTTTCTTGAAGTTGCTCCACCGGCTCTTCATTATAATTTCACTGTCTGTGGTAAGAAAACGCCCTGAAAGATTCATGCGAATTTAGAAGCTGTTAAAAGCGACCAAGTTTACAGATTCGGTTTTATAGCGAGGATTAAAAAGTTTTTTATTAGAAGGCATTGATTAGGTTTGTGCGTTCAAGCTAGAGGGAAGTCAGCTCTCGGGTACAAGGGTACAAGGGGTACTTTGTAAGAATGTACAATGTTTTAGGGGGATAAATATTTAGTAATATGTAAAATATAATTACTCATCTTATTATTTATTTTAATGGCCTAACTATATTTAAAATTGGATTATTTTCCTGAGGTTGGTTGTTTGTTTACTTACCAATTTACTTATCAGTTAACTTTTATCTTCGAAAAAAAAACAGCTTCCAGTCAATTTATTTTATTCTTTCATAAACAAGACGTTTCGGCAACTTAAATGCCATTTTCAATATTAAAATACATCAACTTCCTAAACATAACTAAAATAAAGTTGTAAGTCAAAATTCTGCAAAAAAAAAATCTTTTGACTGTTTCCATATAATATTTGTAAATTTCATATTGTGATTAAACTATTTAAATCTAAAATAAATTAATTTAATAATTATGTATTTTAAATTTTGTTGTTTTAAAAAAAAATAATAATAAAAAAAAATAATAAAAAATAAAAATAATTTATTATAATGCAATTGGGAAAAACCACAATGCAAAGCCTTATGTTTCAAAAAATACACCTACTTACCAGTCGACGTTTCGCCTATTCAGGCATTATCAAGACACCAAAATCAAAAAGGGGTTATGTGAATCGCATCTCGAAGAAAAAGTTGAAAAACATCCCAACGATCAACAGCCCAAACAGGCTCCAAACATGAGACAGCACCCCGCCACCAAGACGTTCAACATACAACTTGGTGGCGGGGTGCTGTCTCATGTTTGGAGCCTGTTTGGGCTGTTGAAAAGTAAGTAGGTGTATTTTTTGAAACATAAGGCTTTGCATTGTGGTTTTTCCCAATAATAAATAATAGTGTTTCTTTTTGAGTTTTTGGCTCTATTTTAGTAAAAATAATTTAATACATAATGATTTTTAAATAGCAGTAAGGTACAAATAATGCAATCATAATAACTCACATTACCTTACATATCAAAGTTGAAGCCAGTAGTGGACAATTGACCATGGGAGGATAGTGAATCCCCAGGAAAATGAAATAAATAATTTTTAAATATTTCTTTATTGAGGTATCTATGTTTGGTTTTGCTAACTGTTTTTGGGACAAGTATTTTTGTTTTTGGATTGTATAACATATTTATGATTGTTGTTATTTTTGCAGAATTTTGACTTATAACTTCTTTTAAGTTATGTTTAGGAATTTGATGTATTTTAATATTGAAAATGGCATTTAAGTTGCCGAAACGTCTTGTTTATGAATAAAATAAAATTTACATAGAAATAGAGTCTAGTATATGAGATAAGAATTAAAATGAATTATCAGCTAACCTTAGTTAAACAATCAATATATTACAAAGGTCTGCGATGAAAAAATTGTAGCATATTTAACAGTATTTTTTGTGCTGATTACTGAAAAATAGTGAAAAAATTCCATCAATTCACAAATTTCACCTGAGTTCCACCTAAGGAAATCAAAGGTTTCTCAATATCATCAATCGCGATAGCTCAAGTACAGGACAGATCAGTTTTATAAAAGACCTTAAAAACTTGTTTCAAACATTCAACCTATCCCGCATTACAAAAACGATTAAAACAACTATAGGAAAATTAAAAGCATGTAAAGACCATATAGAAAAAATTAGTACCCTAATTGAAGGATTCATTGAAATTTTCCCTTAAACATGACAAATAATTGTAAAATTAATGTTTAAAATGTTAATGTTAATAAGACATTTAACTAATCTTCTATTTATTATTATTACTTAATTTTCATTTGCTCCTGCGCAATTGCGCATCCAGCAAATTTGATTGAAGTGTCTTTCTCTTCGCTTTTCTACATGATCATTCAGTTATTTTGGAAAAAAAATATATTTATCAATTGTTCAGTAGGTCTCTTGGCCAATGTCTTTTTAATCTTTTTTTATTAACCAGGTAACAGGGAGTAGGAAAGCGGAAGAACAAGTGGGTTTGGGTGATATTGTATCGATGAGTGGAATGTTATGTATTTGTTATGAATATATGATTTTACAGTGGGAATGTTAATGTCGTTGTGTATAGTGTGATTCGAAATATACCATGGTGCATTAATAATTTTTCTGAGAATTTTGGACTGTGTTGTTTGTATCTTGTGTATGTGAACTTTTTTTGCGAACCCCAAAGTTTTCTATTTAATTTTAAAATTTTGTTTAGTTCTGTTAATTTTAATTTCTTGTTTGTCATTGGATATTCATCATGTTCAATTTCTACTGAAATAACCTCAAAAGTTTGTAAATCAGGAACGCCCAAGAGTAAGGTTCCTGAATCTGATTGATAAGTTCGTTTCTGTTGATGTGAGATGTACTGTAATTGATCTTCACTGAAACGTTTTTTTTTTGTCCTGCCGTGTTGTTCTGCCTTTTTTTAGATTTTATTTATTTTTATTGATGCTACACAAAAAAATACTATAAATCATGGCGTACCCTATTGTATCTATTTTCTTGAATGACCTGGAATGAGTCTGTTTGGACTGTCGATGTGAGATGTGCTGCATTCTTTTTTATGTGATTTTTTTTCGTTTTTTCTTTACATGTCCTGATGTGTTTTCTCTCTTTTTTTTACTTTTTATAGGTGCTACAAAAAAACATTTTATATTATAGCATATATATCATACATACATATCATTGATTACGCCAGGATTACATACCCTAGCCCTAGAGAACCCCCCCCCAGTATCCGAAGGACCATTAGAGAGAGCCTAAAGGCGAACCGGGTAATTGAGAAGTGGGCAGCGCAACCCCTAACGAAGGCAGCCATTGTCTACTCGACGTCACAAAGGGCCAATTCCGGCCAATATATCCAGCCCGTCCCTAGAGCCGCTCTTACAGTTCTTTTCTTTTCTACTTCTTTTCCTTGAGCCTCTTGTTACAAAACTTTACTATCCGATAGGTCTATGGTCATCAGGTGTCCTTAACTTTTATTTCTTCCAGTATTTTCTCTCCAGATATATCTTTTCAAGAAAAATAATAAAATACAACACGTATTGTTTAGTATTGCGTCTTTTCAACTATAAACATGGTATGCAGAGTGAACCTTTATACGATTATATGCCATTAAAATTTAATTATTGCCATGTATCCCATAAAATGTTTCAGTTTTAAGTGCCAAGATTATACTTTAAGCTCCCCTACTTAACTCTTCCTTCAAAATTGCAGTAGGCACAAACGTAAAAAAGGAAAGCCTTTTTTTTTTTTATTAAGATAAGTTAATAGGTTCAGAAAGGAATGACTCTACTGCTATGTTTCTACTCTTAAATTTATTTTGAATATATATATATATATATATATATATATATATATATATATATATATATATATATATATATATATTGATATTTGGGATGCCAGAGTCTCATTTAGGATGAGTACTCAAATTATTATTTATATTCCTTAATCTTAATTGGGTTCCTTTCCAAAGGTCTATTCTTGTGTTTACCAATTTACTCATCTATTATACCTTCAATATATTATTTATAAATAAATAGTGTATCTGGGGTGTGTAAGCACCAGAAGAATTACAATAAGGATCCTTTATTTATTCAGTTTTAACAAGGTTTAACAGATTTTAATATTTATTAAAAGGATTGCCATAAATACATTACAGGAAATAAATTAAACTTATCTGTGGACAAGGGTAGATTGGGTTACAGGCCAGTCTTCTTCTTGCCACTTCCGGGACTCATCTTCTTCCGCAGGGTCTGTCTCTCCAGTCTTCCTTGCTGTACGACTCCAGAGTACCTCCTTCCTGTTCCGCCTTCGTCACCAGATTGCTTTCTTCTGCCTCGTTTTTCAAGAGTTTTCTTCTCTCCCCCTCTCCTTCCTTCTCTACCATCTTGGACCATAAAATCATAAGGGGACCAAGGGTCTGTTCTTTGTCCAAAACACATTCCCTTTCATGTGTCCCGACATGACACATTTTCCCCTCTCCGCATCCCTTTCATGGTGCCGACAATACATAGCACTACATACCTTTGAATTTTTTTTAATTCAATGAATCTACTATAGCCATCTATTATTATTCAAAAAGTCGAAGGTTATTTAATATAAAACAGTATTTTTAGGTATTGTAGGGCACTAGGCAGTATTTATCACGATCCCGTTGTACCAGAGTGTTTTTGCATAATCTTAGCAATCTCTTGAATGCATCGGGGCGAATCCGAATCCAGCTAGAATTGAAAATGGACCGGCATTGATTTCTAGACGGCGACTTGAATTCAACTCTTTTTTATATTTTTAGCAACAGAACAAATATTTTCTAACGTTTTTACCGCATATTACGAAATTAAAGGATCAAATTAAGCGTAGATCGTTGGAACATTGGACGCTGCAGGTCCGTGCAGGTTCTTATGCAGTTCTTTGTCACTGTTGGCCGGGCTATGAACCGATTCATATGGAATTAAGTTATACAATCATTGGGTATGTATCGTTAACTATAGTTAACTATTAATGGCTCTAAGCTCCCAATTAACTACAAAAGACTCATCTACATGACCATCATACGACCTATTTGGACTTACGGAGTAGAGCTATGGAGCTCCACTAAGCCATCGAATTCCTCTCGTATCCAATCCCTACAATCCAAAATCCTTCGTAAAATCCTCAATGCTCCTTAATTTATTAAGAATAAAGTCATCCATAACGACCTCAATGTCCCTTTTGTTGCTGATTTGGCCCGAACCCGGTATCTATCCTTTCATAGCAAACTTCATTCCCACTCAAACCCTCTAGTTTCAAACCTAGCTTCCTCTTCGATTCCCGATAATCCTCCGAGGCGTCTGAAAAGAAGATGGCCCCGTGACCTTCTTATTTGAACTTTGATTTGAGTACTACCAGTGAGTAGTTTCTCTACTTGTCATTCTCATGTCATTCTGTAACACGTATTCTATTTACTTGTTGTATAATTGTAATACAGTTGTAAATGTCAATAAATAAATTAAAAAAAAAAACTATTAATGATTTCGCTGTATTGTTCATCTTACAAGTAGAAATAAGATAATCATTTACTTCATAAATAACACAGGTCTGGGATGAAAACATTGTAGCATATTTAACTAGTGGGTTCAACAGTATTTTTTGTGCTGATTAAGGAAAAAATAGAGAAAAAATTCCATCAACCCTTGATAAGTGACGAATTCCACCTGAAAATTTCTTATTTGATTCATCAAAAAGGAATTTGAAAGCTGTACTTCTTCAAAATGATAACCGATATGCTTCTGTGCCTGTTGGACACTCAGTTCATTTGAAAGAATGCTACGAAAATCTTAAGTTTGTTCTTAATAAGCTCGGCTACTCTGACCATAAGTGGACCATTTGTGGGGATTTGAAAGCTTTTTCCATTTTACGAGGTCAACAAAGTGGTTACGCAAAGTTTCAATGTTTCCTCTATGAATGGGATAGCCGTGACAGGAAACAACACTATGCCAAGCAGACGTGGCCAATCTGAAAGGCTCCTATTCCTTGAATTAAAAATTCCGAAAGACAAAGTTTAGTGGATCCTAAAAAGATCTTACTTCCACCACTTCATATCAAATTGGGGCTAATGAAATAGTTTGTGAAAGCATTACCCAAAGAAGGATAGTGTTTCAAATATCTTTGTTGACAGTTTCCTGGTATATCCGACGCTAAGCTGAAAGAGAAAGTCTTTGTTGGGACTGACATTAGAAAACTTTTAAAAGATGAAAGCTTTGTCACTAAAATGGAAATGGAAGAAAAAAAATGCCTCGAATTGATTAAACTTGTTGTAACAGGCTTTCTTGAAAACAAAAAAGACCTAAACTACAAAAATATGTTGCTGAATTGTCATAGTTCATTTCTTTCATTCACCATGTGGACTACGTTCCAGATAATCTTGGGACTGTAAGAGAGGGACAAGGAGAACGTTTCCATCAAGATATAAAAGAAATGGAGCGCAGATACCAAGATCGATGGAATGTCAACAAGATAGCAGACTACTGTCGGATGTTAAAAAAAGAAATTAATAAGAACACAGCCAAAAAAGTACCAAAAGAAGCTTCGATGGAAAAATAAAACATTTTTATAAAGACTTATAATAACTTTACAACACATGAGGATGAATTTTATGCTCATTTTAGCTATGTATCGTTGTTGTTTTTTTCCTTTACTTCATGTTAAAATAATAATAACAAATCCAAAATTTTCCGTTTTTTGTACTTTTTCCAAAAACTTCAACTTGATTTTATAGGCAAGCCTTACATGATAGAAAAAAAAACCAATGTCATTTTTGAAATCAGCGGAAAACACTTCATAAAGATTAGTTAACTAAATCAAAACAATTTTTAAAAAAGTTTTTTTATTCTTATAATTTTTTTTTTCTTTTTTTAAACTGGATTTATTCTTCATTTATTTAGGGTAAGAGAAATAAAACCGTTAATGATCTCCAAAGAATTTTTAAAAGTATGACTTTCCAGGTATTTATACTTATAGTGTGTTATCTTTGGACATTTATGTTAAATTATTTATAGTATTGTAATTATTGTTAATATATTTATATAAGTTAAAAGATGCAGGAGAAGAAAAGATTGAGAATGACACCATAGTGTCGAAACGTCTCTAAAGAGTGGAAATTAATGAATAAACAACAACTGGAAAACGGTTTTATTTCTCTTACCCTAAATAAAAGCTTTTTTTGCAGACCTGTGTAATTAATACTTCCTGCTCGATTAATATTATACAACATGTGTAATAATTTTGATGGCTTTCATTACTTCTTATTACATAGCTCAGACTAGCAAGGCAATAAGCAATAAAAAGTGCTATTGTTGAAATAGATCTATGGATCTAGAGACGTCATGAGCATGAGATGGAATTAGCTGGATTATTAGGCATTGAGCCCGCATGGCGCCATCTTGATATAATTAATAACGAAACAATATCTTTATTGTTATTCTCGTCATCTCTGTTTGTGCGGGCATCATCAGCCCCTAATTGTATCGCGGATTACCCTTGATAGGGCTTCAAAAGAAGTCCTTCATAATAGTGTTTGTGTGTGTTTTTTTAAAAATTATTTATATTATGTTCAATAACACTGTAATGGAATAAACTAAATGATTGGTTTATCATTAATGTTTAGGGGGAGTGGGGTACCTGGCAATGTAATGCACTGAGTTGCTGCTTAAGGCTCATTCAGATGTCACATATAAATACATAAGCACTTAGAATTTATTAAAATAGAGAAGTAACATTATCCTGGAACTTTAGAATAAGAAACTATCTATCTCTAACGGCCGTATGGTCCTTGCAACAGTTCTCCTCCACACAGATCAATCTTCCGCTGTTCTTCTCCATCTTTCCGGGAAGAACGAACGTCAAATATTCCAGCCAACGAAATCTAGGTCTACCTCTGTTTCTTTTTGACTGGACGTCTCTCCATCATCATTATAGGGAGTCTAACATCCGTTCTTTGGACTCGGCCCAGCCATATTATTATGGATTTTTTATCGTGGAAACATAACGAAAGTACATTTCGTGACAAAATACTAAGCAATTAAAGAGAATAAATAAATAACAGTAAATAAAAAAGTAAAATGCAAAGACGATATAATAATATATGGATGGGAATGTAATATAACTTGAATAAGAAAAAAAACAAGTAACTATCCCAGATTTTTAATTTGTACAACAATTCTTACTCGTTGTAGCAATAATATGGTGTATAATATATAATATCTTTATCAGCTATTTTTACCCCAATTTTTTACCAAACATTTTTATTATTGTCGATACATATTATAAAACGTCCTCCGCCGCCTCTGTATGTCTGTTCGCGATAAACTCAAAAACTACTCTATGGATTTTCATGCGGTTTTCGCCAATAGATAAAGTGATTCATGAGGAAGGTTATGTGTATATTGTTTGGAATAAAACGATAATTGTCGGAATAGTCGGAAAAAAGTATAGCCACCTGGGATGTTTCATCGATAACGCAGCCTAAAGTCTTTTAAGATAGATATATGCTATCCTATTATATCTATTATTATATATTATCTATTCTATTATACCTATTATATCTTCTAAAACATTGGTGAGGTTCAATGGAATAGCGGTATTTGGAATGCTATTTAAACGGATTTAGGAATTTCATGCACATTATTAGAATATTTTACACCATGTAATTTAAGTAAGTATCTTAAGGGTTATCGCAAAAAATTAACGCGTGTGAAAATAAATTCGTATGTATAGAAATATTTTATTTTGTTTTTATATTTACAATATAAAATGCCTTGCATTGCCATCTATATCTTCGGTGATGATAGAGCCATTATTTCTTCCCACAGAGACCCAAACCTAGCTAAATCATTTATTTGATTTAGAAAAGTGGTTCTATAAATGGCAAACCAGAATAAACGCCTCAAAGTCGAGCCATGTAAGCTTCTCTCTACGCAAAGCTTCGTGCCCAGCACAAAAAAAGACTTACATGGAACTTACATACAAAATTAAAAATACAAGAACTGACTAGACGGTACAAACAACTATCACATCTTCTGGACTACTGATCTTCACTTGACTCGAGGAACAAACGACTTATCTATAACAGTATACTAAAACCTATTTGGATATATGGAGCAGAACTTTGGGATTCAGCAAAACAAGTCCACATACACAAGATACAAACAACACAGTCCGAAATTCTCAGAAAAATTGATAATGCACCATGATATATTTTGAACGAACATTCAACAACGACATGAAAATTCCCACTATAAAATCATATATTCATAACAAATACATAACATTCCACTCATCGACACTAAATCACCCAAATCCACTCGTTCTTCCGCTTTCCTACTCCCTGTTACCTGGACGTGATAAGAACAGATTAAAAAGACATTGGCCAAGAGACCTACTCAACTAGTGATGTTTTTATTCCAAAACTCGACGTTACTGTATAAAAGCAAAGAGAAAAGAACTTGGATCAAATTTACTGGATGAGCAATTGCACAGATGCAAATGAAAATTAAATATGGTAACAATATTTACAATATCTATAAAAATTAAATACATTAAAATCTTCGTATACTACAGACATTATGTTAAATTTAAATCTAATCCACGTACTCGACGCTTCAAATTAATGCAATCCTAGGAAAGACATAATATGTAGGCATAATATCCTGGGGGAGGGTTGGTAGTTTCCAAATAAGATAATACTCGGTAATAACTTGTTGATAATTATCAATTATCAATAATAATTATAATAATCAATTGTCAATAATAATTATGATTATTCACACTGAGCCGCTCTCCTCCTCTTATCACTTAATTATCCAGCTTTATAAAGATAAAGTAAAATATTACATCACTAATAAATTTATTAAATATTAGAGAGCTAATGAAAATTAAATGTTATTTTTATATTGGAACAAATTTGCATCTTCTAAAATTGATTTCAAGTAGGGGAGATAAGTTGTTTGATGCTCTTGCCGAGCCGGATTAAAATAAAAATAATCGTACCTCATAATCTTCGAATTCTTCCTGATCTCTTTTATATTTCCTCTCTATAATCATCAAGAACAGTTTCAATGTAAAATGAGTTTTCAAAGAACCCTGGCCTCATCTCTTCGACTGTTTGTTAACTCTCCTTTGATATAATTCTGAAAGGGCCTTCAATTATAACAAGTTTGACTTAAGCTTTGATGCGATTTACATCACTCCTGTTGGGAAAAGCAATTGAAAAGGGCAATTAGAGAAGAGAAAAGTTGAGTTTAATGGATGGAAAGCACGTTTCCAAAAAGAAGTGTTCCTTTACAACTTCAATTGAGGCAAAATAAAAGATCCTTATGAGTTGATAACTTATGGTTTGACGCTTAAAGGCTTGGCATTTCACTGACAGTTTTCGGTTATTGTAAGACATTGTGGCAGTCCTGCTGCTTTTTTGTGTATATACTGACAGTAACCTTGGTAACTGGAAGAAATTGTCTGACTGGAGGTCAATAAATTTCTCTTAAGTAGTGAGAAATAGTCATTCATTCACGTGAGTAAATTAAAAACCTGTTTCCAGTCATATATTATTTTTCTTTATTTTAAAAACGTTTCAACAATTCCATGTCATTCTCAATTTACATTATTTTTAAGTCCTTTAACATTATTTAATTTTAAAAATATTCTCTAAAAATTTTTTATAATTTTTTACATTTTCAACCTAAAAATAAAAGACAAATCAAAATAAATACATAATTTTACATACAAAACATGTCCCAAAAATACTGAATAAAATATAGATACCTTTTTGGTTGATTGTCATATAATTTAAAAACAAAGCTTAGAGTTACAGTGTACTCCATGGTCAATTAACAATTTTTGAAATTTGTACTTTGGACTGTTTTTGATTATTATTATTAAAATAGTATTTTAATTTATTTTCTTCTTCAATATATAGTCATCATGAATGGTAAATTAATATAAATTAGTAATTTTTTATCTATATTGATCTATTTTATATCTTTTTTTAATTTATTTTAAAAAGTTAATTGTATGAATTAAGAAATTGGAAAATGAAAACAATGTTATGAGGTTCCTGAGAAGGTTATGTTATCTGTGTTATCTAATAAGTGTAGACTTCTATATTTCTTTATTTCATTTTTAACTTTAAAATCACTGATGAATACAATTTACTTATTTCGTTAGATTCCTTCCTATCATTTACCACCTTATCTATTTTGTCATTTATGTATAATGCTTCTAAAAATCTCCTTTTTATCTTATTTCCCTCTCTATGCAAAATGCGTGACTTTTCGAAATCAAATGTGTGGGATTCTTTTTTGCAATGGGCTGATAATGCAGTGCTTGTCTTTGAATTTGGTTTCAGATTATTTTTGTGATGATAGAATCTATTTTTTAGATGTGTACTGGTATGTCCTATATATTGTTTATCACAATTTTTGCAATCAATGTTATATACCACATTTATATTATCTAAGATTGGTATTTTATCATTTTTGCTGTTTATTATGTTTTTTATAGGGTTTATGGTTTTATGTACCAATTTTATATCTGGGATATCATAATTTTTAAAGGTTGGTTCAATTTTTTCTGACAAGTTTTTGATATAGGTTACACTTCTGTATTTTATTTCATTTTGTTTAAAATCTTTTTTTGGTAGTAGTGAGAAATGTTTTCTAAAGAGCCTGAGTTTCGACCCACATTACAGATCTTTGTTGCTGTCGAGGGGGAGCGGATGGGGTCCACATTACTGCCCACATCATAACTACTAGTTAGTGATGCTACGAGTTAGACGAATCCACACTTTTTTTTTTTAATCCACACCGCCCCCCCCCCCTCGGGTCACCCTCGACAGCCCTTAATAAGACCTGCGATGTGGCTGCGTTGGCTCTATAATAAACAGTTCTCCTTACTTGCACCATTCCACACATATAATAAATTCTTCAAATAAATCTTACTAATATTATAAATGTGAAAGTTTGTATGTTTGTCTCTCTTTCAAGCAAAAACTACTGAACGGATTTGGATGAAACTTTACAGTAATATAAGTTATACATCAGAATAACACATAGGCTATAGCAAGCGCGGATTTATGGGGGGGGGCGCACAGGTGCACGTGCCCCCCGATAGTTTTTTAGGTACTGTGGAGAATCCACTATAGTACATAATTAAAGGCAAATATCATGATCATAGTTGTTAAAATAACAGAAAGAACATGAGTGAAACTTTTTGTTTTGATATCCTACTAATCTTAATAATATTTTAAATGTGAAAGTTTGTATGTTTGTCTCTCTTTCACGCAAAAACTACAGTGGAGAATCCATTATAGTACCATAATTAAAGGCAGATAGGTTCTTTGTATAATTTAAGAAAGAAATTTGTATGATTCCACCCCCAAGCGTTCGCCCCCCTAAATATAATAGGGGTTCAAAGATTGTATGGAATCCGTTAGTTTTGGAGTTATACATCTGATATTTTGGATGAACGACTAAATTATAGTTAAAAACAAATTATTATTTATTTATATTGATAATAATTGTTGACCTATGATAATTTATGTTGAAGAAATTGGTCCGGGTAGAGGTCACTGAATGAAATTCTCAAGTAATTTCAGATGATATTTATTGTTAGCCAACGTTTCGACCTACGTTGTAGGTCTTCTTCAGGGCTATAAGCAAAATACAGACAATTTAAGAAAGCGGTATGAATATAATAAAACATTTTAAATATAGATAAACTAAAAGAAGGTGAATACAGGCAAAAATTGATAATTATGTGTAATAATGATGATAAAAATTGATAAAGGTGCACAGTAAAGTAATTATGAAGGTTAAAATGAATATATTAAAATGTTAAAATGTCATCAATATATATCATAATTCCAATATAGCCTGTTATTAGCCTGTTAATTAGTCCAATATAGCCTGATTATATTATCACGTACCTTACTTAAAACATACCTACTTTTATACAATTGATATTTTACATTTTTATAAACTGTCTTCTTACATTCTCTTATGTAATTAATATTCTTTACACTAGTATAAAGTATTTTCTACCTATTAATATTAATACAGTATTTTCTAAAATAATTTTTATTTTCAATTTTATTCTATTTTATATAATTCGTTTCTAGATTTTTATAATTTTACAATTTTTATTTCTTCTTTTTTATTACCTATAATTTTAGTGCGTAATTCTTATCACTTTCTAATTTACCCATATCATTTCACATTCCTATTGTATATTCAGTTTTATTTATCTGTAATACCTTAATTTTTTAACTGTCAACACTTTCTGTTTTATTATTATTTTCTTCATGTTTTATTATTATTTTCTACATTTTAACCTTCATAATTACTTTACTGTGCACCTTTATCAATTTTTATCATCATTATTACACATAATTATCAATTTTTGCCTGTATTCACCTTCTTTTAGTTTATCTATTGTGACCAGGTTGCGGGGTTTTCCGGTCCAAGGTCCAAATTGATTTAAAAAACTATTGTCCAAAGAAAAATGTTGTATTCTTATATTATACATCAACGGTAACATAATGCCAACTCCAAAACATAACCATAATATATATTGCAACATCAACGTAACACCACCAACTAAAAATCATAGATACGTAATTAATAAAAACAAAGATTATATACACTTTTATTTACAAATATTAATAGGATGCTTACCGCTGAGCCGCAAAGATACGATAAGGTAAAAACAGTTAAATTTGGCAATTACTTGGCCATATAACCCACTTATACACATCCGTATGGAATGACGGTCCTCAGTTAAGTGAGGTCAGATTGGTAGAGACACCTGACGGACGAATTTAGCAAACAAAAGAATAATCGTTACACACTCCCCTCCAGCGATTAAGTCCGTCGGGTTGGATAAAATAATTTAAGTTTTGAGGGATGCCATAAGCCTATTATCTTTCCATCTTCATCTCTCAGTTTACAGGATCCACCACCCGTAACGGAAACAACCGTAAAAGGGCCTTCATATTTGGGGTTCAGTTTAGCAGCGAGTTTATCAGCAGCCGACGATAGCTGAAACCTCATCTTTAAGACTTGGTCCCCCGGTTGGAAACGATCTTTTCGGCGTCTCAAGTTATAACGACTGCTCTGATTTAGACTTGCCTTCAGAGAGTTTTCCTCGGCTATATGATGAACTTCAGGCAGTCTGCCCACTTTAGCGGCCCAAGCAGCATGTTCGTCTGTGCCAGCCACTAGGATATCATCGTCGTTAGCTTGATGTAGAGGCCTCAGTTCTCTACCAAAATTTAAGAAGGCAGGACTGAACTTGGTCGAATCTTGAACGGCGGAATTTAAGGCAAACTGGATCTCTCCTAGTTTTTCGTCCCAGCGTTGGTGTTTCTTCCCTAGGTACGCTACGATAAGTTGCTTGATATTCCGATTCGCTCGTTCTGTCGGATTTGCCTGTGAATGGTAAAGAGGAGTAGTTTCTCTCTTGATTCCAAACTCCTTAGCCACTTCAGTTACAAGATTACTGACGAAGTTCTTCGCATTGTCGGAAATTACTTTATGCGGTGCGCCATATCTGTATATTATGCGGGATTTCAATTTATTTACAATAACCGAAGAGGTAGCTTTTCTGATGGGACATAATTCCACCCATCTACTAAATAAATCTACAAACACTAGTAGATATACATTGCCTCTAGAACTCCTAGGATAAGGACCCATAATGTCAACTGACACCATTTCCCACGGCTGCTTGTTATAGCGAGGGAACATTAACCCACGAGGTGGCGTGTTATTGGGTTTGACCTTCTGGCATAACTCACACTGCCTCACATACTGGCTTATATCTCGGTACAATCCAGGCCAATAATATAGTCTACTAACCCTAGAAACAGTTTTATCTATCCCCAGGTGGCCTGACTGCGGTAGATCATGATTTTCATATATTACTGCTCCCCTTAAATGTCTAGGAACGACAACTTTCCATTCCTCACTGGGGTCTTCTAGCTCTCCCTTCAAAGGATTCTTTCGATGGTATAATAGCTGTCCATCTTTTATCGACCATCCAGGGTGGAGTTCTGGGGACTTCTGGACTCGATAAAATTTCTGATTATACCATTCGTCGGTCGCTATGAAAGTTCCTGAAGTCGAAACAGAATCGGTAGTAGAATTAGGATCGGAACTGGTAGACAATACTGTGATTGCAGCAATTCGTGATAGGGCATCGGCCACTGTGTTGAGTTTCCCCTTTCGATATTCCACCTTGTAGTTGTAAGGCTGCAAGCGAAGAGCCCATCTAGCCAAACGACCTGAAGGGTTTTTCAAGTTCAGTAACCACTTCAGACTGGCGTGGTCAGTTATTACAGTGAATGGATAACCTTCCAAGTAATGCCTATTCTTCTCGATACCAAACAGAACTGCGAGGCATTCCTTTTCGGTTACGGTATAATTCCTTTCAGCTCAACTTAAGGTACGAGAACAAAAAGCGATGACTCTTTCTTCGCCGTCTTGTATTTGAGTCAAGACCGCTCCAAGACCTGTATCACTGGCGTCCGTCTGTAATTGAAAAGGCTGTTTAAAGTCTGGCCTAGCTAATATTGGTGCTTCAGTCAGTGCTGACTTGAGAGCATTGAAAGAAGCGTCCTGCTCTTCTGACCAGATCCATTTAGCGTTACGCTTAAGCAAAGCTGTTAGCGGAGAGACAACTGTGGAGAAGTCTTTAATAAAACGGCGATACCATCCTGCCATTCCAAGGAATCTTCTGAGCTGCCCAGCGTTGGTGGGAGGAGGAATCGAAGTAACGGAACCAACCTTATCTGGATCTACACTCAAGCCATCACTATTAACCAGATAGCCCAAGTACCTAACTTCATTACAGCCAAATTCACATTTTTCCGGGTTGATACGCAGACCTGAGGCTTTAAGTCGACTGAACACTTCCATTAGCATATCCAAATGCAGTTTGAAAGTTGGTGTGCAAACCAAAATATCATCAAGAAAAACTACCACGTAAGGGTAAAGTTCGGGTCCAAATATTGCATCGGCTAACCTCTGAAAGGTAGCAGGTGAATTCGTCAGCCCAAAGGGCATAACTTTAAACCTGAATAGTCCTCTGCCAGGAACTGTAAACGCAGTAATGTCTTTACTAGTTTCGTCGGCAAGGGGCACCTGCAAAAATGCTTGCTTGAGGTCAAACTTGGAGAGATATCTAGCCTGTCGAAGTCCGTCCAAGAGAGATGTCATATTAGGCATAGGATAGCAATCTTTACAAGTGACTTCATTAACCTTACGAAAGTCTATACAAAAACGATAACCTGATCCCTTACGAACCATGACTACCGGGGAAGACCATGGAGATTGGCAAGGTTCCACTAAGTCTTCATCCAACATTCGATCTAACTCCTGGTGCATTGCCTCAAGTACTTTGGGTGAGTAATGGTAGGAGCGCTGCTTGATAGGTTGGGCATCCTGAACATCTACCTTATGGCTAATGCGCGCCGTTAATCCTGGAGAATCTTGGAGAATTCGCAAACCTTCACTGACTATTCTATCCAGATCCACCCTTTCTGAGGGATCAAGTGAACTAATGCCGCATAATTTTGATGTTTCCACTTCTACTAATTGAACATCTTGACGAAACGAGAACTTATGGTCGGGGTCATCTTGAAACCACCATGTCGCTTCACGATGATTAGTACTCATATTTGTGTTAACGATAAAATCTAACCCTAAAAGAAACATAAATGGAAGCTTGGTTAAAACGTAAAGCTTCGTGTCATATGACCGGTACCCAACGGTAATTGAAATGGTGAATCTTTCATCAACAATACCAGAGCTTCCATTAGCGACACAAATATTAAATTCGGGAATTTTCTCAACTTCATATCCCAATTTAAGGAGAATCTCAACCCCTTCTGGTCCAACAAATGAGGTAGTGGAACCAGGGTCAAACAGGGCCAAGTAGGACAGGCCCCCTTTGTCAGGTTTCCCTATTCGGAAATCAATATAGTGCTGTTTAGGAAACGGTAAAATATAACAAGATACGGTAGAACTTTCGGGAGAATTCGATACGACACAAGGAGAAACGATATCAGATTTAGCGGTACAAAAAGGTAAACGATAAGGCACGGTAATAGGTAAATCGGTACTTGGTGGGTCAGCTGAAACCATGGGAATAGGAATGACCCTCACTTCCGATTCCCTTGCACATTTCCCGGAGTACATTTAGGACATGCGTGAATGGAAACTCCTGGGTTACCACAACGGTAACAGAACAACTTTCGTGGTAGCGGACATCTCGAATATACGTGCGGTCCACCACAATTCCAGCAAATTAATTTCTTAGCTGGTAGAGCCGGTTTTGAGCCTTTTAGACACGTTTTCTCGTAGAGAATCGATTCGGTACTATTTCTTGATTGTACATCAGTCGGAGAGAATACCTGTTTCTTAGAGCCAACTGCCTGAATTTCGAACTGGTCGAATTGAGGATCGTGATTCGTTGTGTTAGCAGCAACATCGGTTTGTTTTTCCAATGGCGAAACAGTAAAAATTCCCGGAGATATTTGTTCTTTTCCGGAATTGGATTTGTTATATCGTTTAGTGGAATTCGCAGAGCGGGATTTTTCTATAATAGGCCTTTCTGATCGGCTTTCTTGAGCCATCATCTCATATACTCTAGTTCGTTCGGTGACGAAATTAATCAAATCCTTATAAGAGGGAATATCTGCTGATTTTATTCGTTCTTCGAATGCTTTTCTAGTCCCTGGGTCTAAATTATTAAGAGCTAAATGAAGTTTAATGAAATCCCCCATGTCTTCAATACCTAAAGCCGATAACGCAGACAAATTATTCTCATGCTCAGATAAAAATCTCTGCAAATTAGACGCTGAAGAATTGTTTAAAGGGGTAAAATCCATCACCTTCTTGATATAATATCTGGCTAGTCGCCTTTTATTTTGATAGCGAGAGACCAATGCGTCGTAAGCGAGCGGATAATTAGCTTCGTCTAATGCGAAGCCCGAGATAAGCGACAGAGCTTCATCGCGTAAGCTACTTCGTAGATAGTAAAATTTCCTAATGGTCGATAGAGATTCTTCCCTATGAACCATAGAATCAAATAGGGAATAGAATCCATTCCAGTCCTCTAATTTCCCTGTGAATATCGGTAAGTCAATTTTCGGTAGCTCCTGAGGAATAGAATGAGAATGGACAACCACAGGTTTATTCTCAGGAGGGCAGGTAGATTGCACCACTTTGTTATAATTCGCTTTAGTAATATCAACTAAATCGTTAAATGAATTTTGTACTTCTGTTGTCTCGAGTTTTTCACTTTTGTTCTTTATACTTGCATTAAATATCCGAATTTTTGATTGAATTTCTTCAAATCGGATTTCATTTTTGAGTAAGCGGTCATAAGCGGGTTTAAAAGCGGATGCTGAATCGGTACTCAAAGATTTGGATTTTGTGAAAATGGATTGAACTGCGGCAAAAATATCCTCCCTCTCTGACACTAGAACGACTGGATCACCCATTGTGACAATAAATCAAGACGTTACCCAAAGTTACAAAAAAAAAATGCCAAAGAAAGTAAATGTTGAAAAAAAATACCAACAGAACCTTTAAAGGTCGTAAAATACTGAAAATTAAATTAATAAAATTATATTAAAACTAACAAATTAAATTAAATCGGTAAGCGTCCTTTACAAACCTAATATATAATTTTTCATATGTCAGCCATAGATAAACAAATATTTTCCCTTTAAAAGGAAACACAAGATAATGCTAAATAGAAACAAACAACAGCTGTTGTCTCTAGGTGAACTTAATGCTTACTTGCTAATCTAACATATGTTCAATTCAACTATTTAAACTTACGGTAAAAATACAAAATAAAATCATATATTAGTAGATTTTAATTTTCAAAACATGTGTTAAACAAAACTAAGTCGTTCTACGACCTTAAGTAAAAATTCTTAATTTTTTTTGTTGTTGATACAAAATTATAAATTAAAAATAATTATCTTTACATTTCCAAAATTGCGTCTAAGACAAACCTTTTGCTTCCGTCAACAGAAATTTAGTACCTTCGATTAATACGAAAATTATATTTAAACATAAAAAAAAATATTAAAGTATTGTTTGGAAAAATTATCCTGTTACTATTATTATAAAACTATTATCAGTTAACTTCACTATTTCAAAAAAATGTTAATATAATAATTAAATCTTCAACTAATAACTTATCTGTAGATTTTTCTTTTGCAGTCCCTGTATTCGAGCGCCATAATATTTGTGACCAAGTTGCGGGGTTTTCCGGTCCAAGGTCCAAATTGATTTAAAAAACTATTGTCCAAAGAAAAATGTTGTATTCTTATATTATACATCAACGGTAACATAATGCCAACTCCAAAACATAACCATAATATATATTGCAACATCAACGTAACACCACCAACTAAAAATCATAGATACGTAATTAATAAAAACAAAGATTATATACACTTTTATTTACAAATATTAATAGGATGCTTACCGCTGAGCCGCAAAGATACGATAAGGTAAAAACAGTTAAATTTGGCAATTACTTGGCCATATAACCCACTTATACACATCCGTATGGAATGACGGTCCTCAGTTAAGTGAGGTCAGATTGGTAGAGACACCTGACGGACGAATTTAGCAAACAAAAGAATAATCGTTACACTATATTTAAAATGTTTTATTATATTCATACCGCTTTCTTAAATTGTCTGTATTTTGCTTATAGCCCTGAAGAAGACCTACAACGTAGGTCGAAACGTTGGCTAACAATAAATATCATCTGAAATTACTTGAGAATTTCATTCAGTGACCTCTACCCGGACCAATTTCTTCAACATATATTATTTATTTATGTATGAGATGAAAATAGTTGACTGGAAGATCTAATGTAAAGGAGATAGTTGGGGGGTGCAGTCAATAAGAACACAGAATAAGTAATGAACTTATATTATGTGCCGACGTTTCTGTCTTACTTTATTATATCTGTCATTATTTTAATTTTCTTTTCATTATCAATAATTTTTTAAATCTGTCTATATCTTTATTTTATTATATTCTGGCACTTTTTTAATATTCGTTATCTTCTATCTTCATATCTGCCACTATTTTAATTTTCTACATTACTTGTCACTATATTATCGTTACTGTACATTCTTATATTTTTTTGTTCTGTTTGTTTCTCTGTTAGCCCTGAAGATGACCTACACTGTAGGTCGAAACGTCGGCACATAATATAAGTTTATTACTTATTCTGTGTTCTTATTGACTGCACCCCCCAACTATCTCCTTTACATATTATTTATTTAAAATGATCTGTCACGATCTTAATGTGGCAGACCAAATTCCATGCGAGCGAAGCCGCGGGCAAAAGCTAGTACATAATATATCCATATGTACGATCTAATAAAGTTTTAGTTCATATTTGATTGCAGTATCTCAATAATGTTGCCGTTTTGCCAGATATTTTCTATTAATTTATGTACAATATTGTTATTCTTAAGGGACCTAGTCTCAGAATAAAATTATTTTTCTATTCTATAATAGTTATTATAATTACTTTTTGGAAAACTTCAAAAAATATATTCATTAGTCTTTAAAATTGTAACGCTACAACCCATGAAGAGTCTTGACTTCAGAACGATACCTAGTAAGCGAGTGGAGGGGTTCTAGGAAGGTTGTCCAGGAAGTATTTGTCCATCAAGCTCAGCAGCCGGACTTTTTCTTCTAATTTAGTACTCACTTGATAGAGGCTAGGTGAGCCCCAGGATGGTCCCAGATTCTTAACTATCCATCACTTTTAGCAGATTAAATAAAATCAGCCATAGCCGGGGTTGAATACAGGGCCTTCGGTACGAGAACTTAGCGCTCTTTCAGTGAGATATCTCACTTTTATTTCAGAACCTCCTTACCCCGCCCCCCCTAAAATCTGTAAAATAATCAATTGGTGAAGCTTCACCAATTTAGGCATCATCCGAGAATACACACAAAAAAAAAATCATATCACTGAAAATCAAGTGCATCACATCTCATATATTTGTATATATTGCTATATTGGCTTCACTGCCCAAGCAATGATCTCAAGGAAAAGTCAGATCCTTTGATGTGAATTATATTTAAATAATAAAATGGGATGCTTCCCTGAGATCGTTATATTTGAGATATAATAATTCTATATCATAACTGAATAAGAGACCTATACCTCTCTTCTCCAAAGGTCAACGTGGTTGACTGATCAGGAGTTGTTTATTCAATAATAATAGATATTGAATAACGTTATATTTATTGTGTGCTGATTATATGTACAAGTTAACTAATATATCTACTTACTAAGAATGAAAAGGGGGGCCCTTTCGCTATTTGTTACAGTGTACATGTTGAGTTACCCGTTTCTTGCCTACTGACCTGTCCTGTATCGTAAGGGTAAAGGTACCGATCCTGTGCCCCTTACTCTATTTATTTAGGTAGGTACTTATAAAGTTCCAGATAGTGTCATATATAGCTATGTATATCGTACTTAATACAAATGTATGCACAGTCCCTGGCCATATTAATATGACCACCAAGAAAGATTATTTTATTTTTATTTTTTTATATACTTTCGCGTGTCTTCTGTTTTAAGTAATGGCAACACTGTTATAAGTTTTTGAACGTATTTTTTTTTAGTAATGGCAGCATTGGTTTTAGTACAGCCATTATGTTTTATGAGTAACGACGCGCATAATTTGTGTTTGAATTTTTGTGGATTTATTGTTTCTTTTTCATTAAACACAAGTCGGATTCGGTAAGTTTATTATTGATTTATTATTTGTATAATATATTTTAACTATTTTTATAGTTTTTTTTCCATCAATATGTAAAATAGGGTGTAAATAGGGTGACACCACAAAATATTAAAAAAAAATAAAGATTTATATTCGAAACTATTTTTTCGATTTCATATTATTATCAGATAACTAACTTACCCATAAAACTAATATTTAAACTCGATTTACATCATTACGCATACGAAAAGATAATACAAAAATGTAACAAGAACGAATCTATCCAGTGGTCACATTAATATGACCAGGGACTGTATATACCTTGTAACAAATCTTTTGTTATCAAATCTTCAAATATCACGGAAACCTATCTTCGTTGACAATAAAGTGGTGTATTGCTCAAATTAGGCATCCGATTGATAGAGCCTGATAAGGTCAAAGGTTGTAAATAATCATTAATCAGACGTAATTAAAAGTTTTATTGGCACACGAAGTTTTAATCCCAATATCGGACCCCATTCGTAGAGAGCCTACAACATTGGACCCTGGCGGTCGTGAGGACCCTCGCCATGGACCATGGTTTATCGAGTTAGCAACTAGAACCATGGCAGCGGCCCCGGGCTAATGGATACGGAGGCCCTGCAACAGCGACTAATAGCAATTACCTTCATCCACCTCACCTTTGCCTGATTGCCTCTGAAGAAGCTGCCTCTCTTGTCTTAGCTAATTGCTTGTCCTGTATTCCATTAATTAAACCTATGACATGTGTAGGTACATGGTTTTCAACAATTACACAAACCATCTCAAATTTAAAAAAAAAGTCATATTAGAATGCTCTTCATAAAATCCTCAATGCCCCTTTCTTTCTTAGGAATAAAGTCATCCATAATGCCCTTAATGCCTCATTTGTTACTGATTTGACCCAAACCCGATACCAGTATTTTCATGAAAAACTTCATTCCCACTCAAACCTACTAATATCAAACATAGCAACCTCTTCAATTCCTGAAAATCCTCCGACTCGTCTGAAAAGAAGATGGCCGCCTTCTTAGTTGAACTTGTTGAGTACTACCACTGGGTAGTTTCTCTACTTGTCTTTAATCATGCCAATATGTATCATTCCTGCCATTTACTTGTTGCATTATTATAATACAGTTGTAAATTTCAATAAATAAATAAGAAATATAATATTTTTATTTTTTTAAAGAGAAAAGATAGGCCCTCGATCGGGATTTGAACCCGGAACCTTTGTCTCACCGTGACATCGTTCTGCCAATTGAGCTATCCAAGGCCCATCGAGGACGCATCACCGCAAAAATGGCGGGAGCACACTGCGGCTTTAGGATCTATGAGAGAAAAGGTTTTTCCTCGACCGGCATGGGCCTTGGATAGCTCAATTGGTAGAGCGATGTCACGGTGAGACAAAGGTTCCGGGTTCAAATCTCGGTCGAGAGCCTATCTTTTCTCTTTAAAAAAAATAAAAATATTTATAACCCATAAAAAATGACCAATAATTATAAAAAAATATAAATAATAATATGACGTAAGTCAATAAGATCCTAAATTAAAATTAATGTTCAAAGAACTTCGTACTAGTGTATTCATCGCAAAAATGGCGGGAGCACACTGGGGCTTTAGGATCTATGAGAGAGAAGGTTTGTCCTCGACCGGGAGGGGCCTTGGATAGCTCAATTGGCAGAGCGATGTCACGGTGAGACAAAGGTTCCGGGTTCAAATCCCGGTCGAGGGCCTATCTTTTCTCTTTAAAAAAATAAAAATATTTATAACTCATAAAAAATGACCAATAATTAAAAAAAAATATAATAAGATGCAATAGGAAGGAAAACTCCATAGAAAAGCGAATATCATTGAACATACCGTGGACCGAGGTTTATGTCTTAGTTTGATAATTATATCTAATAATTATCATTAAATTTTAATCATATATACACACAGTTAGTATGTATGTATTTATAGATTTTTTCGATTGCATTCTTATACATATGAATACTTTTTTTGCTAAATATACAGCTATATTTTGGTGATTTTTGTTTGTTGTTTATTCATTTAAAGTCACTTTATGCTGCAATGGAGATCGTAGAAACTCAGTGTAAAGAGTGCTGAGATAACTAAACTGTAATAACTACGAACTTAACAACCATAAATGGACAATTGGGGATCTACAAACCTTTCTTGGCCCGGCCTCTGTTAAATATGTGTACTTTAATTAGGAGAATACCTAGCGAGTGAGCATGATATAGGACAAATCATTTCCTGCACGGCCGTTGTCCTTGAAATAGCAAGATCTCTAACACGTACTGAACCCAAGACCCTTCCAGGGTCGTAGTGGTACAGGTTTTTTTTTAACTTATAAAACGAATGAATACCCAGAATATTCAGAAAAATCTAGGGCCCATTTAAAGTTGGAAATTAATAACAACGACGCCGAAACAATGATTGCAGTAAAAATATGGAAAACTCACAGATACAATGTAGAAAAAAATAATTTCATTCATTGGGCACCTAGTAGAATATATCAGAGACGATTAACTTGTACTGTTTTTAAAAGAAAAGATTTGTCCTGGCTGGGATTCGAACCCGGATCGTCTGCTTTATTCTTTATTATTGTCGTCTGCAAGACTTTATTTCTATAAAGTAAGGAGCTGTTTAAAAAATATTTGAGATGGTTTCTTTTATTGTTGACGGTCATGTACTTACACATGTCATAATATAAGATATAATTATCAAATATACAGAGGTTCCGGGATCGAATCCTGGTCAGGATAAATCTTTTCTCTTCAAAATAAAAATATTTAAAAATAATCACTATCAAAATAAAAATATAGAATATATGGTTTGCGGAAGTGGAAAGAGACAAGAAGGATAAATCCATCAGATATTACTGAGTAAACATCTCTGAAAGCAAAAGTGGAAATCCCAAATGTTACCAATCTAAGCATGATTATAATAAGGATCTTTAATGAGTACTTAATTAATGATGGCACAATTTCAGGACCGCGAACTTAATTACTTATGGATTCAATATTGATATTGAATGAATATCGAATTGATTGACATCTGAAAAAAAAAATAAGGAAAATATGATATTCCGCAGTGGGAAAAAGAGAAATTCAAGATCGTGCTCAAAGGATGATGCGGATCCAGACATGAAGACCCTCAGAGGGAATAGGAACTGAGTGGTCGATGACAGCTACGAGTGCGTGAGGTTTATAGAAGAGGTCGTGATTCAGGCCTACCATCAGAAAGAAGTTCTGGGCTCTATAATGGATATATAATAATATATAATATATATATATATACATATATATATATATATATATATATATATATATATATATATATATATATATATATATATATATATTTATATAAGTTTAAATCAAGGGCAATAAATGCGTTTTATTTTTCATATTTATTACATTTAAAGATTTTTTACGTTTTTTTCATCCCTGAAACTATTTACCTTTTTAAAATTATCGGCGAATAAGTGGTTAAGTCGAATCTTGTACAGAGAGAGTTAACTGTATGAAGAGACGCGGAAATGTGTCATTATTTTAGTTTTTGGCTTGAAATGGAGTTGTAATATACAGTCACATATTAATGTGACCACCAAGAAAGATTATTTTATTTTTATTTTTTTAGATACTTTCGTGTGTCTTCTGTTTTAAGTAATGGCAACACTGTTATAAGTTTTTTAAACTGTTTTTTTTAGTAATGGCAGCATTGGTTTTAGGATAGCCATTTTGTTTTACGAGTGACGGCGTGCATAATTTGTGTTTGAAATTTTTGTGGATTTATTGTTTCTTTTTCATTAAATACAAGTCGGATTCGGTAAGTTTATTATTGATTTATTATTTGTATCATATACTTTAACTATTTTGATATTTTTTTTTTTCATCAAAATGTAAAATAGGGTGTAAATAGGGTGACACCACAAAATATTAGAAAAAAATAAAGATTTATTTTCGAAACTATTTTTTTAAATTTCATATTAATATCATAATTAACTTACCCATAAAACCAATATTTAAACTCGATTTACATTGTAGATTTGTATGCGTAATACAAAAAGATAATGCAAACGTGTAACAAGAATGAATCTATCCAGTGGTCACATTAATATGGCCAGGGACTGCAACTCCTTTTCAAGCCAGTGGAATTCCGCTTCATTAAGTTGTTTATTTAACGTCACTTTATGCTGATATGGCTAACCAGGACGATGCTACATTGGGAGCTCTAAATTTTAACTATCCAGGTTAATATTAGAATAGGGATTTTTAGCGAGTATCTGATATCGTTTATCGTTCCTTCCGAAGGTATAACCGAGTATTTTTACTCCTTTTGAAAAATCTCAGGGCCATCTGCCGAGCCACGGTGGCCGAGTGAGTTGTTATGCTAACCACTAGACCACACCTGCCACATGCCCCGGGTTTAAATCCGGCTGGGACAGATTTGATTTAATCTGTTAGTAGCCGAGGATGGATCCTTGGGGATCTGGACCCTCCCGGGGCTGACTATGTCTCTGTAAGGTGGGTACCCAGAATAGGGGACAAAGCTGGCGGTTGAGCATAATCTAGGACAATTCACCTCACTCCACAACATCCATCCTTGGCACAGACCGATGTGGTCCTGTGCCTCCTCAATAAGCCTTCGCCAAGTCGCTCGATCCTGTGAGGCCAGTTGCAGGTGTTTAGTAGTTGAGGGGAATCCCTGGCAATAATGTCCTCCCATCTAAGGCGAGATCTTCCTCTTCTTCTGGTTCGGTGGAGCCTCCCATCCAGCATCTTGTTGGTTACTTCCTCTCCGGCAGGCGTGCAACCCAGCCCAGCTTGAATAACTTACCACATCAGCCTCACTTTAAAGTTGGTTTCTTCGAATTTAACCGGTCAAAATATTCGTTGAAGGATCTTCCTTTCGAATATAAGTCACTCCACAACAGTACAGTCTTTACCACATACTGAATCAGGAGTTGTAGTGGTACGGCTATTTTTTCTCCTTTTTATTATAGCTGATATTTGTAATATATGAGTGTATGTTATTCTTCCAATCAGTCTAATATAATATCTGTATTGTTATTCTAATATCAAATAATGTATTTATTAAATACTCTTTCAGGTTTCCGCGGCCATTATTTATACACACAACTTCAGTGGTTTCTGGTTTAGACCATGTTGAATTTTTCTTCGCCAACGTTTCGCCAGACATACTGCTAGCTTCTTCAATGCTGGATCGAGAATGAAAAAGCTCAGGTAACTCGTGGCTTTATATAGCAGTCGCTCGGGTTCACTCGGGTCCACTCGTAGTTCGTCGGGTCTTTTCTCTAGTTCATCGGGTTATTTCGTGTCCGTGGTCGGAGTCTCCTCTTCCATGACTGTTATTGAGTTGTTTCTGGTTTTTCGGGCTTTTTGTTCAACTGGCTTAATATTTACTATGATCAATATTTTTATGTTTAAGTTTTGTTTTTTAATGATGTATTTTCAATTTAGCGTTTAGTTTTGTATATAAACAATAAAAAAAAATGTAAGCAATAGAAAAAAAAACATGTAAGTACAATTGTATGTAATGTACTATAAATGTACGGAACATGCAGAACAATAAACGTCCTTCGCGTAGGGGTACTGCGTGAAGGGAAATATATATATATATATATATATATATATATATATATATATATATATATATATATATATATATATCAAATTTAAATCAAGGGCAATAAATGCGTTTTATTTTTCATATTTGTTACATTTAAAGATTGTTTACGTTTTTTTTCATCCCTAAAACTATTTATCTATTTCTTCTTTCTTCATTCTCGATCCAGCCTTGAAGAAGCTAGCAGTATGTCTGGCGAAACGTTGGCGAAGAAAAATTCAACAACATGGTCTAAACCAGAAACTACTGATGAATGTATTTATTGTTTATCAATATATCTATATATATATTTGAAAACCTTCGCCAAGCTAAATACAGATATTCTCCGGTATCGGAACAATTAATCCAGGAATACAGAAACACATAACACTGGCTGGGTATTTAGAAAAAAAAGATTATTGATGCATATAATATTGATTTAATAGAATATAGACACAAAACCCAATTAAATGTTAATATTAATAAGATAAAAGTCACCTCCTTGCAGAACCGTTGTTCTTGGAACAGTACAGTCTCTACCATGTACTGAAACCCAAACCCGATCATGGGTTGCAGTGGTACAGATTTTTTTAATTATTAATAAGGTATTTATTTGTATTTTTCCATCATTACAGCAGGCCTAACGTAAGAAGAAGAAATATTAATTCAACTTCGCTTCAATTGCCGAGGCTTTTAGCAATGACTAGTCCCAATTAGACTAATTGACTTTATGATCTACTTGTTGAGAAGTTTTCCAAGTCCATTGCTTCTTCGTTCCATTTAGATAGGCGCAACATATGACCATGATGTGCCTAATGCTTATGTAATTTTGAACTTAAATTATTAACGTTCGTTAAAGTCATTATACTTGGAGAAGATTATTTAAAGCAGTCCTAATAAGTTCAGATGAACCTACTTTAGCTTTATTTTAAGCCATTAAAATAACGCTCTTTAATTAATTATAACGAACAAGGTTTAAGTTTGAGAATAATAATCTTGTAATTGCTGTGCTTCTAACTTCGGAGAGGGCTGAATACATATTGAAACTAAGGATATTTATTATATATGTATATATTCAAATTTTTTATCATTTAGCTATATACACCATGCAGATATTGAAAATCAGCCTAGATCCAAAGATTATGGCTGTTCAGGGTCAACAGGTGCACGAAGAAATATATTTATTTTCCCAAAGTTGACCCCCCTTGAGCGACTATTTGACATCTTGGAAAATTTCCGCAAGATATGCACGGAGTAGGTTCGTCTCCCTCCTACACTCATTCGTTGTTAGTTGTCTGCAGTAGCTTGAGGGATCTAACAAGCCCCCTTTGGGGCTTATTAGATATATATATACATATCTATATATACAATGGTGCTTATTAGATATATATACATATCTATATATACAATAATATATATATACAATGGTGGATAGGCTTGGGACGTTCAAGAAATCCCGGAGCCAAATAATTATATCTAAACTTACCCTTTAGAGCAGAGGTTCCCAAACTTTTTTTCTCACGGACCCACTTTAAAAATTTAGCTGGTTCAGATGGACCCCCAAAAAGTTCAACCTTCCTCGGCTTTTTCTTCTTTTATGGAAGTATCTAATAATGACTAGACCGTATTACACGTAAAAGTGCAAAGGGCGTAATAACCTAGTAGCTGATCGCCCAAAAAAAACCTAATCTAATCTAATCTAATAATGACTCTGTTCAGTATTTAATTTCTAATATGTACCTACCATACGCAAAAATTACAAATATTGGAGAACAGAGATAGTTGGGGAAACACTAAGATAGAAAAAAAAAACACCATATAAGTACCAGAATTATATTTAATTAGTGCCGACGTTTCGACCTACAATGTAGGCTTCAGGGCAACTGGGAGAGGCGGCTGGGTGAAGCGGCTAACAAACAATCATGATTGTTTGTCATCATGATCGCGATTGTTTGTTAGCCGGTTCACCCAGCAGCCTCTCCCAGTTGCCTTGAAGATGGCCTAGTGTGTAGGTCGAAACGTTGGCCCTAATATAAGTCTAGTACTTATTTGGTGGTTTTTTTTTACTGCACCCCCCAACTATCTCCGTTCTCCATTTTATCACCCAGTCAACTATTTTCCTCTCATTACAAATATTCTTTTTCTGCATTTTTGGACTGTTCCTGTTTTATTTTTACACTTTTGGATTTTTACAAAGTAATCTGCATTTTTCTCCCTTTACATCAAATGATCTTTCAGCTCTCTAAAGATTTAATCGAATATTTAACTGGTAAATAAACGTTAGTGAAAAGGGTGTTATATTGTTTTTGTTACTGTAAAGGTTAAATTGTACTTCATAACAGGGCCTGAAGCAATAACAATGGTTTTGGATTCGTTTGGGTTTAAGAAGAGGTTAATAACCAGAATGGGGGGGGGGGGGTCTCATACAATTCCAGTCCTGACGCTACGTGTTTCATATTATTAATGTATTTTTTTCATTTCCTCTTATCTGCGTCCTTTCCCCTCATGTTTCCATTCTTATTCATTTTCTCCACACAAATATAAATTTAAGAATATGTTGTTTTATTTTTATAATCACAGAGCTTTATATACTTTTATGATCGATTTAGCAAATCTTAATTAATAAATTATACAAAAATGAGTCAAAATTATATACTTTGTGCCAACGCAGGCCATCATTAGTACTGAGAAAAAACAAAATAACATCAGGGCATACATTTACAACATTTTTATTGACAGAAAAGATAGGAACGAAATAGAATGAAATATAATTAACAAAAGGTTTAATTATCTTACGGGATTAAACTTAATAATCTTACTAATATTATAAATGTGAAAGTTTGTATGTTTGTCTCTCTTTCACGCAAAAACTACTAAACGGATTTGGATGAAACTCTACAATAATATAGGTTATACATCAGAATAACACATAGGCTATAGCAAGCGCGGATTTAGGGGGAGTCCACGGGGGCACGTGCCCCTCTACAGATTTTTAGGTACTGTGGAGAATCCATTGTTGTACATAAATAAAGGCAAATCACATGATAATAGTTGTTAAAATAACAGAAAGAGCATGAGTGAAACTATTTGTTTTGATATCCTATCCTTGATCTATGAGGGGGTACGGGGGCATGTGCCCCCCCACGTTATAGTACATAATTAAAGGTAAATCAGGAACTTAGCATCTTGAAATTTGTAGTTAGGTTCTGTGTATAGCTAAGAAAGAAATTCGGATAACTCCACCTCAAGGGTTTCCCCTTTAATTCAAAGGTTCAAAGGTTGTATTGAATCCGTCAGTTTTGAAGTTAGACATCTGAAATTTTGGATGTTCGAGTAACTTATATTAAAAAAAAATATTAAATTATTTATTTTAAATGATCTTTCACGAAACTTTAAGTGGCAGACCAAATTCCACGCGAGCGAAGCCGCGGGCATAAGCTAGTAATAAATATTTATTAGATAGTTGGTGGTGTCTCTACCACCACATGGTATTTAGCACGTATTATATTTTTGCATGTTGAAGCATAGAAGGAGAAACCTTCCATTGAAGGCACTCCTGGCTTGTTTGAACTCTCTTTAGTAGATCCCTGCTCCAGAGACGTTTCAGCCTTCTCGAATTCTGTGACCATGTGTCTGTCAGTAATGTTTGTACCAGCAAGTTTGGGGGTCCAGCTTGTGAATCATGGAATGTTTTGGAGTCTTCTTTAATTGTGATATTTACGAGTGATATGTCAGGTCTTTATGTTATGATTTAGAAGAAAAAATTAGTAATATAACGAAGGATTATTGACTGAAAGATTTGAATGGTCTGTAAGTCGAATTTTTCCCATGAGGTTCCCATCTGTGACATATTCCAATGTCGGTTTAAGTAATGCACCTATCATTGTAAGTCGTTCCTCCATATATTACCATAAGCTCCCCTGACATGTATCCCGGATTTTCGTTTTCGAGAATAAAATTATGAACTACAATTGCGTAGCAACTATCCGCCTGTTAGACCAGCAAAACTAGTCAAATGAGGGAATGAATCTCGGAATGACAGATAGTCAGCTATAAAGTTGTATAAACCTTTACTTTGGCACCCTAAAACTTGTCTCAAAACCTACTTGTCGTAAGGTGTCCGAGACTACAGATATTCCGACGTCCAAAAAGTCGATTTTTTACACATTTATTGCAAATATCTCGTTTAGTATGAGTTTTATGCTATTTGTATTTATTATAGATATTGTACAAAATTAATGTTTCTACAACTTTTGTTTAAACATTTTTTTGATATCTTGAACCATTTTCGAGATAGAGGGCAGCGCGTGCGCAGTGTTTAACTATTTAGAGTATCATATAAGTTCAACCTGTAGTCCCGATTAAAACACACCGTATAAAGTTTATAAATTATTGGTAATTATATAATTTTATTCTAATACTAATAATTTATAATAATACAAAAAAAACTGTAGTCCAAATGCATTTATTGTATCATTTTCTATAGACGTTTCGACCTAAATGGTCATTTTCAATATATAGATTTTGTTATCAACAGTATAAAAACTCTGTCTGCAAAAAATCAAAAAGAAAATTTAACATTATAAAACATTTTTTTATATATAAAACAACAATTTTCTTATCGCTTAAATTAATTACATAACTATACATAGTATCGTTAATACGTATTCTACAATTATTATAATTTCTACATTGTTATTGTCCTTAAAGTAACCTAGAAGATTGATATAGAGAATTATATAATTCTGAATATACATTTTTTATTAACTATTACTGCAGAGCACCCTCTACAATATTTATAATTTTTTTTTTTAAATTTATTTATTGATATTTACAACTGTATTACAATTATACAACAAGTAAATAGAATGCGTGTTACATAATGACAAGTAGAGAAAGTACCCACTGGTAGTACTCAAATCAAAGTTCAAATAAGAAGGTCACGTGGCCATCTTCTTTTCAGACGCCTTGGAGGATTATCGGGAATTGAAGAGGAAGCTAGGTTTGAAACTAGAGGGTTTGAGTGGGAATGAAGTTTGCTATGAAAGGATAGATACCGGGTTCGGGCCAAATCAGCAACAAAAGGGACATTAAGGTCGTTATGGATGACTTTATTCTTAACAAAATAAGGAGCATTAAGGATTTTACGAAGGATTTTGGATTGTAGGGATTGGATACGAGAGGAATTCGATGGCTTAGCGGAGCCCCATAGCTCTACTCCGTAAGTCCAAATAGGTCGTATGATGGTCATGTAGATGAGTCTTTTGTAATTAATTGGGAGCTTAGAGCGTTTGTCTAGTAAGTATTGAAGTAGCCTGAAACGTCGAGCGGTTTCTTATCTTTTCAGTCTTGTATGAGGATTCCAGGTTAATCGTTTGTCGAGGTGCAACCCTGATTATCGGATTTGTTCTACAGGCACTAGTGGGACATTATTAAAGGATACTGAAGGGCAGGAAGTCATTAATATTTATAATAAATACAAATAGCATAAACCCCATAGGAAACGAGATATTTGCAATAAATGTGCAAAAAATTGATTTTTTGACATTCGATCTTGAAATATCTGCAGTCGCGGACACCTTACGATAAGTTGGTTTTTACACAATTTTTAGGGTGTCAAAATAAAGGTTTGTACAAGTTTATAGCTGACTATATCTCATTCCGAGGTGAAACCCCTAATTTTCCTGGACAATGTGGTATTCCTGTCTCAAAAATATCTTGACACAGCTCCTTCCTGGTGATATTATACCTATTATGCTATGCTCTTTTCTAGGATACTTGAGGGAGAATACCTGGTTCCTCTCAAAAGGCCTGTCTTACCTTTCTTATGTTTTTCTCGCCAATAGATTGCGATTTCTTTGGAAGAATCTGGAAGAACACCTACTAGACATTAGGCATGAGCGCTCAGAGCTAATTAATATATTGAAGAAACCTTGTACCGCAATAGTCGAAAATACTAGGTTTTTGGGAACAGTACATGGTAGAGACTTTACTGTTTCTAGGACAACGGTTATGCTGGGGATTTGCCCTAGAACTCGCTCAACCGCAAGGTTTTACCCCTATTAATGATACTCTATAAATATAGAGAGTAGGTGAGCCCAAACGAGGATCCCACACGGTAGATCAGTCACTGTTAGAATAAATAATTTTTCTGTCTCAGCCGAATCTAAACTCTGGACCTTAAGTATAGCAATTCAGTGATTATTCATAATATAGTGTATATAAGAACATCATATTTATTCTTTTGTTTGCTTTAAATTCAAGAGAAACATTCATTCAATATTATCCTGTTGTGTTTTCCAACAGAATCGTTTACTTTTGAAGTGGTTTTGGCTAATTCAATTCCAAACAAAATTAAGTTAAGTTATCTTAGTTTGCATTCAGCTCTAAAATCCGGGACTGTTAGGATCCCCCCCCCCCACCACTCTCTAATGTTGGAGGGGGGCGCTGCTGAGTACGATGGGGGTTCTAAGTATTGTAATCTCCTAAGCTCCTTGCCTTTATTAGTAGCAACAGGGCTTCGTTTATTAAACTTTGTATTTAGCTTAATTTTGTACTTACATTATCTTCAGGTTCGTAGTACCGTGCTAGTCAGCTCATTAATGCACTGACTTAAAGTAAACGGAACAGAACATCATTATCCGCATCTTGGTATATTGTTCGCTGTAAGTTAATTTTTGACTAAAGAATTATAAATTTACATCGTGTTTTACCATATAGATGAGGTGCGGAGCAGCTCAGAAAGTAGAGTTCTGAAGGTTCCATGCTCGAATTCAGCTCGACTTCAGGGTTGTACAGAGCCTCCTCGGGTCATCCAGCCTCTATAAAATGGGTGACATTAATTGAGAGGTTAATAACATTACAATAAGTTATAGGTACAAGTCAAGATAATTGTACAGTCACATATTCTACATAATATGGAAGAGTTGCCTTAGCTAAGGTCCGGGGTTCAAATCCGGTTGTAAGAGATAACTTATCTAACCTGCTAACAGCCATAGAAGACTCAGTAGGATCTACATATCCTCCTGGGTCTCAGATTAATTCCGGCCTTCAACAGAACAGTCTCTACCATGTATTGAACTCAGACCCTTCACGGGTCGTAGAAGCATGGATTTTTTAAATGTACTTTAGTATTTAGCGAACCATATTTTTTACATCTTTGTGTATTGTGTCGAACTGACTTAATTTTTTGGCCTCAGAATCATAAATTTACCTTTTGAGGGGATCATGATTGGTTTATCTTGAGCTCTGAAGTCCTGTGCGGAAGATAAACTAACTAACCTGTTAATTGCCATGGATGGATCCTACCGGATCTGCAAATCCTCTCGTGCGTGATCTTGTATGAATCACCTCCCTGTACAGTAGTCATCTTAGAACTTGTACTGAATCCGAGATCCTTACAGATATAGAACTTCTTAAGAAAAGTACAGAATTTTCGTACACATCTTGGTAAATTGCTCGCACTGCCTTTAATTTTTGAGTGATGAATCGAAAATTTCCACCCTTTTGCATTACTGAGACCAATGAAGAGGTTTGGCTCCTTGCAAATTGAGACAAGGACGAATTGGTAGTGTCCAGATATAGCATGTGGTATAGATGTTGGAGTTGTCAATAGATTGGTATTGCCTTAGTTCTCCGCACGGTATTTCTTATTTTGTAGAGATCTTGTTCTACATCTTTCAGCTTGCTCTAAGTTGCCCTTTCTTCTTTTTCCTTAAAAAAAAAACTGCTTCATTTTCTCACTTTTAGGACAGCTTTGGCATCATGGAAATTGAGACCAAGATTACGGCAGTACCGTACCATCTAATATTGCATGTAGTGGAGATATTGCGATTCTCAGAATACTCAGTAGAATTTTTGGTCACTGTTTGGCAGATACTTTACCTTTAAATCTTAATGGTGGGAATTAAATTAATAGATTCTCAACCAAAAGCTCATTAGCTTTGAAGGTCACCTGTGGTCTAGTGGTTAGCGTAACAAACTACTAAACCCAAGATCGCGGGTTCGTAGCCCGGCAGGTGGCCCTAGGATTTTTTTAAGGGAGTAAAAAATCCTTAGTTACGCCGTCCTTTGGAAGGGACGTTAAACGGGGGTCCCGAGCCTGTACGATGTCAGGTACTCGTTAAAAATCCCTATCCTAATTAAACCTGGATAGGAAAAATTTATAGCTCCCACTGTAGCATCGTCCGATTAGCCATAGCAGCATAAAGTGACGTTAAATGAACAAACAAACAACTCATTAGCTTTAATTTTAAAATTTATCATTTTTGCATAAAATACATTATTTTCCTCGATCCAAATTTAAAAATTTTAAAAATAGCTCGTCCCGTAAATTGTATTTTCATCAAGCTCGATATTTTTGTACAAAACGAAGGTGGCATGTCTTTAATTTTGCTTGTTGATTTTTTTTTGGAGTTGAGTTAGATCTTAACGAGTAGTTGTTAATTCACTTATTAAATCCAAAAACTTTTAATTTGTCATGTAACAAGTTCTTTCAATCTTTCTCATTCCTAAATCTGTCCTACCTCGCGGTGTGGAGATTTCGCTTAAGGAGCGCCACCTGTCTCTGTCAAGGGCTGCTCTCCTGGCTGTCGCATATCCAATCCCTTTTTTTTTAAAAGCATATTATGGAGGATATTCTTTCAGGTCACCCTTGGCCTTCCCCTGGGTCTTTTTCCTGTTGGATTAACCTCCGTAGCTTTCTTCGCTGTCCGGGAGTCATCCATCCTCATTAAATGTCCGAACCATCGAATCTGTCCTTTCTCGATTATCTGATTAAGGATTTCAATTTTTAGAGCAGTCCTTATCGTGTTGTTCTGTATCCGGTCCCTCTTGGTCTTCTCTATTTTCCTCAGGTACCGCATTTCCATGCTTTGGAGTCGGCTCCGATCCACAGTGCTTTAGGGCCCAGGATTCACTTCCGTAAATGGGAATAAGAATGTTTCTGGAGCGCCTATTTTGTTTCTTTTGTGACTTATTTCTTACTTAAAAACTTTTTATTTATAGAAGAAAACCTCCTTCCTGAAGTGAAAATTCTCTGATTTCATCATTTAATTTTCTATTCTCACTCATGGTCACATCCAAATAATAGGGTGTATAAAAAAAATGACCGTTTTATCAAATTCCTGAGTTCAAAAGTCTGTAATTGTTATTATTATTTATTTTTTTTATTTGCACCTGCGCAATTGCGCATCTAGCAAATTTGAATGAAGTTTCTTTCTCCTCGGTTTTTTCCATGATCATTCAGTTATTTTGGAAAAAAAAAATATATAAATCTCAATTATCTCAGTAGGTCTCTTGGCCAATGTCTTTTTAATCTTTTTTTATCAAGTCCAGGTAACAGGGAGTAGGAAAGTGGAAGAACGAATGGGTTTGGGTGATATTGTGTCGATGAGTGGAATGTTATGTATTTGTTATGAATATATGATTTTATAGTGCGAATGTTCATATCGTTGTGTATGGAGTGATTCGAAACATACCATGGTGCATTAATATTTTTTCTGAGAATTTTGGATTGTGTCGTTTGTATCTTATGTATATGAACTTTTTTTGCTGAACCCCAAAGTTCTGCTCCATATGTCCAAATAGGTTTTAGTATACTGTTATAGATAAGTCGTTTGTTCCTCAAGTCAAGTGAAGATCTGTAGTCCAGAAGATGTGATAGTTGTTTGAACCGTCTAGTCAGTTCTTGTCTTTTTAATTTTGTATGTACGTAATTATATTAATGCTATTTATTATTTACCAACACTTAATAACCACTTTAGATCATTCTCTAAGCTTGTTTACTAACACTTAATTCTTCAAAAAAAGCCTCAGTTTAGTTATTTATTCCAAAGAAGAAACATGGCAGTGTCCTAAGAAATTCTCGTAATTTTAAGACATTAATGGAAAAAAAAATTCACAGCCGCTGAAGCAACTCGTGATATTATCAAATATGAAGGGGAAGGTGTCCTTGACCAGCGCACTGCGCGGCGTTGGTTTGAAAAATTTAGCAGTGGAGATACGACGTTGAAAAAGAAGAAGGGCTCCAGGCGACCATTAATGGATATTGATGAGGTTCTGTAGGAAGGTGTTGAGTCAAATTCGTCCACAAGTACTCGCGAACTTGTCAGGGAGTGTGGTGTGTCGAAAGATACTGTTCGTTGTCATCTTGTCACCATGGGGAAGGTGAAAATGGCCAGTATACGGTCAGT
Organism: Arma custos; assembly: GCA_037127475.1. Taxonomy (NCBI): domain Eukaryota; kingdom Metazoa; phylum Arthropoda; class Insecta; order Hemiptera; family Pentatomidae; genus Arma; species Arma custos. The sequence goes on from CM073762.1 coordinate 8,753,594, forward strand.
ATATTCATTTTCTTTTTCGTTCTGGGTACTTGCAAACGCTTGGTTTTGGAAGTACTAATGGCCATATTTCTCTTTGCCAATTCTTCTGTCCAGACATCTAAATTTTCCTGTAGATTTTCTTCACTGTCAGCGATTATTACAATGTTTTGTTAAAAGAAACACGTCACAAGTTAAATGATACAATATATATTTTTTAAATTTATTTATGGTAACGGCAAGTCGGAACCCGAAGTTAGGAGGAGAGTTGGCCTGACAAGAAGAGTGACTAGAATGTTGCACCCAGTTCTTTGGAACACAGTCATCTCAATGGGCAACAAAAGGCGTATTTTCAGAAGTATTGTTGAGCCCTCTCTCAGCTACGCCTCAGAGACCTGGACACTGAACCCGGGGCTCTACTCCAGATTACAAGCTGCAGAGATGGACTTTTGGAGGAGATGCCTGAGGATCACCCGCCTGGATAGAATCAGAAATGAAGATGTTAGAGACAGGCTGGGCGTGACCGAAGAAGTTCCGGAGAGGATTGGAAGGAACAGGCTGCGATGGTACGGACACTGCCAGCGGATGGCAGAGCGTAGGTGGCCGAAGAGACTTTTGCTGTGGGAACAGCCAGGCAGACGAAGAAGAGGAAGACCTCGAACCCGGTGGAAGGACTGCGTGGAGGAGGAGATGGCCGGCAGGGGACTTGAGGAGGATGACTGGTGGAACAGAGAAAAGTGGAGAGACGCTCTGACTTAACCAGGCAACCCATTGAGGGAAAAAACCTGTAAAAGTAAAGTAAAAGTAAGTAAAGTAAATTTATTTATCGAAATTCACAACTGTGCAGTCATAATCGTCATCATTATCATCACAAGGCACTGTGGTCCATGGAGGACCTCGGCTTCGTCGACCATTTTCCTCCGCTTTGACCGATCTGTCGCTGCTCTTCTCCATGTTCTTACCATAAGAAGCCTAAGGTGTCCTTCTACATCGTCCAGCCATCGCATTATAGTCCTGCCTCTCCCACTTTCTTCATCTGGACGTCCTTTGGGAGTCTTTTTTTTTTTTTGTATTCGTTCTGTGAATGTGCTCCAATCAAGAGTTCGTGGCCCAACCAAGGAAGGAAATCGTTTTCGCATAAAAAAGAATCAAGAACTTCATGAAGAACCTGATATTGTTTCTTTTTTAGTAATAATACGTCAAGGAAATAGAATGAATGATATATAATGGCATGAGATAAAGCAAGTGGAACCCATTGGTAGTACTCAAATAACAAATTAGAAGGTCACGAGTCCAACTTCTTTTCAGATGCCTTTGAGGATTATCAGGATTTTATAATTGAAGAGGTTGCTATGTTTGAAGCCAGTGCGTTTGAGTGGGGAAAAAGTTCGTCATGAAAGGACTGCCATTGAGTTAGGCCAAAAAAAAAAACGTTTGTGACATTAAAGTCGTTACGGATGACTTTACTCGTTACTAATTAAGAAGAAATGAGGGTTTTACGAAGAATTGGATAACAGAGGAATTCTATGGCTCAGTGGAGTCCCTGAGCTCCCAAAGTCATGCATATCAGTCGTTTTTTTATATACTGTCTTCGTTCGTTTCGAGTTTGAACTCTTAAAAAAAAATACTCGAAAATCACGCTTTGAAATATAAGTAATGTCTGAACTATTTCCAAGAAGTAAAATATTACACAACTATAAAGATGTGAATTAATGAATATGTAAGTATACAAATGAGGATTATTAAGTGTTTTCATTCATAAAAGTCAAAAGCACACCAAAAATAAACATTTTACTATTTCGTGGGGTGTTTGAAAGAATACTGCTGCGTTACTTTTTGGACATTCCTATTAAAACACTTTTTTTTCTAAACTTCCAATTTATTTACATAAAATATAATAATGCAATTGGGAAAAACCACAATGCAAAGCCTTATGTTTCAAAAAATACACCTACTTACTATTATATTTTATAGGCTAATATTACTTGATATGTTTTGTGGATCAGCTGATTCTATAACCTTCCCAGCTGGTGGCGTATTACTTTTGTTCAGTTGTATGTTGAACGTCTTGGTGGTGGTGTGCTGTCTCATGTTTGGAGCCTGTTTGGGCTGTTGATCGTTGGGATGTATTGCACCTTTTTCTTCGAGATGCGATTCACATAACTCCTTTTTGATTTTGGTGTCTTGATAATGCCTGAATAGGCGAAACGTCGACTGGTAAGTAGGTGTATTTTTTGAAACATAAGGCTTTGCATTGTGGTTTTTCCCAATTGCATTATAATAAATAATAGTGTTTCTTTTTGAGTTTTTGGCTCTATTTTAGTGATAAAATATAATATTAGTATAAATATATGCTACAATATAATACTACCTTATATTACCCTTATTAGGTATGATATTACAACACTACATACTCAGAGTATTAAATAAATAAAAAAGCTTAGCGCAGCCGAAGGCTCGATGACGACACCACCAATCTCTGCTTACGAACCTCCGTCCACGGACCAATACACAAACCTAAATCCTACAAATCATTCTTAACGCAATCTTCCCACTTACGTCTCGGTCTCTCCGACGTTCATCTGTCGGCAAAACGCTTACTAACTTTTTAATAAATCGTTCATTACTGAATCCTACAACTTTGCAAGCCAATCTTCGCTTGAATAACATTAACCGGAAGCTTCAGGGTATATTAAAAAGAAACATCTTCTTTTTCAATTCTGCGAGAATAGTTAATTTGGGCAACAATGGACAGGAATGAGCTTAAAATGGTTTTCATGTTTTGTAATAATTAAGGCAAAAAGATAATATTAATACATTTTGGAGATTAGAAAGTTGAAATTCGTTATCAACACTCGAAACATAAATAAGCAAATTTTCAGAACTTCTTGAGAAGTTTAAAGGTAAAAGCAGCAAAGGGCCTCGACTAAAAGCCATTTACTCCGTTGAGAATCGTTGCTTTATATAAACTTCTTAATTGTAGAAGGAACCATTATCGAAGAAAAGGCCGACTATTCTGTTTATTATCACTTGAAACGATTGAGTCAGGTCTTTACGGAATAAGAAGAACAATTTTGTGTATTAAAAAAAACCTTTTGGATATTTTATTGACTACGTGATACATTGTTTTAAACATCGAAAATGATTAGGGAAAATCGTGGCCTAGGTCCATACACGGAGAAAAAAAAAATCCTTTATTTGTTAATGGAAACTTAAATAATCAATTATAATGTATTACGTAACTATTTGCTATGTTTCTACTGTTAAATGTATTTGGAATATATATATATTGATATTTGGGATGCCAGAGTCTCATTTAGGATGAGTACTCAAATTATTATTTATATTCCTTAATCTACGCTCTAAGCTCCCAATTAACTACAAAAGACTCATCTACATGACCATCATACGACCTATTTGGACTTACGGAGTAGAGCTTTGGGGCTCCACTAAGCCATCGAATTCCTCTCGTATCCAATCCTTACAGTCCAAAATCCTTCGTAAAATCCTCAATGCTCCTTATTTTGTTAAGAATAAACTCATCCATAACGACCTTAATGTTCCTTTTGTTGCTGATTTGGCCCGAACCCGGTATCTATCCTTTCATAACAAACTTCATTACCACTCAAACCCTCTAGTTTCAAACCTAGCTTCCTCTTCAATTCCCGATAATCCTCCGAGGCGTCTGAAAAGAAGATGAACACGTGAGCTTCTTATTTGAACTTTGATTTGAGTACTACCAGCAGTTTCTCTACTTGTCATTATCATGTCATTATATATCACTTAGCCTATTTACTTGTTATATTATTGTAATACAGTTGTAGATATCAATAAATAAATTAAAAAAAAAAAAAAATTGGACACTCGGCAGCTCAAGATGTAAGAAACAATGCCATCGCGTTCGGAGAAGGGTGTTGCAACTAACGGACTATTCGGCGTTGCCTTGAAGAATTTTCAGATTGTGACATGGATTAATTCAAAAATAATTCATCTCTTCTTTCTACCCGAAGATGAACCTATCATCCATATCATATTCCTGGGATATTGACATAAAAAAATTTGCTATTGGTTCATCAGAGCAAGCCAATACCTGCCTTATTTCCAAGACTTATCTCCAACAGATTTCCATCTGTTCAGAAATTCCGACAACTTCCTCAAGTATAAAATTGTTGAAAATGATTCACAATTCAAAAATGTATTTTCAGATTTCATTTGGAAACCGCACATCTTCTTCCGCAGGGCCTGTCTCTCCAGTCTTCCTTGCTGTACGACTCCAGAGTACCTCCTTCCTGTCCCGCCTTCGTCTCCCGAGTGCTTTCTTCTGCTTCGTTTTTCAAGAGTTTTCTTCTCTCCCCCTCTCCTTCCTTCTCCACCATCTTGGACCATAAAACCATAAGGGGACCAAGGGTCTGTTCTTTGTCCAAAACACATTCCCTTTCATGTGTCCCGACATGGCACATTTTCCCCGCTCTGCATCCCTTTCATGGTGCCGGCAATACATAGCATATTATAATGTATTTAAATTTTATAATGTATCATTTGTTTCAAAGAACACAGTTTTATTACCTGAGAAGTGTGGTTACAGTTGGCAACAAAATAGAGAGCGGAATACTAGCCAGAATAACAGCAAGGAATAGCTTTTATTCCTCACTACATTTTTATATAACTATTGTTAGACCGGTAGTCATGTAGTCGTGTATGTAAGAGACATGATCCCTGAAAAGGAGCATAAGGTCAACTTCTGTGAAAGAAAAATATATAGTAGAATAAAGGACGGAGTTGCCATAAAAGGTTTGTAGAATGGAGGAATAAGGAGCTGATGGAGCAGTAAGGAAAGCCTGACATAGAGGCATTGATAATGAGACCAGAATTCTTGTGGAAAGAATGCCAGACCACAGGAAAACCAGAAGGAATACGAAGTAGAGGAAGTTGGTACTTGGTAGAGATAGTTGGACGATGTGGAGGAGGACTTAAAGCTGCTGGGTTTACGAGGATGGAAGACAATAACGCAGGATCACGGATATTGGTTGGCTGTGGTGGAGGAGGCCCAGGTTCTTTTAGGGCCGAAGATCAAGTACAATAATAATGAATAATGTATTATAAATGATAAATTCAATGAATTACAATATTTTATGGGATTTTATTTATGCTCTATTATTTTCTATTATTTGGGAGAAGGTACTCTAAATAGAAGGACAAACCTGTTGGTTTATCGTAGTCTCGGGCATGTCAACGGTTGTCTTTGAAACTGTAGATTATCTACCGTATACAGAATCGAAGACCCTAAACTAATGTTGTCATCTTGGAGACATATATTACTTGCGGGAACACAGATATCCTGAAGGGAGTCACCAAACCTCATCTTCCTGTGAGTCATGGTTTCCATGGTACAGCGGGAGGCTGCCCATAGCTTCATAGCCGTTTCTCCAGTGCCATTTCCACTGACGTTTAATTTTTTCAACAACATTTTTTTCTATCTTCAGTATATATCTTACTAATATTATAAATGCGAAAGTTTGTATGTTTGTCTCTCTTTCACGCAAAAACTACTGAATGGATTAGGATGAAACTTTACAGTAATATAGGTTATATATCAGAATAGCACATAGACTACAGCAAGGGTGTATTTAGGAGGGGGGCACGGGGGCACGTGCCCCCCTAAATACGCTCTCCAGACATTTTTTTAGGTACTGTGGAGAATCCATTATAGTACGTAATTAAAGGCAAATCTAACCAACTTTTCTTACCAATATATGCGAAAGATTTACAGGAGCACGTGCTAGATAGTTTTTGTGTTCTGTGGAGAATCCATTATAGTATATAATTAAAGGAAAATCAGTAACTTAGCATTTTGAAATTTGCAGATAGGCTCTTTGTATAATTTAAGAAAGAAATTTGAATAATTCCACACTCGAGGGCTTTCCCTTTAATATAATAGGGGTTCAAAGATTGTATGGAATCCATCAGTTTTGAAGTTAGACATCTGAAATTTTGGATGTGCGAGTAACTTATAGTTAAAAAAAATATTAAATTATTTATAAAATGATCTGTCACGAAACTTCATATGGTAGACCAAATTCTACGCGAGCGAAGCCGCGGGAAAGAGTTAGTATATATATAAATTCGAAATCCAAGCTTTAATTGTGGTTTATGGTTATAAAGTATCAGCGGGTTAGTACCTAAATACTTTAATTCCATTGTATTGTATTTATCTATTTCCTTAGGTATATGCCTTATTTGCGTTATTTGTTTGGAAGATTGTTATTCTGTTGTTATAATTGATACTATTCTGTTCTGACTTAAAATTTTGTTTATTTATTTATTAAACCAGTGTTGATTATTTAATTATTGTAAAATATTTACATATTGTAGATATTATATAACTGTAAATAAAAATAACTGTAATTAAGTGACGATATACTAATTACTAAAAATTAACACTAAGTGGGCCAGAGTCAATGGCTACAATGTTGTACATTAAAGCCAATAAAGAATTTATTATTATTATTAATATATTCCCACTGACATATATGCAAAGATAGTGCATATATATGATTTTAAGCTGGCCACAGGAATACATTGGAAGCACCAAGACTTGCAGACTTCTTAACCAAACTTAACCAAGACTTAACTTCTCTGTTAATAAACGTGAATCGACTCTGTTGGGTTTGAAATCTTTCAGTGGTTCACCCAGTCCTTATAAAGTGGTTATTTTAAATTGGGTGGCGGTTAAGATTGATTTCAGACAAACCAACTTCAAGGGTTGCAGTGCTGTAGGTCTTTTTTTATGTATAAAGTATTTTATCAAATTTTTTGTCTTGTTTGAGAAAATTGTCAATATTGGTGTTTTGATTTGGCAATTTTTTGTTTAGATAAAAGTTAAATTTAATATCTCATTGACGTTAATCAAAGAAATAAATAATTTACTATCGAATGACGTTTCGCTTTCTAGCGTGACTTCATGAAAGCGACGACAATTGACCATTTCGCGAAAGTTTTTTATTTTTTTATTGGTGGATTAACTCCCTTTCCCATTGCTGTTAAGGTAGAACTAGTTATTATTACTGGTAACCAATTTTCTTAACCATAGTGGTTAAAATGTATTCGTAGATATGCCGAGGTCGCAGCAGTTACTAAGCTGCTATTATATACGCCTTAATGACCTCAGCCACTGCGGTCTCAAACCATACTTAGTTATTTTGTCTTGGTGGTCCCCCCCCCCTTAAGTATATTTTAAGTACATACAAAGAGCTTCGATTATACGAACGTTCAATTATCCGAACTGGCATCGCAGATAAGTTTGGTAACTTATCTGACTGGTAACTTGGAGAGATCAGAATTTCTATTTCTATAAATTAAGATAGAAGTGTATTTTCTAAAAAAAAAAATATTTTATTTTATTTTATTGTTATATGGTATAATTTTTTAAATATTTTATTTGAAAAGAAAAGATATGACCAGGACCGGGACTCGAACCCGGGTCTCCAACTTATCCGTCGTGGTGCTTAGCCACCTCAGCCATCCTGGTTCGCTTCTCGGTCAGTCATATCTCTTCTTTTCACTGATCCGATATCTCCGTGTTCTCGCAATTTACGATGTATACATGGGGAGAATGTTAATTAAACATAACTTTTATTTTTGGATCTTATTGACTTACGTCATTAAATATTATTTTAATTTATTTTATTTTATTGTTTTATGGTAGAATTTTTTAAATATTTTATTTGAAAAAATTATACCATGTAACAATAAAATAAAATAAAACAAATTATAATAATATTTAATGACTTAAGTCAACAAGATCCAAAAATAAGAGTAATGTTTAATTAACATTCTCTCCATGTATACATCGCGAATTGCGAGAACGCGGAGATATAGGATCAGTGAAAAGAGGAGATATGACTGACCGAAAAGCGAACCGGGATGGCTGAGATGGTTAAGGCGCCACCAAGGAGAAGTGGGAGACCCGGGTTGGATTCTCAGTCCTGGTCATATCTTTTTTTTCTTTTTTTTATTTCAAATAAAATATTTAAAAAATTTTACTTGTCGGAACAATTACTTAATACTTGCTATAGGGTCGAGTTATATGAAATGCCCTTTCTTATTATTTATAAAATTCTTCTTTTGTTTATTATGATTAGGGTACATATTGTAGTGAGCTCTTATCAATCCTATCATTTGTTAATATTTACTATCATTACAATTGAACGAGCATCATCAAATATGATTTTGGAATCATGCGATTTTAGAGTATTTTATTTTTTAAGTTTAAACTTGGACACTCGGCAGCTCAAGCTGCAAGAAACAATGCCATCCTGTTTGGAGAAGCGTGTTGCAACTAACGGACTATTCGGCGTTGCCTCGAAGAATTTTCAGCTTGTGACATGGATTAATTCAAAAATAATTCATTTCTTCTTTCTACCCGAAGATGAACCTATCAACATCCATATCATATTTCTGGGATATTGACATAAAAAATTTGCTATTGGTTCATCGTATGGGAAACTGTACATGCCGGGTTACAAAACCCATACCTGCCTTATTTCAAAGACTTATCTCCAACAGATTCCCATCTGTTCGGAAATTCGGACAACTTCCTCAAGTGTAAAATTTTTTAAAATGATTCACAATTCAAAAACGTATTTTCAGAATTTATTTCGAAACCCTGGATTTTTCAGTTCTGGGATTAAAAATTAGGCAACTCGTTGAGAAAAATGTATAGAAAATGAGGGTATATATTATGAATAAAAATGTATGATTTTATTAAGTTGTTTTACATTCCATTTGAAACGGACATATTTTTTTTTTTAAATAAAGATTTAAATACTCTTTTAGGTTTCCACGGCCACTATGAAATGAGAATGAGCAACATTTCAGTCCTGAAGAAGTCAACAGCATGGCTGGCGAAACGTTGGCGAAAAATTTATCAACACGGTCTAAACCAGAAGAAACAAACAAATTCTTTTGTAATTAAAGATTTATTTGCCATTAAGCAGAAGCCGTGATTGAAGCTAACATCACAACTCTCTTTGTGTCATCATCGTAAATCTGCCTATGAACGTACAAAATTGTATCCTTTTGATTATTTTTTTTTTAAAACTTACATGTATTTTAACTGTTGACTTGTATTTTCCTTTCTTTATAAAAATTTCGTATATCGTAACTTTTGAATATTCGAACCACTATTATTTTGGAAAATCAATGCTCTACTTTATTGCATATGCGATAGGGATTTTTTTTTACTTGTTTTGGAACGTAGAACTTGATAAAAATTTCAGTAAATTTATGACCGATCATTTAACCTAGAAATTTCGGCACAAGTTAATTAAAGAAAAACAAGAACTGGTGTATTAAGCTGACCTCAACATCGATACAAGTGGAAAAGGTAATTCCATGAATAAACATTCTTGCCAGGCGTTCGGGCTAAATTGTGAGCACTTTACCACATTCAGAACTGAATATATTTACATAAAGGAATAGTGTAAATAACGAAATATATATATCTCAAATCGATTAAGGATTAACATATGGAATAGATATAAAAAAAATGGTATGTATTGTTAAGGGTGTGAAAATGAATTATACTACTCCTAAATTTGAGATACTAATATTTATTAACAAAGTCACATAAATAATACAATGAAATTACTAAAAATTAAATTATTAAACTAATATAAATTTTAGGCCTAAATCTTATTTAATCAATAAAATATTATAAGCTATTACTAATACTAAATAGCTTAACTATTTAAATAAGTGTGTGCAAATACAATAAAATTACGCTATAGTTTACAACTAATAATTATCACTTACAGTTCACTACTTAAAGTCCACCGAACGTAAGACTCTCCAAATATGACAAACTGACGCGCAGTAATAAACAGAAACAGTTTATTACACTCGCGGACTGTCACAGTTCACTGACACACAAGTTTACTATTCACTAGTTCATCGCACTTCCTGGTTTACTGACTGGTTAAAGAGTGGGGGGCTGTTTATATAGGCAAGGTCGAACGTTCTATTCGCGCGGGAGTGGGGGAGGCCGATCTCGCATCTTACAGATCTTTCTAATCCATCTTAATCCCTTCAGCTCTTCTTAATCCCTCCAGCTCATCTTTCTCTCTCTGGCCGTAACACTGTATTAGTATTGGCAACGCTTAAATTGATAAGCATGTAGGAGCCTGATAACACTCAGTGTGCGTAACCGGAGAGATTTAAGAAGAACCTTTCTAGCGAATCATTCTGTGTATTGTGTATCGCTACAGATCAATATACTTATTAAAAATTACCAAAGATTTATTATTATTTGTATTCAAAAGTTACCAACAAACATTAATTGGTGACCCCGACATGGTTTAAGTATAGTCGATTTAAGTACCGTTTTTTGACGTAATTTTTAGACGTGTGTTTGTGTTTGTTAAAACGTTTGTTTATGAATCATATTACGTAAGTCTTTATTTCAATTATATCAATTGACCATCATACGACCTATTTGGACTTACGGAGCAGAGCTATGGGGCTCCACTAAGCCGTCGAATTCCTCTCATATCCAATTCCTACAATCCAAAATCCTTCGTAAAATCCTCAATGCTCCTTATTTTGTTAAGAATAAAGTCATCCATAACGACCTTAATGTCCCTTTTGTTGCTGATTTGGCCCGAACCCGGTATCTATCCTTTCATGACAAACTTCATTCCCACTCAAACCCTCTAGTTTCAAACCTAGCTTCCTCTTCAATTCCCGATAATCCTCCGAGGCGTCTGAAAAGAAGATGAACAAGTGAGCTTCTTATTTGAACTTTGATTTGAGTACTACCAGTGGGTAGTTTCTCTACTTGTCATTCTCATGTCATTATGTAACACGCATTCTATTTACTTGTTTTATAATTGTAATACAGTTGTAAATATCAATAAATAAATTAAAAAAAAAAAAATTATATCAATTACAATGGCTGATGATGAAGAAAAATCAAAGGGTAGTCTTTCATAGACGCCACCTCAAAATATTCCTGTGGCTTCAAATATTAATTTTACAACTATACATTTTGTAGATCGTGTTAGTGTAAAAATACCACGTGCAACAACATACCAATATTGGCTCCGGCTCATATTGAAAAAAAAAAATAAAAAATAAGTTTTTCTTCTTGGGAACGGAAACCCACCAGCGTACCGGATACAATTCACAAAAATCTTGTGTAAGAGTAATGACTACCTATTTTTTAGATTAGGGACGCAATCTATGCCCTAGAAAGTATTTTTTCTCATTGACACCTTTGCAATTCTTTATTTCTTCTCGTATTTAAAAAAATGATTTCTGGCTTTTAGATTCAATCTAATCGAATCCACACCTTCTAAGATTATGATACTGGTTGGTATAAAAAAATACAGGTTTTCGTGTGAGCAAGAGAAATAACATATCGAGTTATTTTTTATTCTGTTTCGAGTGAACAAGGTTGAAATTGATGTTGTGAAACAGATGAATGAAACAGAATTAAATATGCGTTGAAAAAAAATCCAGCAAAAAGCCTTCTAGAATAAAAACAGGAAACAACATACCTGTCAATATTTCGCCAATTCAGCCTCGCATTTGTAATAGCCACTGGGTTCTTGATAATATTCTATTCATCTTGCACCTTTTGTATGGCTTCTTGTCTTCTGTTTTTGTGTTTTTTGTAACATAATTTTATATTTATTTTATTAATTTCCTTGTGATTTTTTAAGCTTATTGAGTTTACTGCGCATTTTCTATTTAGTTTTTTTTAACAGCTGTTTTTATCTGTTTTATCTGTGAGGTCTGGTAACCTTTCTTCTGATTCAATAGTTGCATTTAGGGCTTTGGTGGCGGTGGGATTTTTCTCCTGGTTACTGACTTTCTGCATTTTAGGATGTGCTGAATTCGTTGTTCTTTATTATTCTCTTTCTGTTCTGATGTTATATTGACAGGTATTTTTATGTTCTGTTATTAGTTCAGACACTCAATGCTTTTTTTTTATAATTATTGGTCATTTTTTATGAGTTATAAATATTTTAATTTTTTTAAGAGAAAAGATAGGCCCTCGACCGGGATTTGAACCCGGAACCTTTGTCTCACCGTGACATCGCTCTGCCAATTGAGCTATCCAAGGCCCCTGCCGGTCGAGGACAAACCAATGCTTTTTTGTTTGAGATTTTATCCTTTGAGGTTTTGCTCTTAAAAGATAATAAAATATGTTTTAGGTCTTATTCAGTTAACTGGACTCTTGCACTTCGAATTTTTCTGTACAAACCTCTTTTATCGTTGTACTCAATATAGGTTTATATTATTATTATAGGCTAAAAAATATATATTGATAGGTCCTAGTGTTTTATGATACAATTATTTATCAATTTCTGGGGGGGCGAGGGAATATTTTGCAATGTTTGTGATACTTAACAGAATCGGCAGTTCTTTTTCCATTTCTGGTGATTAACATGTTGACATAATAAAAAAAAATGTTTTCGTTCGGTGACATAAATCTGTAAAAATAATATAACATTTTTTCAAATTGAACTATGTTAACATTTTTTATAAATTATTGAGCTCATATTGAACAAATTTTCTCAAATTGGTGATGTATAAAGGATTTTGGCCGTTCTTGTTTTGCCATCCATTTTCTTTCACAAACACGCAGTTTTTCACCTCCACCCTCGCTAGCTACCTCGGGTTCTCCCAGCCTCTACCCACTTCAGATCCTGGACAGACCCCCATACCCCGGCCAAGACGAGAGACGGCTGGTACCCAATAGAGCGCTAGAAGAGCGGACCTGCGCCCTGCAGAGGTCGACTCCTCAGTCCGCATCCTCATCGCGTAGCCTTCGCGTCGCACGCCTCCCGCCCCTGCGACGTCTGTCATGTGAGTGATCCTGAGGTGTCAGTGGAATATGTCAATATGTCGGTCGCTCTCTGGATTGTAATTTCTGTTCTCTTCTCCGCTGGATTCCTCCCAGGTATATAGCTATTTTAATCTTTATTTATATATTTTTATTTTAATAAAAAAAAACCTTAATGTTCTGTATTAAAATATTTTTGAATTTTTTTAAACATTCCAAAATATTCCCCCGCCCCCCCAGAAATTGATAAATAATTGTAACATAAAACACTAGGACCTAGCAATATATATTTTATAACCTATAATAATAATATGAACCTATATTGAGTACAACGATAAAAGAGGTTTGTAATCATAAATAATTTAAAAAGCCATAAATACAAAATTTTCGAAATATATTTAAAATATTTAAAAAAAAAAAAATGTTGAACTTAAGAATATGTTTTTTTTACACGTGAAAGAACCTGAAACGACCACTTTTTAGTGTGAATTATTACTAGATTATAAATTCTTTACTTTTTTGTAATTAAAAAAATTATTCATGATAAATATTTTCAGAAATTATTAAATTGTAACATTCATAAAAAAAAAATATGTATAAATACATAATGCACATACAAAAAAATAATTGTTAAATTTTAAAAATTATGTCAATAAAAGCATATAGGAATGGAGTTTATCGTTGAATTAAAAAAAGAAATAAGTTGAACATAAAAGAATTTAATTAAACACTGCGAAAAGGAAATATTAACATCAGAACGGTATTTTAATTGTATACCAAGACAATTTTTTTTTTTTATTCATAAAATGGTTTTACAAAATTAAATGTTTAAAAAAATCGATAAATTTCAAAATTAATTTTCTATACAACAAAAACTGGTAATATTATTTGAATATAATATTATTATCCTAACTATAAAATTTAGTAAAACTTAAAAAAATATATATCGCTAACCTACAAAACAAGAATATAGCACAATTTCCAAATATAAAAAAGGGAAGAAAATCCAATAAATCGTTAAACATTAAGAATAATTTTTTTTAAAATACAGGTAGGGAACTGTTAACATCAAAACGAGAATTCTTTGGTTCGAATTATGAAATAGAGATAATTAATTTTTTTTTTAATTCATAAAATGATGTATAACCATACTAATAAGTTTGTAAGCATAAATAATTCGAAAATACATAATTTAGGAAAAAAATACATAATTTAGGAAAAAAAAACTTTAAAGTATTAAAGTAAATTTCAAGAAAATTTTTAAAAACAAGGGAACCTGTTAATATATATGAACGATAATTCATTAGTGAGTGAAATGAGCCTCTTAAATTATACTTCACAATTTCACTAATTGTGAAAAAGAGATAATTTTTTTTTAATTAAAAAAATTATTTTTTTCCCCACGAAAAGGCCTTAAAGACCACACGAAAAAAATTATTTATGATAAATATTTTCAAAAATTATTAAAAATTAAAAATTGATTATCTGTAAAAACATTAAAACATATTAAAAACACAGAGGAATGCAATTGTTAAAACTTATTGTTGGTTTTTAATATTAATTTGAACATTTAAGAATTTACTAAGGCACAGTGTAAAGGAACTATTAACATCAATATTAAATTTTATCTGAAATAGATATTAAGTAGTCTAAATTTTGAAACTGGAGTAAAATTCTTATTTTAAAGATGCATAAAGTGGTTTTATAAAATTAATAGTTGCAAAAATAGTTAATTTTCAAAATAATTTTTGTTTTGAAAATATATATTTATTTTCAAGAATTTTTAAAATTCCAATAAGTCGTTTAGTAGACATAATTATTAAAAACAATTAAAAATTAATTTCATTACAAGACAGTGAAAAGGAACTATTAAAACCATAATGATATTTGGATTCCAAAAAAAAAAATATTATATAAAATGAAATCGTTAGATTTTAAAATTGATTTCCCCATAAAACACACAAAATCAGGAAAACGTTATTGGAATTTTAAATAACGACTCAAAAATGTTTTTGTAAGCATCCTTAAAGTGGGATTAATGATAAATCATTACAAAAGTTAATCAACTATAAATATAATTAAATTGGAGTAAAAACTTTTTATTTAAATATTATTGGATTGTTAATATAAAAAACAACACCGTAACATAATTTCCAAATACATTTAATTTTTTAATTAATTTTCCCATAAAAAAACACAAAATGGAGCAGTTATCATGATAGTAATGTTATGAAATTCGGGGAAAATACATTTTATTTCAAAAATAATTTATAAATTGGGATTGTAAACGTAATATAATGCCGTAAGGTAAGGAAGAGCGTTTAAATAGATAAAATAATATAAATATTTTGAAATATAAAAAAACCTAAAATTTTTAACTAATAAAACTGTTAAAGTTGATCTTTAAATGCTTAAATTAATTAATTAATTAAAAACTAAAGAATGTAACAAAACATTGTCTAAAGGTACTGCTAACATTAATATATATTTCAGTAGTCCAAATTATTAAACTAGAATAAAATATCCTTAATTTAAAAATTAATAAAATGGATATTTGATCATTATTTAAAAAAATCATCAATTTTCAAAATACTTTCAATAAAAAAAATCAGGTAAATAAAAAAATTATCATATCTTTTCAAAATCCAAAATTAGGTTTGTAAACATAAATATTTAAAATAAAATTCTTTAATTTATTTTCTTTAAATATGAGAATTAATTACATTTAAAAAAATCGAAAAGGAACTATTAATATGTAGATATTTCAAATGTATGAATAAAGGAACTAGAAAAAAAAAATTAGTTTTAAAAATTCGCAAAATGGGTTTGTAAGTATTAATATTAAGCTGATAAAATTTAGAAAACCACTAAAATCTATAAGCTATAAAAACAACAACAACAGGGATTCGGAACAAATTAGCAATGATACACTGTATGTTATGTTAACTATGAACTGCCAACAAAAAGATCTTATTTTTTAAAATCCATAAAATGTGTTTGTATTTTTTAATATTTTTTTAAAAAATAACTAAATTTTAAAATTAATTTCAGTAAAAACTTTAGCACAAATGAACTGCTGGTATTATAACAATATAAGAGAAGACAAAATTATGAAACTCAGGTAAAAAAAACTTGTTTTTTTAATAAATGGGTTCGTAAACATATTTAAAAAAATGATAAAAATTAATTTTTACAAAAATACAACAAAATACTATTATAATCATGACAATATTTCAGTTGTTTAAATAATGAAATTCGAGAAATAAATAAATAGGTTTTTAAGTATGAATATTAAGAGAAAGACTGTGAATGTATTTTTTTAAAAGATATGTTAACGACAAAACGGTACTCGGGTGTCTAAATTATTAACTGCTTATTAAAAATTCTTTTATTTAGAAATCCATAAAATGATTTTGTATACATTCACGTTTAAAAAAAAATAAAATAAAAATTGCTAAATTTAAAAATTAATTTCATTAGAAAGATGGTCTCGAGACCTTACACTATAGAACTTTATTGGGGTGCTACCGATGGGTAGTTTCACCACAATTGTTGTTTTTTCATGGTATTGTTCATATTAGCAGATTTACTTGTAATATTCTTAGAGTCGTAAATATCAATAAATTAATTTTTTTTAAATTTCATTAGAAAATATAGCGCATATGAATTATCAGTAATACGGTCTAAATTATGAACTGCGAATAAATAAATTTTATTTTTAAATAAATGTTTCCAAAAAATTAATTTTTTAAATTTCAAAAATCAATTCCAATATAAAATATATGTCATCATGACATTTCAGTAGCCTATCCTACGACATTAGAATCGAAAAATCTTGTCTTCAAAAATCAATAAAATGAGATTGCACTGATTTAAAAATTATCTTTGTTTCAATCCCTTTAAAAAAACATAGACAATTTTTCGGCAAAAAATGGAAAATTTAAAAAATCTGAAGATTCTATCTGTTGTACTTTGCTTACAACTTTCATTACACAGAAAATAAATTTATGTAATTTTTGCTTATATCGTTCTAATTATTTTTTAAATTTATTTATCTATAAATAATTTTCCAAAATGTATAGGAAAATAAATTTTTATTACTGATTCAGAAATTTTAAATTTACAAAATTCTATATAATATTATTGAAAAAATGCCTATAATGTTTAATAACCCGCATATTTGCTAAAACGGACATTATAATAATTCATTCATTCATTCATACAAATGAATTTTAATTATTTTCGTTTGAAATTAATATGTTATGTTATTAAGTATAGTAAACTTTGGAGGGAAAGAAATAAAAAATAGCATTCCAGTATGAACGTATTGTTTAATGCCAAAGTACAGAAGAGCGTCGAATATTCGAACTAATGTTTTCGGGTGTGGTTCGGATTATCTAAAATTCTGATATTGGAAATTCGCTTAAAATATAATCAAACTCAAAGCATTCACCAATTTAGTACGTTTAAAGCATTCTTATTTTATTGGGTTGTATGCAATTTAAAAAAATAAACCTCAATAAATATCTGTTGGTGCATAGCAATACTTCTCAATCTAGAGACACAAAGAAGTTTTAATACTAGTTTCCTTCAATCCTGGCTTTCTCTACTTTGTATAACTACTGTAGTTATTATTAAATAATAGTTTCAGGAAATCAAACTTTTGAAGAAATTCCTAGTTATGACAATGTCGTATCTTTTCCGTGAAACCAGTTTAAATGATTGAATGTTCAGATAATTGAACGCATTTTTATATTCTTGATGTTTTATTCTGATCATTAAAAGTTAGAAAACTGCCTCATTCAAATATTATTCATAGATTCATATAAGTCAACCTTATATATCTTATTATCTTAGTTATATATAGCTGCATTAGCTAGTAGAGGTTAGATTTGAATAATTTTTATTAATCTATTTTATTTAGTTTATGAATTAAGTTTAAGGATAATTAAATTATCTTATATAAAAAATAGAGTCAAAAACTCAAAAAGAAACACTAATATTTATTACAATGCAATTGGAAAAATCACAATGCAAAGCCTTATGTTTCAAAATTCTCCAGTAAAACACACACTTTCAATATCAAGACACAAAAAAAGGGTTTGATAGATCACATCTCGAGGAAGAAGGTGCAATACATCCCACAATCAACATTAGGGTTGCGTATTACCTTCCTTTCAGTTGTATATTGAACGTCTTGGTGGTGGGGTGCTGTCTCAGGTTTGGAGTCTGTTTGGGCTGTTGATCATTGGGATATATTGCACCTTTTTCTTCGAAATTTGATTCACATAACCTTTTTTTGTTTTGTTTCTTGATAATGCCTGAATAGGCGAAACGTCGACCGGAAAGTGTGTGTTTTACTGGAGAATTTTGAAATATAAGGCTTTGCATAGTGGTTTTTCCAATTGCATTGTAATAAATTTTTTTTCGTGTTATTCGTAATTAATTTTTTTCTTTAATAATTCCTACTATTTCTAGGTATTGCATTTATTATACATCTTTATGGATTGCTAACAGGTTTTTAGGAGAATATTTCTAGTATGTTTAATTTAAATTATTAACATCATATATTGCAGAATTTTTTTTTCGGCCATAGCGCAGTCGTTATTGCACACAACATACCCAGACATTTATATCCTTACTATAATCTATATTAAATCCTTAAAATATATATTATAATCTATAATATATACAAATATATAGGATAGTAGATATAGATATATAAGTATATCCTCTTTTCCCTGAACTGTTTTAATATTAGGCTTTTACAGGTCCTTTACGATGGGTTAGTAAATATCTGCATGAATCTATATTTTCGCTACGATTCATGATATTGTTCTCATATCTCTTCAGAAATATTTTATTTTAGTAACTAAACTGTTAAAGTGATTATTGTTTTTATAGTTCTAATGATTAACTTATTTTAGTTTAACACATATCGTCGTTTATTTAAAGTTATTTATGAGTGGAATAAAAATAAAAATGAGAATAATAAAATTTCGAAATATTGCCAAATAATAGTTTTATATTAACTGCCTGGTTAAGACTTCCTATAAATCGTGTGATAAATAATATGTATAAGGATCCTTTTATGCCAAAAATGTATATAGTATACATAAGTGAAAGTATATCGTACATTCCAAAGAACAAAGTCATAACTAAAAAAATATATGAAAAAATAAATTATAAATTTTTTTAATGAAGTATTAGAAAGTTCCATGATGTCTTGTGAAAATCAAACCAGATGAGTTCAAAAAATAAAAATGTGGGTGTTGGTAAAGCAAAATATTCCAATTGGAATAATGGAATTGAAATTATTTTATTAACGGATAGAAAATTGAGAAAAACTTGAAAATATTTTTTAACTTATGTTATTATTCTCATAAAACTTCTAATTCAAACATGATACACCTAAAAATATGACTTTAAAAAGAATATTCATCATATAATATCATGGAAATGTATTATCGGAAATTTCGTTCATGAAGTGAAAAGCTTCAACCTATACATTCGCTATTATAGGTTTTTTTTCAATTTTGAGTTATGTTTTGTTCTTTTGAAGGAACGATATAATTTTCAGATTGAATTATAATTTCTTTTTTATATAATTCGAATAAATAAGGTGAAATTCGACATGTGTACCTGTTTTTAAGTTTATATCGCGATAATAGGAAGAAAATAGTCTGGGTGAAGGTAAGAAAAAATTGTCTCAAATATGGAAAACTATTTATTTTAAATCCAACGTTTCGACCTACATTGCAGGTCTTCTTCAGGGGTTATAATGGGCTAAATCAATATATACCTGGATACATCCCCTAAACCCAATATAAGTCCCGCAAAGTGGGTCTAAACGTCTTTAAAATAAATAGTTCGTCTTGTTTAAGAGGTTTTTACCTCCACCAGAAACATTTTCTTTAATTTTTTTTTTTTATTATTTTATTGAGTTGTAAAACTGTGATACATACATCTAGTACAATTGCTATAAGAGTAAATAATACATGATAGGACATGTAGAGATACTACCCACTGGCAGCACTCTAATAAAGTTCTATAATAGAAGGTCCCGAGGCCATCTTCTCTTCAGACGCCTAGGAGGATTGTCCGGGATGGAATTGGATGCAAGGATGGAAACTAGTGGGTTTGAAGTTTATTGTGGAATGATAGGTATCTGGAATGAGCTAAATCGGTAACATATGGAACGTTAAGGTCATTATGGATGGTTTTATTTGTGACAAAATAAGGAGCGTTTAGGATTTTGCGAAGGATTTTGGATTGCAAGGATTAGATACGAGAGGAATTCGATGGTTTGGTGGAGCCCCATAGTTCAATTCCATAAGTCCATATAGGCCTTATAACAGTCAAATAAATAAGTCTTTTGTAATTGATCTGAAGCTTTGAGCGCTTATCTAGTATGTGTTGAAGTAGCCGGAAACGTCTAGCTGTTTCTTGTCTTTTCAGTCTTGTGTGAGGGTTCCAAGTAAGACGCTTGTCCAAGTTGAGTCCCAGGTAGCGAATCTGTTCAACAGGGATAAGTGGAGTACTATTAAAGAATACAGTAGGACAGGAAGTCAAGGGTTTTCGACGAAGGGTAAAGGTAATTTCATGGGACTTGCTGGGATTGATTTTAATTCTCCAATTCCGACGCCATTTCTTTAATTTAAATTATTAATAGAACTATATTGTAATAGAGCGAAACAAGTATAACTTTCAGATTACATATTTTTTTCTTTGCCAATAATAATTAACAATCACATGAAATAATGAGACTTAATTATAAATAAATGCTGTTTGATTACGTAGTTATTATCCTTAATTATGTTTTCTAGAGAAAATAAACCCGATTTCACTTTATATCGCTTTATTTATTCTATTACTGAAGTTTAAACCCTCATTGGGGCTCATTAGAGACGAGGGCAGGGAAGAGGAGACCCGCCATGTTGGAGGAAGAGATAGAACAATAAAATAAAACCGAGTCATAAGTCTCTCAACTCTCAGTTTTGTCTTTCATTGTTTCTTCGCTTCGTTGATGACCTTAAGTGCTTTCGAGAGTAAATAAGATTTCCATTTGAGGATTGCAGAGGCTGTCTGCATACGTCATGCCTCACATGTCTTCCTTGTCCTGTTTAATGGAATGAGGTGATATTTTTTATTTCAGTAATATTTTCCCTTGATAGTGAGAGAGTCTTGGAAAATAAAATACTTCTATAAGTACCTCAATCCAACATACTTTGCTAAACAATTTAACACTAGATATACCAGCTGTTTACGTATACCTATTTGTACCAAACCAGTCAAAATGACAGGTGCATTAGAAATAAGGCTTATTGTGGTTTCCAGTCTGTATTTACTCTTAAAAAGGATAAAAATAAATAGTTCAATAACAAAAATGTAGAAAGTTTTGCTTTTTTTGACATTTTTTGGGGCTCACAATCACTATAAAAACTTTGTCTATAAGAAAAATGCGGCGAGTTGAACAAAGATAGAAACAAGACTGAACATGTCTAGAGCATTTACAAAACAAACGCTTATCAAAATGACGTCATCAACACAATGACGATAGAGAAAGAAAACAAAAGACGATAACGAAAGATACAAAAGACGCTTCTGTGCTATATGTACTGCAACGGTCTTATGATTCTCCCAAAATCATACATTTTTTCATAAAAACACAACCTGTCATTTTGACTGGTACTGGTATAAATGTCAATAACAAAAATTATATTTGTTACTAATGTATAAAAAATAACATTAACTTTATAAAACGTGTTCTCTAATTATAGCAACAAAAGTCATAAATTCATTTGTGAAAAAAAAAGTTTTACTTTGTAGGAATTTTGAATTGAAATTGCACGACCAGTCTAAATGACTGGTCTGGTAAATCTAGTGTTAAACACATATACATATATAGATATTGGTTAAGTCTATTTTTTTCCCAGAGTTAGTTGGTTGCTTTGAGGGAAGCAGAATCGTGTTATTCTTGTAGTTTTTGACCTGAAATGGAGTTGTAACATAAACAATAACTCCTTTTCAAGCCAATGTCTGACTTAGTTCCTTATTCACTATGAAAATAACACGATTAAGCAACTCAAGATACAAGAAACTCATTTCATAGAAAATTCGACTTGACCACTTATTCACTGGGGCTGTAGATATCTTGGTTTCAACTTTTCTCGACTATTATAAATAATTTATACTTATGATTCTCGAGCTTCAGTCAGTTCATTCAACTTTTAAAAAAATATATTTATTGAAATTTACAACTGTATACAGAGTACATCCAGTAAATATAATGAAAGATAAATCATGTCCCGAGACAAAGGCAATTAGAGAAACTACCCAGTGGTAGTACTCAAATAAAAAATTTAGCTTAGAAGGTCACGAGGCCATCTTCTTTTCAGACGCCTCGGAGGATTATTAGGAATCGAAGAGGTTGCGAGGTTTGAAACTGTGGGTTTGAGTGGAAATGAAGTTTGTCATGAAAAGATTGATATCGGATTCGGGCCAAATCAGCAACAAACGGGACATTAAGGTCATTATGGATTACTTTGTTCGTAACAAAGTAAGGAGCATTGAGGATTTTACGAAGGACTTTGGATTGTAGGGATTGGATACGAAAGGAATTCGATGCTTTAGTGGAGCCACAAAGCTCTACTCCGTATGTCCAGATGGGTCTAATGATTGTCGTGTATATGAGTCTTTTGTAGTTAATCGGTAGTTTAGAGCGTTTGTCTAATAAATGTTGAAGTAGCCTGAAACGGCGAGCGGTTTCTTGTCGTTTCAGTCTAGTATGAGGATTACAAGTTAAGCGTTTGTCAAGGTGTAGTTCTAAGTACCGGACCTGTTCTACAGGAATTAGTGGGATATTATTAAACGATACAGGAGGGCAGGAAGTCGTTGGTTTACGACCGAGACCTTCTTTGTAGACCAACATAGTCTCGAAGCGTCGCCAAAAAGAAGTTGAAAGAACTGAATGAGGATCGAAAACCTTAAATATACATTATATATATATATATATATATATATATATATATATATATATATATATAAATTTATTTTATTTTTATTGTAAATTTGTCTGTTTCTTATTTTTATTTTGTATTACATTTTCTGAATCTCTACCAAAACATACCTGTTTAGTTATTTGCTTTCAAGATATTATGCAAATATTGTTTTATCCTGATGTAGGCCTTTGGCCAGATAAATATTTATTTAAATTCGTTCATCTCTGTTATTCTAAAGGGACCTGGTCCCATAATAAAATTATTTTTCTATTCTATTCTCTTTCTCTCTCTTTTTCTCTCTCTCTCTCTCTCTCTTTTCTATCTCTACCTCTCTCTCTACCTCTCTCTCTCTCTCTCTCTCTCTCTCTCTATATATATATATATATATATATATATATGTGTGTGTGTGTGTACATATATATATATGATGATGATGGTGAGGCTCACAGCGTAAACTCCCGGATTACAGGATATTAATGCCCCAAGTTAGAGGCCGGCTGTTGCAGATGGATTATTATCCTGACAATAACCCTCAGGGGCCTGATGACCTATTTCGATCTCCCTTAGGTCTATATCAAGTAGGTATCTTTCATTCAGACCTATAAAACTTGGTTTTAGAGTGTTATCTAAGCCAAATCATTTCCTTTTAAAACCATTAAAAGAAACAGTCTCAACCCTGTACTGAACTGGATAGCCTTCAAGGATTGTATTCGGTGGTGTGATATCTATATACATATATTCCTACATACATGTAATGTTTAATAAGGAAATGTTCTTTAGAATAGAAAGGAAAGGTCTGAGCTACGCTTGTTTTTGAGAATTGATTGAGTATTTGAATAGTAGGAGGTTGTGAATGCAGGGAAAGATGTAGGGAATTCGATGAAGAATGGGCCCTAAGAAATATTGACGAAGAGATGGGATCCTTTGATTCGTGATATCGCTTCGAGGTGGAGAAGACAAATCGTAGAAAGCAGTTCATTATTCACTTCGACGTTTATACCTTGTCGTGTATACATGCTGTGCATACGTGTATTAATTTTCGTATACCAGCTAGATATTGTCAATATGTATGCATTGTTTTAATAATTTTCCAGAAACTTCTAATGGTCAATAATATAAATTATTGTAACATTTTTTGACAGTTCTAACAACCATTCCAATTTTGTCATTTTGTGTCATATTAAACAATTTCACCCAATCATGTAAACATTACACTGATAATTAACGCATATTATAGTCATCAAATTGATTTTACATTTATAATTTCGACAGTTAATTTTTGAATATTCTTAAGCTCAAATAGTTCATTATGTTAATAAATTAGCTTTCACTATTTTGGCCATAGTAAAAATAAAAATATATTTTGTAAAAATGTAATATATTTAGCGGAATGAGTGCAAGATGGATTGGCCACCCTTACGCTACGAGACTAAAACGTTTTTTAGTTGTTAAAATAGTCTTGTTTATTTTATTATTATATTATAATTATTTTTCATGCCATGTTTTAGTAGAGGAAGATTGACTTACATATTTATAATTTTTTCAGCACTGTAACTTTAAATATAAAGACAGAACCATCTTAAAAATTCCTATAGTGCCCCCAAATTCACCCCATCTGATGGTACCTTTTCTATGAAAGCAAAAGAATATAATTTTTTTTACTTGCTTCTTTTTCCATGACGGCGCCTTAATTAATGGTTTAATTATTAAGTTTTCTTTAGTTCGTTCTCACTTAAATCTGCCATTGATGTATTGCAGTTATTCTTTTACACTTGTAGAATAAATATTGGATAATCATGGAGATGGGTTTGAAGGATATGAAAATAAAAAAAAAAACGATGACATAATTTTTATGACTCGTTTCTTGTTTCTTGGATTTATAATCCTGTTTATAGAGCCTTAAGACAGAGCGTAGTGGAGTCCTTACGAGGCAATGATATGAGGCAAAGTGCCTTTTTATTGCCAGAGGGGGGGAACTTAAGGAACTGTCAGGCGCAATGTCTTATGGGGCTCGGAATAAAATAACGATTGCTTTTTTTTCGTGCCTTCACAAACTTTTTGGATTTGTGTCTTTCCAGTCGAAGTATGTTTTTCTGTATGTTTGAAATAAATTTCGCATATACGGAGTTGAGCTTTGGAACTCTATTAAACCAACCAATTCTTCTCGTATCCAATCCTTGCAATCCAAAATCCTTCGTAAAATCCTCAATGCTTCTTATTATGTCACAAAAAACCTCATCCATCATGATCTAAATATCCCATATGTTGCTGATTTGGCCCAAACTAGATACCTATCCTTCCATGACAAGCTACATACACACTTGAATCCGTTAGTCTCTCAACTTGCTTCCCATACTATTCCTGATAACCCTCCGAGGCGTATCAAAAGAAGAAGGCCTTGAGACCATCTACTATAGAACTTTATTGGAGTGGTAACGATAGGTAGTTTCTCCACAAGTGTTTTTCATGCCATAAGTTACATATTAGCAGATTTAGTTATTGTAATATTATTATAGTTGTAAATACCTATCAATAAATTAATTTTTTTTAATTAAAAAAAAATCGCATAATCTGTTACTGTGGTTACATGAACTGTTAGTTGCCATAATCAACTTACAGAGACTTCAACTGTAGTATTTATGTGTGTTGTATAATATTATTTAAATATTCATAATCATCCTTCCATCATCAAAACCATCATCTTTCCATCTCTTCTTCGCGGAGGTGAAGCTTGGCCTTTAACGCTGAAGTATTAACAAAGTCTTAAGGTAGATGTGAGCAAAGAGAAACTCTCCAGCATATTATTATAGAATGTCCCGCATACAGGGAACAGAGAGAAAAATATTTAAATTTTTTACAACCATCATCCTATAATGAAACAATTACTAGCATCAAACAAGCCAGAGGAAATCATCAGTATCACAGAATACTTACGTTCAATAAATAAATACATATATCACAGTATACTATAGTGCTAATACTCAATAAATTCGCAATTGGCTGTATGAAAAATTCCAATGCCCCCCCAAAAAATTAAGGCATTCGAGAATATGATATTGCCTAGAATATTTGGCCCAAAAATGGATGAGACCATAGGAAAATAAAGGGGATTGCATAACGAGGAATTGCGAAGCATGCACCCAGTTAATATTCAATAATCGGTATAATATTCAAGTAATAATGTCGCGAAGAATAATATGGCCTTATAAAGTGTGTGGACTTAGTAACGAAGGAATTCCTACTATGTTGAAGAAATTGGTCCGGGTAGAGGTCACTGAATGAAATTCTCAAGTGATTTGAGAAAATCTTTATTGATAGCCAACGTTTCGACCTACGCTGTAGGTCTTCTTCAGGGTTATATGCAAAATACAGACAATATAAGAAAACGGTACAAATATATTAAAACATTATAAATATAGATAAATTAAAAGAAGGTGAATACAGGCAAAAAAATGATAAAGATGTACAGTAAGGTAATTATGAAGGTTAAAATGTATAAGTGAATACTATAAACTACTAAGTGCCAAAAGGTAGTAACCCACATCATGAAGAAAATAATAATAAAACAGAAAGTGTTGACAGTTAAAAAAATTAAGGTATTACAGATAAAAAATAAAAACTGAATATACAATGTGAATGTGAAATGATATGGGTAAATTAGAAAGTGATAAGAATTACGCACTAAAAATTATAGGTAATAAAAAGAAGAAATAAAAATTGTAAAATTATAAAAATCTAGAAACGAATTATATAAAATAAAATAAAAATGAAAAGAAAAAATATTTTAGAAAATACAGTAGTAATATTGATAGGTAGAAAATACTTTATACTAGTGTAAAGAATATTAATTGCATAAGAGAATGTAAGAAGAGAGTTTATATAAGTGTAAAATATCAATTGTATAAAAGTAGGTATGTTTTAAGTAAAGTAAGTGATAATACAATCAGGCTATATTGGACTAAAATACATATACATACAAAAAAAAAAAAAACGGCAAGGATATGGTATTTATGATATTATGATATTCCTATATGATATTATAGAATTCCTATTATGTTAATAAGCGCTGTACCGACTTGGAAGCGTCTGAGGGATTGACCGAAGCGTAGGGGGGGGGGGGGAGATGGCCGCAAGAATGATTTGACCGATTTGGGTTTGGGCAATGGTCAGTAGACAGAAGTATGTAAGCAGAGATTTTTGGTGTCGTTATCAAGCAGGTTCGTTAAGTCTTATTATTATTAAATATTCATAATCGATTGTACTTGTAAAATCATGTTTTTACACTCAAATTATTTCTCCTGTTCCCGTAATCCTTCACAATGTTGCTTTCCTCTCCCTTCCGTCCAGCCTCCATGTCCATGCCTCGTTCTCTCCTCCACAAGGAACCGGATATTTTTGTGTAGGTTCCTAAATCACACCATGTCCGAGCTGTGTTCACCAAGTGTTTCAAGCTCTTCCTTCATTTGTTTAGCACAACCACTCTGCCTCTTCATGTTGTATATCTCATTAATAATGTTGTTATACTTCTTTAAAGATAAAGAGAAAAAATCAACCTTATTTTCAGAATACTTCCCTTTTGGATAACAAAATTAACAAGGAACATATCTGGTCAAATGAAAAAATAATGGTTGCATTTATCGGAAAAGAATTGGATGATTTGGAGAGTTTCCTGCTAAAATATAATTGTTGGTGGTTATAAAAAAAATGATAGAATATACATTAAAAACAGACCTAACACATCGAAAATAAATTAAAAAAAAAGAAAATCTGCTACTTCAGAAAGCAGAAAGACAAGAGACGTGATCAAATTATGAACATAATTTATTTACATGCATGAGAGGAAAATAGTTGACTGGATGATCAAATGTAGAAAGGAGATAGTTGGGGGTGCAGTAAAAAAAACACTGAATGAGTACTAGACTTATAATTATGTGCCGACGTTTTGACCTACAGTGTAGGTCATCTTCAGGGAGCTTTGGAGAGAGAAGCCGTTGGGTGCAATGGGGCGGCTGACTAACAATCTACATTAACATAATAACAATAACAAAAACAATAACATTAAAAAACAATAACATTGTTAGCTAGCCGTTGCACCCAACGGCATCTCTCTCCAAATCGCCCTGAAGATGACCTACACTGTAGGTCGAAACGTCGGCACATAATTATAGGTCTAGTACTTATTCAGTGTTTTTTTTTTACTGCACCCCCCAACTATCTCCTTTCATAATTTATTTACGATTTATTTTTATAATTAAAAAAAAAACTGTACTACAAATAACTACGGGTTGTTGGGTTTAGTACATGGTAGAGACTGTTTCTAATTCGCCGTTTGTGGAGTATGGTAAAAAGCCATGATCACGTTCAACGATCATTTTCCCCTCAATTAAGGGTATCAATAATGTTTGGATGAGTTCAATATTTAGCTATTCTGTTCCTCAATAAATTATTTATAAATTATTCTGGTTGAGCAAATAGTCGAGAGTTTAAGGAGAGAATATACAGCTTTCTTTTCCAAGGTCCGTATCACAATAGCATTGCATTTCTAGTCATGAATCCATTGATGGTTTTATTTATTCGTCTATCGTATCACGCTGGAGACTGCTTTAGTGCACCGATGCATTTATTGCTGATTCAAGATGGCCCTTCTGTATAGGAAGGCGGTTTTTGTTTGATGATCTCTTTTGCATACTAAAGCCTCAGTATGTGGCCTGACTGGGAAGGCCGCAAGTTTTAGGAGGTGTTTCCGAAGGTAATCCTCGAGCCGGCCATTTTGTATTCAGGAGGTCCTCCGAGGTCCTAAGATCTTGGGAGAGGATTCCCTCCCCCTTCTGCTCCTAAAACAGGATATGATAGGGAAGAAGGGAATAATCCTGACTAGACCATGCCGCGCCTCCCGCTCCATTACCTGGCCCGCCATCTTTATGGGCGGCATTATATCAAGAAGGGCAATATCGGCTTAGTGTCTTGTTGAATATTTTCCTCCGTCCCGAGCTACAAGATAAGTGCATTAAGAATAACAAAAAAATATGGGGCATGATAAATCTTGTAGAAAAGGTTCTTGATTCAAGTATACAATCCCTCTGTATTATGACAGTCCAACTCTTTCAATTCATTTCAAACGTTTTTTTTTAATATAATCTAATATGTTGTTTTATTCCAATAATTCTGAATTTATTGTACTCTTATTTTTATTCGCCATGTTGGAAAAACATCTCGTACAAATGGAGTGGAGTTTGACTCAAGAAAAATATAAATAATATTAGAATAAACAAAAGAAAACGATAACAAAATAGAATACAACAAATAGGACAAAAAATATTTCTATCGCTAACTTGCAAGATTTCGAAGGCGTGTAATTATTAACAAAGGTGCATTTAGAGTATGTCAGTAGAATGTTGTTGTTTATTAATTCATTTAAGGTCACTTTATGCTGGGGGACATTTGGGATATTAAGATCATGATGGATGAGTTTGTTTGTGACATAATAAGGAGCATTGAGGATTTTACGAAGGATTTTGGATTGCAAGGATTGGATACGAGATGAATTGGATGGTTTAGTAGAGCCCCAAAGCTCAACTCCGTATGTCCAAATAGGCCTGATAACTGTCATGTAAATGAGTCTTTTGTAATTAATTGGGAGCTAAGAGCGTTTGTCTAGTAAATGTTGAAGTAGGCGAAAACGACGAGCAGTTTCTTGTCTTTTCAGTCTTGTATGAGGATTCCAAGTGAGACGTTTGTCCAGATGGAGTCCTAGGTAACGTACCTGTTCGACAGGGTTCAGAGGAATATTATTAAAGGATACAGTAGGGCAGGAATTTGTAGGTTTACGACGAAGGGTGAAGGTAATTTGATGGGATTTGTTAGGATTAATTTTAATTCTCCAATTTTGACACCATTCTTGAAGGTTTGAGATATGGTATTGAAGAGTTTGGGGCGATTAAATATAGTTTTTCTTTTTCTAAAAGTTATTTAATCTCTAAATAACTTTTAGAAAAAGTTAACCAAAGGTCTATTCCGTTAAGTCCAGATGGGTCTAATGATTATCATGTATATGAGTCATTTGTAATTAATTGGGAGTTTAGAGCGTTTGTCTAGTAAATGTTGAAGTAGTCTGAAACGGCGTCCTGTTTCTTATCTTTTCATCTTTTGTCAAGGTGAAGTCCTAAGTACCGGACCTGCTGTACAGGAATCAGTGTGAATGTTTTTTTCTTAAATCCAAAGTTATATTTTTTAAGCATATATAATTATTATACTTGGTGTTATATTTTATTTCACCATTGTTCAAATTTTCATTTAAAAAAAAATTCTTAACCATGAAGTGTGTTTGATTCAGTACAACGCAAAGATTGTAATTTTTTAAATATTTTATTTGAAAAGATGTAGGATCAACTGAAAAGAAGGGATATGGCTGGCCGTGAAGCGAAGCCAGAATAGCCGAGATGGATAAGGCGTCACCACGGAGAGGTGAAGGTCCCGGGTTCGAGTCCCGGTCCTGGCCATATCTTTTCTTTTCAAATAAAATATTTAAAAAATTATATAATATAAAGATTAAATAAATTATAACAAAGATTGTATTGTTTCTAGAAAAACGTTAAATAAGAAGGTGGTTTGTCTGCTCAAGCTCCAGGTTTTTTTCTGCTGATTTAGGGTACCCACTTTATAGAGACTAAAAGAACCCCACGATGTTCTACATTTTGAACCCGGAACTCGCATCATAGCAACTCAAAGCTCTATGCACTGAATTATCCCGCTCCCATTTTCCTATTTTTTTGCTGTTCGTACTCAAGTGTTTATCATTAATACAACCCTTTTTTAACTATGTAAATTTCAAGATAACATCAAGGAATTTTAATAACTCTTTAGTTCATTCGGTTCAATGTTGCTCTTAATGAGCAGGTTAATATGTGTTTTGAAAAATATGGGGCTTGAGAAAAATCCAGGTATTTTTTTTATTTAATTAGCAACTCCAGGAATGAAATTGATGTTTGTTTTTCAAACTCGATTAAACTGCTAAATGAGTTTTTGCTCCAACGAGAGCCTTTTTATAAGGCTATATAAATGGTTGTATAATAAATGAAGCACTGCTTCATGATTTAGCATCGGTATTTCGGATCTTGATCAACATTGTTTAAACCCTGGGCGAGGTATAACTCCCCCTTGCAGATTACTTCGTAACGTATATTACCTCAGATTAAATCTCATCTTTATTCTTGTTAAAGCAGGATAATGGTTAGCTTAGCTTTGTTTACTTCATTCCCTACGATAAAAAAGATAAATAACTGAAATTATTACAAGAAGAACGAGAGTAATAATGTGTTCATATTTTCCCAGTCGACCATAATTTAACATTAAAAAAAAAATCTATCACTGAAGATACATATATGCGGAGATAAACTAGCTTAAAGCACGTATATAAAGGTAATTGTTCTTTTCTTTTTTTTTAATAATCATTGGTCAATTTTTTGATTTTTAAATATTTTTATTTTTAAAGAGAAAAGATAGGCCCTCGGCCGGGATTCGAACCCGGATCCTCTGTAATTATTCTTTCTTTCATGATACTATGGATCATTTAATATAAAATGCCTGTTTTTATTATTTCTGAAGTTCAAAATGGCATTACTGGACTTCTGTTGTTTACTATGCTTCGGGTTACAGATTGTAATGAACTGTTAATCACAACAATTTTACGAGAATTTTATACACTCTACAGCAAAAAAAAATCCGGACACTTAGATTTGGTCTTATAATTTTGTTAAATACGTAATCTTTTTAATTTATGATAAGAATTGGTTAATTTATAGGTTACTAGGTTATGCTCGAGGCTTCGCTCGCGTGGAATTTGGTCTGCCACATAAAGTTTCGTGAAAGATCATTTTAAATAAATAATTTAATTATTTTTTAAAATATAATTTACTCGTACATTCAAAATTTCAGATGTCTAACTTCAAAACTGACGGATTCTATACAACCTTTGAACCCCTATTATATTAAAGGAGAAACCCTTAGGATGGAATTATCCAAATTTCTTTCTTAAACTATACAAAGAACATATCTACAAATTTCAAAATGCTAAGTTCCTGATTTGCCTTTAATTATGTACTATAACGGGGTATGTCCCCGCCCCCACATAAATCTGCCCTTGCTGGATATCAAAACAAATAGTTTCACTCATGTTCTTTCTGTTATTTTAACAACTATGATCATGTGATTTGCCTTAATTATGTACTATAATGGATTTTCCACAGTACCTAAAAAACTATGGGGGGGGGCACGGGCTTCGTGCACCCCTCTAAATCCGCGGTTGCTATAGCCTATGTGTTATTCTAATGTATGACCTATATTACTGTAAAGTTTCATCCAAATCCGTTCAGTAGTTTTTGCGTGAAAGAGAGACAAACATACAAACATTCGCATTTATAATATTAGTAGGATTTAAACAAAATATGCCAAAAGTGAATCATTTTTAATAATAATAATAATAATAAATTCTTTATTTATTCTGGGACAAGTCCCTTTAGAATGTCAATACAGGTATATAGTGTATTATTAGGTCTTAGAGTTTATTAATACAGGGTATTATTGTGTCTTATTAAATGAGAAAGAATTAATGAGAAAAAAAAATTGCGAATTACCTGCAGTGATAACATTTAAAAAGAAAAAAGAAAACAGTACAAGAAATTAAAAAAAAAAAACAGAAACAAGATTACGATAATTATATAATGATAAACAATAGATGATTACATATGTATGCAAATTACAAAGTCAAGTAGAAACAAAGAAAGCAGGAAACGAAACAAAAATATGAACAATGTAAACTAATATAACTTGTTTTTTTAAAATATCTAACTTGATGAGTGAAGCGTCAATAATATAAATATATATAAACAATGATATTAATAAATAAATAAAAACACATTATTCATTTATCAGTTAGAAAATATAAATATTTTTTTGATTATTTACAAAAAAAAATACAGTACTTTTCCAATCTAACGACGACCTACCCCAGCGCCCCAAGTGTCACTTTCGTTAACTACCTGCTACGGTTAGCGAAACCTTCCTTAGTCCTTTGTTATTGTTTGTGTCTAGTGGACGTTTATTTGTTTTCATGTTAATTATACAATATGAGTTGGAATTTGATGAAGATTTTTCGCGAGGTGATTGATGAAAAGTCAGCTGTGGTATTTCTACAGGAGCGGAACGTCATTCCCCGGAAAATGTGTTGTAGAAAGGGACATAATGTGAAACTGCAACTGAATATTGTTCTTTTTAATGAACATTGTTTATAATTTTTGTAACATATTGTCCTTTTTAATTAATATTGTTTATAATTGTTGCTAGATATCGTTGTGTATAATCAATATTGTTTATAGTAAATGTTTTATTATATCTTATTATTTATTTTCTATTTTAAATATTTCAATTTGAAACATAAATAATTATATTTAACTACAATGTGATGTTTTTTGGTTAATTGTTTTGATTGTTCTGTATATACGACACGGGTTTGATGTGATATTGTTATTTTTAATGAATTTTGTTTATAATAAATGTTATATTTTATCTTCTTATTTATTCAGTAGTTTATATATTTTAAATTTAAAGATAAATTGTGATATACAGCTAAAATATGATTTTTTTTTGTATTTCTTTTAAAGAAATTTGCCCGGGCAAATCTTTTCTCTTTAAAAGAAAAATAGCTAAAAATAAAAGAAATACAAAAAAAAAACATGTTTTAGCTGTATATCATCTCCTATTTCATTTCCTAAGAATCCTCTTGTCTGTTTACTATTTCAAATATATTTCAGGCATCATAAGCTGACAGGCTGCAAATAGTTGAGGTAAGTGCCAGAGGAGCATGCTGGAGTAGGTCGTCGTTAGATTGGAAAAGCACCAAAAAAACAAAATAAAGAAAAAATGATAAATGAACACAGTTTTAAAAAACGTTATTCTTCATTTTTATTAGGTTTTCTAACAATTTATGTAATCCTAATAGCGGCTATTACTCCCTCTGCTACGAGCTGCTAAGAGCTCTAACCCTGGCAGGCATCGAACACAGGTAAATCAACTTCAAGACAAATAAATCAAATCTGAGTTTAATCTAATTGTTTACTAATCCTGAAGGGATTAGTTCAATGGACTTAGGCCCTACATTCTCTATAATAACTAGAATACCCACAAAAACAAACACATTTTGCTGAAAATTAGCTTTTAATATGAAAAATATGAAGTGTCCGGATTTTTTTGCTGTTGAGTTTGTATATATATATATATGGCATCAAATGTTACCGTGGAATTCCGCGCTGCAAGAAACATTTCCTCTGCGGTTTGTTAGGGTGTTGTTAAGGACGGATCATTCGCCGTTGGTTTGAGACATTAGATGGTGACACTGATTGGTTTCTGTGCAGTCGTCAATGGTATAAATAATTTTTTAATTTAATTTATATATTAACACTTTATTGAAATATTACAATCTGCCACTTGTGGGCAATAAGTAATAGTGCTATGTAGCTTACAGTCATTCCAAAACAAAACAATAATATAAACAAAATAAAATAAATAAATATATACATGCGGAAAAACATATACATGCGGTAACAGAGAGAAATTAATGCGGAAATGATAATAAAATAGAGTAAAAAAAATAATAATAATAATAAAATAAAATAAATAATAATAATAATAAAAATAAAATAAAATGTACACATTCATACCCTATTTACAATTTGCCTGGGGTCCCCGAACTGAGCTTCTTCCCCAAGAATGAGGGCAAAGCAGGAGTCCGGGAGGCCCCAGCCCCCTTTCCCAGCCGCGTCACTGGCATTAAACGCCGATGAACGCTGGTTAAGGGCGCTAGGCATAAATAATTAATTTCTCTTTTCTACCTACAGTGAAACCATCACTTCTACTATGATCTACAGGGATATTAGTATAACGCAACAAAAAATAACCTTTATTAGTTAATCTAAACTCTTACAAGACTTCATGTTTCACGACAGGCAGTGAATAAACGAGCTGGTTTACGAAGGCTTATCACATCTATCTTATTCGCCAGACTTATCTGAATCTGATTTTATCTTTCCTTAACTTCGGAATAAACTCAAGAGTGAAATTTATGCATAGGATTCTCAGTAAGTTCCATATATCTCTAAAATTCTCGAAAAATCTCAAGGAATCTAAAATTAAGGGTGTACAATACTATAATAAACCTGGTGCTGATATAAGGCTGTGAGACCTGGGCTTTCCTCTGCAAATCCTCTGCAGGATAACCGGAGTGGCATGGTATCTGAATCAGAACTAGTGGAAGAGAAGGACCAATAAGGAATTGCTCACGCAAACTGGTCAGTCTATATCTTAGGATTTGAAAGCAGGAAGGTTAAGACGGGCATGTAGCTTGAAGTAATCCGTCAGGACGGAACTACACAGCTATGGATGCCACAGTAGATTGCAAGAGACCACGTGGGAGGCCTACAGATGGATGGACAGGGTCAACAAAGATCCTGTGGAACTTCATCTATTAAACTGGAAATTCAGTTGCTCAGGATAGAGAGAATACCATAAGATTGGTATATGTGGCCTAAGATCTACACGTTCTGTAGAGAAAACCAGCAGAACACTGAGTTGCTGTGCTGAGAGCCCCGGTTTCCAGCTGTGGCAGATGACTTATTTATTAAACAGACAGAGATTGATCTTTTGGAATTTGGAGACCTTCCCGATCTCAACCTGATGGTTGAGATTGATTTCAGACTAAGCACAACCATTGTTCTAGACACAATTCAGTCTAGCATTGAACCCAACGTTTATGGGTCGTAGTAGCTAAGATTTTTTTAAAAATAATTAACATTTATTATGATGGGTTGTACAGCTCTCTATAAATATGGTAATATGGAATGGACTGACCGTGGGAATATTGAAATATTCACTTCTAAGTACTTCATTCTTCTTTTGTTCCATTCGGATCAATAATGATCTTCTCAAAGGAATGAGCAATTCGCAATAAGTTTCTTTTTTTTAACTGTAAATATAAGTTATAAGTCAATTTCTAGTACCCTGTTGGAACTTTAAATAGAAGAGGTGCATGGTAGAATTGGTTTCAAATGGTCCGTGGAATTAAGCCGGGGTCTAAAATAGATTTCATCTTTTACATCTGTTTTGAGTTAGATCTCTCAAGTCAATCTTGAATTTAGCCCGGCCAACGGAGTCAGCTACTAATGGCTTTGCCTATTTGGTCTGAAATTGAAATATTGTTAGCTATTCGAATATCCAACCTCTGTTATTTGTCTAAATTCCTTCCTTTGTTTATAAGATTCCTTCTTTATCTTTGGTTTTTACTTTCTTGGACGAGCTAAAGGATTGAGAAAATATTTAGATTAACCATTTAAACATCTTTAAATCCATTTTGATTAGTTTCGACGTAACATATTCACACATAAGCTTAAAGTTCTTTTATATTCCTGTAAAGGCAAATAGGTTTCTAAACTTTTTAACTAAAGTGGGAAGGTCCTGTTTCATTCCATGTATTAGCCTTTCATATACCTTTATAGAATTACATTACAAATCTTAAATCCATTTGTGCTTTAAAATTTATTTATAACGTGGTGTATAAAAAGAAATGACCGTTTACTGTCAAGTCTACTGGCCTATTTCACCTTCCCCATGGAGAGAAGATGGCGACTAGGAGTATCTTTCTACACAGCACACTCCCTGGCAAGTTAACGAGTACTTGTGGATGGATTTGACTCAACAGCTTGCTTCAGACCCTCATCAATATCCATTAATGGAGTTGCTTCGGTCGCTCTGAAATTTTTTTTTTCCAGTAATGTCTTAAAATTACGAGAATATCGTTGGACACTGTCATGTTTCTTCTTTAAAATAAATAACTAAACTGAAGCTTTTTTTGAAGAAGTCCAGTGTTAGTAAACCAGCTAAGGGAATGTTCTAAAGGGATTATTGAGCATTGGTAAATAATAAATAGCATTAAAATATTTACAGACTTTTGAACTCTGGAATTTAATAAAACGGTCACTATTTTGTTACACCCCAATAAACTTTTGTTCACCAGGTAATCAATATTCTTTAATATATTACAGAAGAATTGGTTGACTGTAACTTCTAATGTAAGGAAGAAATAGTTGGGTGTGCAGTCAATAAAAACACCTTAATAAGTGTAACTTATTTAATGTGTGCCGACGTTTCGGCCTACAATGTAGGCCATCTTCGGGGCTAAGAGAGAGAAACAAACAGAAAACATAAAAAAAACGGTGCAGTAACAAGAATATGGTGACAAGTAATGTGGAAATTAATATAGTGACTAGATATGATAATTATAGATAGCGAATATAAAATTGGTTACAGAATATAATAAAATTAAAATAGTGACAGATAATAACAAAATTATATATACTGTATGTATATGTATATGTACATGTATGTGTATACTGTGTGTATGTCATTTATAAGCTCAATATTTTTTAATTTTTTTTTATTATTATTATTATTTTTTTTTTTTAATATATATATATTTTAACTAGTTTCTCAAATCTTGATAACAACAAACGAATTTCAGGCGTTGATGACCCTGGGGTTTTAGCCCAATAAACAAACAAACAAACATAAAATTATAGATGATGAACAGAAATTAAAATAGTGACAGATATAATAATTTTCTGTGTGTTTCTCTCTCTTAGCCCTGAAGATAGCCTACATTGTAGGCCGAAACGTCGGCACACATTAAATAAGTTACACTTATTAAGGTGTTTTTACTGACTGCACTTCCAACTATTTCTTCCTTACATTCTTTAATATATGTTAAAAAAGTCTATACCACTAAAACCCTTGAAGATTCTAGATTTTAGTACTTGGTTGAGACTTTTTTTTAAGCCAATAGTTGTGTTGGGGGGAAAATTTTGCGAAATCTCTATCAACACCCATATTTATCCCCTCTGATATAATCTGCCTCAAAATCAGGAACTATAGATCATTAACTCATCTAAGATAATAAGAATTGTCCAATTAGTAATAATTTTAAATAAATTAATTTGATATTGTCAAAAATCTAGTTTTAGAAACCTTTTCGTGCCAGAAAAAACCTATAACTCTATAACCCATGAATGGTCTTGGTCT
Organism: Arma custos; assembly: GCA_037127475.1. Lineage (NCBI taxonomy): Eukaryota > Metazoa > Arthropoda > Insecta > Hemiptera > Pentatomidae > Arma > Arma custos. The sequence goes on from CM073762.1 coordinate 8,791,541, forward strand.
CAGTAGGTAATAGAGATAGTGCTGTTTCTATAACAAGTGTTGTGTTGGGTGGTTTGTTCGAGATGACACTCAACCACCGGGTTTTTACCTAATTAAGGGGAGGCTGGGTAAGGAGTGTCTCCTTACCCCGCTGTTAACACATTAAATAATTTATCTTTCACAGCCGAATTGGAACCAAGAGCCTTTGGAACAGCAAGTCCCTGGAAACACTCACTAAGAAAGGAAACTTTTTTTTACCAGTTATTGTCCTTTGACCATCCTCATGTTTCACTAGTCGCATATGGGCCTTAGAGATGTTTTCTGTGGGTAGTGCTTTGCTACATTTTCAGGTTGGAATGTTCTTTGTTTTTTGTATTTGCTTTGCTATTATTCTCTTTCTGTCCAGCAAATCCCGGACCTAGCGAAATATCAAAAGATATACAGTCCCTGCCCATATTAACGTGACCACTGGATAGATTCGTTCTTGGTACATTGCATAATCTTCTTGAATGCGTAATGATGTAAATCGAGTTTAATTATTAGTATTATCGGGAAGTTAGTTATCTGATAATAATATGAAATTGAAAAAAAAAGTTTCGAAAATAAATCTTTATTTTATTTTTTAATATTTTGTGGTGTCACCCTATATACACCCTATTTTAAATATTGATGAAAAAAACTATCAAAATAGTTAAAATATACGATACGAATAATTAATCAATAATAAACTTATCCGTATCCGACTTGTATTTAATGAAAAAGAAGCAATAAATCCCCAAAAATTTCAAACACAAATTATGCACGCCGTCACTCGTAAAACAAAATGGCTGTACTAAAACCAATGCTGCCATTACTAAAAAAAAATACTCTAAAAAACTTATAACAGTGTTGCCATTGCTTAAAACAGCAATTTATTAAGACACGCGAAAGTATATAAAAAAATTTTGGAAAAAACAAAAAGAAAATAATATTTCTAGGTGGTCACATTAATATGGCCAGGGACTGTATGTATTTATATATATATATATATATATATATATATATATATATATATATGTTACCTGTTTTTGGGACATATTTCCATTTGCTTGATTTAGTGTGAAAATGATGCTTAATATTATTATAAGACAGCCAAAATTGGCACCGAAATACTGAAGTTAGTCGAACTGTTAATTCCATGAGCAGAATTGTGAGTGAATTGTGGTCCCAGTTAGGAGGTCTTAGTCTTGTGAACGAGAAGAGATGGAAATGGCTTAGTCTGTTCGGGTGGAATAGATGGGATGGTGTGAGAATGGAGTCTCCGTACCATCTTAGTTCGATACCAACACATCAAACTTGTTTGGTGGGAAACAAGTTTGGTGTGTGTGAGGAGATGTATAGCTCATGTCCGAGATTGTTAGAGCAAGAGAAAATTTAAATTAATTACAAGGATAATGGCTCGCAGTCAAAATGATACACCAGGATTTTGATAGAAATCATTGAATAAATCTATCAGATAAATCGATTATAGAATTCCAAGAATGAGATTGTTCTTTCATGAAAAATTACATGGACACCCAAAACTCGTTGATAGAACAAATGGCCACGACTCTCATCCCTGGGAGCACGGGAAGAAGACTAAAAAGAAAATGGATGAAGGATCTAATACCAGAGGGAATTAAATCAAGCCACGGGAGAGGCACCGCTGGCTACTGTTCTTCTTCATGCCTCTCATGCCATTCTGTATTATTTTCCTATCAGCCAATCTGCTGATTGTCAATTATTTGTATTTGACAGATATAAACAGGTAAATAAATCGGGCTTTTAATGTTGTTGAGCTTGGTATCGACCGATTTTCTGAATAAGCGTTTAGGGTTGGGACTAAATTCCTAAATTAACAGGTTCTAGCTGATAAACGCCCGAGGCCTAGTTGGGAAGATATCGTTAAGAATAACCTAACTGATTTATTGAGTAGTCCCAGAAACTTTTAAGAACGGATTGCTGGAATATTATAATTATATATTTTTTTAACCTAAGACTTATGGTGTCTCTGTTTCTTCTCTTCCCAGTACTTCTTCATTTTCTCTCCAACGTCACTGATCATATGTCCACACTCTCTTTGGTCGAGGTTTCGGCTTGTCTTCTACATAGGTTGTCTGTCAGTAGCCTGAAGCGGTTCTTGTCTCATATTATTTCTCCTGTAATACCTAGTACGGTTGCTTAATTGCTTCCTTCGATTCACCTTTGGGATCCCGAGAGATGCTCCGGTGACCCGATATTACGAAGAATTGAAATGGCTCTACCCTTCCTACCGCCGTAAGTACGTCCTAGCATCTTTCCTTTACCAAGTTATCCAATCCCGTCGACCATCTTACATTTTAGATCTCCTTCAATTCAAAACCACAGACCTCTCCCGCAACAGCCGCTCTCGGCTCTCAGATCTATATACAGCATCCCACCGAACAGCAGCTTTTGACAGAGCTTTCCTTATCCGATCCTCCTCCCTTTGGAACTCTATACCTTCTTCCATCCGTCGTTCCAATAATCTTTCAAATCCCGTATATTCCAGCACCTATTATCCCTACAATTCCCAAAAAATCGAAAATAGTAGGGGATCAGTTTTTACTTAATGCTCTCTTTATTCGATGAATGAATGATGTTTTTTGATGTACATTTGTGGGTGTTATTATCTATATAATGTGTATATATGAGTGTGTGGAATTTAAACCACGTACATATGTATTATTAATGTCATATAGATAGATATTAAAAGAGACAAAAAGGGATGAAATGTAAATCTCTGCTAATATTGTTTAATTTTTTAATGTTTTTTTCTTGGTATAAATTTGATATAAATGTGACCATAAATTGTTTCTCTTATATAATTATTGTTAGCTTATTTTAATTTTTTTTTCTTTCTTTTCTAATCTGTTCTTAAAATACTGTTATGGTAGGTAATTCACATATTTTTTTTGTTCATTTTTGTATTCTTTCTCACTTATTAAATTAATTGTAATAATTAATTAAATGTAATTATTTTACACTCTAAGACATAATAGCTTACAATACCTGTATTGTTATTCTATAGGGACTTGTCCCAGAATAAATAAAGACATTATTATTATTATTATTTTATTTGCATCTTCCTTCACTGCTTCTATCCATCCTACGTTGTAAGTTTACGTACCATTCTATCCTCAGTTTGTTCAAAAATACGTGATCAAAAATTTTCTTTGTAATACGTGATTTCTTCCATGTTTTTATTCAAATATTCGTTTCTTCTTTCTTTAATCCATACATTTCCATTGTTTTTTCTCAGGCCCTAGATTTTTTCTTATTATTTTCTCCCTCTTTTTTCTAGTTCTCTTATTTGAATTTCTTCTTCAGTGTTAAGTGCTGTGATCCATATGTTGCTTGTATTCTGATAACTGTATTATAGTGTCTAATCTCTGCCTGGATTATTGTAGTGATTTCGCTTTATATTCTTCACTCATTCTCTATTTGTTGTGCTATTCAGTCCGTTGGCTTGGATCCATTCCTCAAGCGAATTATTTTCTTTTATATATATACAAGATTTTCAAACTCGGTACTCAAATGAAAATAAATTTATACAATTCCGTTTTAATGTTAAAGACAGAGAATATACATAGACCGCAAACTTGATTTGGAGAGATGATATAATGTTATATAAAACGTTGGAAAGAGGAAGGCACAACGTGCGAACGACAAGGCACAAGGCCCGCCTACAGCTGTTGGGATGGTGCCAGTTTTGGTTCACCGCAACACATCATACTCTCCCTCCATTCTAACCTCTGATATAATATATGATAGAATAATATCATATCATATTCGAATAACTATTCCAGTTTATAGTCATGTTATTTCTCGAATTATTAAATCAATGTAGTATTATTTATATCTAATAGTAAATAATAGAACGATATTGTTAATTAAATAACTTTTTTTTTAGATTATTTTATTGATATCTACAACTGTAATAATATTACAACAAATATGCTAATATGAACAAAGAACATGAAAAAAAAAACACTTGTGGAGAAACTACCCATTGATAGCACTCCAATAAAGTTCTATTGTAGAAGGTTTCGAGGCGATCTTCTTTTCAGACCCATCGGAGGGTTATCAGCAATATTATGGGAAGCAAGTTGAGAGACTAGCGTATTCAAGTGTGTATGGAGCTTTTCATGGAAGGATATGTATCTAGTTTGGGCCAAATCAGCAACATATAGGAAATTAAGATCATGATGGATGAGTTTGTTTCTGACATAATAAGGAGCATTGATGATTTTACGAAGGATTTTGGATTGTAAGGATTGGATACGAGATGAATTGGATGGTTTAGTAGAGCCCCAAAGCTCAACTCAGTATGTCCAAATATGTCTGATAACTGTCATGTAAATGAGTCTTTTGTAATTAATCGGGAGCTTAGAGCGTTAGTCCAGTAAATGTTGAATTAGGCGAAAACTTTGAGCAGTTTCTTGTATTTCAGTCTTGTATGAGGATGATTACATATTTGAAATCATTTAAAGTGGAGAGAAATATTATGTCGTTTCATATGAACATTTTTTTAAGAAACCTAAACATTTTTATTCGAAAAAATTACCCTAATTTTCTATATATTTTTCCCTAGGGGCTATCAAATTTTAAATTCCAGAACTGAAAGCTTAAGAGATAATAAAATAAAGTGATGGAAATGCGCTTTTAATCTTGAGAATCATTTTCTAAAATGTTTCCCTTAAGGAAGTTGTCAACATTTTTGAACATTTTGGAGATAAGTCTAACTAATAAGGTGGCTGTGGGAGGACTTCGTAACCCACCTCGTTTTGTTTCTTCATTGTCTGTCATTGTCGTGAAATATAAGGTTTGGTTACGTCGTGTTAGATAGATTAGAGGTCAATTTCCATTAAAAATGCAGGGTTTTTTTTTATAAAATTTTGTTGCATTATGCCAATAACCCTACAGTACATAGTGGATGTGATGGTTTCACCTCTGGGTAGAAAGGAGAAGTAAATTTTTGCATATCCAATTTTAAAATTAAAAAACCAATCTGTCACCAGCTAAAAATTTCTCAAACTAACGACGAATGATCCTTCCATAAACATAAACACCCTTCTACATTACGCAATGGTAATGTTTCTTACAGCTTGGTCACATCGTAAGATTGTTCCACCTCTGGGTGAAAAAAAAAAAAAGATACCTGAATTATTTGAGAATTAGTTATTTATTTATCCATTAATATGTGTAACAACCTGAAAACGCCTGAAACCAACTGAGAATGATCCATTCGTTACAACACCCTTCCCCGAACGCGGTGGTGATGTTTCTTGTAACTTGGGCTATAGTGTTTCTTCGTTGAAACTCATAAAAAATGAGTTGTATGTGGAACGTCTTGGTGGTAGGATGCTGTCTCATGTTTGGAGCCTGTTTGGGCTGTTGATCGTAGGGATATATTGCACCTTTTTCTTCGAGATGTGATTCACATAACCTTTTTTTTGTTTTTGTGTCTTGATAATGCCTGAATAGGTGAAACGTCGACCGGTAAGTGGGTGTATTACTGGAGAAATTTGAAACATAATGCTTTGCATTGTGGTTTTTCCAAATTGCATTAAAACTCATAAAATATAGGGTGGTTATCTGGATTTTAGGTTCTCTTCACATGGCCATCATTAAAATTCTTGATCATATTTCTGTTTTTTAATAATAACATCTTATTGCATAAGACCAAGCTACATCTTAATAAAACTCTGGCACGGCCCATACTTTAGTATGAGTGCTAGACAACTTCGAGAGCTGCTAATAAGGAACTACTGATTTTCGAAACCAAGATTCTCTGTTTTATTTTTGAGGCGTAAAGATTGATGATGAGTGGAAGCGACGCTCGTATCAACAATTGTTCAATAGCTACAAAGATCCTGATGTAGTAAGAATAATGATGTCAAGGCATTAGAGATCCAACGAAAAATACTCCTGACTATCCAGATTCTTGGAAAAAGAAAAAGGCCTAAGCTGTGGTGGTCAGATGGTGTGGCAGGTGATGCTCAAAGCATCTTCGGAGTTAAGAACTGGATGACGTCGGCACAAGACCGTGACGTTTTGTGGAGGCATAGCCTGTAAGTTTAACGGTAAAAAAATGAAAAAAAGTTAATACTAATTCAGTTATCAAGGAGACCGTCGAATATTTCATATTTCATTTCGATTTTTCATTTCATTCTTCTATAAGAGATCTACTAGTACTGTAACTACAACTTGGACTTCTTCAGCATCACACGCACGTCAATCTGCTTTGACGGATATCCTCTATTGAGGGGTCGCACTCTATGATCCCGGTGTGAACTATCGGCTATCGATCGGACAGCTTGTTGGTGGTGGAAGGTAAAGCAATTCTGTCCTCCTCTTCGAGCCATTGTGGACTGAACCATTGTTCCTGCTTCGGGAGGGGGAGGGATACGACCGTGGCTCTCTAAAACACGACCCATTGAAGCGGACCAATTTCACGCAGAGCCTGCAATTTCTCTTATTGCTACCGTATCTCTCTCTCACTCTCTCTACGGGCTCGTCGAAATTAAAAATCTGTTCCATTTGTGAGTTAATTGCACGTTGAAAATTCCGTTGGAAAAATGGAAATTCATACTTGCAGTGAATTGCGAACCCATGCTGTAATGAAATGAAAAAAAAATATTGTTACCTGCATTCTATTCTTAGAACTCATCTGGTAAGGGCTGTTCGGTAAACGAGGTACACCCAAAAACATCTTCGAACTATTAAAAATAATTGTCCTAAAGGCAGTAACCACTTGTCTTCAAGCGGTTAGCATAAAAACCAACTAACCCCAAGATCGCGGGTTCGCGTTCCTTCCGACAGATGGCTCTAGGACTTTTTAAAGAGAGTACAAAATCCTTGGTTATGCTGTTCTTCAGAAGGGAAGTTAAATGGAGGGTCTCGAGCCTGTACGATGTCAGGTACGCGTTAAAAATCCCTTTCCTAATTTAATCTGGATAGGCAAAATTTAGCTAGAGCTCCCAATGTAGCATCGTCCGATTAGCCATAGCAGCATAAAGTTATGTTAAATAAGCCAACAAATAAGGCACTTATAAGAATAATAACTACAATTTAAAACTAGACGCACCATTTCATCTTTTTAGTATTCGAGATGTTACAAAAAAAAAAATTGAAAAAAAAAACATTTATATGGAAGAAATAGTTGGGGGTGCAGTCAATAAAAACACCTTAATAAGTGTAACTTATTTATTGTGTGCCGACGTTTCGGTCTACAACGGCCATCTTCAGGGCTAAGAGAGAGAAAAAAACAGAAAATTTCTCTCTCTCTCTGTCTCTCTCTCTCTCTCTCTCTCTTAGCCCTGAAGATGGCCTACGTTGTAGGCCGAAACGTAGGCACGCAATAAATAAGTTACACTTATTAAGGTTTTTATTGACTGCACTAGACTCTTTTATTGACTAGAATCTAGAATCTAGTCAGACTAACTAAAAGAATGATTTATACATTCAGAGTTCATCTGGCTTCCGGTCCCACAGTTTCTCAATAGTAGCAATCTTCTGACTTATTGGGGAAAATCCGCTCTTTAAAGAGGCCAATTCCCGCTAGAGTAAACATTATCTGAACTCTCCTGTAAGATGCTGCGCCCTAGAGGAAATATTTGGCTAATTTCTTTCTATCCCGAGAGGACAATTTACAAAACCAGATAACTTCTGGTACACGATACTGACACGTTTACAGAAACTGCGCTTGTGAACTGATTTGGTTGCAACGTCTCGATCACTGATCACTGATGATTTTGTTCCCCTGACCGATACAATTTCTTAAACTAATTACAAATTTCATCTTTAGTTCACTACAAACTTATTAAGATTATTTCTACACAAACCCAAATCCCTTAGATCAGTATTAACGAAATTCTCCCACCTACGTCTCAGTCTAGCTGATTTCCAGTCGGTTTTTAAGGATTATTTTTTTTTTTTTATATATTAACACTTTATTGAAATATTACAATCTGCCACTTGTGGGCAATAAGTAATAGTGCTACGTAGCTTACAGTCATTCCATAACAAAACAATAATATAAACAAAATAAAATAAATAAATATATACATGCGGTAAAATAAATTAATTAATGCGGAAATGATAATAAAATAAAGTAAAAAATAAAAAATAAAAAAAATATAATAATAATAATAAAATAAAATAAATAATAATAATAATACTAATAATAAAAATAAATTAAAATGTACACATTCAAACCCTAAAGGATTATTTCTTTACTAAACCCAGCAACTTTATGAGTCCATCATAATCTTCGTGATCTGGAATATTAAAAACTGGGGGCATGTTTTTATTATTATAAATTAAAATTATAATCTACTAATGATGAAGATAAATTTGACCAGTGGCGCAAACAAAGATGTTTGATTGCGGTCACATGAATGAAACACTAAGAGTAAAGTAATGTGGTGCTTTAATGTGTCCGAAGTTCCTTTGTAGTGAGCCTTCATTAGAGGTGTGCTAACCAAGGCAGGGGAATTTCTCTCTCCCTCTCCCCCCCCCCCCCTATATATACACACACATATATATATATATATATATATATATATATATATATATATATTTATATATAGACACACACATATGAAACGTGCTTATATAGAATAAAATAATTTCTATCGGCATCGACTGTGGAACGGCTTAGCCTGTAAAAGCTGGGAGGTTTCATTTATTCATGAAGGTTTAAGATAAATTTCATTGGTTCAAAAGGCATGACGTCATTAGTGACCAAAGACGCCATTTACGCTTTCCTTTGACGTGAGTCCCTAGTTATAAATTTTTAAATGGTCGCACCTAACTAGAGGTAGTCATTAGATCCAACTCGCCGATCTCTTTCAAAAGGCCACTGTGAAGATTCTGTTTGTGGCCCGTGCAAGTTTAATAATCGTTATTTAAAACAAAAAGGGAGGCTATTAATAAATATTTTGGTTTACAAAAATTTTATAAGACATGAAGGTTTTTAACAGAGAAATTCGGAACACGGGAAATTCAATTACTTAATATTTTCTTTGCTTCAACCAGTAACCACTTAATTAGAGCCTTTTCAATACATAGTGCAGACTACTCTGTTTCCAGCAGCAGACAGAAGATTCAGCTAATATTGCGCTCAATCGCTATGTCTTTCACCACCAATTAAGAGTAGTCTCTTGATTGAGGCAAGAGCTGTAGACCTCACATTTTAAGACTTAAAATGCGTTACAATAATATTATAAAGATTTTCATTGTACAGATCTTTCAAAACACCTGTCTAAGAATCATAAAAACTATCCAATATATACCCAAATCACTACAATGCACAAAGAACTGAACATCCCAACAATCCAAAAATCCATACACCAACAGACCCTCAGATTTTTCACCTCATGCCAACTTTCAGACAACACACTCATACAAGAAATAGGAAATTATACAAAAACAACACCAAAATACAGACACAAACGAACAAAACACATACTATTATAAATAATATGCATGTATATGTTATACATAAATTTTGTCTTAAGTAAATCCTATGTACTCTCTTTTCTGTTGTTTTTTTTTAATTTTACGAACAACAAAAACATATTAATCAGTAACCGTTGTAATGTGAACTCATTTTCATTGTAAGGGATTATCCCACCAATGTTCTAACATTTGTATATATTTTAAAATTAAATAAAACAAAACAATTTTTATACTTTTTTGCTATCTAAACAATAAAAATAAATTTTAAAAACTTTCGTCTCTCAACTGAAACTGTAACTGGTAGGAGGCAATGGATTCTACACAAAATGAACCATCTCTGTTGACGTGTTGACAAGAGGGTGTGGTGCTCAAGTAATAAACCCATAATAAACTAAAAATAAAATTTGTAATTAGTAATCTCATCAGTGATCGAAACATTGCAACTCAATCTGTTCCATACTCAAGTACCGGAAGTGGTGAGGTTTTGTGAATTAATCCCAATGATAGAATGAAACTAGTTAATGGGTCCGTTAGGGCGCCGTTAATTAATTAATTAATTTAAACCAGCGGAAATTATCCTTTTTTAAAAGTATTAACTCTGAAGGTAGGAATCTTTCTGTTTACTGTAGTGACTATAATTGGCGACAAGAAATTAGGCGGCGCAAAGAAAATGCGGTGTTGCCAAATCGACCTACACTAGCGTACCAAGGGTGAAATCCAAATAACTGAAACCGGGAGAACTAGGCAACATTGCTAGCACATTGTTGTCAAATATTGGCAGTTTTGAGTAAAACCACGCCCACATTCTCGTTACAAGCGGCAACACCTCATTTTCTTTGAGCCGCCTAATTTCATGTCGTCGACTATAGGTGCTGGGTTTGGCCTGATGTAGTTTCTGTCGATGATAGTGTCTCCAAAGTATGACAATCACTTTTTTTTTTGTAAGATGGAATGGTGAATAATTTTTTTAATTGCAGTTATTGTTTTTACTAATGTCATTAGGATTATTATTATTGATGTTTGTCATAGTTTTATTTTTTTAAATATAGTTGTGTTTTGTTTTGAAGATGTTTTCGGGTTTTTCTTTCCCCTAGATGCCCTTCACTGTTCCTTGTTTCCTAACCAGCTCTTTTCAGGTGTCCAGGAGGTCCAAGAGCGGAATGCAGGTAACAAACCGAGGATATAAGTTAACAATAAGATTAAAATTATTTTTCCGAAACCTTCCTGCTATTGGAAACGGGATCGCCGCAGTTGCTGAGAATAGAGAGACCTCTGTATTATTAAATCTGAGGCTAAGTGGGGGGGGGGGCTAACAAAAGAGACTATATAGTAGTAGAGCCCCATTCGGCGCTATATATTTGCATGATCGCCCCCCCCTAAACCCCTAACTCCCTCAAACCCCAGCAGAGAAGGCGATAACTCGCTGGCAGAAGAGCCCACTTGACCCGAGGACTGTATTTAGGGAGGTTCGAATATTTAACTGACCCTCGACTCGGCGCCGCTGAGCTCTGTCCTGCCAACCGCAGGCTATCGTCTCACCCACCAAATTGTACTTTGATTGCGCCCTTATTTCTCTACGGACACTTCATCAGGATTTCCTTCGGCTTAGTATATTCCAGAATATTATTTTACGATGGATGGTAACTATTATGATATGGTTTTGATTGTGAGTTTACCGATTTACTAATTATTTAACTTAATACATTAATTAGACCAGTGACAATAGATCTTATTTAATTATGCTAACATGCCACAAATATGTAGCGTAGCATAGTCTTATGCCATTTACTTTACATTTTATAATATGGCAGCTTTGTATACTTTGACAAAGATTGGTTTTATTTCATCCACCTTTCATTTGCTATGTCATGCACATTACATCGTGTACTCCGAAATAGCTTATTTTTATGGCATCTACTTTACATATAAATAGATAGCATAACTTATTCTTATGTTATATACTTTACGTCTCATGCGATGACGTTTGGTTTTATTTCATTCACTTTACATCTTACAATATGACATAGCTTGATTTCATTTATTCCATTTTAAGTTTTATACCATACGGCACAGTTTGGTTTTATTTCTTACAGTTTGCATCTTATAACGCGACATGCCTTTGTTTTATTTCTTCCACTTTACGTCTCATACTAATTTATCGGACATTTGTTGTATTTCTTCCACTGTTTGTCTTATGCCATACGGCACAGTTTGGTTTTATTTCTTACAGTTTGCATCTTATAACGCGACATGCCTGTGTTTTATTTCTTCCACTTTATGTCTCATACTAATTTATCGGACATTTGTTGTATTTCTTCCACTGTTTGTCTTATGCCATACGGCACAGTTTGGTTTTATTTCTTACAGTTTGCATCTTATAACGCGACATGCCTGTGTTTTATTTCTTCCACTTTACGTCTCATACTAATTTATCGGAAATTTGTTGTATTTCTTCCACTGTTTGTCTTATGCCATACGGCACAGTTTGGTTTTATTTCTTACAGTTTGCATCTTATAACGCGACATGCCTGTGTTTTATTTCTTCCACTTTACGTCTCATACTAATTTATCGGACATTTGTTGCATTTCTTCCACTGTTTGTCTTATGCCATACGGCACAGTTTGGTTTTATTTCTTACAGTTTGCATCTTATAACGCGACATGCCTGTGTTTTATTTCTTCCACTTTACGTCTCATACTATTTTATCGGATTGAATGATAATAGTTGACCTTGATAATATATGTGGAAGAAAGTGGTCTGGGTAGAGGTCAATGAATTTCTCTTAGAAGTGGAGAAATTTTTATTAATTAGCCAACGTTTCGACCTACTTTGTAGGCCTTCTTCAGGGCTGTCGCGGGGAAACGTGGAGGAACCGGAGGCTCGATAGGTCCTACACAAGCTTAATTCGCATACTGTCTCCTATCCTGTTAAGATCTACATTACTGTCTCTGCCAAGTATTGACTCCCAGATCCTTCACGGGTAGTAGTAGTACAGGTCAGGAGGATTGTATCGCCAGTTCAGGCTTACATCAGGACATATTATCAGAAGTAAATTACATGTCATAAGACTAAGCTATGCTAAATATTTCTGTGTAAAACAGGACCCATACAAATAAGCTATTTCAGAGTACAGGATGTAATGTGGAGGAAATAAAATTAAACTATGTCTATGACTAAACCATGATACAATCCTGACCTGTACCACTACTACCCGTGAAGGATCTGGGGTTCAATACTTGGTAGAGACAGTACTGTTTAGGACATCAGATGTGCAAGAAGGTGATGTGTTCTAGATTACGCTCAAGAGACAGATTTTTCACTCTAATTTTTTTTTTTTAGTTTTCCAGTTCCGATTTATAGAGAGTGAGTGACCCCAGGAGGGTCCTAGATAGGACCCATCTCCGGTCGCTAACAGATTAAATATCATATGATACAATCACTTGAGAGTTATTTTACAGTATTTCAGAGACAAGGATTTTTTTTTAGTTTTCCAATTGCATTCTAATAATTTTGAAAATCTCTTTTTTAATGATATATTAAGCTACTATTTCTACACTCCCGGTGAATTAGTGGTTAAGTTAGATTTTGTCCAGAACCAGTTAACTGTGTCTAGAGTGGCAGAATGGTGTCGTACTTGTATTTTTTGGCTTGAATGGAGTAGAAATATAAGCAATAACTATTTTTCTAGCTAATACCTGACTTAGCCACTTATACACTACGAAAATAACAAGATTCCTTTTAACTAAGCACCTAAATGTAGAAAATCTGAATTGAGCACTTGTTCACCGGAGATGTAGATATAAGAAAAGTTAGAAAATATATCTAATATATTTATTTGCTCAAAAATATTTTATAAAAAGTAAATAATGTAAGTTTTAAATAATACAAGAAACACCAACTGATAAAGCGAGTAAAAGACTGAAGGAATAGTTCGGATTGTTGTCAGAGAAAACAACACATCTTAAAGAAAAGAACAGTTCCTGGATAAAGGAGCAGTTCTTAGAGAAAGGAGTAGTTTTTGATTCAAAGCAGAAAGAAAAGATTGAATAGTTTTCTTCAACTCTAACCAACTATTGTTCCGAACTGGTTACAATTGCCTTTGTTTAGTTCCCCCGTCCGCCACTAGTTTCGCTATTTTTTTTTCCAAAGACAACAGATGTATTTCTGTCAAATTGCTACTCAAAATAACAAAAACTATAGTAACTTTATTGAGTAGTTATTATGAATGTTTGATTAACCAATTATTGCTATTCTTAAACCAATTATATGAATAAAAAAAAAGTAATTGTGGAAAATTATTCGTGGATCCCTATATCTTTCATACTGAAAAACACTCAAGCATGTGCGCATCATTTTTTTGGGGTGACCTGTGGAATAATGGTTAGCATAACAAACTACTAAGCCCAAGATCGCGAGATCGTAGCCCGGCAAGTGGCCCTAGGATTTTTTAAAGGGAGTAAAAAATCAGTAGTTACGCCGTCCTCCGGAAGGGACGTTAAACGGGGTTCCCGAGCCTGTACGATGTCAGGCATTCGCCTGGATAGGCAAAATTTAGCTAGAGCTCCCAATGTAGCATCGTCCGATCAGTCATAGCAGCAAAAAAAAAAAAAAACCTGTACCACTACAACCCGTGAACGGGTCTGGGGTTCAGTAAAAGGTAGAGACTGTACTGTTTCATGGACAGCGGTTCTGCAAGGAGTTGATTTGTCCTAGGTCACGCTCAACCGCCAGATCCCCCCCCTTATATTGGGTACCCTATGTTTAGATTCTATATGATCCATCTCCTGCTGCATACAGACTAAATAAAAGTCTTACCCCCAGTGGGATTTGAGACATGTCTTCTCCGGACCTGACCGTTTCTCTGTCCCACGCCAGTTTCCCTATCTTTCGGCCAAACACGCCGATCATCCTTCCAGAAGTGTCTCGTGAACATCTTCCGGATCTCTTCCAGGAGTGCACTCCCTGCCCCCTCTCTAGGGCTTAAGACCCTTTTTATCCTACCCTCAAAAGAGGTCTCGCATTTAGGTTCAGGTCATTTTGGACTACTCTTATTGCATTCTCTAATGATAATCTAAGAATACGATGCCTAACAATAGCTTGGCCTCGTGTCTTCTACTTTACATTTCCTCTATCTTCAGCTTGGCGTTCGATTCGATATCTATTGGTTCTATTTCGAGATCTGAAGAAGAACCATATCTCAACAGAGCCCAATAATACTCCTTTTTATCTCGAGGACTGAATAACCGAAGCCTACAAAGGACTCCACTCATCGGCAGGAGAAAGGACCTGAAGAGCCATTCACCGCTGGAAGGTCCTTGTTAATTAAATTGGACTCTATACACAATACCAAATCCTGGATTCCTCCGGAGCCTACTCCATTATCCTTCCCTCTCCCTAACTCATATAACCCCCACCTCTTCTTTTATCCTATTTAAACGATTCCCTTTGAGAAGAACATTCGACGTTTGGATTGATTTCACAGATATTTTGAATATTTCAAACATTCGAGCACCGCGTTTCTAAAACACCTCTGAATAATTTAAGAGAAAACGTTTCACGTATCAAGGTACTTTCAGGGTTGAATAAACTTTCTAAAAATATATCCAAATTTTTTATATCTATTTTAAACGATGTATATTCGTGTATCAAAAATCGATTCTAGATGGAATTAAAATTCAAATA
Source organism: Arma custos (assembly GCA_037127475.1). Classification (NCBI taxonomy): domain Eukaryota; kingdom Metazoa; phylum Arthropoda; class Insecta; order Hemiptera; family Pentatomidae; genus Arma; species Arma custos. The sequence continues at coordinate 8,806,704 of CM073762.1, forward strand.
TGCGAGGTCTCCAGCTAGTCATATCAACAAACCAGTCATATTACCAATACAATCCGTGAAGGGTCTGGATTTCAGTACATGTTAGAGATTGTACTGTTTCTTGTGGAATGAGGTTATTTGTTCTACATCACTTGTGTTTCATCACTTAACACTGAGCAAAGAGTGACGTTTAACCCTATACGCCATTTAAATTTTATTATTAAATAACAATCATTCAAACCATTTAAAATACACTTTTTTAAGATACAAAAGGACTTATACTGCTTTCAAATAAAACATCTCAATTATTAAGAATAATAATTTTAAATATTCATGAAAGGAGTTACTTCTTGTCTGACACTGTTACTTGCAGGTAGAGCAAGCAAGGAGATTACATTTTTACATACTTCTTACATTCTCTTATGCAATTAATATTCTTTACACTAGTATAAAGTATTTTCTACCTATCAATATTAATACTGTATTTTCTAAAATATTTTTTATTTTCATTTTTATTTTATTTTATATAATTCGTTTCTAGATTTTTATAATTTTACAATTTTTATTTCTTCTTTTTTATTACCTATAATTTTTAGTGCGTAATACTTATCACTTTCTAATTTACCCATATCATTTCACATTCCTATTGTATATTCAGTTTTTATTTTTTATCTGTAATACCTTAATTTTTTAACTGTCAACACTTTCTGTTTTATTATTATTTTCTTCATGTTTTATTATTATTTTCTACATTTTAACCTCCATAATTACCTTACTGTACATCTTTATCAATTTTTTTTGCCTGTATTCACCTTCTTTTAGTTTATCTATATTTAAAATGTCTTAATATATTTGTACCGTTTTCTTAAATTGTCTGTATTTTGCATATAGCCCTGAAGAAGACCTACAAAGTAGGTCGAAACGTTGGCTATCAATAAAGATTTTCTGAAATTACTTGAGAATTTCATTCAGTGACCTCTACCCGGACCAATTTCTTCAACATATGGAGATTAGTTGTTTTAGATTTATCATTCGGTGAAAAGATTAACAACTTAGTAACATCTTGCTAAAAACTAGAAGACCTAAGTAGCTTTTCCAGATCATTCTATATTAAAGCCTACTCTGCATTGTGGATGAAACATCCCCTGCAAGACTTTTATGAATTTACTACACGTTGGAAACTAATAATAGTGAGATAAACCCATGATGGAAATGATTCGGGATTTTTATTGTAATGTTTTCCTATATTTATCTAACCTTTGTTAAAGATACCTAAAGAATATGACGCTGGGGAAGCTATGTTACTCAACCCTTCTCGTGTTAAATCTTCTGACGATGTCTTTGGGCCTCTTGCCAATGAAGGGGTCACGCCTCACCTTGTTGTCACTCCAGTACCGATTCCTTCTCCCCTTTTTACGTCCCCCCTATATTCCCCTACGTGCGGGTGATACATGCTGAACATTCTATAGTCAACTGTTTTTTTTCTTATTCATTGATCATCCTACTGTAAGAATTCTTTGTAAGTTTAAGATTAGACTACATGAATCTAATAGTTTCATATTAGACTATTATTATTTTCTATTTTTTAAAGAGAAAAGATAGGCCCTCGACCGGGATTTGAACCCGGAACCTTTGTCTCACCGTGACATCGCTCTGCCAATTGAGCAATCCAAGGCCCCTGCCGGTCGAGGACAAACCTTTTCTCTCATAGATCCTAAAGCCCAAGCAATTAATGCTCCCGCCATTTTTGCGATGAATACACTAGAACGAAGTTCTTTGAACATTAATTTTAATTTAGGATCTTATTGACTTACATTGTAAATTATTGTAAGTCAATAAGATCCTAAATTAAAATTAATGTTCAAAGAACTTCGTTCTAGTGTATTCATCGTAAAAATGGCGGGAGCACTGGGGCTTTAGGATCTAGGAGAGAAAAGGTTTGTCCTCGACCGGCAGGGGCCTTGGATAGCTCAATTGGCAGAGCGATGTCACGGTGAGACAAAGATTCCGGGTTCAAATCCCGGTCGAGGGCCTATCTTTTCTCTTTAAAAAATAAAAATATTTATAACTCATAAAAAATGACCAATAATTATAAAATATTATTATTTTCATCTTCGAGTTATGAACGGTGTAGAAGTGAACTATATAAATCAATAGAATCTCACTTATTTCGCTATAAATCGACCTACTCACTTAATCTGTATTCGTTGAACAGGAAACAAATATTGACTGTTTTTGCAAAATTTGGAAGCAGAGTTAACAAGCTAGAAGGATTTCAGGATGAAGAACGACCAGAGAAGTTTGGATGGTGCCAGTAACGCATGCGAGAATTGGAGACAGAGAAAACTACAGCAGAAGAAAGGTGTTAGAGCGTGATTAGTCTGAATAAAATATGAAATAATAAAATATATTAGAAAAATAGAGTCGGATTTTTTAAAAAGAATTAGGCCAGATACTGAAACATGTGGTTTAATAAATCTAAATACAAACTTAGTTTAAGCAATTTTATAAATCAAGAAAATAAAAAAATATATAGCTTATAGATATGTACAAAAGGAATAATGAGTCTGTACAGAAGAAAATGATTTGGAATAGTATTATGAAAGGGAACTATTAAATTAATTATTAATTCGAAATGAAGTCATATGAACATAACATTAACAAATATTAACGGTGGCGACAGGGCGATGGACTGTAGAGTCTTTATTTCTCAGGCGGCGAATTAAATATTGTCCCTGAGGGTGATGGTGAACGGTGAACAGCTCCTCTTACGAATTGGACTGACCATTAAAGCGAAGGACTCGTTTCTTTGGCTGCTAGTGTATCTGGTAACCAGGCGCTCTCTGCGGTATCATCAAGGGCGTATTTCTCGTGTCCGATGCTAGGCGATCTAGGGCTGAAGGCAGTGAAGGCTGGCGAGGTTAGCTTCAGTCGAGGAGAGCGGAGAGATGATACCAGTCTGAATCGGAAGAAACTTAAGCGCTAGACGATGGAGTGGTGGAGACAAGTAATCCCTGCGTCGTTAGCCAATGAACAACTTTGAACGAGACCGGGAGATTTAAATTTGAATTTATTATATTGATTCGCGACTGAACAAAAGGAAACTAGTGTTTTATCTTGATCCGAATTGGTCAATACAAAATTGAAATAAAAGAAGGAGAAACAAATTATTTTCATAAATATGATCAAAAAAGGTATCATCAATATACAAGCCATATTGAAGGAAAAAAAAAAGGAAAACAAAAAAACATGTTTTGTTTTCTTTAAACATTGTATTTCTCAATAAATTTACAAATAAAATTATTTTTTAAAACACAAAACCAATCCTTTAGCCTATTCTATGGTATTTCGGGAAACAATGCAGGTGCTACCGTTCCTGACATGTTTTCTTGCCAGAATAAATTTCCATTTTATTCCACAACATCCATATCTTGTACCCACCCAAACCGAACCGGTTTTCCTCTTAATAAACATCTTGCATGAATGGTGTCCATAATATGGGACCATGGCCTCGTCGATACTCAAGGTATTGTGAAAATTACCGAATTTTATCAATTGTTGATTCATATGGTCATTCTGGATTTTTCCTAGCTTATCTTCTGGTTTCAATTTACTGTTATCAACAATATGAAAATATCTTTTTAGTTCCTTGAACCTTGTCCTTGACATCACCGAAGGAACAAGTGATATATTGGTATCTTCAGCGGAAGACCAGTACAAATTTTCCTCAGGGAGATGGTGATAACCACTAAGTAATAACAGCCCAAAAAAATAGGCAATTTCTTTCCAATCAACCTCAATTTCAGCCTGTGCAGCATAGAGCATTGTCATTTTAGCTAGATGTTGCATATATTCTTTCGATATGTATTCAAGAAATAGATCGATTGGCTCTGAATTAGCAAGATAAGGGAATTTGTCATTTATATTTTCAAGAAGCTCGTTAGGAATAGAGTGAATATCACTGTTTTTAACCCATTTATGAGTTACAAATGAGGAGCTGATGGGGCTATATGGAGAGCCTGATATGGTGGCATTGATAAAAGAGAGCCAGAATTAGATGGATGGCACAGGAGAAGAGAATGCCAGACCACAGGATATCAAAAAGCATACTATAAGGGAAAACAACGCCAAACAAAGTAAAGGACGTTCTCGGATCAGATGGCGTGTGGAGGAGTACTTGAAACTGCTGGGTGGACAAGAATGGAAGAAGATAACGCAGGATCGAGAGGATGGTTGGCTGTGATGGTGGAGGTTTGGATTCTTGCAGTACCGTAGAGTCTAGTATAATATAATTATATATGGTTTAATTTGTAATGTGTACTACTATTAATTTATTAATTAATAAAGTAAAAATAATTAAATAAAATGTGGACGAATATATTACTTTATATTACTGGAACTATATTCATTACAAAAGAGACCCGACCTTCGACATACTTTTTATAGCATAGAGATCTCTGCTAGTTTAGTTTAGTTTACACTGGCAGTGCTCGTTACCGAGGCTGATCGATATGGCACTAGCTCAAGTACTAATGGCTGTCGCTGCCAAACGCTAGGCCTAGTCAATCATCTTGAAATCTAATTAGTCGATATATTCTGGAAATAAAATAATATAAATTAAAGTTAATGTTACCGGCTGCTTCTCTCTTTGACCTTATGGGAATCTGGGAAGGCCTGCCTGGGAAACAAGCTAAAAAACAAAACACTACTACATATATTAAAAAGTAATGATGCGCCGAACAGCTGATAATACTCTCCATCGAACTTATAACAATTATAAATACTTATAATAAAATATTCACAACTCATTTGTTTGGTGATCGAATCTTTACAACAAAAATTGTATTTGTCATAATTCAATTTATCATCGAATGAAACTACTATCTGGTTACAACTATGATCTGGTCTGAATACTGTAAAAAGAGAGATTCCTACCTTGAAAGCTCAATTTCCTTCTGATCAGATCACGACCCTTCTTGCCGGGAGTACAAGTCTTCAAAATCTTATTGGGAAAACTTCCCTAATTAAAAAGGTTCCCGCTGATTTTCGCTAGCGTAAACATTTTTAGTTCTCTCCCGTGAATACTACCGTGGTGCAGCACCATGGCGGACACATTTGGCTAATTTCTTTCTACCCAGAGGAAATTAATTTATAAAACCTTACCACTTCCGGTATACGTGTATTCCGAGCACCTGTTGATATGAGTCACTGGATATTGTTTCCACTATAAAAAAGATCACGATAGCTGGGACACGTCTAAAGAATGGAACGCGAAGCAGAGGTTGACCTAGACTGCAAGATGTTGAAGACAGCCTTCGACAGGGTGTCGAGGGATGGAGAACAGCAGCTAAAGATGGGTTTGAGTTAAGAAGAAATGTTTGGGATGCTTTAAGGTTCGAAGATAAGATTTAGATAGATAGACTACAAAAATTATTATTATAATTAATTATATGTTATAATTACTTTTATTACACTTATATATTCCAAATACAATGGTATTAGATCATTAACCCTTTTAAACTCGGTTCCCATTGAATTTTTTAATTTTTTTCTTAGTATTCCCTTTCTTATTTTTATATTTAAACATTTTATTGGTCATTACAAAAAAAAATTGTTTTGTACATTTTTTTTTTAATGTTCCCAATTGGGAACAATGGCTTGGTGAGGGGTCTAATCAATATATAAGTCATATTGAAGGAAAAAAAAGAAAAGAAAAAAACATGTTTTATTTTCTTTAAAAATTGTATTTCTCAATAAATTTACAAATAAAATTTTTTAAATCACAAACTCAATCCTTTGGCCTATTATATGGTATTTCGGGAAACAATGCAGGTGCTACCGTTCCTGACATGTTTTCTTGCCAGAATGAATTTCCATTTTATATGGGTATCCATTGGACGAGCACAATATCCATATCTTGAATCCAAACCGAATCGGTTTTCCTTTTAATAAACATCTTGCATGAATGGTGTCCATAATATGGGACCATGGCCTCGTCGATACTCAAGGTATTGTTAAAATTACCGAATTTTATCAATTATTGATTCATATGGTCATTCTGGATTTTTCCTAGCTTATCTTCTGGTTTCAATTTACTGTTATCAACAATATGAAAATATCTTTTTAGTTCCTTGAACCTTGCCCTTGACATCACCGAAGGAACAAGTGATATATTGGTATCTTCGACGGAAGACCAGTACAAATTTTCCCTCAATTTCAGCTCCATGCTGTGCAGCATAGAGCATTGTCATTTTAGCTAGATGTTGCATATATTCTTTCGATATGTATTCAAGAAATAAATCGATTGGCTCTGAATTAGCAAGATACGGGAATTTGTCATTTATATTTTCAAGAGACACGTTAGAAATAGAGTGAATATCACTGTTTTTAACCCATTTAGGAGTTACAAATTCTTTTTTATGTCGAGTAGTGCTTTTTCTTTTTCGCAGAAGAACAAGAGTCAGAAATTTCCTCTGCGTCACCAACTCTCCCATTATATGTTGTTATATCATTCGTGTTGTTTACAATTAGACATACCTCACCACAAACATCGTTTGGAATGAAAGGTTTCAATTTGTCTTCATCAATATCTTCCTCATCAGTTACTCGATCATTTTCTTCTGGGGGTAATTGGCAGATGTCTATTTCGTCAACATCAACAGCATTTTCAGCCAAACTATCCATTTGGTCTAAATAATGTAAATGGAAATACGCTAGAAGGTAGAAAAGATGCGTACAAGCCGACAGGTCATTGTTCCCACTTCGGAACAGCACAGTTAGACGACCGATAACAATTTACGAAATCAACTCAGTGTGATAAATTTAGTTTTAAATTTTTTGTGTTACATTCCTAATAATATATGAAAATTAATGAATTCATAATCGTAGTTTTTAAAAACTTAGCGGGAAAATGAGAAAAATTGACCGATTGCTACAAAAAACTACGATTCAAAAATTTGTGGGGTCGATTTCGGTCACTCTTATTAAAAAGAAAAAAATATTTTCATACAGTTTAATGTTTTATTTAATTGTTATTAAATTGATAATGCATTTGGTAAAGCAGAAATATTGCTAAAAAATTCTGAAATTTATGTTCCCAAATGGGAACAATGGTCAGTAAACGGTTAACCGTTAAGCTTTAACACGTAGAAAATCGACATAGTTAAGAATAATCATGGATAGCCTATTAGTAAAATTGAAACAAAAAACATTTTCATATCTGTTAAAACAAGATTTAATTTATGATCCCAACTAAATAACCTACATCAAGTTACTATACAATACATGTACCTTTTAGTCAAAACAACAATTAAGGTATTTAATAAGAAGAGAAGATTACAAATGAAATAGAGTATAAACAATAACATTGCAGGTGTAATGATATTCAGTATGTTTATTCTATCCAACTACAATTGCTTTATGTAAATAGAGACAGTATATATGTATATATGTAAATGTTATTGTGTATATACATAAACATATCTGGATTGACAGTGTTCATGTAAAATTCAATATGGGACGCCAGGGGGTGTCGACCATTCTCTCGAAAGGTCTCGCCGCAGTCGGTGACAGTTTCAATGGCTTTTCACACTTAAGCCCTACCTGGTTTTCCTTCTGATATAGAAAAAAACATATAAATACAATACAAATATAAATAATTAATATAAAATAATATAAAAACCATATAAAAGACATATGGAGTTGAACTTTGGGACTCTACTAAACCATACAATCATCTCGTATCCAAAATCCTTCGTAAAATCCTCAATGCTCCTTATTATGTCACAAACAAACTCATCCATCATGATCTTAATATCCAATATGTTGCTGATTTGGCCCAAACTAGATACCTATCCTTCCATGACAAGCTCCATACACACTTGAATCCGCTAGTCTCTCAACTTGCTTCCCATACTATTCCTGATAACCCTCCTCAAAGAAGATGCCCTCGAGACTACCATAGAACTATACTTGAGTGCTTCTCCAGTGTTTCTTCACAAGTGTTTTTTTCCATGTCATATTGTTCACATTAGAATATTAACTTGTAATATTATTATAGTTGTAAATATCGATAAATTAATCTATAAAAAATAAATTAAAAAAATCGTATCTTGTATATTTAGCTCTGAAGAAGACCTACAATGTGGGTCCATACATTAGATTTAAAATAAGCAGTTCTACCCTATTTAGGAGAGTTGTTTCTGAGCTTCACCCGAACCATTTTCTTTTACATAAACAGAGTAAACAACACAAGTCTACTGCTTGTACTTTGAATTTTAGAAATAATTATGAATCGGTATTAAAGGACCGAACGAAACTGTACTTATAGTTATTTTAATTATGTTTTGAATTGTTATATAATTAAATATTGATTAATTATACACCATTTGAATATAATAAGAGAACAATGATGGACAGAATGGCGTTACACGGTTTGGTAGTTGGCTAAGAGAACCCCCAACCAGTCACCGCAGTTCCAGTCAATTAGTTTCATGAAACTTAACTCATAAGGAACTTTAACCAACTTCGTTCATTAAGTCCCGCTCCACATCTGATACAAGTAATTCTTAAATAATGCTTATAACTAAATAGCCAGATAATAATAATGAATGTCTGTTAATTGGTACCATTCCCAGCTATAATGCGCTCCTTGAAACTTCTCAATAGAGGACTTTCATGCTATAATTGTAGCTTAGTTAGAGTTTCCTTTAATGAAGATGTTGAATACAACTTTAATGTCTTTATCCCCCCTCCAACCTAGAAATGGTAAAATATCGTGCATGAGGTAAAAAAAAAACTAGAAAAGAAGTAAGAAGAGATCGAAGCAACCTTGATAAGTCGAAATTTATTATAAAGAAAAGGAAGTCATACTTTATAAAGAGTAAAGAATAATTTTAATAATAAATATTCGTTTTTAAAGATTTTATTACTTAAATAATCAACGTTAACTAGACATTTATTGATATTTACAACATTATTACAATAATACAACAAGTTAATAGGCTAAGTGATATATAATGACATGAGATAATGAAAAGTAGAGAAACTACCCACTGGTAGTACTCAAATCAAAAGTTCAACTAAGAAGGTCACGTGACCACCTTCTTTTCAGACGCCTCGGCGGATTATCGGGAATTGAAGAGGAAGCTAGGTTTGAAACTAGAGGATTTGAGTGGGAATGAAGTTTGATATGAAAGGGTAGATACCGGGTTCGGGCCAAATCAGCAACAAAAGGGACATCGTTATGGATGACTTTATTCTTAACAAAATAAGGAGCATTGAGGATTTTACTAACGGTTTTGGATTGTAAGGATTGGATACGAGAGGAATTCGATGGCTTAGTGAAGCCCCAAAGCTCTACTCCGCAAGTCCAAATAGGTCGTATGATGATCATGTAGATGAGTCTTTTGTAGTTAATTGGGAGCTTAGAGCGTTTGTCAAGTAAGTGTTGAAGTAGCCTGAAACGTCAAGCGGTTTCTTGTTTTTTCAGACTTGTATAAGGATTCCAGGTTAATCATTTGTCTATATGCAACCTAAGTATCGGATCTGTTCTATAGGCACCAGAGGGATATTATTAAAGGATACTGAAGGGAAGGAAGTCATTGGTTTACGACGTAAGGTAAAAGTGATTTGATGTGATTTTGTCAATTATATTCAATAATTACTCAATTGCATCCAAGTATCAGTCTCGCCAAGTCGACGAGACAATAACGAATGGCATCCCTTGTGGTGCCAACTTTCTAGTTATAAAAGTTAAAATGTTTTAATTAATATAATATATACTTATATATCAATTAAAAAATATACTTAGTATCAATTAAGTACTTGTAACATAAAAAAATCTTTAGTTATTGCGTCCTTGGGAGAAGTAATAAAATAGTCGCGAGCCTGTCCTATGGCAGGCACTTTAACAGTTGTTATGCCCGGATAGGCAAAATTTAGAGGTATCACCTTAGCATCATCCGATTTGACATAAAACGTCAAATGAAAATAAACAAGTAATATTGATATGCTTCTTATTGAATTCTGAATGATAATTTGATTAAAACTTTGCACATTTGATTTATATTATTTTTATGTAATTCACCATTTATAGTGAAATTATATCTTGGTTATTGATTATCATTCGGTATTTATCTCTTTTCTTGTTACAATATTACCTTTTGCTTTAAATGATGTATGATTTGTTTTTTGCAATGGTAGCAGTATTGTAAATATTGAAGAGTTTTAGTAATATAATAATTATTTTCAATAATTACTCAATAGCATCTCAGTATGAACAAGATGTTACAATCTTCCTAAAATACATAACACACAGCAGTTATTTAAACCAGATATTCTGTACAGAGTTTGAGTAAAAGGCTAGAAACAATTATATGCGTTGTGGATCAAATCAAAATCAAAAATAACTTTATTTGTCTAACACTTTGCCGCATTTTATTCTCAAGGTTATAGTCTGGTTCTGAACCTGAAACTTGGGAGCATAAAGCATTGAGTTATTCGTTTTTTGATCCTTAACGCCTCAAATATAGTTTTTATCCAATTTATAGTAAGTAATTTTTTTATTTCTTCGGTAGAGTGTGACACACTACAGTCCCTAGCCATATTAATGTGACCACCAAGAAAGATTATTTTCGTTTTATTTTTTCCTAATTTTTTTATATACTTTCGCGTGTCTTATGTTTTAAGTAATGGCAACACTGTTATAAGTGTCTTAAAGTATTTTTTTTAAGTAATGACAGCATTGGTTTTAGTACAGCCATTTTGTTTTACGAGTGACGACGTGCATAATTTGTGTTTGAAATTTTTTGTGGATTTATTGTTTCTTTTTCATTAAATACAAGTCGGATTCGGTAAGTTTATTATTGATTTATTATTTGTATCATATATTTTAACTATTTTGATAGTTTTTTTTAATCAATATGTAAAATAGGGTGTAAATAGAGTGGCACCGCAAAATATTTAAAAAAAATAAAGATTTATTTTCGAAACTATTTTTTCCAATTTCATATTATTATCAGATAACTAACTTACCCATAAAACCAATATTTAAACTCGATTTATATTGTAGATTTGTATGCGTAATACAAAAATATGATGCAAACATGTAACAAGAACGAATCTATCCAGTGGTCACATTAATATGGCCAGGGACTGTAGTGTGTCTCACTCTACCGAAGAAATAAAAATTACCTTACTATTAATTGGATAAAAACTATATTTGAGGCGTTAAGGAACAAAAAACGAATAACTCAATGCTGTATGTTCCCAAATTTCAGGTTCAGAAGCAGACTATAACCTCGAGAATAAAATGCGGCAAAGTGTTAGACAAATAAATTTATTTTTGATTTTGATCCACAACGCCTCATATAATTGTTTCTATCCTTTTACTCAAACTCTATACAGAATATCTTATTTAAATAACTGTTGAGTGTTATGTATTTTAAGAAGATTGTAACATCATGTTCATACTGAGATGCTATTGAGTAATTATTGAAAATAATTATTATATTACTAAAACTCTTCAATATTTACCTTGAAGTTCTACTAACCATTATACCCCTGGCTTGATACTGAACAGAGACTAGCAGTTATTTACTTAATTACCAGCCATGTATCGCCTATTCACTTTATAAGTAATGAGAAGACATGGCACCTTATTAATTTTTATAATCTAGCCTTCATAAATCCTCTCACTTTATCAGCCCGAACAGAGGCTTAACAAGGAGCACATTGTATTCCGAATAATTTCGGTAAATTTTAAAGGTGGAAGTGTGTTATTGTTGTTGAGCCAGAGAGGAAAAAAGGGGAACAATGCCTAATTACGGCCATTTTCGAAAGGAAGAGGAAAGTACTTTGTAGCTTTAGCCCGTAATGTTATAATGGGCTCGCAATTAACAACCAACAACACTATGGGTCTATATCCTCCCTTGGGGACTAGTGGGTAATCGCTCCGTGCTGTTGTTGCTGGGCCCTTTCATCATCAATTACCTCCCCTTTGGTCCTAACCGCAGAGTTCGGTTAACTGGGTGGTTTTTTTTAATGAGGAGTTTGGTTAATAAGGAGGATTCCTGGCTCTGAGATGAATAGAATAAGGAGAATGGGAATTATTAATATGACTTCTCCCAACGCATTTCCATAGCTCTCCTTCGTTCTCCTTCGCATTAAATTCTAACGAAACAGCGGAGTGACTAGGGATTTGAAATTCAGATACCCCCCCACCGTCGGAGTTTAATAATGCGTCATGACAATTTTGAAAAATAATCATTCTCTCATCTTTATTTTATGTCCTTTGGAGTGGAAGTGAATTTCGTTAGTAGGTAAAACGGCAGGTTATTATATTTCCTATTGTATATTTTTCTTTGTTTGCTATTTAATAATAATAATAATAATAATGATAATATAGTCTTTATTTATTCTGGGACAAGTCCCTTTAGAATAATAATACAAGTATTAATAAATCAGCTATTATGTCTTAGAGTAGAATGTAATTATATCTAATTAATTATTACAATTCAATTTGAGAGGAATGGCTCAGTGGTAGAGCACTGGGTTGCCCTGCCGGAAATCTTGGTTCAAATCCCGCCGCGGGCAAGACTTTTATTTATTCTGTTTGCGGCCGGATGTGGATCATATAGGATCTAGGACCCTCCTGGGGCTCATCCAGACTCTATATAATATTATTATCATGGCGGTTGAGCGTGACCTTGGACAAGTCACCTCCTTGCAGAACCGTTGTCCGTGAAACAGTACAGTCTCTATACTGTACTTAGCCCTAGCCCCTTTCACAGGTTGTAGTGGTTAATGTTTTTATTTTTTTACAATTCAATTAATAAATGAGAACTAAATTGGGAGTTACATCCACTATTAATATTTAAAAACATATTAAAAGAACGAACAGCAATAGAAAAAAGATAAAATAATTACAGAGAGAGAAAAATGTGATATTTACATATTTATACAAATTTTATGAAAAGCAATACAACAACCAAACAATGAAAGAAAAATACGAACCATGCTAATATTATAGAATTTTTAAAACGATGTAACTGAAGGCTTGGCGATTGTTGAAATGTTTAAAGTTGGATTTTCTCTCTGAGCCAAAAGATAATTTAACGAAAATAGAGCCAAAAACTCAAAAAGAAACACTATTATTTATTATAATGCAATTGGGTAAAACCACAATGCAAAGCCTTATGTTTCAAAAATACACTCACTTACCAGTCGACGTTTCGCCTATTCAGGCATTATCAAGACACAAAAACAAAAAAGGGTTATGTGAATCACATAAAATCGTTAGGATGTATTGCACCTTTTTCTTCGAGATGTGATTCACATAACCCTTTTTTGTTTTTGTGTCTTGATAATGCCTGAATAGGCGAAACGTCGACTGGTCAGTGGGTGTATTTTTGAAACATAAGGCTTAGTATTGTGGTTTTTCCCAATTGCATTATAATAATTTAACGAATATAAGAAAAATATTGAGAATTGAAAGAAAAAACATTATATTTACAGTCAAGAAAAATATATATGTACCAATATATTTATTTGACACGAAACAGCGAAGGACTACGCGACCATGTGCAGGTACTTATTTGCGGGTACTTGGCGCCTTACAAATCACCTACTTTCGCAACAATTATCCGAGAAACAGTACAAATCTCTACCACGTACTGAACGCAAGTTCTTTCGTTGGTTGTAATGGTGCAGAATTTTTTAAAAAGTCCTTAAGGGTGTAGGCTCCACTTGTATGATTACAGCTGTACGATATATGGAGGAGTCTCTGGGGCTCTGAAGGCAGGAATATAACGCATGATGGATTGCTTTGTACTATTCATCTTCAGGTTCTCCAGGGACGGCTTTATCTTCCGATTTTATGAGTTGAGGTAGATCGAAAGTACTTCCTCGCATCCTTTCTCTACCGAGTTATTCTATCATAGATCTTCGGCATCTATCAATTTAAATCCTTTGTCTATTCCCACCATATCCGTTTTCTTAGGATTATGCAATATATAATTAGCAGCTATCGACAGATCTTTCCTTATCTGACCCTCAGGTATATGGAGTTCTATAGTTCACATGCTAAACACATAGTTAATAAGTCACCAACAAGAAACACCACCCCCCTCCACCAAGGCATCAATGCTAACCCGACTGAGGTACAGGGAATTTTACAGGACAATAGTTGGGAATATTTACACAAAACGGCTGGCAAATAAATAATACTCAGAACAAGCATAAAAAACAACTCATATATATGATTATATACGGGGGGTTCCCCTTTCCATTTTTTCAATTATTTAATTGATTATCACTCGAAATCCCATTGCTGTATAATTTTTTTTTTTGTATAAATTGGTTCGAAATGTATACAAAAAATATGAGATGAAAATAGTTGACTGGATGATCTAATGTAAAGGTGATAGTTGGGGGGTGCAGTCAATAAGAACACAGAATAAGTAATAAACTTATAATTATGTGCCGACGTTTCGACCTACAGTGTAGGTCATCTTCAGGGCTAGGCCCCGTTTATTGTTCTTCATGTTAATGCATGAAACGTCGGCACATAATTATAAGTTTATTACTTATTCAGTGTTCTTTCTGACTGCACCCCCCAACTATCACCTTTACATATACAAAAAATAGATGAGATGAAATGAATTTTTGGATTAAAGGTTTTTTTTTTTTAAACCCAAAGAAAAAGAAACTGTATACTGACTTAAAAGTTTATTAGACGCCGGAAACATTTTTTATATATTAGAGAGATTGATTTTTATAAAATAACTATTTCAGTTTATGTACTCTATTTAATATTTGCTACGTTATTATTATTTATAATTGTAGACTATTGAATATGAAAATAATTAATTTTTGAGAAGAGGCAATAAAATATTACATGTGATGGCGATCACTAAAAACTTTTTTATATAGTAAACATATAAATGGCAATTTTTTTGGCGAAAATGGCCGCCTAAGAACAACGCGTATATCATTTCGTGACTTTCCTATCAGCCCATATTTTCTTCATCTTCACACTGATCTCTTTCCATCGCTCGTCTTTCCTTATTTTTCCCTCTTTCCTCTTATTTTCCTCTACAAGGTCTTTAATGTACTTCCTTATTATTTCCCTGTCTGTCTTCTTGGTTATTCTGTAAAACCAATTCTTGTTATTTATTTTTTCATCTGACTGAGATATTCTCTGTGGTTGCTTTATTAAATCACTCTTTTGAATATCTGTTTCTTCAAGTTGTTTTCAATCGTTCTTTTCATGCTCTTGAAAAAATATCTAATTTACCTTACTTCTGTTTCCATGCACTCATTTCTGTGCCAGTATTCTCCTCCTGCTTTTATCGTCCGTAGATATGTGTTTTTTTTTTTTTCTACAGAGGTAGGTGGAAATCTTCAAAAGACACGGATAGGCCCGTACCTATCCGTAGTGTGGGATTTTTACCCACTAAAACCACCTCCCTACACCTGTTTTCCACCCTCCACGGGACCACCGTTAGGCATTACTTCATGGAGGGGGAGTGGCTGCGTGCCGTCTCATTGTGCTAGGCTACCTCTGCTCTAGGCACGCCTCTCCTTCTCTTCCTTCCTCAGCTTCTTGATGACCTCTGCGGCCAGGCGTTGGCCAGCTGTCCAGTACTCCTGTGAAAGCAGCATCAGGCTAACGATATTGTCGGCTGTCTCTCCTGAGCCATAGACTCCTTGAAAATCATTCCGTTCTTCTTGAAAACGGAGACAGCTGAAGAATACATGTTCCACCGTCTCCTCTATTGTTGGGCAGCTTGGATATGTGTGTGTTTGTGTGTGTGTGTGTGTACACACACTCATGTTTTTTTACTATTATCAGGTATTTTGATTTAAGCTTTTCTATTTATGCATTAGTAGATTGATGGGGTGTGCTTTTTATTTTCCTTTGTATTATTCTTCTAATGCCCTCATGATATCAAAATATTGGCTGGAATTTTAGTTATTGGATTTTCTGGAATTTTTCACTCATGTCTTATTTTGTCGGAGCTATGGTTTACGAAGGACTTTGGCATCCTTGACAATGCCTCTATTTCAGACGATCTTCTGCCGCTCATCTCCATGATCTCACTCTCAGGATCCTAAGGTCTGCTTCCGCATCGTCCAGCCTTCGAAGTCTACACCTGTCTTTCTCCCTCCAAAATCTGGTTTGGTAGCCTATCTCTATTTTTTCTATGCACTTGGCACAACTTTCTTATTCTTCCTTTTTAAATACAAGAAACTGTGCCAGATTCTTCATGTAGTTCTTTATTCGAACACCCGGAGGATTGTTAAATTTCAGCCCGACGTTCTTAACACCATCCGGATATCCCTCGAGCTCTTTGATGCTCTTTTCAGTCTCCTTGGAATCCACGTACTGAACATTTTCAGCTCTTAATGGATACGCGATTACTCTTTTTCTCATTGCATCTGTAATTATCTTTAGTTGCGTAGAGGGTACCTGGTTTTTGCGTCGTCTACAATGGTCTTCTGCTTTGATCAGCCCCAAAATGTTTATCAATATCTTTCTCTGCATGATTTCTTGATCACGCATCAACATTGTCTTGTTCAGGATCGAACATTCTGCCTCATACTGCTGTGGGCGGATTACTGTTGAGTGGTGCCTATGGACTATGGATTGTTGATTATTTATTTAATGTGCTGCTATGGCTTAACGGACGATGATAAAATCCTTAATTTTACAGATCTGGGCTTAATTAGGATAGGTGATTTTAACGAGTACTTGACATTGTACAGGCCGTTTAAGGTACCTTCCGAAGGACGACCTAAACAAGGATTTTTTACTCCTTTTTAAGTCATATGTTAATAAATAAATATAATATTAATATTAATAAATAAATATACCACCGGTATATTTCAACCATGTAACTATTATTTGCAAACAAGTTTTACTTTTATCATAATTTATTCTTCCTAAGGAAATTTAACCTCAGTGTTTAGTTTATTGTTATATTTGACCATGTTTAAACAGGACCTGATTATCAAAAGCAAACATTAAACAAGTTGGCCTCGCGATACTTTGGCTATCTCATGCATTATTCATCGGCCTAAAGATGATTAAGGCAGTTTGCACGGTGTAAACTCGTTGTAGTTGTAGCACTGATAAGTCTCAAGGCTAACAATTAAAACTGCCGAAAGCCTAAAGCCCCTTAACCCCACGGGGGGGGGGGGCGAATCCATTAAACAGTTTACTATCAGCGCAGGAACCCACGGCACTACACAGCAGCTGTCGTACTCGGGCAACACTGATTTATACTCGGCGGCGCTAGGCTGGAGGTTCACCGGTCTCGTAAATCTTCACTTCCAGCCAATGAGCGAATTACATTGTTCCAGGCGATAAGTTAAGTGTGCACGGTGCGTGCTGGAGCGACAATTCGATCCTGGTGTAACAAGCATTAAAAAAAAAATTGTAAAAAAAAAATAAATGTTCTGCTATATATACTGCCATCTCAAACACAAATATCACCTTAAGCGATTTTCTGTAGGGGATAAAATTATGGATTCGCGTCAACGCTTGTTATTTAAAAAAAAATAATTTATTCATTAAAATTTACAAATATATTATATATAACATTACAACAAATAAATATAATGAATGATTCATAATAGAATGAATTACTTGCAAATTAGGGAATAAAAATCTTAGAATTGTAGGCCATCTTATTTTCACTAGCCTCGTATGATTATCGGGAATTATTGAGGTAGCTAGGTTTGGAACCATTGGGTATGAGTGGATTACAATTATCATGAAAGGATTGATATCAAGCTCCGTCTTATTTTAGATATTTTTACAAGACCTTTAATTCAGAGCGTCATCTGAAGAATTAATAATTAAATTTTAAGGCAAAGTATGCTAAAAGAAAATTGTAAACATTAAAATTTTAAGATATTGCTTTATATCCTGGCATAAAATATTATTGATACTTACATAAACAGTCTTTACTGCTAATAGGTTCTGTAACAAAATGTTTTCTCAGAAATGTTCCTCTTTACAAGTCGTTTTATTTACAAAGATCGTTCTTACATTTTTTAGCATTAATGAGCACAAAAACCTGTACCACTACAACCCGTGAACGGATCCGGGGTTAAGTACATGGTAGAGACTGTATTGTTTCATGGACAACACTTCTGCAAGGAGATGACTTGTCCTAGGTCACGCTCAACCACCAGATTATTCCCCCTTATTTTGGGTACCCTATTTTTATAACATTTTATAGAGGCTGGGTGAGCCCCAGGAGGGTCCTAGATCCTATATGATCATCTCCAGTCGCAGACTAAATAAAAGTCTTGGCCTGCAGCAGGATTTTAACCAGGATTTCCGGCATGGCAACTCAGTGCTCTACCACTGAACCACTCCGCTCCCTTTTCTTGTATACATTTCAAAAATGTTATTATTTAGTCGTGTAAATATTTCGAAGGGGGAGCAAACTCAATGTATAAGGTAATTATTTAATTTAATTTTTATTTTATTGTATATTAATATGCAATATGTATGTATTAATATAATATGTATATATTAATTTTAATTATTTAATTTGACAGCATCCATAAATATGGATCTCGAGGGTTCTGCTGACGCTACTGAGACTCACCCAACCTCCATAAAGTGGGTACCCATGACGGTTGAGCTTAATATTGGACAACCACCACTCTATTAATATTTATATATTAAGAAATAATATAAAAGAGATCAGGGTAGCTCATTTTATTTAATCTGTTAACAACCGGGGATGGAAACCTTAAGATCTCTCGATCCTTGTGGGACTCACCCAATCTCTATAAAGTATATAATAGGAAGAAACCTGCACAGCCGTTGTCTTAGAAACAGTACAGTCTCTACTTCGTACATAAACTAAGGCTCTCCATGGGTTGAATGGTATAGAATGTTCTATTTTTCTTTCTTTTTTCGTTTTTCTTATTTTCTCAATTTTTTTCTTACAATTTATTTCTAATTAAAAATAATCAAAGAAGGAGCTGGTAAATACAGTTGAAGACTGAAAATTAATCTGAATTTATACCTATTGGGTTTTGATGATAGTTTTCTCATGCTTCAGCACGATATAAAAGAATTTTAAAATTATCCATCACATTGCATTACGTAGGACATTAGTGGTCGTCTTCGTACAATTCATCTTCCTGCTCAACCGTTGACTTAGGAACTGTACAGTCATTGTCATGTACACAACTAGACCTCTCGTGGATTATGGTGATACTTTTTTTTTTTTATTTGATACTTGAGAGCGTTTTTATATACATTTTTATGGTTAATTAATTACAGAATTTTTGTTCTTCCTCTGATGATTTTGTTCAGAAATGTCAACAATAAAATGAGAGCAATCTGAGATTACGGCTTGAAAAGCGAGAGGAGAAAGACAAAGAAGAGAATTAGTCTGAGCCGTTCAAGCTTTGTTTTAAATGACACCTTATTACGAGATCTCACAGCCAGCCCCTTTTCAACTGTCGTGGATATCGTTGGAGAACTTGCCGTCACTTTGTAGTGATTCTCTTTGTTTCAGTTCACCGTCCATATAAAAGAGATTATATGGTGTTTTTTATCGTATTGAATTCCATGGATTTGGGGAGGATATGCTCTCATCTCTTTTCTATCTTCTTTTTACTTTTATACTTTTTCAATTTATTTGTCTTTCAGATTCCTAGAACCAAATCCACATCCCGGAATTCAAAACTCAAGGGAGTCCAGTACCACTACAACCCGTAATGGGGTCTGAGGTTCAGTCAATGGTTGATGCTATACAGACAACGATTGTGCAGGGAGGTGATTTTCCTAGATAACGCTTAACCGTTTTTCCTCTTATTTGGGATCCCCACATTATAGAGGCTAGGTTAGTCCCAGGAGGGTACTAGATCCCATATGATCCATCTCCGGCAGCAAACAGACTAAATAAAAGTTTTGCCGGGATATGATGAAAATGGATTACAGTTTGTGATGTAAGGATTGATATCGGGTTCTGTCTAATTTTCGATATTTTTCCAAGTCCTCTAATTTAGATCGTCATATGAAAAATTAATAATTAAATTTTAAGGCAAAGTATGCTAAAAGAAAATTGTAACCATTAAAATTTTAAGATATTGCTTTATATCCAGGCATAAAATACTATCTATACTTACATAAACAGACTTTACTGCTAATAGGTTCTGTAACAAAATGTTTTCTCAGAAATGTTCTTGACAAGCCGTTTTATTTACAAAAATCGTTCTTACATTTTTTAGCATTAATGAGCAAATTTATTACAAATGAGGTTACTAAGTATTTTCAACAACAACATGCTCTATTACTGAGCCACTCCGCTCCCTAAATCTCAAGGTTATGTAAAAATATATTATTGATTTAAATTTGTTTTGTCAATTTTGAAGGTGTCCAGCAGAACTACCTTTTGGGCCAATTTAAATTTTTCCGAATCGAGGCCAAGGTCTTTTGTATCCTCTCTTGTGATTTTCAATATGAAGCCATTCGACGAAATGCCTGTAGGAGTTGCAAGCACTTTTTTCAAATGTTAAAGTGATTTGATTTAACCCTCCTGGGGCTCATCTCGCCTCTATAAAGTGGGTTCCCAAAATAAGGCGGAAAAATCTGGCGGTTGAGTTTGATCTAGGAAAAATCACTTCCCTGCACAACCGTTGTACATGAAACAGTACAGTACCTACCATGTACTGAGCCACAGACCCTTCACGGGTTGTAGTGGTACAGATTTTTTTAATAGATTTTTTTACAGAAAAAACTTCTTATTGAATTTTCTATAATCATTTTGCAATTCTTCATAAGGGCATGGAGGATCAGTATATAGTTAACACTTGGCTTGATTTGACAATAATATTCAATTAATTTAATACCATTTATTAACCAATCAAATAATAATAATATCACTAGATAACAATATAATGATAATAATAGGGGGGTAATTGAGTGCTTAAGGTATTCAGATAATGATCTCAAGGTATCTAGTTTGAGAACGGCTAAGGCAGATAAATTACCTAATCTTTTATTAGCCTCTAAATGACCCAGTGGAGTCTTGAAGATCACCCAGATTTTGCAAATTAAGTACTTTTATATGAGATCAATTGTGATCTCAGGCAAATCAGTTCTATCCACAACCGTTGATTATAAGTAGCTTTCAAGGTTTTAAGGTACAGGTTATATTTTTAGAATATTTATTTTAATAAATTAGAGAATTTTTTTCTATTTTCTTTTATTTTAATAATATTCAAACATTTCTACAACTGTATAGCTTCTCCTTCACACGGACCATTTTTTTTTTAAAGTAATTTCAACTCTATTGGAAGTTTCTGGTACTTCCTAATTATTTTGGTTTATAAGTGTTTTTTTTAAATCTAATTTAATTATATAATAGGGTAATATTTCTGGTCGCTATTCTTATTACAAGGATTTGGTAGCTCAGTGGTAGAGCAATGAATTGGCGTGCTGAATGTCCGGGGTTCAAATCCGGTAGTGGCAGATAATTTATTTAACTGTTAACTGCCTGAGATGGACCTTGTGAGATCTGTAGAGACTCTCGAGGTTCTCTCACATGGCGGTTGAGCGTGATCTTGGACAGATCACCTCCTTGCAAAATAATTGTTAGAAACAGTAATCTCTACCACGTTTTGACCTTTTCATGGTTTGCACTGGTACAGGTTCTTTTTATAATAATAATAATAACATTTATTTGTTCATAAAATATAATAAACATATACAAACACTTTCTATTTTTTTCTATAACTATTCAGGTACGAACAAAATCAACCTTTAGTTGAGGTTTTAAGTTCTATTGTTCTACTTCTATTCTTCTTATCACTCTTGCAACCACACTAAATAATATACCTGTCCCATTCTTCATCTCCTTGCCCAGTCTATCGGTGGATGCCCTCTCTTCCTTGCGTGCTCTCTTGGGTACCAATCCATAAGCTACCTGATCCATGTTACAGCATAATACTGGCATAATTGATTTTAAGTGGTCCTCAAATTTCCATGTTATTAAGTTTTCTGATTTAATTTGGTCGGATGTCTATTTGCATTTTTAGTTTTTAATGTGGTGAAGATCTGACATGTCCATTTGTTCTGGGGATTTTTTTTTCAAATAAGCTGTTCATAATATAAAAACCATTTGCTTCAACAAACTCAATAAGCCTTTCACCTCTATTATTTATTTCTCCTATTCTGAATTTGCCTATGCATTTTGATTTAACTTCACTACCAATTTTTGAATTTAAATTTCCGATCAATACTAGTTGATTATACTTTCCTTCATCTATAGCTATTTGTAGGTTTAAATAAAATTCTTCAACCTCACTATCTTCAGCGTCAGTAGTATACTTAGTGTAATAAAAATGAAAAACTTTTGAATAATATAATGTAATAATGAATAATAATGTATCATTAATGTACATCTGAGGAATATTTACTGATTAAACTGTCATTTTTTCCTTATTTATAAAATTTTTTAAAAAGCAATTCCGTTTTTTTCCTCTAGTGTTTTATAAAAAGTAGCCTTTGATGAATATTTATTCCTTTCAACTTTTTTTTTTATGTTTAAGAATTTCAATCAATATCTAGCTTATCAGATTTTATTTTAAATTAACAAAAGTCAATTAATGTTCAGATCCTGATCCCTGATCCCTGAGGATGCCTGAATGGGCGATATATCTGACAGATAATTTCATTTATAAGTTTTAGTTTGGAGACTTAAGGGCTTTTCGTTGGAATTTTTTCACGGTCTTATCATTTATGTGAGGTCTCTTTTTAGTTTTCAATGATTGATGTTTAATTATTATTTCAATAAATATTTAATCAATTGTTTCTTTCAAAGACTTGTCAATTTATTAAACCGTTTCATTCATGATATAGTGTTTAACTCTTTTCTTGTTTTTGTTCAAAGAATATCAATACTTTTCAATGGCGTCTCTTAACTTTCATTTATGTATTTATATATATTATTTATCTGAATTTCTTTAATCCAGTATTCTTTAATAACGTCCTGCTGACTACTGTAGAACAAATCCGATATGTAGGATTACATCTCGACAAACATATAACTTGGAATCCTCATGCTTGACTGAAAAGACAAGAAAGTGCTCGTCGTTTCAGGCCACTTCAACACTTACCAGACAAACGCTCTAAGCTATCGATTAATGACAAAAGACTCATAAATGACATGATTATTATAAGACCTATTTGGACTTACGGAGCAGAGCTTTGGGGCTCCACTAAGTCATCGTACTCCTCTCGTATCATTACAATCAAAAATCCTTTATTCTCCTTACTTTGTTACGAATAAAGTCATCCATAATGATCTCAATCTCTAATTTCTTGCTCATTCGGCCAGTTATTATATTAATTGTGGAAAACCTGGCTCTATTGGTTGTGATCTCGAGCAAGTAATGAATCTGCACAGCTGTTGGCTTGGAAATAGTTCAGTCTCATGCATGTACTGAACCAGATACCTTACTTGAGTTGTAGTGAACTGAACTTTTATTCTTGGAATAATATTGGGGTACCTGTACTACCATTTTAAGAGCCTACTGTCGTAGGTTTAAATGAACTTTTATATAATTTGTTAAATGGAAGTTGGTCCGTCCGTCCTTAAGTTACAGTGGTCGATTTTTTTTTTGTTTATAAATACTAATGGTAATCGGGAGTGCTTATTGTATCAGGGCAGTGTCTGCTTAACTCGATTAGATTCGAAGCATTCTGCGACTGATATATTCTGATATCGATCATTTATCGAGGTTGAGGATCTAGAGAGATCCTGAAGCTCATCCGATCTTAATTAAGAGTTTTATATTATTTCGTCAAATCGCATTCGACTATTAAACAGTGATTATCAATCATTAAAAAAGAGAAAAAAATTCATAATATGTTATTTTGAAGAGAAAAGATTTGTCCTGGCCGGGATTCGAACCCGTGTCCTCCACATCTCTAGCGCAGTGCTCTACTTACTAAGCTACCAGGCTCGTAACCTGGCCAGGCAAATCTATTATCTTCACCGTTCTATTCTCTACAGATTCTCTTCAAAATAAAATATTTAAAATAATCTCAATAAAATAAAAACAAAAGATTCATAATATGTGAAAAGAACCTCTTTAGGCTACTGATAGAAAACCCAACCTACGAAGAAGACAAGCCATAGCCTCGACAAAGAGAGTGTGGAGACTTAGCAGTTGGAGAGAGAATGAAGAAGTACTGGGAAGAAATGAAGAAAAAGAGATATCATAAGTCTTGAGTTATGTGCGGTCCATAGATGGCCAAATTAAAAATATGATTTAATGGAATAACAAAGAAACATTTATTGATTACGAAGTAATACAAAAGAGTGCAGGGTAGCTCATTATATTTAATCTGTTAATAACACTATATTTAATCAGGGGATGGGGCACGTAGAATCTAGAAACCCATCTAGGGTTCACCAAACCTCTATCAAGCGGAAGAAAACCTGGCTGTTGAACGTAATCTCCGACAAATAAATTCTGTTGACAATCGTATAGTCGTATAGACTCTACCATGTACTGAACCCAGGGTTGTATTGTATAGTTTAAAAAAAATTATATATATATATATATATATATATATATATATATATATATATAATGATTTCACGTAACTCAAGAAGTGCATTTTTCATTATTTGTAATGGCGAGAGAAATATTAGAGTGGATGGAAAAGACACTCAGAAACGAGGATAATAAGAATTACGCCTGAGGGGAAGTAATTTCCAAAAAATTGACACTTCCGGCGATCAAGGGGGGGAGGGGTAATTAAAGGGGGAATCTTTCAACTTTATACCTCCATCAGGCAACACTGTTTTTTTTTAATTATAAGTTTTTCTCCTAAAGGATAACGAGGAGGAGGCCTGTCATTGTATGACAAATAACGGCTCATTTTGGCGCCTTTTTTTACCTCTTTTCTCCCGCCAAAAGCATCTGGAGCCGTGAAGAGGGCGTGACGTAGGGCCTATAATAAATGACACAATGCCCCGATTAATAGGAAAAGGTTAGGGGAGGGGGGTAATTGAGAAAAGTGTCCTTGATCCTTCCTATTTTATAATTCAAGCAGGACCTCAGGACCTCTTCCAGGCTAAAATAGTCCATTATTCTTTCTCTCATCTTCTCTGTCTCCTATTTTAGGCTCTGCTCTACTCCAGTTTAAGGTTCCTGAAATCTTTATGTTGTAGAAAGAGTTCTCATTACTTCATTCAAGGATTTTAATGAATAATGTATTCCAGTTCAATGAATAATATCTTTGTTTGTTATTTATTTATTTATTTTTATATACGAGGCACTGTGGAATATTGTTGTAACTATTCTTTGCTTTCATTTTTCCTTCTCCAAATTTTTACGTTATTTCCTGCATCAAAATTACACGTATTCTTCTTTTTTGATACTTCTTGAAAGCTCGGAGAATAATGAAGTCCCTTCCTAATTCGAACGTTCTTCGAGGTTACGAGCTAGGTTCGAAACAAGTGGGAGTGAGTGTGAATGAAGTTGTGATGAAAAGAATGATATCGATTCGGGCCAAATCAGCAACAAATGAGACATTAAGGTCATTTGGATTACTTTGTTCGTTACAAAGTAAAGAGCATTGAGGATTTTACGAAGGATTTTGAATTTGATGGCTTAGTGGAGTCCCAAAGCGTATGTCCAAGTGGTCAAATGATTGACATGTATATGAGTCTTTTGTAATTAATTGAGAGCTTAGAGCGTTTGTCTAGTAAATGTTGAAGTTGCCTGAAACGGCGTGCTATTTCTTGTCGTTTCAGCCTAGTATGAGGATTCCAAGTTTATCTTTTGTCAAGGTGTAGTCCTAAGTACCGGACCTGTTCTACAGGATTCAGTGGGATGTTATAAGGTGATACGAGAGGACAGGAAGTCATTGATTTACGACGGAGGGTAAAAGTGATTTGAAGAGATTTGTGGGAATTTATTTTAATCCCCCAGTTTTGACACATTTTTCATGGTTAGTGATATGGGATTGAGGAGTATGGGATGCTATAACTGGTTCAGTGTTGACCGATAATAGACATGTGTCATCCGCATACGTGGCAAGGATAGTATTAGGATGAGTTGGGATGTCAGCTGTATAAACTGTGTGGAGGATTGGGCCGAGGATACTGCCTTGAAGAACATCAGCAGATTGAGAAAGGCGGAATGAAAATAAATTTGTTAAGGCGTGATTAGACTGAATAAAATTTGATAGAAGCAAATGGAAGTACCACGGGAATTGAATGAAAGCTCAGATATTAACAAAGCGTTTGATTTATTAATTTAAATAACATGCGAGATTTTCTTAAATACTATTAATATACATGTAAAAGATACAAATTAATAATAGCGTCTACAAAATAACTTAAAACTAAATATGTAACTTAGCGATCTAATGAACAAATAAATCTTAGACAAAAAAAAAAAGAAGAAAAAAATGATTAACATGAATGGGAGCGATAATTAAGAATAACAGAAATGCTCCATGCTAGCATAATGGCCAAAGATATAAACAACAAAATGAACGTTATACTGAAGAGTTCAATAAGGCGCGAAGATGTGCGAATTATTATTATCTTCGCCAGTGATCACGGCATGAAGGAGCAATGAGTATGATATCATGAATAAACTTGAACTGTCCGGTTGGTACCATGTAATACGTTAATCATCCGGAGAAAAATTAGTTGACAATTTGAGGCCTTATGGTAATGAAAGGTGACTTACAATTTGTGTGATGTATACTCAACTATCATCATCTCAGCATAGCTTCTGGCGAGTAACAAACAAGGCGAGTAACAAGAGTGTGTGATGGTCGTAGCTGCGAATGGTGCGAATGCGATGGTGGTATAACTGCTCCGCTCGGTGATCTGATGATAAGTGAAGGGCGCTCTGAGCGTTGATACCCCTCTCTTTGATTTTGGCGGTACAGTAAATTTCCGATTTTAAAGGCAATGATCGGTCCGTTCCATCTGGCGGGTAGTCCAGGTCCGCGACTAAACAAAATTATTGTGATTTACTTTGAATGAACTGTTAGAGAGATAGGATTGAATAATAAGAAAGTATGTAGGAGGTAGGAATTGGCGGAGTTATTCCCTATTTAAATACAATATTGGAATTGTAAAATATGTATTTTTTATATACTAATTACTAAAGTTATTATTAAAATCTTTTGTTTGTTTCAGGTAATATACACAAATAAGCTAATAGACTTCTGATTTGTTGAATTGGCAATAAAGAAGAAGGTATGCTAATATTAGTGATGAAAAAAAAGTAAGTATATTATTTTTTAATGTGAAATTGTCATTGAAAGATTTACAAATCCGATAAAATTAACACAATTAAAACAAAAAAAGAAAAAGAAAATTAAAGTTTAATTTTAATTTTAGCCTTTCATATAAATATTGCCCGAAAAGCCATATTTTGCATGGATTTATAAATAACCGAGATATGAAAGAAATATTAATTCTCGTTTTATTATATTTTCCCCAAAGCGTTATCAAATTATCAGTCCCAAAACTGAAAAATTCAGGGTTTTGTGTTGAGAAAATTTCACCATTAAGAATGTTGTCCAACGCTTATCTTGGAATGCTCATACTAGACTAAAACGACAAGAATCAATTCGACGTTTCCGGCTACTTCAACATTTACTGGACAAACGCTCTAAGCTCCCAAATAATTACAAAAGACTCATATACATGACAATCATTAGACCCATCTGGACTTACGCTTTGGGGCTCCACTAAGCCATCAAATTCCTCTCGTATTCAATCCCTACAATCCAAAATCCTTCGTAAAATCCTCAATGCTCCTTATTATGTCACAAACAAACTCATCCATCATGATCTTAATATCCCATAAGTTGCTGATTTGGCACTATTTCAGATATCACTACTTTCATGACAAACTTCATTTCCACTCAAACCCACAGTTCCGAAACTCGCAACCTCTTCAATTCCTGATAATCCTCCGAGGCGTCTGAAAAGAAGATGGCCTCCGGATCCTTCATCCTTCTAAGTTGAACTTTTTATTTGAGTACTACCACCACTGAGTAGTTTCTCTACTTGCCTTTGCCTCTGGACATGATTTATCTTTCATTATATTTACTTGATGTTGATTACAATTGTAAATTTCAGCTAATACATTAAAAAAAAAAAAGAAAGTTGTCCAAATCTCTGGTGTTCGAAATCTGTTGAAGGTAAATCTGGCGAATGAGGTGTGTGAGGACTTAGTTTCTTCACTGCCTGCCGTGAAACTTTTTTCTGTAAGAGTATAAGTGCCTTCTGATAAACCAATGTATCTTTTTTAAAAATTGTTGTTTAATTATGTCAATACCCCTAAAGTCTAATTTTGAAGTAATGGTTACGCCATTGGTTAGAACAGAGAATTGAGTTGTTTCTGACGCTGACAGCCAAACGGAAACTATTAATAATTTTGGTTGGATAAATTCTCAAACCAACGGTGAATGCTCTGTTACTTATAACACCCTTCTTCGAACGCGATGGTATTTCTTTTTGTTTCTTGGGCTGCCGAGTGCCCTTGTTTAAGATGATAAAATAAAAAATTACACGTTAATCACGTGTTTGTTTGGTCAGGTTGATGTTGACGTGATGGCTTTCGAATACCGTGTTCGTTCAATTGTACTCAGTAAATATTATAAAAAAATAGAGTATTGATTACAGCTCATTAGTAAATGTAAACATTACAAATAGTTATCAACAGAATTCCACTTCGAATTTTAGAAATAATTTGCTTTTTAATTCAAGTACAATTTATCTTCATTTCCAACAACATTTTTTTTTGTCATATGTTGTATGATTATTATTATTTAATAAAGTTTGAGTTGTATGATGTTTGGACTTTATGTTTTATGGGAATAATGACATAATTTATAATCTTAATTAATAATTTTCTAATGGTTAATAATAGAATTTCAATAACATTAATATAATATGAACTAATGGACCGGGACTGAACCTAGGGTCTTTCACCTCTCCGTGGTGACGCCTCAATCATCTCGGCCATCCTGGCTCGTATCTCGGCCAGCCTTATCAATTCTTTTCACAGATCCTATATCTGCGTGTTCTCACAATTTGCGATGTATACACGGGGAGAATGGTAATTGAATGTTACTTTATTTTTGGATCTTGTTTACTTTAAGTCATTAATATTATTATAATTTATTTAATTGTTATATGATATAATTTTTTTATATATTTTATTTGAAAAGAAAAGATATGGCCAGGACCGGGATTTGAACCAGGGTATTCTCGAGGTCTCATTATAGTAGGTCTGCCTTATATCAGCCCTGAAGATGGCCTACAACGTAGTCGAAACGTCGACACGTAAAATAAATAAGTTTGTCTTATTTTGTGTTCTTTTTTTTTTGACTGGCCCCTCAGACTATCTATATCCCACATTTTTTAGTTTTAGTTTTTTTGACATTGCTCTTTTGAAGCGGTATGAAACGACCTAATTTTATTTTTCATTGTTTTTAGAAAAATAACTTTTTTTTATTGAAAATGTAATTCGGTTTTTAAACTAAACAAATATTTAATAAGTTTTGGGTGACTGGTCTTTGAAGACTGCCTATAAATCAGTCCTATAGTTTTTTTAATTTAATGGTTCCCTGCTATTTTATTGGAATATCTGACAAAATCAATACGAAATATGGTTCGTGTCATGGAGAATGCTTTTGAAGAGAGCAATTATCGACAGAAATAAAACAAAGCACGTCCATTTTGAGTTATGATGAAGCCCTATCGACTGAACCATGTTGGCAGAGCTGTGCGCTATTGAAGACCTTAATGCTCCTCGGCACCGCTCCAAAGCGCTCTCATCCTATCAGTCCTATAGTCCTATCTTCGTCTCTGGGAGGTTATCTTCTGTAATCGAGATAAGCATATGCATATATATATATATATATATATATATATATATATATATATATGTATATATATATATATATATTTATTTATTTATTTATATTTATATATTTATATATACAGGGTTTCAGAGCTTAACAGAAAATTGGAACTAAGGACCACTAAACTACGAAAATAGATGAAGATAGACTAGTAATGAAGAAAGGGTACTATGGAGACAATAGCCAAAATATTTAAAAAGTACAAAATAAGGAAAAGTTACACCACTGACAGATAAGTAAGTCAAGTCTCACCAGAGTGCAAAAGACGACTTCGGTCTCAAGACACCAGGAATACAGCATTCCATGTTCCTCTAGGAAAGTGTGCTTTGAGCAAAATAGAAGACTAATTTGTACAAAAACTGCAGAACATATCAGAAAGAATGTGGATCGTCATTACCATTATCAGAACAATTTGTGAATACCTACCATGCTAATGAGTTTGACGAAATAAGATAAATTTAAAAATGTAATACCATAACACTTATATACAGAATATTTCAGGATTACATATATACAAACTGAAAATTTAGACTACGGACCTCAAAACAAGAAAATAATTACCTTTGGAGTTATGTACGTAATCGTTTGGTTTTTAGAAGATATTCACATTTTTTAAAAATAAAATATTTTCATTTTTATTTTTATATTTTTATTGTTTGTTTGTTCATTTAACGTCACTTTATGCTGCTATGGCTAATCGGACGATGCTACAGTGGGAGCTCTAAATTTTGCCTATCCAGGTTTAATTAGGATAGGGATTTTTAGCGAGTGTACCTGACATCGTACAGGCTCGGACCCCCGTTTAACGTCCCTTCCGAAGGACGGCGTAACTAAGGATTTTTTACTCCCTTAAAAAAATCCTAGGGCCACCTGCCGGGCTACGAACCCGCGATCTTGGGTTTAGTAGTTAGTTACGCTAACCACTAGACCAAAGGTGACCTTATTATATTTTTATTTATAGTAAATAGATAAAACTTATTTTATGTGTTCCTATTATCACAACTACTTTATTCATTAAATGTAAGAATTTATATCGCAGTTTTAATACACCTCACGCTAAGAGAGTATACAACTGACATGTTATACGATAAAATTAGATACAGTTATCCCTAAAATTCCTTCTTTTTTTATTTAAATTTCGTCTTGCGGGCTGAGGTTTTGGCAATAGGTAATGAATGTAAAGCAACGTCGATCGCGGTCAGAATAGGGATGGGTGACCGCCCGCAGAGGTAAACCACGAACCCTGTCATGAAAGCCTAGGTAGCACCGTGAGGTTAGCTGACCACCTTCAGGCCCAGCAGTAATATATGTCTGCGAAAAACCACATTGCTCGGCCTAGGAAAAGAAGATTTATGCTTATATATAATAGTTTTTTATTCTTTGCCTTATGATTTCACTGAATTATTTTCTCCTTTCTTCCGTCCAGTTCTTAGGGAAAACATTTTCTCTCTGTCACAAGTACCGCATTTTTGAGAAACTTCTGGTATTCTGTTCTGTCTTCAATTAAATCCTGTGCAACGTTTTATTTGTTCTGTGTATCCGCGGTTGAATTCGTAGCCTACAATTTTCCAGAAAAAATTTTTTTTTAGTCTCTTCTCGTTCGTCATCGTCATGTGTCTATAAAATTTGATTCTTCTTACTGTCATTTCTGTTTCCACCTCAGAGATTTCACAGTAAATTTCTTTGTTGAATTCTATCCATTATCCTTCTGTTGTTATTTTGGGCCCGTGGATTCTCCTAAGAATCCTTCTCACTATTTTCAATTTTTTTTTCTACACTGGGCACATAGTCTCGTTCCTGTACAATATTACTGGTTTTACTACTGTATTGTATATATATATATATATATATATATATATATATATATATATATATATATATGTATATGTATATACACACACACGTTTCGTGGATTTTTTGCTCTCATATTCATGGCTTATAACTGAAACAAACTTACTTTTATTGAATTATATTACTGTAAATCAAAAACCAGTCTAAGTTAATGTAATCGTTTCTATGATTTAAAGTGTAATATGTTCGATTATATTAAGGTAAAATATATTCTACAACCTTTGGGTTTAAAATATATTTTTGATACATCTACCATTGTTCTTTGTATCTGAAAATATATTAAATATGAATCACCTTTACAGTTAATATTCCATTATACGTCTTCCTAGCTTCTTATGTCCAGGAAATATTATATTTCTAATCCGGACTTTTATAGAGTTCTATTTAATGCTTTATCATCGACTAAGTACCTCCCGTATTATATTGTAAGTTACGGCAGAATTTCCATTATCCAATTGTTTAAATCTATTTTAGCAACAATGTAATAATCCAACTTTGAAATATAAAATTAATTCCATCTTGAAGATGAGACTGCTTTCCATGCAAACTAGATCCCAAGTCTCGCCCGGCTAGACTTGCTGACCATCCAAGTCTCTAGTGGCTAACTTAGAACTTAGGTTCACCTGGTCTTAAGTTTGTTTGATAGCGACCTAATCAAAAGTTTTCGATGGTACTCCAATTGGTTTCCACTTGTTGACGAATCAATATTTTACCGTCAACTTACTTTTCTCATTAGTTCTGCTACCGCTGCTTCAATGGTTTTGTTATAAACGAGTGTTTGGCTTGTGGCTTACTACCAAAAAAAAAATACGAAGATTGTACAAAGTTGGTTGAAAGAAACTCCCTAATTTTCCTATTTGTTCATAAATTAATTGCTAGAAGCGAATAGGATTATTTTAAAGTACTTCCCAATATGAAATTGAAAAAATTATATATATTCTGCTATGGCTAGTCGGACGATGCTACACTGGGAGCTCTAAATTTTGCCGATCCAGGTTTAATTAGGATAGGAATCTTTAACGTATCCCTAACTCCGTACAGTATCGAGATTATTTGCCTATCTGAAAACAATATATCCTAAAGGTGCTAACCACTAGACCAGAGGTCTCCAATCTATATTTAGAAACATTAGCTGGCTAAAATATTGCAGCACGATAGAGAATAATACCCAGCTAAACTCTTCCTTCAACAAGTAAGCAAGGATTTCTCACATCCTGGTTCTTTCCAGCAGTCTGCGGCTGTTGTGAGGGATTTTAGACGTGGCCAGGAATACGAGTGAGTTAGGGTCTCTTCTAGGAAACCCCACCACTTTTAGTACCAGTTAATTTTTAATTATACATAAAAAAATATTATGTTCCAAGGGATATGAAATGAACCTCAGTATTAGTGAAAATCATTATTCAAGATGGAAATGCAGTAGACGAGAATGCAGAGAAGAGAAGGCCATGAGAGCACTTGGTTTGAGTGGAGTAAACTTCTTATAACAACATCTATTTTATTTATATACTCTTGGTGTCATGAAAACACTTCTACAAAATTCTGCAAACGTGAATTAAATATGTCCAATAAAACAATTTCTGACTGGGAAAACTTCCTGAGGGAGGTATGTGTTTATGACCTATTGGTTCCTCCACAAATCATAGGAAAATGCGATACTCACCGGACGATGATAGATTCGTACCTGTGTGAATATATTTGGAGAAGGAGGTACGAAAACAGAGATTTATTTGAGCAGATCCAAAGAATATTGTGGATTTTTGTCCTCAAAATTGAAAATGTACCTCAGAGGTAAACTATCGTAACTGACATTTTTCAAACTTTAATGTTAAATTTTCCTTTTTATTGTTGTTCACGGTTTTCAATGATAATTAGAGGTCATCATTGATCTTGATCTTGATGACCTCTAATTATCATTGAATACCGTGAACAACAATGCAAAGGAAAATTTAACATTAAAACTGCTCTCCTGTAAAGTTTGAAAAATGTCAGTTACGATAGTTTACCTCTGAGGTACAGATATATCTATAATTGTCTCAATATAGATCAGCACATCATCTTAAATTCCGAGCACATCCCCTGGTCTAAATCCGTAACATACCTCGGTTTAATTCTAGATAGGTCCTTAACATTCACTGAGCACATCAACAGGAAAACAGAAAAAGCGAAAAAAAACTATCTACAAAATGTTTCCCTATTTTAATAAAAAATCCAGGCTATGCCCCAAAAACAAGCTAATCCTTTATAAAACAGTAATCCAATCAGTGCTGACCTATGCCTCACCTGTATGGAGTTCAACCTGCGCTACGAATTATAGAAAGTTTGAAAGGGTACAAAACCTATGCATGAGAATTATTAATAATTATCCCCGCTACACGAAAATATCGACTATGCTCAGAGATCTTGAACTTTCCACTGTAAAACAATATTTTTCAGCCCAAACAAAAGCATACTTCGAAAAAACTCCAGCTTCCGAAAACCCATTAATCCGAGAAATCGGTAATTATGATAAACATTCACTACGACGGTACACGCACAAAAGAACAAAACATATACTTCTCACTTAACAAATCACTATTCGTAGGTATCATAATCTAGTTATCTGTATTTATTTTATAGTTATTTTTAATTGTGTATTTATTTTCTATTTAATTATTATCATTATTATATTTATTTACTTTATTAGTATTATTTTTATTTATTTATAAATTACAATTATTATTATGGTTCATTTTTCTTTCTCTTTTTTTTTTTAAGCGGGTTTTTTCTAAATTTTTTCTGCTATTGTAAAACTTATTTATAAAAGACAGTTTTAATTAATTAAAAGTACTGTTCTTTAAACATGTAAAGGAAGTCCGGAACATGTATTTACACTTATTGCTACTTGTATATGTAAAACTGTAAATAAAGGTTTTTTTTTGTTTTTTTTTATAATTGTCTCAGTTATAGTATTTGTTGTGTTTTAAATTATACATAAATACGAACATATGTTCTTTTATTTCTATTAGGTTATAACAGTTATCACTAAAAGTAACTGGTGGGGAACTTCTAGAAAAGTCCTATGAGTTATTTGTTTAATCATTTAGCGTCACTTTATTCTGCTATTGCTATTCTGACGATGCTACAGTGGGAGCTCTGAATTTTGTCCATCCATTTATAATATAGGAATCTTTAACAACTTCCTGACAACGCAGAAGTTCGGCATCTTCATTACTGTTCATTCCAAAGGATGAACGGTATAACCAAAGATTTTTTTACTCCTTTTAAATATCATAAGGCAACCGGCTGGGTTCTGAACCATGGACATAGAATTCTGTTCAACAAACCACTTCTCTACGAGTGAACCCACACGAGGGAGTTAGGATGTCCGCTGAAGTTAGTAATTGGCCCGTATGTGTCCGTTAACTGTAACTGCCTTATTAAGGTCTGTATGTAAAGCCATATTGTTAATATACGATAACAAGGCGTGATATAGAGTAATAGTCGGTACCTTCCTATCTTGAATAAATTATGCAGTTAGACAATGAAAACCCTCATATAGTTATTTTTCATAATTTAGTAAGTGATTGTTTCAACCATGGCCTTAATGAGTATGATAGAATATCTTTATCGGTTTTTGTAAATCCACATGTAGTCGTCATGTTGTTAATATTACAGTTGTCTTTGGTTATAGCTCTATATGCTTTCGACTGAAAATTTTAATATACTACTTCAAATTCTAAGTAGTTTGTCTTATAGCTGCCTCCTCGAGGTAGAGGATAACAAGACATAAAGAGTCGGTATTGTAGCTAGAAGTATTCTAGTAGAACCAATTGTTCTAAAAGTCATGCGGTAATTATGATACTTATATATTCAATTTAAAAGTGAAATCATATTGAATAAATATGAATATGGAAAAAGAATATTGATATAGCAATAATATTAATAAGCTAATAATAGAACACAAGAAAACAAAACGTATACACTGCAAGCAACATAACTGAACAGGACAGCAGTTCAACACAAACCTCTATGATCACCCCGCTGTTTATAACCTTCACTATCTTTAAACATATAATCACACTCCCGTCACAATTACACAAAATAAGAAAAACTTATTTTTATTTTAAAGAGAAAAGATATGCCGCTTGTTCGCCTGCCCGCATAGGTCGCCTGTTCGAATCCCAGCCGGTGGCATTTCTTTTCTCTTTAAAATAAAAATAAGTTTTTCTTATTTTGTGTAATTGTGACGGGAGTGTGGTGATATGTTTAGAGATAGTGAAGGTTATAAACAGCGGGGTGATCATAGAGGGGGTCATCATACTCCATATTTATTCCTGCCTATTGATTAATTAACATGTATTTATTTTATTATATTCTGTGATTTTATTAATATTCGTTCTATTTCATTTTCATATCTGTCACTATTTTAATTTTCTACAATACATGTCACTATATTATTGTTACTGTAACGTTTTTATATATTTTTTGTTCTGTTTGTTTCTCATAGCCCTGAAGATGACCAACACTGTAGGTCGAAACGTAACATAAATATAAGTCTAGTACTTATTTAGTGTTTTTTTTTTACTGCACCCCCCAAATATCTCCGTTCTACATATCATAATTACCGCATGACTTTTAGAACAATCGATTCTACTGGAATACTTCTAGCTACAATACCGACTCTTTATGTCTTGTTATCCTCTACCTCGAGGAGGCAGCATAAGACGAACTACTTAGAATTTGAAGTAGTAACAGAAGTGAAGCAGCCCTTAGCAAGGAGTTGGTGTACCTCCTTTGTTTGTTCCCTCTTCAGAGCCATCAGTTTGCCATCGAAAGAGCCACGGGAGTGCTCTAATACAGTCTCGGAGGCTTAACGGGGATTTAGATAGCGCGGTCTTCAACTTGCGGCTAATGGCCAACACAAATAAACCTCTTACAGTTCAGTAGCTTCTCGGAATTTCGACTTATTCTTGAGGAAACATAGTGGATTAATAGAACACAAAACCGATTATGGTTAGGTTCATTATTTATGGACACATAACGTCTGAGATCTTCAGTGTCCTTATTCTATAATTTTTGGTCTATTTGATTTTACGAAATATACCTTCTTTTTTGAGAAAATCAATTATTGTTTTAAAATTTGTGTCATGACCATCATACGACCTATTTGGACTTACGGAGTAGAGCTTTGGGGCTCCACTAAGCCATCGAATTCCTCTCGTATCCAATCCTTACAGTCCAAAATCCTTCGTAAAATCCTCAATGCTCCTTATTTGGTTAAGAATAAACTCATCCATAACGACCTTAGTGTCCCTTTTGTTGCTGATTTGGCCCGAACCCGGGATCTATCCTTTCATAACAAACTTCATTACCACTCAAACCCTCTAGTTTCAAACCCTTCAAGTTTCAAACCCTAAGCTTCCTCTTCAATTCCCGATAATCCTCCGAGGCGTCTGAAAAGAAGATGGCCACGTGACCTCCTTACTTGAACTTTGATTTGAGTACTACCAGTGGGTGGTTTCTCTACTTGTCATTATCATGTCATTATGTAACACTTAGTCAATTTACTTGTTGTATTATTGTAATACGGTTGCAGATATCAATAAATAAATTTTAAAAAAAAAATTGTGTCATTATCTCCCAGCATCGTTTGAATTTTTCTCTCCATTCCCATGTTCCTAAAATAACTTTCATGTTGTGGATACTCTTCAAGGATATTGCGTATTGTCAGTTGTGAGTGACAGGTCCTACAGTTCGGAGGCGTTGTTTTTCCATAAGGAAACCATGCGTAAGTCGCGTGTGGCCGATTCTCAGTCTTGTGATAACGACTTCCTCTCTTCTGCACATGCCATGGGAGCTTTTCCAGGCGTTGGTGTTTCTTTTAATGCATTATAATTTATTTGATTCGTCGGATGCATACATCTGTTGTTGTGTGTACGCTTGTAATTTCTATCGATGATGATGCTGCTTCTTTTGCCGCTCGATCCACCACCTCATTTCCTTTAATGCCTAAGTGTAATGGTACCCAGGCAATAACTAAATTCTTATTGAGGTTTCTTATCATCGAGGAGTAGACTTGAGCTTTTTTAATGACAGGATCTTTGGAGTATAAGTTTGTTAACGCCATTATTGCGGAAAGAGAGTCCGTACATAAAACAAAATCTTTTTTCTTCTCGCTGCATAATTATGCAAAACCGATTATGCACGAACAATCGCGATTGAACATTTTACACTTAAGATGAGAAAAAACAAAACAAAAAAAAATTGTTATACTAAAACTCACGTTTTAAACAGGGCTCACTGAGAGACAGTACTGTTTCTCAAGACATCGGTTGTGCAAAGTGGTGAATTTGCCTAGATCACGCTCAACCGACAGGTTTTTCCTCCAATTTAGGGTGACCTGCATGCTGAGTGAGCCCCAGAAGGATCTACAGGTCCTACAGGGATCGTTTATGGCTGTTAATAGATTCAATAATTTATCTTCCACGGTCCAATTTGAATCCGAGACTATCAGAATAACAATTCAGCAGTCTATTGAGCTACTTTTTATTTTTTTAAATCACATGGAACTTTCAAATACTTCTATTAAAATATAGGTTTTTTAAAAAGTCATTATATTGTTTTTTTTTATATTTTTGTTTTGAAGAGAAAAGATTTGCCCTGGCCGGGATTCGAACGCGGTTTGTCTGACTGGGATATCAACTCTGGTAGCTCAGTGGCTTAGAGCACTGCTACGGTGAAACAGACGACCCGGGTTCGATTCCCGTCCATGGCAAATCTTTTCTCTTCAAAACAAAATTAATTACCATAAAAATAACAACTAATAAAAATGAATTATTTTATTTTTTGATTGAGCGATATATAAAGAAGAAATTCAGATTTCTTTTTAGCATTGTTGAATGTTATAAAGGCTAAGATATTCCTCGGTCGAGCCTGGAATTGAAGCTGCAGGCCGCTTAAGCAGCTTAAATTGTGTTGACTACTCAAGCCATATGCTCCAATTAGCCAATTGAATCCAATCTAACTATCTTGATGACTCATTAGCTTTAACCGACCGTGTGAAATTGAATGAAATTTCTTCCTGATTCTTATCATTAATTTTATAGCTAAAGAAAAAAAAGAAGTATAAAGAAACCATTAGGCATAAATATAAAGAAAATAACTAAATAAAAATACATTACAAACATAACCCTAGTCTTGGTTTCAGTACTTAGGAGAGACTGTACTGTTTCTATGACAACGGTTTTGTAGGAAGGTGATTTGTTCGCCTGGTTTCCCCTCCCCCAATGGTGCCCAATTTATGCTTCTAATTGTGCATTGTATCGTTGGAGTAAACACGGGATATTAGTCATAATGTTGAATTATCACAGCCAATGAATTAATTGGTTATATTGCGCTTATTTTAGTTTGTGTCATTATATGCATTATGCAAGTATAAAAAATAAAAATATAATAAAGAAATAAAGTAGAGCCTAAAAAAAACAAGATAAACTTCACTGATAACTCTGCCCACACACCAAAAAAATAATTAAAATTATGATTATTGAGATATTATGAAAAAAATGAACATATATTTGAAATTTTCACGTACAACCGCTAGTTTTTTTCTCCAAATCAGGGTACCCAATTTATAGAGGCTGGGTGAGCCCCAGGAGGGTCCAACCGTGGTTATTAACAGATTAAATTATTCATCTGCCACAGCCGGATTCCAATCCGGAAAACCTTCAGCATACCAACTCAGAATTGTACACACTTCCGACTTCGCTCCCGCAGGAAATATAAGTTTTTAAATAATTATAATTTTTTTTTTGTAAAATTACTTCATACTACATCCCTGTCTGTTGAAACCTACAGTTATGACTAAAAAAAGAAATTTATTTAATTTTCCTACGAAAACTTAGAATGATTAGAATTTTAAATTATTATTTTATTTAGTACAATTACTTCACTTCCGAGAAGAAAATGGCCCGTTTAGTAGTAAAATAATAATTCCTCAAATATTAAAACTATTCATTAGAAAATTACGTTTCGACCAACGTTGCATGTTTTCTTTTGGGCTAAATAAACCAGGTAAAAAATAATATGAAACTAAAATAATTCGATTATAACATAATAATTAAATAATATAATTGTTATTGAAATAAAAGCCAGTTTTATTATTTTTTATACTGATCTGCTAAGTGCGATGATTTTTTTCCTGGAGTTCTTGAAATAATTGAAAAGAATTTAGTATAATATGCATAATTTCCATCAATTCTAAGGCATTTGTTTTGGAATATTTGTAATTTTTTGTAATTAGTTTTAGATATATAACTAAATATTGGGCATGAATATGTTAGTATAGCTCGTAAGCAGGCTTTATATAATAATAACTTATTATCTGTGCTTAATTTATAATTTCTATTAAAGTATGGATATATAGTACACAGAGCCCTGTTAGCTTTATTGCACACATAATCAGTGCGGAAGATTGATGTGTCAGTGAGATGTTCTGTGTTAGATAATTATCAATGAAAATCTGAATTAATATAAAAAAATATACAAATAAACAAAGAAAACTGTTAATGAATAATAATTAGAAAACATTGGGAAATTCCGATTGTGTCCACACAATGACCACTTATTGTTTAATTTAATTTATTGATTCATTTAAAATTGTATTATTAGTTAATCGAGTTGCATTGAGTCTCTGAAGTAATTAATTAATTAATCAAGAAGACCATAGGCCCATTGGCGCGGGTTGGCCAATCGATAACAACCAATTAGGCTCTGTCTCTATCAGAGGATGGTCGGATCAGTTTTATCAATTGATGGGTTCATTCTGGGTCTGGGGAGCGTGTGTGTAGGGATCTGTGTTTCTATTCTGAAGGCTACGGGTATGAATCTGTTTGTGACAGATTAATTACCAAATGTTATACCAACAGTAGGTGTACCTTGTGTTATATTAAGAAACTCCTGGGACTCACGATTCCTTCATAAAGTGGGTAACAATAATTGGAGAAAATCTGGTGATTGAGGTTGTTTTCGGAAAAATCACCGCTCTGCACAACCGTTTCTTAGAAACTTTACTACAGTAAAGTACTAAGAAAAGGTGTATAAATTTATTTATTGATATTTACAACAGTAATACAATACAACAAGTAAATAGGATAAATGATACATAATGACAAATAGAGAAACTACCCACTGGTAGTACTCAAATCGAAGTTCAACTAAGGTCACGTGACCATCTTCTTTTCAGACGCCGCGGAGGATTATCGGGAATGGAAGAGGAAGCTAGGATTGAAACTAGAGGGTTTCAGTGGGAACAAAGTTTGTTATGAAAGGATAGATACCGGGTTCGGGCCGAATCAGCAACAAAAGGGACATTAAGGTCGTTATGGATGACTTTATTCTTAACAAAATAAGGAGCATTGAGGATTTTACGAAGGATTTTGGATTGCAAGGATTGGATACGAGAGGAATTCAATGACTTAGTGGAGCCCCAAAGCTCTACACAAGATTTTTAAATTTTATTTTGGTTTTAGATTAGAATAGCTCCATACACACTAGAATCCGCTAGTCTATCAACTTACTTCCCATAATATTTCTGATAACCCTCCGACGCGTCTGAAAAGAAGATGGCTTCGTGACCTTCTACTATAGAACTTTATTGGAGTGTTATCAATTGATAGTTTCTCCACAAATTTTTTTTTATGTCCTTTGTTTATACAGTATATTTACTTGATGTAATATAATTACAGAAATATCAATACATTTTTTTTTATTAAACACTTTATTCAGACATTTCAATCTGCCACTTGTGGGGAATAAGTAATGGTGCTAAGTAGCTAGAACCATTCCATAACAAAACAAAATAAAGTAAGTGAATGTAATAAAATATCAAAAAATTATTCTAAAAAAAAATATTCGATTATATTGAATAAATTATGAGGTATATTTTGATCAACATAGTATCAGAAGTAACTATATATACAGTGGAGCGTCGATTATCCGAACTAATGTTGTCAGGGGTGGTTTGGATAATCAAAAATCACTGAAAAATATTTATTTTTTTCATTACGACTTTATTACAGCAATTGTCTTATCTCGTAAGCTGACAATGATGGTTGCCATTCCTTCCTGCAATCCATCGTACCATTTCTTTGCCGGACGTCCTCTTCTCCTCCTCTAGGAACATAATTTATTATTCTCTTGGGCTATCGATTATCTGACATCCTCATTACAAGGCCGTACCAGCTCAGCTTTTTCGATAGTGTACAAGATATTGTGGGGTTCCTGTACTTTTTCTCTGATCACGTGATTAGGGATGTGCTGGAATTTCGATATGCTACAACTACGTCTCCAGAAGTCCATCTCCATCTTTCTTTCTTTTCTAAGTTGGTAGTGATGGCCCATGTTTCTGAGTCATATAATGTCATACTATTGACAAAGGAATGGTAAAGTCTTTTCTTTGTAGACAATTGAACTTCCTTGCTCCATAATATAGAATTTAAAGTTCTTATTGTCTTTCTTCCTTTAGTGACCTTTTCCCTTATGTCAAGATCGGAGCCAGTTCTAGTGGAGAGTCACCTACCAAGATATTTAAAATTTTTACTTTGGGTAAGAATCCAATTTTTTAGTGTGAGGGAAGCATAATCTATATTCAAAGACAAATATTCTATTTTTTTGTTCGCTGATTTCTAGGCCTCCCAATACTGAAATATATATATAAACATGCGTGAAAGGTAAATCTGAAACAATTAATAAAAAATTATAAAACACATGATTATTTATTTACTTAAAAATATATGTACATAGTAAAAATTGAGCGAATAAAAAAATGTAACACAATGCAAAGAACGAAAATATATAGGTACATATGTATATGTATTCACATGTGTGTAAAACAAAATCAATTTTATGCAAAGGTTTATTTTAAAAATAATTCTGTGGCTTAAAGAAAGTTTTAATATTTGTCTACTTCTTTGTTGACTTCCTCTTTATGGCAGCTAGATCTCTATTTCTTTTAGTAGCAATAAATTAAAATTACATTTGAAAAAAAAAAATCAGTTAATAAAACGTTCGGATAGCTGACGTTCGGTTAATCGACACTCCATTGTATAAAAAAAGAAACGGTTTTGTGTTCATTAAATGACAGACTTTACTGTTTCTAATGATTTCGCAAGAAGATTTGACCGATATTAAGCTTAACTGCTAGGTTTAGCCCTCGTTCCACTTTTTCTTGGGTTCAATAAAGTGAATAGTACTTTTTGTATGAAAACTGTTGTCTGTGATTACTCTCCAAATTTTCCATCATTTATAGGACTGGGCACCCCCCGGAGGGTTTGGAAATTTATTAGGGCATATTTATGGTTGTTTGCAGATTAAATACTTTTTCTGCCACACCCAGGTACGAATTCTTTCAGCACGGCAACTTAGCTCTTTACAAACCGAACTATCCCATTCCCCGCGGATAATAAAAATAATAAAATATTGAAAAGTAAAAAGAGACCTTACATAAATGTTAAGACCGTGGAAAAATTCCAAAAAAAAGCCCTTGAGTCTCCAAACTAAAACAGAAATTGAAATTATCTGTCCAATATTTCGCCCATTCAGGCATCCTCAGGATAGAAAGAGAATAACAGGAAAACAAAACATGAATAATGCACCTAAGAAACATCCCACCACCTCCAAGGCTCAAATGCAACTAATGAATCATAAGGAAGGTTATTCGACCCCAGCCGGATAAGGTTAGATAAAACAGCTGATAAATACTTCAGAAATTGAAAATTCAACATACACTCACCAAACTTCTAAAAGCACAACAGGAAAAAATAAATAATAGTAAACAACACAAAACATAAAACAAAAGACCATATGAAAAAATGAAAGTAAAAATGCAAGAAAAAAATAATTACTTATTATTTATAATAAGCTAAATAATAAAAATAATTGTTTAAAAAAATTAAATTGTATAATCTTATACTAAAAATATAATATACTTTATTAATCGAACAAAATAATATAATTATAATGACACATGTTACTGATCAATTTTTTAAGTTATTAAGAATCATTTGTAGGCTGTCGGATCTGCAGACAAGCTTAGGGTACCCACATTTCGGAAAATCTTTGGATGAAGGAGGTTTTGACAAATCTCCTCCTTGAATAACCGTTTTGATGGAATCAGTTCACTACGTACCATGGACTGAGCCCAAGAATCTCTATCGTAAGTAGGGAAAGAAGTCTTTTTTTTATTCAGGGTTTAGATTCATTTATATAGTTTTGCTTATATCTTAGGGGTCACCTGTGGTCTAGTGGTTAGCATAAAAACCTACTTGCCCAGTCTTGGATTCGTAGTCCAGAAGTTAGATTTAGAATTTTTTAAAGGGAGTAAAAAAAAGTTGGTACGCCTGTGCGGTGTCAGTTACCTACTAAAGAACCTGACATGGATATGCAAAATTTAGGATTCACACTACATCATCGTCTGATTAACCATTGCAGCAGAAACTAACGTTAAATGAAAAAGCAACTTATTTCGATCAATACAGGGACATAGCATCACAACATGCTTTACTATAAACCTCCATGTTATTACAAGATAATGACTGCAGAAAGTTGGCAGGGCGACAACATAAGAAAGGCCAAACTGTTGAATATGTAGCAAGTGC
Organism: Arma custos; assembly: GCA_037127475.1. Classification (NCBI taxonomy): domain Eukaryota; kingdom Metazoa; phylum Arthropoda; class Insecta; order Hemiptera; family Pentatomidae; genus Arma; species Arma custos. Next base: position 8,851,113 of record CM073762.1, read on the forward strand.
GGGGGATGAAAGATGGCCAAGACCCCAGCCCTGGTTGGGAACCTTAGATCATCGCTGGATGATTCACCCTTCACATATACCATCTCCCTACCCGAGCTATTGTTGTATGTGTCGTTTGTTTACCATCTAGCTACAATATATTTCTACTTCCTCCTAATCTTATATACGATCATATTGTCTGTAACAGATTGTTAAGGTGTGATTAGACTGAATAAAATTTAATATGAAGTAAATTTAAGTACAACGTGATTTGAATGAAATGTCAGATATTAACATAGCGTTTATTAATTTTAAGGACATATGAATGTCTTTCTCTTAACTAATCAAATATACAGGTGATTAATGATCAAACTTAATAGTAGCAACTATACAAGAAGGACTTACAAACTAAACATGCAAAATAGCGATCTAATGAACAAATATGATTAATTACTGATACTAAAAAATTAACATTGAATAGGAGCGGTAAGAAACACTAACAGAGATTGCTCCATGCTAGCATTATGGCCAAGATATAACAAATAAATATGAACGATATAATGAAGAATTTAAGTGATCACGGTCTGAAGGGTTAAGACGATTAATTAGCGTGAATTGTCTTTCGGTCTCATATAACACAATGAGTTGTTGATCATCAGCAGCCGTATTAGTCGGCGATTAGAGGCCTTACGATACTGAAATGGGACGATTTGTGTTTTCTCTATACCAACTATCCTCTCATTTGGTGTCTCAGCCGAGCTCCTGGTGCATGACAGGCTGCAAGACCTCCTGGACGCTGGACGTTCTCAATGAAGAATATCGGCTTGAAAGCGGCATGTGGTCGTAGCTGCGAAGGTCTGGTAGAACAGTTCAGCTCGGCGATCAAACAGCATGTGCCCGCAGCTCCAAGCGTCATTCCCACTCTCCTTGATTTTGGCGGTAAGAATATTTCCGATCGCAGAGGCAAGGATCGGTTTCTTCCTTCTGGCGGGTAGTACCGGTCCGCGGCTAAACACAGATGGTATGCTATAAAAATAATTGTGGAGGTGATATTTGAATATTGATATTCTGTCAGCAGCCGAAGATAGGATAATATAGTGGGTACGCGATATCTAATGGGGGGAAATCTGGCAGTTGAGCGTTATCTAGGACAAATCACCTCCCTGCACAACCGTTGTCTATTAACAATACAGTCTCTGACATGTACTGAACGGTTTGTAGTGGTACAGGTACAGGATATTTGAATAATCGGGGGGGGGGGGGTAGGTGTTAACTCAGTGTGTATATCGCTGAGTTACTAATATCTAGGTTTTCTAGCCTTGTACATCCATGAATCTACAATTAGATTCCCACGTGGGTATTATGAGACTCTATAAATTGGTTGCCCTCGAGTTGGATGAAAACCCAGGTGGTAGATCATTATCTCGTCTAAATCAGCTTTTTGCTCAACTGTTGAGTGGCACTCAGTGCAGTTACTATAATGCACTGAACCATACCTTTCATTCGTAGTGGCATTGATACAGTTTTTGTATGAAAGGATGGCTAACAAAATGTTTAAAAAAAACTGCACCACGACAAACAATGAAGCGTCTTGGATTACGTATGTGGTAGAGGTTCTACTGATTCTTGGACTATTGTGCAGGGAGGTGATTTGTCCAACATCACTCAACCTCCAGATCCCCCCTTATTTTGGGCAACTTTAAATGTTGGGTGAGCCCCAGAAGGGTTCTAGATTCCATAGGATCGTTCTCCGGTCGCTTACAGGTTAACTTAAGTCTGCTAGCGAGCGGGATTTGAATCCAGGACCTTTAGGGTTGGCAACTCAGTGCTCTACCACTAAGGCAATCCGCTGCCTATAGGAGATAGACAGATACATTATTTATTCTCTTAAATTACCACGGCAAATATTTTTAATCCATTCATTACGCAGTTCTTCTGGTTTCGACCTTAGGCTTTTAATTTGTGACTGTACCAGATTAAATTCCCTGAGGAAGCTTGCAGTATGGCTAGCGAAACGTCAGCAGAGAACTTGACAAGTTCGAAACCAGAAGAAATAAGCGATGTGTGGATTAAAGATATATTATTATTTGTTAACAATCAAGAATCAGCTCTATTGCATCTAAATTACCTCTTTGGATGGATAATATTGGGGGAATACCTAGGTGCTAGATCCCCTTTTGTCCAAATCACGTCCTTGCACAAATGTTCGATTGGAAAAGGATATCTAATAATATTATAATGAACTCAAATATTATTGCAAAGATGGCTGTAAATACATTGGATCCAGTTTTTGGCTGACGGCCATCGAAAGATGTCTTCTGAAGACCGGAGAAGAAGTTGATGGATAGAACAAAATCATTTAAGACTTCTAGAAAAGTCGAAGAATCTCCCGGATAGCTAGATTTATTTATTTTTTTGCTAATTTATTTATTGAAATTTACATCTGTATTATAATAATACAAAAAGTAAATATAATAGAAGAAATGAAACATAATGGCATGGATAAAGGCAAACAATTACTGAAACTAACCAGTGGTAGTACCCAAATAACAAATTCAACTAAGAAGGACACGAGGCCATTTTATTTTCAGTCGCCTCGGAGGATTTTCGGGAATTGAAGATATAGCTAGGTTTGAAACTAGTGGGTTTGAGTAGGAATAAATTTTGTCATAAAAGGATTTATATCGGGGTCGGGATAAATTAGCAATAAATGGGACATTAAGGTCATTATGGAAGTGTATGTATTGTGTTATAACGTGATGGTATGCAAACTTACGAGAATTTTTTTTTTTGAATCAGCAATCTCGTAGCTTTTAACCATTTTCTCTTGTTTTCTTTCTCTAATGTTGTTTCATATTTATAGTACGTCCTTTTTTTTTTGTCTTTTATATGTTATTTTTTCTGTCTATTTTATGCTCCTTTTTTTCATCTGTAATATTTCTGTAAAAAAAATGTGATAGGAATCAATTCAAATCTTCACTTTCGATAAAATTGGAATGAGTTTTGACAGACGCTGCTATCTGCTGTTGTCATAGACTGTACACAGCATGCTCACTATAACACTACACAACCTCTGTTTCGATATGTCATGCAAGTTATTGTGTTATCCTCCCTATCATTATCACACCCTATCAGTGGCCTCGGGTACTCTGCACCACGATGTACGGTATCATGTTTTCAACTTCTGGGCAGCGTTATAGTTTTGTTTGTGCTACGCAATTTATGGAAGGTCAAACCTTAACAGACACAGAACTAAGGATTTATTTGAAATATTTCTTATATGAGGTGTTGAGATGCAATAAGGGATAAATTCATATTTTATCGTTTTTAATTTTTTAAGTGTTTTTTTTTTTACAAATTTAGCGTCCTCTATGCAGTGATGCATGGTTCACCATTCAAAACATGCCAAAGCTAATCTAATTTTTCTAAAAATAATTGTCTCAAATACATAATAATTTCATAATAACCTAAATTATGCATATGTTTGTGTTTCCTGAAAAAATTTTAAATTTGGATTTATCCCCTTTAGCATCTCAACGACTCATGATGATGATGTGTTTAATCATAAATTTTTAGATTAATTTATTGATATTTACACCTGTAATAATATTACATCAAGTAAATTTGCTGATATGAACAAACGACATGAAAACAAAAAAAACTTGTGGAGAAACTACCCATCGGTAGCATTCTAATAAAGTTTTATAGTAGAAGGTCTCGAGGCCATCCTCTTTTCAGACGTATCGGATTATCAGGAAGAGTATGGAAAGAAAGTTGAGAGACTAGAGGATTCAAGTGTGTATGGAGCTCGTCATGGAAGGATAGGTATCTAGTTTGGGCCAAATCAGCAACATATGGGATATTAAGATCATGATGGATGAGTTTGTTTGTGACATAATAAGGAGCATTGAGGATTTTACAAAGGATTTTGGATTGTAAGGAATCATGATTTAATTAATCAATAATAAAATATGATCATAAGATATATAGATAGTATTATAATATTAGTGATGATGATATACTGATGAAGCCTCTATTGGTAACTTTGTTGTTGATATATTTATGTTTTATTCAATACATATCAAATAATATTTTTGACGGTAAGTTGTTAAGTATGTTTTTTTTTTTACTTATAATATTTGAAGTATAATAATCAGTACGAAAGATAGAAAAAACAAAATATAATTTGGAAAAGGGTAGGATATACATAACTTGCAACACTCGACGGTATTGATGGTTTATCGTCTAACGACTGAAATTTCAAACACATTTATATACAATTAATCTTACTAATATTATAAATGTGAATGTTTGTATGTTTGTCTCTCTTTCAAGCAAAAACTACTGGACGGATTTAGATGAAACTTTACAGTAATATAGGTAATACATCAGAATAACACATAGGCTACAGCAAGCGCGGATTTAGGGGGGAGGGGGCACGTGCCCCCCCCTGCCGACAGTTTTCTAGTTACTGTGGAGAATCCATTATAGTACATAAATAAAGGAAAATCACATGATAATTGTGGTTAAAATAACAGAAAGGACAAGAGTGAAACTATTTGTTTTGAAATCCTACGAATATTATAAATGCGAATGTTTGTTACTCATTCACGCAAAAACTACTGAACGGATTTGGATGAAACTTATTGAATAAAATAGGTTATACATCATAGGCTACAGCAAGGGAAGATTTATGTGGGGGCATGTGCCTCCCCCGTTTTATAGTACATAATTAAAGGCAAATCAGGAACTTAGCATCTTGAAATTTGTAGATAGGTTCTTTGTATAGTTTAAGAAAGAAATTTGGATAATTCCACTCCAAGGGTCTCCCCTTTAATGTATTATGGATTCAAAGGTTGTATAGAATCCGTCAGTTTTGAAGTTAGACATCTGAAATTTTTGATGTATGGGTAACTTATATTTAAAAAAAATAATAATATTATTCATTTAAAATGATCTTTCACGAAACTTTATGTGGCAGACAAAATTCCACGCGAGCGAAGCCGCGGGCATAAGTTAGTTATTTATATTAACATATTCAAGTTTTATTACATAAATGGTTTGTTGATGAAAGGGAGTGGAAGGTTCCGTTTGTAGAGTTCTGAGCTTTCGTGCAAAAGATCCCAGGTTCGAATCCAATTGTCGCAGATAAATAATTTAACCAACGATGGACCTTGTGATTAATCAATATAACCCTTATGAGGCTTACCCAGCCTCTATGAAGTCAGTAACCTTGGTTGGAGGAAATCTAGTGGTTAAGTGTGGTTTAAATTTCCTTCCTCCACAACACGGATTTCAAATAGAAACAGTACTGAAGCTACCACTTAGTCCGACATCCTTCATGGTTCGAGTCTTGCGGTGGCGAATAAATTATTAAATCTGTATACAGCCAAATATAATCCTGTGGGATCTGATAACCTATCACCCAGCCTTTATAAAGTTGGTAAGCTAAATTTAGGGATTTCAAGTCTGTTGATGACTAGAACATGCACAAACTTGGTTGGAGGAAACTTGTTGTTCAAGTCTGATTCCAGGTAAATTACCTTCCTGTATAACCCTTCATTTAGAAGCATCGATAATCTATTAATAGTCATAAAGAGACTCTGTGGGATCTAAAAAGCCTTCTGGAGCTCTGACAACTTCTATAAAATTGCTAACCTTGTTCGGAAGAAAATTTGGAATTCTTGTGGTCGAGTGTGCTCTTAATGTAATCACCTCTGTTCAAAACCTTTGACACAGAAACAGTAGAGCCTAACTAGCAATGAACTTGTATTGAGCAAGGTAGGTCAGTGGTTCAGCTTATAGTGGTTCAGTGGGTATAATGCTGAGTTGCTAGGCCGAAGGTTTAGGGTTCAAATCCAGCAGAGCCAGATTTAATGATTTAATGTATCCACAGCCGTGGTTGGATCCTGTGAAATGACCCTCATGGGACTTATCCAGCGTCCTTGCACAACCGTTATGCTTGAAACAGTGCAATCTCTACAATGTATTGAACCCAAGAACCTTCATAGATTATAGCGGTTCAAGAAAAAATAAAATAAACCTGTCCGTTAACTATAATAACTAATTGCATTCATTCCTTAATCACAACTTTATTACAGTATAATATATACATACAGCTACATGGTTGTTAGATAAACGTTAGGCTATAACAAGCTCGGCAGACCGAACAGACGCTGGTATCGGTCGCTTACTATTCCCTCCTCGACGGAACAGTCTGTCATGCCTGCGGAGTCCTGTTAGCGTCAGGTTGTACAAATCCAGTTGCTACCTCCGCCTTCCAGGTGCCAATTCCCTCAGGGATGTGTTCGGCTTCGTAAAGAAGATTCTGTTTTACAAGCTTCAGCCAAGTAAAGTCTAATAGCTGTAGAGGACTTACACAAAAAAAAACAAAAAATAAATAAAACGTATATATAGGAATATACCAGTGTTACATAAGTTCCTTAAGAACCTCCCTTAAAAATAAATATAATTAAGAGATAAAATAGAATAGTTGTGTTTATATTTGGTTTACAATATGTTTTGTAAAATTGATCTTCTTGTAGTATGAGCTCGAAATAAAACATTTTTGGGTTTAAAAACTGTACCAATAAAATACCATGAAGGGTCTTGGGAGCAGTACATGGTAGAGACTGCACTATTTCTATCAAATATGAACCCTTATGAACTGTTCACTGAGAGATTATTTGTCGTTTGAACCACAGAAGGGTCTGTAGATTCCACAGTGTCCATTCTCAGCTGTTAACAATTTAAATAATTTTTCTGCCACACCCGGATTCGAATTTGGGACCTTCATAATAACAAATCAGTGCTTAACAAACTGAGCTATCCCGCGCTATTTAATTATTCTAAATCTACTACGATTTATAGAAAAAAAAACAATTGTTTAACATAATATTATACAGATATACAGATATTATACAGATATACAGAATTGTGTGACTGCCTGCGTTTCTGGAATACATTAAATGAGAAATAATTGAAAGTGTTGATTCAAAGATGGATTATATTGATACTAGTTTTTAATGATGAACTTCAAAAAGCATTTTGAATTTCACTTTTTGACTAAGTTCGAAGATAAAATATGCATCTCGGCCAATTTCAAAATAAAAATATTTAAAAATATCACCATCAAAACGAACAATAAATAAAATAGATTATAAATATACAATTGACGTTAATCAACAAGATCCCAATTAAAGTAATGTTCAATGAACATTCTTCCCCGTCTATAAATCGCAAAATGGAAGAGAACACGAGGACAAAGGATCGGTGGAGAGATTGGATTGGTCAGGCTTGGATATGACCCCTGGTAGCTCAGTAGTTTAAAGCACTCCACTAGAGATGCAGACGACCCTGATTCGAATCTCGTCCAGGCCAAATCTTTTCTTTTCAAAATAAAAATAATTAGATATGCATATTTGTGGTTTTAATTTGAAGTTTTAACTGCGCATGTAAAAAATGTGTATAATAATTTTATTCTTTGGTTTAACATTTTTTTATTATCCTTGGTGCGTAGGGGGTTATATCATATCATTCACCTGGGAATTATTTTAAAAAAAATGTATTTACATATGTATTATAACAATACACAAGTATATATACTGTAAGGCTTGAATAAACTACTTTGGATAATTGATAAAGCAATAGAAAAACTAGTCTATGATAATATTTTTATTCGAATCGTCGAATTTAAGCCCTGGTTTCATGAATCATCTGCGATACATCTAATTTTTGCGTAATTTTGGAGGTATAGTTCCTAGTAATAAAAGTAATAAATATTTTGAGTTTTGGCTTTGTTTACCCAATTTTTTTAAATGTTAAAAGCAGTCACGATTTTTTTATTAATCGTTATAATCATTAAATATTTTTTAATTTGAACGATAAATGTATCTACAGGCCGGGATTCGAATCCGGGTCGCCCATGTCTCTAGCCTGCTGCTCTAACCAGCTGAGCTAATCTGGCTCGGAACACGGCCAGACAATCCAGCATTTGTCTGGCCGTGTTACGAGCAACACCACGCTAAACGTGGGCTAGAATCCCGGCCGGGACAAATCTTTACTATTCAATTCAACAATATTTAATAATCTTTTTTTGGTTTATTTGTAATGTTCATGCTTTGTTTTGTTCGCTGTATGCATCAATGACAGATGTTGAGGCTTTTCTGTTGTCTACTAGAATAAAAATAATTCCTTCTCGAGTTACTATTTCGATTTTATGGTTACTGACTAGGTTTTATATAAGGTATTACATTACTCTATAACTTTCTCTATAATAATATAATTTACAATAATAACATAATTATTAATTTATTTATTATAACATAATTTACAGTTAAATAAAATAAATAAAAAGTTTATGCAAAGTCTAGTTGTTTATACACAATATTTCTGTGTTTTTGATTTTGCATTGGTAATATTTCTTAATATTTTTAAGATTTTAAGTAAAAACATCTTAAATCATGAAAATAATGATTCGGTTTTTAAAATAAGTTGCAAAGTCGAGTAGTGGCATCTCCACCATCAATCAGGGATATTAAATTAAGTTGAAGCTCTCTAAGCTGACCAAGATCCAGAGAGGAAAATAAAAAAAATACTAGAGAGGGAAAGTAAAAACAGTATAAGGAAGGAAGCACTTTGTGGTGTGAATTAAAAATGTCCATTTGGGAAATAGATTTGAATTGAGTGGGAAAGTGGCAGAGTGCCAGGGAGAGCTAACAGGCAAAACTGAGTCGGAACACATAAACATCCCACCGCTTCCTCTACCAACCACTCTTCTACCCTCTCTGTGTATACATGTCTATGTGTGAGAGTATATACCCACAGTATATATATATATATACAGGGTGTCCGGGATATATATATACAGGGTCTCGATGGATGTCCAGCTCATTATAGCAGAGTTGCTAGAGCTTGGCTGGATATAAATTATTCACAACGTTGGATTGGACGTGGAGGAGTAGTACCTTGGCCAGCCAGATCACCTGATATGACACCCATGGATTTCTTCGTATGGGGAACCTTGAAGCAGAAAGTTTATACGGTGTCAATCAACTCAAGGAAACAATTAAGAGACCGAATCATAGATGCAGTGCACCAAATATCATCAGAACAATGTTTAGCTGCAATTTATCAAGTGAGTGCTAGATGTAATGCTTGCATTGGTGCAAGAGGACAACCTTTTGAGCAATATTTACATTAAAAAGAACATAACATAAATATAAATGTAAATAAATAAGTATAAAAATGGAAACTTGTTTTGTTTCTTTTTTTTTCGATTTTCTCTAAAACTAAGCAAAAACGAGCAAATCTCTAAAAGACTTTTTGTCTTAGTTTTTTGGTCTCCTATAAGTTTTGCCATTTAAATTTGGGACACCCTGTGTATATATGTATATATAAAAGCTTCCTAAATAGGCAAGAGGTGTTTATTTATTTATTAAAGTGATTTTTTCTCTACATTCTGACATACGAAAGAATATAATCCTAGACCTTGATGAAAAAATACCAATCGATAATTCGTGCTTTAGAAGTGAGATTTCTCCGAATAGTTGTGGGGAAAACAAGTAGACATCGTGTCCATTCTCAGACAAAACCTCAATGTTAAACCGGCCAATGATGTAATAGAGGAAAATCGACTAATACGGCTAGGACACCTTCTTCGGATAGAAACTGGTAGAAGATCAATGGGAAACGAGAAGAAGAACTACTCAATACTACGCGGGAAGGTGAAGAAATACTTTCAAGAAGAGTTTCTTTTTCCAACGGAATAGTCGAAGACAGGAAGCGAAGGCTATATAGTCTTCCTCCTCAAGCATCTTAGGCGGATCATAAGATCATAAGGATCATGAGATCATAAGGATCATAAGGATCATAAGGATCATAAGGATCATAAGGATCATAAGGATCATAAGATCATAAGGATCATAAGATCATAAGGATCATAATCAATATCATAATGAGATCTACTTATTTTTAATTTTTCATCGTAATCTATCATCAACTTCTTTCTTCTTTATTCCGATAACCTAAAGTGTAATTCGAAACCCTGACGAACTTCTAAAAACCGTATCTACGGATTACTGGTATACGAGTATCATCCACTCTTACATATCTAAAAGTGTGATTTAATATTATTTTTTTCTTAATATCAAATCCTAAACGTGCCACAATTTTTTTTCTAGGGATTATATATTTTTTTCTTCTTTAATGAGAAATTTAAAGTTTTAAGTCTATGAAAAGAGGGGTATCAGGTCGGTGGGATGGTGAAATAAAATCGCCATCGTTAACGAACTTTTGAAGCTTCAGTAGTCAATATCGCTCGTCGACATAATTGTAATTATCAGTTCTTCCTCCCTCCCAACCTCTCCGATCTAATGCTGAGGATTAAAATTTTTAATTAATTGATAATCTTTAATCCTTCCTGGTAATCAGAACGGATCATTTTGTTATTATTAAAAAAAAAAAGTTGTGGGCGGTTTAATTGATTATGCACATTAGATCAATAATATTAATTGAACGTTAATGAGGAAATATATTTATTAACATATTAATCTTTAGCACTAAGGCCATAAAATATCAAGTATTTTTGCCCTTCTTACAAGAAAAATCTGTCCTAAAGCTTGTACCTTCCCAAGAAGTTTTGAGCCAGTTGTTTAAAGTGACAGTATATTAGGATCAACTTTAGTGTAATTGTTAGCATAATAAACTTCTCTTTTTAAGTTTGTGGGTTCGCAGCCAGGCATGAGGGTTGAGAATTTTTTTATAAGGGAGTAAATCCTTGGTTATTACGTCCTTCGGAAGGGACATTAAATGTACTGTGTCAGGCACTCATTGAAGATTCCTACCTAATTATGCCTGGATACTAGACACTGCACTGTTAATCAGGAGCAAAAACTTGTGGATGAGCGTGACCTTAGCCAAATCACCTCCCTAAACCACTGATGATTTGGAATAAGTAAGGACCGCACCATGTTCTGACTGCGCCCAATAATGTATTTTGTATTATTAAGAGCTTTTATGCTGAGTAATATGATATAATTTAGTATTACTTAATGCGGTACAGACAGTTGTTAGCATTAACGTAACTAGACTTGACTCATGGGGGGAGGTTAACCCCCACCAGTCAACCACTCCTACATATTACTCCCTTCAAAAAAGATGCCTCGTAATATAGGTATAATTTATAATATACTATAAATCACGTAGCTTCAAATTAAATAAATAGATTATATTTTTTTATAAATGTTATTTTGGAAGTTATAAATGTTTTTTTCATTATAAATGTTATTTTTGGAAGGGCAATAAAGAAATAGCTTTTAAATAAAAGTAACCTTATTTATTGGTCACGATAACTTACTATATTTAATTGCATAGGGAACTTTCTAGACCCATCCAGACTTTTCTTCTAGATTCTAAGAATTGTCTTAACTGTTCTCACATTTTCAATCTTATTGATGCCGCTATAATAATATAATTAATTGTGAATAAACAGTATTACGTTTTGGTTTGTCATTTTAGTGTGCCTTTTATTCAATAAAATAACTGTGTTTGCTCTTTCTTTGTTCTGTTTTTCACACTGTTGACCCTTACTTCTGTAATCCCACAATAATAACTTTGAAAAAGTAAAATCCTTCAATTTTTTATTTCTTTTAAATTGTTACTTTCAATTTTTTTAAATATTTCTTCTAAGCAATGGGGGGGGGGGGGGGTTATTGGGGATGTAACCCCCCTCGTTACGCCAATAGTTGTTAGTATGATTAAAGATACTTCAATAGCCCGATGTATTTGTTAGTATAATTGTACAATTATTATTGATAATAGGCCAGCTTTGTGGGATAGAGTGCTGAATTGCACTGTTCATCTGTAACAGGCATTGATGGATCCTATGTTAACTGCAGACCCTCTTGGTGCCATCTCAGCCTTTATGTTAATTGGGGGAAAAACCAGGCGGTTGAACGTGATCTCTGACATTTATCACCTCCCTGAGCAAATGCTATCCTAGAAACAGTACTGTCTCTACCATACATATAATCCTATACCTTTCATAAGCTATTCTGGTACAGATTGATTATTTTTTTAATCAAATTTCACATCCAATGTGTTCTACTATTTTGGTATTCTGGCTTGTTTTATGTTTCCTTATTCGTTTGTACATTCTAGTTATCCTCCTAGTCCATGAAAAAGTCATTTTCCCCCAACCTACCTAGATATCTACTTACCTAGCTGTCTATGTGGGCAAGTCGATTGGACTTAATTCCGACCAAAGAGCAGGAGAGACAGGGCGACGAGGTGAAGAAGTTGCATCAGGTATTCATAGAGTGAGCTGGCTTCGGTCTAGTCCATGAATTCTCTCTTCTCCTAGCAAGAACTCTCTCTGTTATTATTGAGGTCCTTCTTATCAACTGAATATTACATTATCCTCTGAAATTTTAGTCCTTTCATTCCATCTTTCTACCTAGTTCTTAAATCATTTCTTAAGTTTATAAACTATTTTAAGAGTGTTATTGCAGTATTGTAGGACGATATTATTAAAATTGATTATAACTTGTAGAAATTTTCTCCGAAAAGCCTTCTTTTTAAAAGGTAATTCGCATTAGGATTTCAACAGAAACATTGAAAAAACACAATGTATTTCTGAATTATTTTCTTATAAATTCAGCACATTTTTGATCAATATTTAAGTTCGAGTTAAGGGCTTACAGAAGGTCTTTAAAATCATAAGCTGACGATTGCCTCTGGCAGTGGATCATGTGCGCTAACAGCGAAAAACAAAAGAATAGTAAAATTCTGTACAAGAAAAGTCCTCCTGGAATTTTCGGTGCAGTGAAGGCAGATATTTGACGAGTTCCAACCAACAAGGGACTTCAGAAGATGCTAGGAGAGCGAGAGAGATTGTATGTCTGGGAAGATTAAGATGGTTGAGACACATGGATAGAACGAACTCTCACAAAAGCGGTGGTTGGGTGATGTCAAGGGATATCTAAAGGCTTTGGATGTGGACAGAATAAGATTCGCTGTTGACTGAACTGTTCCATTCGAAGGTGCTGACAGATATCATGGTCCTGTATAGACTGTAGTGCCAGTATGTGAGTGAGTAAATGCTATTTCTTAAAGACAACCAATTAAGGGTTACCTGTGGTGTAGGGGTTAGCATAACGGTGATGCAAAGATCGTGGGTTCTCAGGCCACCAAGTGACATTAGGATTCTTTAAAGGGAGTAAAAACTCCTTGGCTATGCCGTCTTTTGGGTGCTACATAAAATTTGTGTGTCAACCATGTGTGGGGTGTCAGATACTCGATAATTGTCCCTGTCCTGACTATACCTGAGAAGGGAAAATTTAGGACTTCCGCTGTGGCATCGTTCGATTAGCCATAGTAGCCATAAAGTGACGTTATATAAATAGACAAACAAATGATATATTAGGCTTGTTCTATTATTAATTTTAAATCATATTGAATCATGGAGGGAGGAAACTACTATTGGAGGGAGGAAACTCCTATTGGAGGAGAAACTCTTATTGGAGGGAGGAAACTTCTATTGGAGGGGATACTCTTATTGGAGGGGATACTCCTATTGGAGGGGATACTCCTATTGGAAGGGAAACTCATATTGGAGGGAGGAAACTCCTATTGGAGGGGATACTCCTATTGGAGGGAGGAAACTCCAATTGGAGAGAGGAAAATCCTATTGGAGGGGAAACTCCTATTGGAGGGGACACTCCTATTGGAGCGGAAACTCCTATTGGGGGGGGGGGAACTCCTATTGGGGGGAACTCCTATTGGAGGCACCTTTAGTGTGCTTTTGTTCTCTCTACAGTAAATACCTTTTCCAGAGTCGATTATTTTTATCATTATTTTTGTCGGATTCTGTGGAAATGCGGCTTGAAGCAGCACGTAAGTGTGTCCAGCATTCAAAATATATCTAGTGCTTCTTAATTTTGTCAGTCGCGAGCGGTATGTCATGGTATATGTCTTATTGGGTATTTAAAATGACTATTAGTAATTTAAAGAAGAATAAAGTGGTATTTTTCACATGAGCACCACACTTTTGAGGACTATATACATTTAGCATCAAATAGCATGTTGTTTATAACTTTGTTGGTAACAGATTTTTTCCTGTAATTTTGTAGCATTATAACGCTTAACGTATAAAGACTCAAAAAATATATTATTGATTAGTAAATTTGACAATGATCCTTAAAGGTTCCTTCATTATATTGAGGATCTAGTTGATGACTCTGAGATGAACTAGACTGAAGACAACCTCGGTTCGATTATTAATGACTTTAGGAAGGAATGGCAGATGTCCTCAATCCTATGCAAATCAAGTAGTCGTTAATGGCCCGTCACTTCGCTAAATTAGTCTAAGAGCTAAACCAGTTTCTTCAGGAGGGCTCTCTTTTCTTTTCTATTCGAGTCTTCCTACTTTAGCTCGTTTAACTACAATTAACTATAAGAACTATTCCAATTAACTTCATCGCTATAATTTCTAATTAATATTGAATAGTAAGAGTGGCCGAGCTTTCTTGCTCAAACTTTGTCATTGAAACAGTCATTTTCTACCATGTACTGAATACTATACAATTCGTAGGTTGTATTGGTCTCGCGGAACGATTCCGAAAAGAACATGGAGCTTCCTCGATGACATGGGTGTCAATGGCAGGGATGTGGCAGTGCTCGCCGAGAATATCATTCTTAGATTCCCTGGGAATAATTCATCATCATATATGTAGTAGCTGAAACCCCCACACGCTAATATTTAATGTATTTTCTTTATTTTCTCGTATATAAAGACAAAAAAGGGGGGGGGGGAGAAGAAGGAAAGCAGGAAGAAGGAAGGAGGAAGGAAGAAAAAAAAAATACTGATCAATCCATATCGGACATACTGTAGCTTTTAAGTATGTATTTAAAACAAACAAACTGTAATGTACAATAAGTCCGATATGGATTGATCGGTATGCTGTGTATTACGGCAATCCAATATAGTTGGACAGCATTGCTGCAAATAAAGCATCTCTCTCTCTCTCTTTGGTAACTGGCATCTCCTTATGTGATCCACACATCCTCCATTTTCCTATTAAATCATCTTCTGCACAACCATTTTTAAAAAACAATTACAGTCTCTAAAACTTACTGAACCCAAGATCTTTCATGGGTTGTATTGGTACAGGTTTTTGAAAATGATTAATCATATTATTGTTTCAAAATAAAAATAAAGAAGACTTTGCTGAAGCTTAAGCAAGAACTTATTTATTAGAATTTATTTCCTAGACATGCTGCAGATACCTCAGGCCTTAATCTGAGACAGAAAATGTCCTTCTATCCTTTGTTATTTATAACTGTTCGGGCCCGGGGAAGGAGCCTATTCTTCCAGTGATCTGATAAAGTGGATCTCGACTGGCTGGTTTCTTATTGTTTCATCTTCTTTTTCAGTTTTTTTATTTTCTACTTTCTCACTTGGAAGTCATAATTTGTTTAATTAATATCCTTACTCTCTTCTGAAATTTTTGGGTCGTTTCACTACCTAGATAGCTTTTAATATCTTTCTTTCTTTCGTGTTATAACATTTTTGTTACAGTTATATTATTAAAACTATTGTTTCTTGGACGATTATAAGATCTGTTATTGAAAAAATAATTTTCAAAAAGATGTGTTAATTGAGTTTTAAAGTTGTACCTCAGTATTTCTATGGCAAGAGGTTGTTACCCGTGCGGTTTTGGTGGTCTTTAATAAAATTAAAACTGTTCAGTTTGAAAAGTTACTAATTGGTAGTTGGGGTGGGGGCGAGGAGGAGGGGCTTTTTACAGCCTTCTGTAATTCTATATCCTTCATAGTAAATAAAGCCTTCACCAAACATCTTTAGCAATTTAAATAGGGTTTTTATGTATTTATAATATATTTAAGGAGTTTTAGAGTAAATGGTAAAATGATATGATATGATAAATAAAGCCAATAGTAAAATTTTCCAAATGAATAATAACCTTCGATTCGTTCAGTATATGGTAGAGACTACTGTTTGTACACCAACGGTTTCCTCAATTCAGAGTACCCACATAAATGCTGGGTGAGCCCTAGGAGGGTCTGAACATACAACAGGACCCATTGTATTTGTATTGATAGATTAAATCATTGATTTGAACCCTTTCACTTTAAAACAGCAACACAGTGCCCCAGAATTGGGGCTCCTGTCCTCAGTTTTAACATATTTACAAATTAAATAATAAATTTTTATATTTTTACAAACTATCCAATGTAAATTGTATATAAAATGTGTATTTCGTCATTATTCTAAAACTTTTAGTTATTAAATAAGTCATAATTGTGATAAATGTACTCATTAATCAAAAAGTTTAAAAAATGTTTGTAAATAAAACGGCTTGTGAAGAAGAACATTTCTGAGAATACATTTCGTTACAGAAGCTATTAGCAGTAAATTCTGTTTAGTTAAGTATCTATTATAATGCAATTGGGAAAAACCACAATGCAAAGCCTCATGTTTCAAAAAATACACCTACTTACCAGTCGACGTTTCGCCTATTCAGGCATTATCAATAGGCGAATTATATGAATAGGCGAAACGTCGACTGGTAAGTAGGTGTATTTTTTGAAACATAAGGCTTTGCATTGTGGTTTTTCCCAATTGCATTATAATAAATAATAGTGTTTCTTTTTGAGTTTTTGGCTCTATTTTAGTGTTAAGTATCTATAAAATTTTATGTCTGGATATAAAGGAATATCTTACAATTTTAATCTTTAGGAACTTCTGTCCAAGGATGTTCCCTCGGAATCAATACAATTCTATAGTTATACTTAAATTATTTATATATATATATATATATATATATATATATATATATATATATATTACTTAGGACTCCATCTGGACAAACGTCTCACTTGGAATCCTCATGCAAGACTGAAAATAGAAGAAACTGTTCGACGTTTTCGCCTACTTCAACATTTACTGTACAAACGCTCTAAGCTCCCAATTAATTACAAAAGACTCATTTACATGACAGTTATCAGACCTAATTGGACATACGGAGTTGAGCTTTGGGGCTCTACTAAACCATTCAATTCATCCCGTATCCAATCCTTACAATCCAAAATCCTCGATGCTCCTTATTATGTCACAAACAAACTCATCCATCATGATCTTAATATCCTATATGTTGCTGATTTGACCCAAACTAGATACCTATCCTTCCATGACAAGCTCCATACACACTTGGATCCGCTAGTCTCTCAACTTGCTCCCCATGTTCCTTATAACCCTCCGAGGCGTATGAAAAAAAGATGGCCTCGAGACCTTTTTCTATAGAACTTTATTGGAGTGCTACCGATGGGTAGTTTCTAAACAAGTGTTTTTCGTTTTTCATGCCATTTGTTCATATTAGCAAATTTACTTGTTGTAATATTATTTACAGTCGTAAATATCAATAAATTAATCTAAAATATATATATATATATATATATATATATATATATATATATATATATATATATATATATATATATGTGTGTGTGTATGTAGAATTTAGTGTACGTGTATTATACAAGGTGGAATTGCGGTGGATGCACACAGTTAATATTATTGATTTAATCACGTCAAGAAGATTAAGACGGTCTTGATGAGTTCTTGGGCTTGGTAAGGAACGAATTCCTAAATAAGCTTTGTGCCTAATTGTAAATGTCTAAGGGTTAGGCCAAGACCTACTCCTCCATATATATATTGTATATAATAGTGTATGATTCTTATGTAATTAATCGGGAGTTCAGAGCGTTTGTATAGTAAATGTTAATGTATTAATGTAAAGTAGTAAATGTTAGCATATAAATTTAAATATGAAAACATCCACAGAACGCCTCTTCCTATTCAGAAAGCGTGGGATGAAGACGGTTACACAGCATGAAAAGAAATGTGGATTCCGACCACATTCGTAAGGATTTAGCAGGACGATGGCGGTCCGGGGGAGCTCCATTGTGGAGATTTCCATGAGGGACCATCAGCTGGAGAAAAGATAAACACTTCCAGAGGAGGATTATGTTCGTGGAGGCCAGCTTTTTCTCGGACAATGTTTTATTCAACGTCGGCCTGGCTTTTCCGGTCAGCCTCGAAGCAGTCGTGAAAAATGAACTTTTTTTTTCTTTATATATTTTTCTCTTTTTTCTTTTTTTTTTGTCTTTTTTATTTTAACCATTCCCCTCCCGTAGAATGGTAACGAAAACCAAACAGAAACCGGCCCTATTGAAGTTTGCTGAAGGTGATGGGACTTCCTTGTATTATTTTCGGTTATGCTTAGTATTCAAATAGATTCCGGATACCCGTTGAATTTTAAATCAGTTTGGGCAGCGAGCCTGGGCGATCGATAGAATCTAATGATACATATTTGTATTATTTATTTAAATAAATAACAAATAACTTTACACACATAAAATAAACTCGATTTAATAAAAATAAAATAAAAAAGTAGAAAATAATTTTCAATTCTCATCTTTTTAAGATTCTCATCTCAGCCCTGAGGAGGTCAGCAGCATGGTTGACGAAACGTTGGCGAAAAATTTATCTACACGGTCTAAACCAGAAGAAATTAACAAAGTCTTTTGCAATAATAGTGGTCGTGGAAGCCTAAAATAAAATTTTCAATAAGTTTAGAACAAGAATACAATAGTAAGATCGAAGAAGATAAAATACATTGCTATGTTTCTACTCTTAAATATATCTTGAATATATATATATATATATATATATATATATATATATATATATTTCCATAATACATATTAAATAAAATAATACATATTTGGGATGCCAGAGTCTCATTTAGGATGAGTACTCAAATTATTATTTATATTCCTTAATCTTAATTGGGTTCCTTTCCAAAGGTCTATTCTTGTGTTTACCAATTTACTCATCTATTATACCTTCAATATATTATTTATAAATAAATAGTGTATCTGGGGTATGTAAGCACCAAAAGAATTACAATAAGGATCGGTTATTTATTTAATTTCAACAAGGTTAATGATTCAGATATATATATAAATAGGATTGTCATAAAATACATTACAGGAAATAAATTAAACTTATCAGCGGGTAGTGGTAGATTGGGTTACAGGTCGGTCTTCTTCCTTGACATCTCCGCCCGCTTCGTTCGGCCGCTCTTCTCTCTCGGGGTACCCGTCCTTCTTCTTTCCGGCCTCGTCTCTCGAGTACCTTCCTGCTGGGCCTTCGTCTCAAGAGTTTTCTTCTCTCCCCCTCTACTTCTCCACCATCTTGGACCATAAAACTTCATAAGGGACCCAAAAGATCTGTTCTTTGTCCCAAACATATTCCCTTTCATGTGACCCGACATGACACATATTCCCCGCTCAGCATCCCTTTCATGGTGCCGCCCGCATCAGTACATAGCAACATTTTACCGTTAAAAAACGGGAGGTGTTTGATGTCAATAGCACATGCCTGTAAAAAAAACTTTTTTAATTTTTTTTTATTTAGTTAACTGATCTTTATGTAGTTTTTGGCCTGGGCATTTCAAAAATGACGTTTTTTTTTTTCTTATCACGTAAGGCTTGCCTACAAAATAAAGTTGAAGTTTTTGGAAAAAGTAGAAAAAACGGAAAATTTTTGATTTGTTTTTATTATTTTAGCGTGAAGTAAAAGAAAAAAACAGCGATAACTAGCTAAAATGAGCATAAAAGTGATGCAAATCTGTTGTAAATTTATTATAAGTCTTTCTAAATACGTTTTCTTTTTCCTACTTTTCGTTCTTTTTCGGCTGTGTTCTTGTGAATTTTCCCTTTTTAACATCCAACAGATGACCATCATACGATCTATTTGGACTTACGGAGTAGTGCTTTGGGGCTCCACTAAGCCATCGAATTCCTCTCGTATCCAGTCCTTACAGTCCAAAATCCTTCATAAAATCCTCAATGCTCCTTATTTTGTTAAGAATAAAGTCATCCATAATGACCTTAATGTCCCTTTTGTTGCTGATTTGGCCCGAACCTGGTATCTGTCCTTTCATAAGAAACTTCATTACCACTCAAACCCTCTAGTTTCAAACCTAGCTTCCTCTTCAATTCCCGATAATCCTCCGAGGGGTCTGAAAAGAAGATGGCCACGTGACCTCCTTACTTGAACTTTGATTTGAGTACTACCAGTTGGTAGTTTCTCTACTTGTCATTATCATGTCATTATATATCACTTAGCCTATTTACTTGTTGTATTATTGTAATACAGTTGTAGATATCAATAAATAAATTTAAAAAAAAACAAAAAAACATCCAACAGTAGTCTGCCATCATGTTGGCATTCCATCGACCTTGATATCTGCGCTCCAATTCTTTTATATCATGACTTTCTTCTTGTTCCCCACTTACAGCCCCAAGATTTTCTGGAGAGTAGTCCAGATGTGAGTGAAGGAAATGGACTTTGACACTCATGTTGCAGCCCAACATTTTTTTTTTAATTTTGTAACAATTTAGCAACCAAAGTTTTGTAGTTTAGGCCTTTTTTGTTTCCAAGAAAGTCTGTTGTAACAACTTTAAATGAATTTCAGGAATTTTTTTCTTCCAAACAAATATCTTCTATAAAAGATTTGTCATGACCGGGATTCGAACCCGCGTCGACTGCATCTCTAGTGCAGTCCTCTAATTACTGAGCTACCAGGGGTATCCAAGTCAGACAAATCAATTCTCTTCAAAATAAAAATATTTAATAATAATAAGTGTTCTGTATGTTAATGAGAAAAATTAATAAAAAATATATTAGATAAAAATGATAGGGGTTTAAATTTTATTACTGTAAAGAAGGTTTGACACCTGCCAACATCCAGGAATGCACATCGGTATTATTCATTACAGGAGAGAATGCTCGGTATTTCCTGCTATGTCTGCTACTAAAATCATTACATCCGGTTCATCTATTTCACTATACTATTCGCAGGAGGTATTGGCAGGAAAACATAAGTCTAAATTTATTAATGAAACAAACCGGTATAGTATTTAATAAATAGAAAATATGTAGGTATACTTATTGAATGAGTTGTTTGTGATCTTGAAAATAGTGAGTGCTGTGAAGCCAATTACACAGGTGATGATAAAATTGTAGCCTATTTAACTATTGGTTTTAACAGTATTTTTTGTGCTGATTACGTAAAAAATAGCGAAAAAATTCCTTCACACCCGGATAAGTCACAAATTTCACAATACTGCATATTGTTGGGCTGCAACATGAGTTTCATTTCCTTCACTCTCATCTGGACTACTTTCCAGAAAATCTTGGAGCTGTAGGCGATGAACAAGGAGAACGTTTCCATCAATATATAAAAGAAATGGAGCGCAAATAGTAAGGTCGATGGAATGTCAACATGATGGCAGATTACTGTTGGATGTTAAAAATGGAAATTTCACAAGAACAGGATCGGTGAAAAGATTTGTTTGGAAGAAAAAAATTCCTGAAATTCATTTTAAGTTGTTACAACAGACTTTCTTGGAAACAAAAAAGGCCCAAACTACAAAACTTTGGTTGCTAAATTGTTACAAAATTAAAAAAAAAAATGTTGGGCTGCAACATGAGTGTCAAAGTCCATTTCCTTCACTCACATCTGGACTACTTTCCAGAAAATCTTGGAGATGTAAGTGTTGAACAAGGAGAACGTTTCCATCAATATATAAAAGAAATGGAGCGCAAATAGTAAGGTCGATGGAATGTCAACATGATGGCAGGCTACTGTTGGATGTGAAACAGGGAAAGTTCACAAGAACAAAGCCGAAAAAGTACCAAAAGAAGCTTTGATGGAAAAAGAAAACAATTTTACAAAGACTTATAATAACTTTACACCAGATATGCACTCCTTTTATGCTCGTTTTAGCTAGTTCCATTGTTTTTTTGTTTTTTTAAATTTTACTTCACGTTTAAATAATAAAAAGAAATCCAAAATTTCCGATTTTTGTACTTTTTCCCAAAACTTCAACTTTATTTTGCAGGTAAGCCTTAATTTATAAAAAAAACTAATTTCATTTTTGTAATCAGCGCAAAAAAACTACATCAAAAGATCAGTTAACTAAATCAATACAATTTTTAAAATAGTTTTTTTTTATTCTTATTTAATATACTGGACTCAATTTCTATGTAAATTTCATCTTCGAAAAAAACCAGCTTCCAGTCAATTTATTTTATTCTTTCATAAACAAGACGTTTGGGCAAATTTAATGCCATTTTCAATATTAAAATACATCAACACACTAAAAATTAACTTTAAAAAAGTTATAAATCAAAATTCTCATATAAAGAAATATTTAAAAAAAATTGTTTTTTCCTCATTTTCCTGGGAATTTACTATCCTCCCATGGTCAATTGTCAGTAGTGGAAAATGAGGAAAAAAATAATTTTTAAATATTTCTTTATATGAGAATTTTGACTTATAACTTTTTTTAAAGTTAATTTTTAGTATGTTGATGTATTTTAATATTGAAAATGGCATTAAATTAGCCGAAACGTCTTGTTTATGAAAGAATAAAATAAATGACTGGAAGCTGGTTTTTTCGAAGATGAAATTTAAGTAGTTTTTTTTTGCAGGTCTGTGTAATTTATTAGAAATACGACAAAAATATTTTATTTTGTAGCAATGTTTCGGCCTTATTTTTAGATCTGAGCTGAGAATGAAATCAAAACAGGATACTTATATCAACACTGATAGGAATGAAAGGATGAAATACAGTAAAAAAATGGTTAAATTATAAAGAAATTCATGGAAAGTTATTTGTTAGAATGAAATGAAATCCATGAATGTAATAAAACTTTAGAATATATAATGAATTACATAATATAGGTGAAAGTCACAATAATGTGTTTATTAGTAACAAACATCATAGGTAGAAATATAGCAGTACAAGGCGGTTTACAAACACAAAATATACATCCAGTGCACTGTGTGTTCGATAAAACTTCTAACCATAAATAGAACACTGAAGTACACCGATTAAACAAGATATATGTGTACAATCCGATAGATTCAACTAATTACAACTATAACTATATATAGGGAGCGGATTAGCTCAGTGGTAGAGCACTGAGTTGCCATGCCGGAAATCCTGGTTCACATCTCCGCTGCGGGCAAGACTTTTATTTAGTATGTTTACAGCCGGAGATGGCTCATACATAAAACTTACGAATTCCTGCCTTACTATATTCTTTAATAATATTTCACTGATCCCTTTCGAACAGATACGTTGCCTAGGACTCCATCTGGACAAACGTCTCACTTGGAATCATAATACAAGACTGAAAAGACAAGAAACTGCTCGACGTTTTCGCCTACTTCAACATTTATTCGACAAACGCTTTAAGCTCCCAATTAATTACAAAAGAATCATTTATATGACAGTTATTAGACCTATTTGGAAATACGAAGTTGAGCTTTGTGGCTCTACTAAACCATCCAATTCATCTCGTATCCAATCCTTGCAATCCAAAATCCTTCGTAAAATCCTCAATGCTCCTTATTATGTCACAAACAAAGTCATCCATCATGATAGCCTCGAGACCTTCTACTACAGAACATTATTGCAGTGCTACTGATGAGCAATTTTTTTTTTCATGTCATATTAGCATATTTACTAGTTGTAAATATAAAAAAAGTGTTTGTAGCGGGAGATGGATCATATAGGATTTTGGACCCTCCTAGGGCTTAGCAGCCTCTATAAAATGCTATAAAAATAGGGTATCCAAATGAAGGGAGAAAAATCTGGCGTGGACAAGTCTCCTCCTTGCAGAACCGTTGTCCATGAAACTACCATGTACTGCATCCCAGACCCGTTCACGGGTTGTAGTGGTACAGGTAAAAAAAAAAAAAAATTATGTATAGTAGTATACTGATTAAACAAGATCTATAAACATAGATGTGCACTACTACATTAGATTCCATTAACTAACTAAGTATATATCCATATACAGCTGTCTATATTATCTAAATAAAATAAACTAAGGACCGGTGAAGCAATAGCCTATTCTTATAAGGTAGTTATATGAAGGTAGAAAAGACACCCTCAGTACAAGCAAGCCTGTGTCAAGCAAAGGTGGTGTCTCTTAAGGCACGCGTACGACTAAACCGTTATTGGCCGATCTTTACAAGGGGGTTATTGGCCAAATTTTGTCGATAGAATCAAACGTACGAACACGGCCGACTAACCGACGAGTCCAAACTTGTTGGGATTTCTAGCCAGTCTGCTGGCGTCTACAGCGCAAATTGAGTGTATTTATAGTTTAATTATATAATTATGTTGTGTTTGTGTGTTGTTATCTACCTAAACGACTACGGATATTGAAAAATTAATTAGTTGTATTTATAATAGAACAACCCTGTGGGCTAAACATTAAAAAAAATACAAAAATCATGATGTTGCGAAATGTTTATGGACTGAAGTTGCATCGGAAATGGATATAGCGGTTGCAGAAATTAAAACATTAAGCCCCACAATCAACTACAGAAGACGGGCAATGTCCAATGGAGGCAACAGTGTGAGCACATGCACGCCCGAGTTACTCGTCCGAGTAATTCTGTCCGCCTTCGGTCGAAAAAATCGGTTTTAGTGTAACGCTAAGCATTAGGACCAGTCTTGGACTGTGAAGCTGGCATGCCCTGATTTTTTGGCGAAATTAGGCTACTCCAGAATTTCTCCACCTAGAAGAATAAACATTATTTCTAATTCACTAAAATTACCAGTAGAGGGAGCGTGTTCAGATGTAAAATACATAACTTTTATTTCCTGTCCTAGAGATTCAGTCCATTCTTCATGATTCAGAAGTTTAACTAATTTCACATAAATTGAGTGAGTATCAAGAACTGAAAGTAAAACTTATTTATTAAGAGTCTCCAATCAAGGGATTAAGTACGAGGTAGGGACAATACTGTTTCTTAGACAATTTCTCCTAAATCACCAGTTTTTTTCCCCAATTAAGGGTATCCACATTATAGAGCCTGTATGAATCACAGGAGAGTCTCCAGTTCCCGAGGGTCCATAACAGTGAAAATGTTTATTCATAACTGAAGTAATTATTTAGAAAAAAAAAGAACATTTTTAACCGACCGCCATTAACTTAAACAAGGCGACAGCTGTAACTTTTGAATTATTCTAAACTTTTTTGTTGTGTGTTTTAGTTTTGTCGTGTAGAACAATATTTATGAAAGTAGTGTTTAGCGAAAAGGTTGAGGAGGGGGAGAAGGCTAACTACAAAAACCGCCACCCGAAAGTTTTAATAATGCTCTCTCTCTCTCTCTCTCTCTCTCTCTCTCTCTCACTCTCTCTCCCTCTCCCTCTCCCCTCGTCCTCTGTTGTTCTTATCAACAACAGGAACCGGACGTGGGACGAGGTCGGGGGAAAAAAAAATACTCAAGTTCTGTTGGCCAACCTGCTCTGCTTCCTTCCCTTCGCGGTAATATCAGGCATTTTTCTAGCGGTTTTTGAGATTTATTGCCTTAATATAGAATATATATATATATATATATATATATATATATATTTATAAGCCATAACTGAATTTATTATTAAAGAGACCATGATAACTTATAATAAAGGTAATAGGTAACGCAGTCTAACCCCTATTTTACAATTATAGCATTTAGTTTGTTTAATGATACGAACAACATAGCGCTTGCATTGTAGATCTAACCTTTTTATCAGGATCTAACATCCTCTACTACCTTACAACCTTTCTAGCTAGAATGAGATGGTCAAGATCCATTCGAACCGGCGCCGCATCAGTTATAAGGTAACTAATGTTAAGGTAGATACCTTTAAGTCCTTTAAATAATTAAATAAATAAACGTTTACATTAACTGGATAATAAATAACTCTTTTAGAGGGGAGGAATCGCAAACAAAATAAATTTTAAATAAAATTTAACTTTAAACTCAGTGGGTACTTGGGAGGGAGAAATGTCCAAAATGTTAGAACTGTACAATTATTATTTTATTCAAGTTTGCCATGCAAAAGCATCAGAGGGCACACACAACGGTCTCTATAGCTCTTTAGATAAAACAATAGATTACCTTAGTCATTTGAAAGTTGCAACAAAAATTAGCTTAGTTATGAAATGTAGAGGGGAACTTCTGAATCTAAATTACAAACCATTTGATTCGCAAAATATACAGCTATGCTCACTGTGTTTTCACTTCCTGGCAGTATGTCCTGTCTTAAAACCGTATAGAAAAAAAATACCTAAAACATGAGCTGATCTAAAAATAAAAACTAAAAGATGTTCTGAATAGAGAGAATTTAATTGGTTTATATAATTTTGTAAGAAATGCAGGTCGATATAGAAAATTTTTTATTTCAGAATTTTATTATTAATGTCAAAAGGAAATTTAATTTATTTTTAGTTTTGTTATTATTTATTAGTTCAATCAAACTCTCGGCAGACGGTATGAAGTACCTTGCTGTGGTTGCTAAAGTTGTAAATAAAATTAAAAATTAAAATACTGTAAATAATGTATTAATAAAAGAGCATTTATATCTATCTATTTATCTATCTAAATAAATATCTAAATGGATAACAAGCTAAAGTTGAACGTGGACAAAACCAAGGCAATAGTAATAGGGTCAAACTACTTCCTTAAAACTATTTCCCATAATCCAATCCTCTTTCTAAACAATAATCCTATCAAATTTTACCCAACGGTCAAAAACCTTGGAATTATTTTTGACCAAACCCTTTCCTGGAAAAACCACATCTCAGAAATTTCTCGTCGTACCTTCTCCAACTTAAAGCGTCTCAATTACCTTTGTCACCTGTTTCCTTTTGAAATCTGCAAACTCCTAGTTTCTTCCTTAATTTTCCCCCATTTTGACTATTGTTATACAGTGTATGGGAGTATCTCTGGGGATCTCGAAGCAAAATTAAAACGGTTGCTTAATTGCTTCGTTCGATTCACCTTTGGGATCCCGAGAGATGCTCCGGTGACCCGATATTACGAAGAATTGAAATGGTTCTACTCTTCCTACCGCTTTAAGTCCTAGCATCTTTCTTATACCAAGTTATCCAAACCCGCCGACCATCATACATTTTCGATCTCCTTCAATTCAAAACCACAGTCCACTCCCGTAACACCCGTTTTCGGCTCTCAGATCTATATACAACATCCCACCGAACAGCAGCTTTTGACAGAGCTTTCCTTATCCGATCTTACTCCCTTTGGAACACTATACCCTCTTCCATTCGTCGTTCCAATAATCTTCCAAACTTCAAATACCGTATATTCCAGCACTTATTATCCCTACAATTCCCAAAAAATCGAAAATAGTAGGGGATCAGTTTTGACTTAATGTTCTCTTTATTCGATGAATGAATGATGTTTTTTTATGTAAATTTGTGTGTGTCTGTATATTGAATGTATTCATATATATGAGTGTGTGGAATTTAAACCACGTACATATGTATTATTAATGTCATATAGATAGATATTAAAAAAGACAAAAAGGGATAAAATGTTAATCTCGGATAATATAGTTTAATTTTTCTTTATGTTTTATTCTTGGCATTAATTTGATATATATGTAACCATAAATTTGTTTCTCTTATATAATTATTGTTAACTTTCATCTTCGAAAAAACCCTGCATTCCAGTCAATATATTTTATTCTTTTATAAACAAGACGTTTCGGCAAAATCTAATGCCATTTTCAATATTAAAATACATCAACAATACTAAAATTAACTTTTTTTAAAACTTAATTTTAGTATTGTTGATGTATATTAATATTGAAAATGGCATTCGATTTTGCCGAAACGTTTCGTTTATAAAAGAATAAAATATATTGACTGGAATGCAGGTTTTTTTTCGAAGATGAAATTTACATAGAAATCGAGTCCAGTTTATTAGGTAAGAATTAAAATTATTGTTAACTTATTTTAATTTTTTTCTTTCTCTTTTTCTAATCTGTTCTTAAAATACTGTTCTTGTAGGTAATTCACATTTTTTTTGTTCATTTTTTTTATTCTTTCTCACTTATTAAGTTAATTGTCATAATTAATTTTACGCTTTTAAGATATTTAAAAAAATATCGGGTTAAAATAAATTAAAAGTAGAAGAGTCTAAATGGACAAACGGTGATTTGTCCTAGACCACGCTTTATTTTGGGTACACACTCAATAGAGGCTGAGTGAACCTCAACATGGTCCTTCGGCTCATCCTCGACCGCTAACGGATTGAATAAAAGCCTGTCAGCGCCGCTGAAGATATTTTTAAACCCACCCAAAATCCAATTTAAGCCCTGTAGCTCTGCTGCGGATCTTGCAGAGTTTCGAATACGCAGCCATCTCAGCCAATATTGGCCTTTGTCGGAAATATAAAATATTTATTGTGGACGTTTATTTCCGCGCGGTTTATAGCACTGTCAACCTAGGCTCTTCGTTTCGCCCTGTCCCATTTTATTGTTCCCTCCTATTCATTTTATTGCTTTTGTATCTCCACCTCTCTCTTGTATTTATTGGTTTTGATTTATTTTAGCGTTATATTAATAAGATATATTAAGTATTTGGGATGTTTTGACGAAAAAATCGCAAATGGTATATAGGAATTGGAAAAAAAGTAAAAAAAAAAAATTTACATTGGCTCACTGTGAGGTACATTCACCCTGCAGAAAAAAAGAAAAACGTAATTGGTAACAGGAATGAAAACCGGAAACTCTTCAACTCATGTATATATAGAATAAATGATAATATGTACAAACTATAATCAAAAATATTCAACTTGAATAATTTAAAAATAAATATAAATAAATAACTAAAATCAATAAATAATTCCACCTCACAGTCAAAATGATACTCCTCACTTCACACTCCTAAACAAAGATCTCAACCTGCCACTCGTGACTGACACAATCAAGTAAAGCTACAAACAATTTCATGAATCACTTGCTCTAAATCCAAACTTACTGTTACAACCATTAGTTACAGACAAATTATCACAGAAGCCGATGAGGAGACTAAAACGTCTCTTGAGCAGGGATCTACTGCAGTGATATGAACCACGCTAGGAATGCTCTCAATGCATTTCTCCATACACACTTCCACGAGAATCCCTTTGGGTTTTCAAAATAAGTTCGAAAATACAAATCTGCAAAATAGGATTTGTATAATTTCTGGAATAAATATTCTTATTTATAATTTTAATTTTAAATTTATGGGTTAGAGCTTGTTCTCTACTAAATCTCTACCATGCACCAAACACAATGTCCTTCGTGGATTTATTTGTTTTTTTTAGAATTGAATAATTTATTGATATTTACAACTATAATTATATTACATCATGTAAATCTGCTGTATGAACAAAGGACTTGAAAAAAAAGGCTTGTGGAGAAACTATCCATTGATAGCACTCCAATAAAGTTCTATAAAAGAAGATCTCGAGGCCATCTTCTTTTCAGACGCCTCGGAGGGTTATCTGGAACATGGGAAGCAAGTTGAGAGACTAGCGGATTCAAGTGTGTATGGAGCTTTTCATGGAAGGATAGGTTTGGGCCAAATCAGCAACATATGGGATATTAAGATCATGATGGATGAGTTTGTTTGTGACATAATAAGGAGCATTGAGGATTTTGGATTGTAAGGATTGGTTACGAGATGAATTGGATGGTTTAGTAGAGCCCCAAAGCTCAACTCCGTATGTCCAAATAGGTCTGATAGCTGTCATGTAAATGAGCCTTTTGTAATTAATTGGAAGCTTTGAACGTGTGTACAGTAAATGTTGAAGTAGGCGAAAACGTCGAGCAGTTTCTTGTCTTTTCAGTCTTGTATGAGGATTCTATTTGTACGGTTGTTTTCTTTTAATGACACATTCTTAGATTTAATTTTTAATTTGAGTTACTGTTTAGTAATCGCAGCAATGAATCAAATGTTTCAGAAACGTACGAGTATAAAAAAACATACAACTAGTTATTAATATTATATTTAACAATATTTTTGATCCCAGCTGTATTATTTATTTATATATATATATATATTTGATATAATTAGGAAATAAAATTTATTAACAA
Source organism: Arma custos (assembly GCA_037127475.1). Lineage (NCBI taxonomy): Eukaryota > Metazoa > Arthropoda > Insecta > Hemiptera > Pentatomidae > Arma > Arma custos. The sequence continues at coordinate 8,881,131 of CM073762.1, forward strand.
TGGTTTCTCTGTCTATCAATCATCTAACAAGTTCATTCCAGCTGATATTGAAACTTCCACTCTGGAGAACAAGAACAATCGTCTGAGATTAAAGATACAACGAACTCCCATCTTCCTTCCTCTCTCGATATTCAAACAAGAGATCTTCACTTCCCCGCGATCTATCTGTCCATTGTGGATAATTATTAGTTAGTTCTTCGTCCACATTGTGCTCATTACTCTGGCTATGCTGTTGTAAACGTCTTGGTTAACTAAAATAGTCTTTCACATCTAAGTAAAGACAGAATTATTTCTATACTGAATTATACTGTACAACTCATCGCTCTCGCAGACGATTATGACTTGACTATGATTAAGTCGCTCTATCGATTGCTTGCAACGATCATTCCTGGATCTGGAATCTAAAGCTAAATTTTTAGGCTTGGTGATAAATAAGGACAATTGTATGGTCTCAGAAGTGGCATCCAGTCAAGTAGGGGCAAAAATTTCATTTGGAAAATATAACTTCGAACAAGTGCAAGTGTCTTAATTCAGATATCTTGGCTCGCAGCTAACGTATATCAATATAACAGGGGCAGACTGTTACGTTGAAAACTCCCGCGAAAATCACCGCAACAAAATTTACCCCACGCTCAGTGGAGAAGGGTGGGATTCAATCCTATGTGCGGGGATATCGCCAAAACAAATGGAAACCCCAGTAGGTTAAAAATATTAACTACAATAATTCCGTTGATAGCTACACCTAAATAAAATGATAATGTGTAACAAACATAGCTATTCATTAGCATAACCTGGACGCCACGCTATTTAAAGAAAAGTAAATAAAAATAAATGAATACCTAATAAAAAAAAAATTTAGAAAATTTCTAAAGAAAACGCTTGAGAAAAATAGCGAAACCTCAGACTGTTGACAATAGAAATAAAATACTATTTATTAATTTAAACATTTTCTTCCTTATTAAATTGAAGTTTGATTAAAAAAAAAAAGAGAGAAACAAAGATAAACTCTAAACTAATATACATAAAAAAAAAATTAATAGATAAAAATATCTACAAAAAAAAAAAATTATACTCAAATAAAATAACAAGCCACTTCTAAGAGGAAAATCACCAATATCTTCCATCACAAATTGATCACTATTTAATTATTGATAAATTACAAATTTATAAAAAGATATGAATTCCAACTCGGAATTTGAATAGAATACAATGACTAGCAGTCTTTTGTTACATACGGCCAATTGGTGGTGTTGCCATCATGGCCCTGGTGAATTTCGAAGCTCTGGCTTCTTCCTTCTTCCTCTCCTTCAGATTCTCGCAAGACGGGAGAATACCTCGATTCTCGCACGTCGGCAGGGACACAAAAAACAGTCTGTAAGATATCACGTTTCACGTCAAAAACTGGGCCCAGCTCTCGCTTCCCTGACGTCCAAGAGAAGACTGCCTTATCTCGAAGTCCGGGCTTAATCCCCACTCTCTCTCTCGTTCAAAACAAAGGCTTACACTCCGTTTCACAACAACAACAAATAGAAAACAAAAATAATACCTAATACTATGTCTTATTTTAACATTTGCCTTAAATCTAAATTAAATTATCATATATCTAAATACATTTGACCATCAATTTTCTCCTAAATGAAAAAATTAACAACGGTAATAGTTACAAATATTAAAAAAGAAATATTCGTCACAAGACATTAAAAATAAATTAATGACCGCCAACAAATGCAACCTTGCAATGAAGAATATCATGTCTAGTAAATTGTATTATAGGTGAACAAAGTTAACTCAGTATACGCCATGTGCTTACCTACGGCTCCGAAACTTGAACTACCAATACTAATTCGGAAGACAAAAAGTTATAAATTTTCGAAAGAAGATAGGAAGAATATTGGGGTTAACAGCTGTATTAAAACAACCAACGTCCGAAGAGCATGGCGATTGGTATTGCAGGAGGCTAACACTCGCTTGCGGTTTGTAGCATCAATGTAATAATAATTATGAAAAATTATAAAAGTCAAAAGTTCAAGAAATATAAACAGTTTACTATTTTGAGGTATAATTGGAAGAAAACATAATATTCTGCATTATTTTCCGAACAGCCCAATAATATAATAATTTATTCATGACAAAGCCTATTCAAGCTGATCAAGAAACTGCAGAGGATACAGAAACCTTCTGCCGCAGCACATCCGGGTATATATACATATATACTGCTATCTATAGGGAGTAGGATCATGAAGGCAGTGGCTATTTGCATATCAAGGAGGCACTGCGTCGTAGAGGGGACAATAATTGCAGAAGCTATCTCCTGTCGCTATGGCCTCCTCCCACTGTCCAATTCAAAACTCCGCATTGTTCTCTTCTGATTCGATTCTCGCTGACTAAGAACTAACTCAGATAGAATTACGCTGTATCCTTTTCAGTTGCCTATTTGTATTCTGATCCTTCCATTCCTATACCCGATCTTTCGGAAGATATGGTAAAGTCCTATTACGAAGATCATTTACTTAATTCAAATGAGAAACAAACGACAATTTTAGAATAGCTGATATATTACAAAAGCAACTGATAATTCATATACAATAAAGAACTAAGTAAATAAAAACAAATTCTCTAAAGAAAGTATTTCTAGATTAGAAATCTCTGACTCCCTGGTTGACCCAATTTTATGTTTGATAATGTGATATGACATATGACTGATTTAAAAAAAAAAAAAACGTTATATTATTTCTTTAAATGTATTTAGTAATATTTAAAAGGAAACTAAAACGATTTATTTAATCCATTCATCGCGTATTTCTTCTTGTTTCGACCGTGTCGTCAAATAGACTTGCAGAATATATCAGAAGTATAAAGAAGATGGATAGCATGTCATCAGCATTGGAAGAATATTTTGTGAACACAAACGATACTATTGAATTTGGCAAAATTAGAGTAGTGGCGTGACAAAAAGAATGATACTGAAAGCGATCGAAATAATAAAGCACCCCGAAAATTTAAAAAGATAAACTGGTTATAAACTAAGTAAATTATGGCTCCGAAATATACCAGAGGCCAAGAAGAACTTGAAATAAGAGACAAGCCAAACAGAAGTCAGCCAACCGAGGCCCATACAAACAGAGACCACCCGCTAATCAGATCACTGGAAGAATCGGCTCCACCCCCGAATATGGAAAGTTTATACTCCTTAGCATTTTCAGTCTCAGATTAAGCCTTGAGGATGCTTGTAGCATGACCGACGAAACGTCGGCAAAGGATTTGATGACATGATCGGAACCAGAAGAAATACGAGATGAATGGATTATAATTTTTTAGCTAATAAGCATTTTAAGAGAGTATCTAAACCAAATTATTAATCACGATCAGCATAAACTCATGGGACTCTATAAACTGCATTATAATGAACTGCTCTCTAAGATTTGGTACTCCGAGGCGATTCCGCGTGTCACCTCACTGCGATGAGTTAAAGTGGCTCTTCCCTGCATTCACTATTGGTATAGTGCTTTTCTATACCAATCCATTAACTAGCAACATCCTTCATATGTCTGCAGTCCCCTGCAATTCAACCCCTCAGTCCAGCACCCCAAAACATGACCCTGCCTTTCTGATCTCTCCCACAGAACCAAAGCATTCGAGCGTTCATTTATCGCCCGATCCAGTATAATATGGAACTCAATCCCTCCTTTCATCCGCCATGCTTCTTCACTGACTTCATTTTAATCCTTACTTTTCCAACATCTCCTCACCTCCCAAAAAGTTGCTCTGTAAGCAGGTCAATCATTTTCTTAATTAAATCAGTATTGAATAATCGATTTCGTTGCTTACGCGTTTTTCCGTTAATTTTTCCAAAAGAAGATATGTAAAGACTTTATTGCATGCTGTCCCAATCATTTATTTTATTTAGCAACTGTTGTTATAAATATATTTATTTTTGACAAATTGTTAAAGTCCTGTCAAGTTTCTTACTTTTTAGTCATTTCATTTCTTTTTTTCTTATGTTTTTGTCACTTGTTTGTTTGTTTGTTCATTTAACGTCACTTTATGCTGCTATGGCTAATCGGACGACGCTACATTAGGAGCTCTAAATTTTGCCTATCGAGGTTTAATTAGGATAGGGATTTTTAACGAGTACCTGAGACATCTTACAGGCTCGGAACCCCCATTTAACGTCCCTTCCGAAGGACGGCGTAACTAAGGATTTTTTACTCCCTTAAAAAAATCCTAGGGCCACCTGCCGGGCTACGAACCCGCTATCTTGGGTTTAGTAGTTTGTTACGCTAACCACTAGACCACAGGTGACCTTTGTTTTTGTCACTTTTTAAATGTTAATTTGTATTATTATGTAGCCTTCTGGCCAGATATATATTATGATTATTTTTTTCTGTTACTATTGTTATTCTTAAGGGACTTGATTCCAGAATAAAGTTTGTTTTCTATTATATTATTTATCGATTAATGTAATAAAATAATTTTATGTCTTTAGTTATTTTTTACATTTAAAAAAAAAATTAAACCTGAAGGGACCCGATACCTGTAGTTGAGCGTGATCTCGTTAAAATCATCTCTCTACATAACCATTGTGCTAGAAACAGTATAGTCTCTGCCAGGTACTGAACCCATGGTTGTAGTGGTATAGGTTTTTATTGGAAATGATTCATTATTGGCGGAAGTGGGATATATTCATACCTTAGTTCGTGCTGAATAATCTAATGTAGGGAATGAAGTTCCGTTAAGTGAGTTTAATATAGAGAAACGCTTATTAAGTTATTTCAGGAAAGCTTACACGAGGCTATGGCTATATATCTCTCCATTATCAAGGGCATTCAAGGGTCAGGTACCCACTTGATATAAGCTGGATAAGCCTCGGCAATTGCGAGCTTAGCCCGGGACTTAATCCGGGGACCAGCGGGAATTTTGAATCAATCGTGTTATTCCAGGAGTCTTGAGCTATGCTGGAAACGTAGGTCGGTTTCTCGGATATGTTAGGGGAGGAGTTCTAATCAGCTGTGGGGGAGTTGTCATCGGATCTGGGGAGTTATCATCAGATCTTGGGAGTTAACATCGCGATGATCGAGTAATGGCGGCAAAGTTAAGACTTCTTCGGGAAAATTGCCTGGATGGCACGTGATCAGCTGCTGATTGGATGGAATGTGTTCTTCATCACTAACGCCCGTTTCATTCTCAATATCTATCAATATTAAGTTTGATGATTAAGATATCTATAACAGCGATGAAGGGTGTCACGAAAATAATAATAATTGAATTTAATAAAGTATGCAATATTAAGATTATAACATACTGTCTATCAACAATAACAGTAATGGGTTGTTTACTGAAACCATTAAAGCTTTTATTGAAAAATAATACAATCATAAAAGTATTTTTTTTAAAATTTGTTACTTCATGATAAACCTATGGAGGGGCCGTTTATAAATATTAGGACATGCTCCACACTTAAGTAAGCATATTACATGTCATTAGATGTGATTTTAATAATTACAGATCAGTTTGTTATTATAATTACAGAATACATTTTAGTATACTTTAACAATACAAGAAATTAAAAATTTATAGTTTGACTAAATTGATAATTTACACGTGAGAATAAAATTAAATTAAATTTGTAATCCTAAATTGTGTAATGAAAAAAATAAATAAAAAAAATAAATTTAACAAATATACAGATAAACAAAAATGAAAGGTTTTAAAATATAAATCATATAACTAAAAAACAACAATTCATAAGTTATACATTACGATTAGCCACAGTACTTCATAAAAATGGATACACATATATTTATGCACATAACAGTTACAATTAAAAATGAAAAACCAGGTATCTGGTGAATTGCACTTCTTATGTCCTAGAGCTGATCAAAATTTATGTCTAATCAATCATATAATTATATATATGTATAAACATCAAATATATATGTATATATAATCAAGTAAAATCATCAAAATAAAATGTAGGTTAAAATTTGGTTTACTCATCAAACGACTTTGCCATTTTTATTTTTAAGATCTGCCATTAAGTTAAATAATTAGGCTTTTTTTCCAATTATTGCCTTTGATTTATACCAAAAAATTTGCACCCTTAGAATAGAATATTTCGAAGTTGAATATGCGCAGATAAATTTAATAGTTTCTATTGCCCATCAGCAGACTGCCCAACGACGAAGATAGGATGTTCTGTCCATTTTCATTTACAAATTTTATTTTATGAATTATTTTTCTAGTATATTTTTGCCTAAATGTAATTTTTATCATTATTTAATGAGCCTTCATGGGTTTTAGCGACGCAGATTTGTTTTCATGCTTGAGATGAAGAACAGCAATATGGGTTTACAATAATAAGGTATATAAGAAAATGACTATTTTTCAAATTCAAGATTTCAAAGGACTGTGAATATTTTAATCCTATTTAATACTTACCAATGAAGGAAAAGGTGTCCTTGACCAGCAGTCTGCGCAGTGTTGGTTTGAAACATTTAGTAGTGGAGATACGAAGTCTCCGGGAGACTGTTAATGGATATTGATAAAGTGATGTAGACTGATCCCTCACGAACTTTTACCTCAGCAATTAGCTAAGAGGTCAGAAATTTGTGATATGAGATTTTACCGGGTGCTGCAAGTGGGTTATTTGAATTAAAATCCATGCTTTGGGTTTTTTAGAATTTTGAACCATTTATTATTCACGAATTAGTTCCTGATGGATGATTTATGAATACAGAAGTACAACTAGAAAAAGATTTCTTGCGAAGGTTATCCTGCTTTGATCCACCGAAAAAGAGTTTTATTCCAACAATATGTTGCTCATATTCACACTGCCCGTCGAACCAAAGAACAGTTTAAAAAACTTCATGGGTTCGAACTCATGTCTCATCAACAGTTCAGACCTCGCACCATCGGACAACAATTTGTTTCGGATCCATGGCCCATTTTCTCGAAAACTAAAAAATAGATAATTTTGCAAGAAGAAGAAGTTTAAATTGCAAGAGTTTTTTTGCATCCATCATAAGGAATGGTATCAGCGTGGGATCGAGCAATCGGCTAGCAGATGGCTAATGACGGCAGATAACAATGTACTATATTTTGAGTATTAATTGTATTTTATACCATAGAAATAATAATACAAATTTTGGTTAAAAACCGTCATTTTTAATACACCCTATTAAAATACTGGAACCCTATATCCATTCACTTGTTAAGTAATTTACTTAAAGTAGGTTGCTATGCAAATCGAGTAGGCTGAGAAGACCAGAGACTTTGATGTACCTCGCCGTACAGCTGGATCTGTTGATTAGACATTCTGCCTTCCCTTCGCCCCGCTCCCGCAGCCAGCGCCTTCTCGATGGCGGAAAGTTGAGAGCAGGCTTTGAACTAGGACTAGAACTAATTATCGTGGCTCTGATTGAACACACCAATCAGCGGGCCGCCTTTTCAGTCCTATTTCAGCTCACACATTTGTTATGGGAAAGGTGATTGGATATGGGCATTGGATATATCTAACATGATTGGCGGAGAGGCGATCGCCCTATACTGCGACCAATAGCAATTCAGGAATCCCTTTCGATTATACCGAATCGATACATCGACATGAAATGGAGAGGAAGATGATACTCCTTAGTATCATCTTATTTTCTTTTATAGTTCAATTTCTTTCATGGGCCTTAATATTGCAATTCAGCCATGATTTTCTAAGTATTATGTATAAATTTAAATATCTTATTTAATAATCATTGGTTGACCGTATTAATTATGTTAAATGAAGTGGAAAATGGCCCGGGTGATTGAGAAGCTATACAGTTGTAGAAATATCTGAATATATATAATATTATTAAAATTAAAAAAATATTCTCAAATTTACTTACTTACTTTTACTTTTACAGGTTTTTTCCCTCAATGGGTTGCCTGGTTAAGTCAGAGCGTCTCTCCACTTTTCTCTGTTCCACTTCCTCATCCTCCTCAACTCCCCTGCCGGCCATCTCCTCCTCCACGCAGTCCTTCCACCGGGTTCGGGGTCTTCCTCTTCTTCGTCTGCCTGACTGTTCCCACAGCAAAAGTCTCTTCGGCCATCTACGTTCTGGCATCCGCTGGCAGTGTCCGTACCATCGCAGCCTGTTCCTTCCAATCCTCTCCGGAACTCCTTCGGTCACGCCCAGCCTGTCTCTAACATCTTCATTTCTGATTCTATCCAGACGGGTGATCCTCAGGCATCTCCTCCAAAAGTCCATCTCTGCAGCTTGTAATCTGGAGTAGAGCCCCGGGTTCAGTGTCCAGGTCTCTGAGGCGTAGCTGAGGGAGGGCTCAACAATGCTTCTGAAAATACGCCTTTTGTTGTCCATTGAGATGACTGTGTTCCAAAGAACTGGGTGCAACATTCTAGTCACTCTTCTTGTCAAGCCAACTCTCCTCCTAACTTCGGGTTCCGACTTGCCGTTACCATCTATTGTTGACCCTAAGTACTTGAAAGAGTCCACCCGCTTGCATATTTTCCCACTAATATGAAGGTCTGTGGCTTCTCTGCAGTTCACTGCCAGGTATTCGGTCTTATCAAAATTTATTCGTAGACCCCATAGACTGTATTCTTTTTCCAGGGCCATCAGCGACTCTTCCAGACCATCTCTGTTATATGTGACCACTGCCTGGTCATCGGCAAAGAAAAGAGAGAAAAGCATATGTCCATTTATGTCTATGCCCTTTCCTCTCCAACGTGCGCTCCACTCCTTTACAGCCTGCTGTACATAAATTTTAAACAGGGTCGGGGACATACTGCATCCCTGCTTAAGGCCCTTTGAGGCAGAAAAAGGCTCAGATAAGCGAGAGCCGAGCTTCAATCTGTACTCGTCTTCCCTGTACAGACGTCTCACGGTATTTATTAAGGCATCGCTAATGCCCGCACTCTTAAGGGATTCCCACATCTTTTGTCTTGGCACACTGTCATAAGCCTGTTCTAGGTCTATGAAAGCTATATGCACAGCTCTTCCTTTCTCTATTCGCTTTTCTATGAGCTGCCTTAGAACAAATATGCTGTCTGTGCAAGACCTGGCTGCAGTGAAACCAAACTGTTCCTCTGGGGTGACAAACTCCTCTTCTAATCTTTGCTTCAGAATTCTGCCCACTATTCTTGATACCGAACTCTGGACACAAATACCTCTATAATTTCGGCATACATTTCTGTCTCCTTTTTTATGGATAGGTGTAAGAAATCCTGTCTTAAGGTCCTTTGGTAGCTCTTGCCCTTGTATTATCAGATTTATAAGCTTTGTAAGGGCTTTTAACAATGCAGGCCCCCCTGCCTTTAACAGCTCTACTGAAATACCTCCAGGTCCTGCAGCTTTCCCACATTTTGCATTTCTGAGTGCAGCAAGAACTTCATCTTCTTTTACAATAATATTTCCTTGTGCATGGTTCTCAGTTGGATATGAACCGGACCATTCTGGCCTTGATTCGGTCAGCAATTTCTCGTAATGGTCCACCCAGGTCTTCTCACCTATCAGAGGAATCACGTTTCCCTTCCCTTGTGTCCTGAGCGCCTTCAGTACTCTCCATGATTCGCGCATTTTATTGTAGCCCAGGGTATTATCAATCCTCCTGCAACAGGCTTCCCATGCTTGGTTCTTGCTTTCTGCGACAGTGCGCTTTACCTGTGTGTTAAGGCTTCGGTATTCTCTCCAATCTTCTTGGCTTCCGCTACATAACCATTTATTGAAGACCCGTTTTTTCTTGCCTACCATTTCTTCTATTTCCATGTTCCACCATTCTTTTGGAGGGTTAGTTTCTATCTCCCCTAAGGCTTCACTAGCTGCTTCATGGATACATTTCTTAATGCGCTCATATAATTCTACAGCATTACTCTCCAAATTGTCGCCAATTTTTGCTTCCAGGCGGCGTTTGTAGAGATTTTTTATGCTTTCATCATTGAGCAGGAGAAGCTTGTACTTGCGTACATCCAAGTGTGTGTATTTGGGTTGCTTCGATGCCATCTGCTTGCTTCTTTTCCACAGTGCTATGCATTTGGCTCTTACCAAAAAGTGGTCACTACCACATTCCATACCGCGCAGGACTCTTACATCTGCTACTGGTAGGAGGCTATGCTGCTTGGTGATGCAGTAATCCAAGATGGAAGGTCTGAATCCCGGTTTACTCCAAGTGAACTGATGCTCCTTTCTGTGTTGGAAGAAGGTATTTTGTATTTTAAGGTCAAATTCCTCGCAGATATCACGCAGCCTGAAGCCATTATCATTTATAGCTTCCTCCCCGCATGTACCCACTACCGGATTTCCTTTGGCTTCTTTTCCAACTCGGGCATTCATATCACCAATCATAATCACTTGGTCTTTGTACCTGATCTTCTCCAGATTGCCTCTGAGACCATCCTCGAAACCGTCCTTCTCGGTGGCTAATGTATTGTTATCTGGGCTATAGACTCCCAGAATTGAAACATTGTAGCCAAAAATTTTGACATCCAATCTTATCATCCTTTCCGAGATCATTTCATAAAAGGTTACGCATCTCCTGTGTTTCCACCGAATCACAATGGAGACACCAGCCCTGGCCCGCTCACCCTTATCCACTCCACTCCAAATGTGAACCAAATCCCCAATCCTTTCCTGACCTCTCCCTTTCACCTTTGTTTCTGTCAAAACAACGATGTCGAGCTTGGAATTCTCTATTTCCGCGAACACCTCTGCTTTTTTATTTGTGAGGCTCTGCACATTCCATGTTCCGATTTGTAATGTCCTTTTCCGTTTCCAAGTCCGTTTACCAATATTTCCGTCCGGCTTTTCCTTTCTCTGACTTATTTTAGCTGGTTGATTTTTTTCCACTAACAGGGTGCTGGCCTGATAGAAACCCCCAACCTGGAGGACCAGGGATTTTCTGTCGGGGTCACCTTCCCTTAGACCGGCTGCCATCCCTGACTCACGGGCCCTGTCTGCCCGGGCATCCCCCGCTCTGCAGGGGAGGCTGCACTTATTTAGAGGCGGTGCATACTCGCCTCGTCACAGCGTTGTCATTGGGCTCCTGGGGTACTTGTGAGAGTGACCGCGCCACCAACCACTCTCCCCCACCCTGATAGCGCTGCCGTTCGTGGTTCGGGGCTGCTTATTCAATGTATTCACAGCTGACCTGCCGAGCTGGCAGGCCGTCCCGCTATCCACCACCCGCGGACCCGCTCGGTAGCTTGAACTTAGCCCAATCTCAAATTTATTTAAATAAATATTCTAAAAATATAACCTGTACCTTAAAACCTTGAAAGCTACTTATAAGTCAACGATTGTGCATTGAACTGATTTGCCTGAGATCACAATTGATGTCATATAAAAGTACTCAATTTGCAAAATTTGGGTGATCTTTAAGGCTCCTCTGGGTCATTTAGAGGCTAATAAAAGATTAAGTAATTTATCTGCCAAAGCCGTTCTCAAACTAGATGCCTTGAGGTCATCAGCTGAATACCTTAAGCACTGCATTATCCCCCCCCCCCCTATTATTATCATTATATTGTTATCTAGTGATATTATTATTATTCGATTGGTTGATAAATGTTATTAAATTAATTGAATATTATTGTCAAATCAAGCCAAGTGTTAACTATATTCTGATCCTCCATGCCCTTATGATGAATTGCGAAATGATTATAGAAGGTTCAATAAGCAGTTTTTTCTGTAAAAAATGCATTAAAAAATACCTTTACCACTACAACCCATTGAACGGATATGGAGTTCAGTACATAATAGAGTCTGTACTGTTTCATGAGCAACGGTTCTGAAAGGGGGTGCCTTGTCCTAGGTCACGCTTAACCGTCAGATTTTGTTCCCCTTATTGTGGGTACCCTATTTTTATAATTCAAGGGCTGTACTATTACAGGAATTTTTTATTATTTTGTAAGGTATTTTTCTATTTTTGTTACTTAAACACTTCAGAAGTAAATGTCTTTTACGTACAATGTTGCTGATTCATGAAAACGTATTGTGATGAAGGGTGAATACCTTATTAGAAATTCTGGATCAGTGAACAGCGATAATACTTGGCGGAAATTTGCATATAAACTCGATCGAATCGGCCTGTAAGATTAAAAACTGAGTGTGTCATTTTTTAAAATTAGATTTTATCAAGTTAACTATGTATATATATTTAAAAAAAAAAACGAATTCAATTTAAAAACATGATCGGTTAATGACGTTTAAGAGGTTTAGTACCTAAAAGGCCGACAGGCTGCGCGGTATGCCTTTGTAAGGATTATATAGATCTCCTGGCGTTTTTCCAGCCCCTGGAAGAAAACTAATTAAGAAGGGCAAACTGCAAAGAGTAAGCTTCGGAGGTCTTGTTTCAATCTTTCCCTAACGAATAGCAAGTACTCAGTGGCTGGTTTCCACTCCTCGCCAGAACCCAGATTTTCATTTCAGATTAAGAGGAAGGTAGAGAGAAGGAGAGAGTAAGGAGGAGGTAGAGTGAGTGAGTGAGTGAATGAGTGAGTGAGTGAGTGAGTGAGTGAGTGAGTGAGGAACAGAAAGAGAAAGGAAGTCAGTAATACTCTCAATTTTGTTGTACTCTTAATCATCATTTGTATCTTGTAGCAGACTACAACGTTATTGCTGAAATAACAATTAACATAATAAATTTTAATGCGCATCGTTTACTTTATTACGAATAAAATAATTAAGATTATTTCAGGATCCGATACTTAGGGTTGCACCTCGACAAACGATTAATCTGGAATCCTCATAGAAGACTGAAAAGACAAGAAACCGCTCGACGTTTCAGGCTACTTCAACACTTACTAGACAAACGCTCTAAGCTCCCAATTAACTACAAAAGACTCATTTACATGACCATCATACGACCTATTTGGACTTACGGAGTAGAGCTTTGAGGCTCCACTAAGCCATCGAATTCCTCTCGTATCCAATCCCTACAATCTAAAATCCTCAATGCTCCTTATTTTGTTTAGAATAAAGTCATCCATAACGACTTTAATGTCCCTTTTGTTGCTGATTCGGCCCGAACTCGGTATCTATCCTTTCATAACAAACTTCATTCCCACTCAAACCCTCTAGTTTCAAACCTAGCTTCCTCTTCAATTCCCGATAATCCTCCGAGGCGTCTGAAATGAAGATGGCCACGTGACCTTCTTAGTTGAACTTTGATTTGAGCACTACCAGTGGGTAGTTTCTCTACTTGTCATTCTCATGTCATTATGTATCACGTATCCTATTTACTTGTTGTATTATTGTAATACAGTTGTAAATATCAATAAATAAATTTAAAAAAAAAAAGTTTATCTCTGTCAACTTGAGGGTATTATATCTGAATTAGGCTGGCTGTGGGCTGAGCGAAACCCCCAATTACTGCTGAAACATAAAAACGAAATAATAAATAAAAACGGGGGAAGTTTATACGATCACCATATATACATAGCTATGTGCTCTCAGTACAATTTTTTGTACAAAAATTTATTCTGAAGATCTTCAGTACAGCCATACCTGACATTAGATTTGCCCGTTGAGAGAATAAGACTCCTAAGCCAATTTAGAGTTTCCCCCAGTCAAGAAATAGTTGTTTACTACAATAAAAATACCCACAGAATTAATACTAAAGACAATTGCTCTCTATGCGTAAATGAATCACATGACGATCTAAACCACATCCTTTTCCACTGCCCATTTTTTGCAGAACCTAGAAATATATATTTATATATATATATATATATATATATATATATATATATATATATATATATATATATAGTTCATACGATCACAATATTTATACAGTACTGAACCCCAAGCACAACAATGATATTAATAATCTCTGTAACTTCTTATACAAAGCTCCAAGTATTAGAATAGCTCTGACCTATTGATACATATATGTTCCTTTACCCACAAAATAATGCTTTTGAATTAAATAAGTTTTATTTCATGAATTTTCTATATTTTGATCTAGAGTTGACTTATGGCCATATTTTTGATTTTACCTTCATTACAATGTTTAGTATTATAATTTCCTGCTTTCTTTTTCTGTATTTTTACTATTATGGGTTTTTCGTATGTACTATCATTTTTGTAAAACTTCTAACCAAACGCTCTCTGTATTTTATAATTGTAAAAATCAGAAATAAAAATAAAATAAGTTTATTAAAAATAATAATAATACTTAGTGAACCCAAAGGTTCGATGCCGATACCGCCAATCTTTGCTTACAAACTTCATAAGCCGTTCCTGTTCCGCAGGTTGTCGCTTCTAGACGAATTACAACAGATTATAACTGTTCATTCGTTTAATTTTTAATATTTTCAAAAAATAAAAGTTATCATGAGCTTTAGTTGGAAAAAGCCAATGTAATTATGGGTAATGAGTAGATTTCAGTAATCATCTCGTCAAGAAATAAAAGATTCAACTACAATATATTAAGATATTAATATTAACAGGAAAACGAATGAAAAGTTAAAACTTGTTGTGACTCAAATCAGGCGACAACATGCGGAATAATAACTCAAACTTCCGTCCATGGACTATTAGAGCAATCTTCCCACCTAAGCCTTGGTCTACCTTTCAGACGTTTACCGGACGATACAACATCTTTCCAATTTCATATTCGTAAATCTCTGTATTTCAACTTGTGCCATGAATCTTCTGAAGCAGACACCGAACGGGGGACTAGCTTACCTCCGGATAATGAGCATTTTAACTCAGAAAGATCCGTAGCTATTAGTGATATTGTGTCAACTAAAAAATAATGTGAATAGAGCGTTCAAACCTACATAGCACCCCTTTCTTTGTTGGTCAGCGAGTCCATCGGACTTAGCCAGGAGGAACTTCCGGGAAATTTCCTTAACATCCGCCACCCTTGGCGCTCCCCTACGAAGTAATGAGTTCCGCGATGGGAATAATCAAGTTTTCTTGAATAAAATCTTATTCAAAATTTTAGCAGGTTTTACAATCGAAGTCTTGATTGTTCGTATTTCTATCTAAAATGCTTTTTTTTCAAATTTATTTATTGATATTTACAACTGTATTACAATAATACAACAAGTAAATAGGCTAAGTGATACATAATGACATGAGAATGACAAGTAGAGAAACTACCCAATGGTAGTACTATCTAAATTGCTAAATTGGAAAATAAAAAAATCTGTACCAGTACAACTCATGGAGGGTCTTGGATTCAGAACATGGTAGAGATTGTTTCTTATACAAATGGTTGATCAGGTGAACCGTTTTATTATTTTTAAAATAAAAATATTTTTTTAGCTCAATGAGAATAAATTAAAATAAAACACTAGAAAAATTGAAGCCCCCAAGGTGAAAATATTTGGGCGTTCTTGTTCTGTTCTGTTATTTTCATAACTTTTTACACTTTATATTTTTGAAAAGCATTTCTAAAGTATTTTCTAATGCTTAGAAATTCATTTAGGTAGAGTGGCTCCAAATGACATTTATAAATAGCCAGGTAATTCAAAAGAATATTGAACGGGTTTTAGAATATTATAGAATAGAATATACATCGTTAAGTATTTTTGTTGGTTGGGAGTTGAAAAATATTTAATTGAAGATTTCCTAACGTTTTATTTATACTTTTACATTATTTTTTTCCTGAATAGATGAGGATAGATAGGAATGAAGTATTTTTAAGTCCAAAGGATTTAAAGGTTATCTTTCTTTTTTTAACGATTTGAAGCAAAAATAACATCTTTTAACGGCATATTAAAAAGTAATACTACCGTTATTTTTTAATTAAATATTACTACAATTTTTTCATCCTAGGAAACTACGCCACAAGACGCGCAGTGTAGTTTATTTATTTTCTACTAGCTTATGCCCGCGGCTTCGCTCGTGTGGAATTTGGTCTGCCACATAAAGTTTCGTGAAGATCATTTAAAATAAATAATTTAATTTTTTTTTTAAATATAAGTTACTCGTACATCCAAAATTTCAGATATCTTACTTCAAAACAGACGGATTCAAAACAACCTTTGAACCCCTACTATATTAAAGGGGAAACCCTTGGGGTGGAATTATCCAAATGTCTATCTTAAACTATACAATGAACCTATCTGCAAATTTGAAGATGCTAAGTTCCTGATTTGCCTTTAATTATGTACTATAATGGGGGAGGCACATGCCCTGGTGCTCCCCCCCATAAATCTGCCTTTTCTTTAGCCTATGATGTATAACCTATTTGCTCAACAATTTTCATCCAAATCTGTCCAGTAGTTTTTGAGTGAAAGAGAGACAAACATACAAACTTAAATACTTATAATATTAGTAAGATTAGTAGGATATCAAAACAAATAGTTTCACTCAAGTTCTTTCTGTTATTTTAACAACTATCATTTGATTTGCCTTTATTTATGTCCTATAATGGATTCTCCACAGTACCTAAAAAACAGTCGAGGGGGCACGTGCCCCCGTGGACCCCCCTAAATCCACGCTTGCTATAGCCTATGTGTTATTCTGATGTATAAGCTATATTACGGCAAAGTTTTATCCAAATCCGTTCAGTAGTTTTTCCGTGAAATAGAGACAAACATACAAACTTTCACATTTATAATATTAGTAAGATTATATGAAGCAAAGTTTTACACGAGTAACAAATATAAACAAGTATTGTACTCAGTTTTCAGATTAAAATTTTCTAACTGCTAAATGAATGATGTGTTTTTATTTATATTGACTCAGTGGTATAGCACTGAGTTGCCATACCGGAAATCCTGGTTCAAATCCCGCTGCAAGGCAAGACGTTTATTTAGTCTGTTTGCAGCCGGAGATGGATCATATAGGATCTAGGACCCTCCTGGGGCTCATCCAGCCTCTATAAAATATTATAAAAACAGGGTACCCAAAATAAAGGGGAAAAATCTGGCGGTTGAGCGTGTGGGTGGTGAGCGTGACCTAGGACAAGTCGCCTCCTTGCAGAATAGTTGTTCATGAAACAGTACAGTCTCTACCATGTACTGAATCCCAGACCCGATCACCCGTTATAGTGGTACAGTTTTTTTTAATTGAATATACTAATACAACAAGTTAATAGAATCAATGATTTATAATTTCATGAGATGAAGAAAAGTAGAAAAATTACCTACTTGTGGTATTCAAATAACAGATTTAACTAAAATGTCAAATTATTTTATTTTAATTATAATATACAACTTGCTAATTAAACCATTATGGACCTACGCAAGTGTGGGGGTCATGCAAAAAATCCCACATACAGACCATTCAAATTTTTCAATCGAAATTCCTTCATTATATTACACATAGTCCCTTTTACATCACTAATAAAACATTACACAAAGATATCAACATACCACTCGTGGCTGACACAATCAAGAACAACTACAAAAAATTTCATGACTCACTTGCTGGACATCCAAACTTACTGGTACAAACATTACTGACAGACACATTACCACATAATCCGAAAAGGAGACTGAAACGTCTCTGGAGCAGTGGAGATGAACCACGCTAGGAGTGCATTCAATGGGAGGTTTTTCCATACACGCTTTCAAGAGAATCCCTTTGGGGAGGTTTTCCGAAGAACAGCAAAAATACAATATGTGCCAAATGGCATTTGTATGATTTCTTAAATAAATATTTTTTTTTTATTTTAAGACTCCTCGGAGGATTATCATGAATTGAAATAGGCTTGAAACTAGCGGGCTTGAGTGGGAATATTTGTTTCATGAAAGGATAAATTTGGGATTCGGGCCAAATCAGCAATAATTAGAGCTTTGGGGTCATTATGGATGACTTTATACGCAACAAGGTGTGGAGCATTGTGGATCTTACTCAGGGTTTTAGATTGTAAAGATTGGTTACGAGAGGAATTCTTTCTAGTTGAGCCCCAATGTTATACTCCGTAAGTCCAATAGTCTACTTGTCATGTAGATGAGTCTGTTGTAATTAATTGGGAGCTTAGAGCGGTTGTCTAGAAAGTGTAGAAGTAGTCTGAATCGGCAATCAGTAACTTGTTTATTGAATCATAAAAAATTGATATGAACTGTTTTCTGAACATTTATAACTAAACTTATAAAATTATTTTAAGATTGGTTAATCAACTTTTTAGAAATACATATTGCTTACATCAAAAATTAAATTACAGAATCTTGTTTTTTTGTGTTTAATAAAACTGTTCATGCCGTAAGAAAATTTTTCATTTATATTTTTAATATATGAATAATGGCGATTAGTGTTAGAGGAGGACTCGCTTGCGGGCTGTAGCGCCAACATAATAATAATATTTAGAAATAATAAAAATTATTTTTGGCAGCATATAAAACAACAGTGTTTTTTAATAATACCTATTTATTATTAGTAGTATTTACTACTATTACTATTAATATTAGTATTTATTATATTAAATTATACATTATTAATAATATAAATTTATAAATTTATATAAATTTTATCTCTTCTAGAAACCTATTTATATCTTACATGTTTACTATTCCTAAGGTTAGATAAATCGCTAGACTCCAATCGAAGTGAGTATACTGTCATGTGTTGGGACGATAAGGGGCAGACACATTTCTAAAAGGCAATCTCTTGAAAGATCTCAACGAGAAAATGAACCCGCTTGAGGTAGATCGCTTCAAAACACCATCGCCGTTCAATCTCCAGGTTTAGGGGGCAGGTGTGGTTGTATTTCAAATCCCCATCAGTTCAGAGATCCTGCATTCAATAGTTTAGGTATGTTACAGACAATGGGGTCATGAAAACCTTTAAAGGAATAATTTATTTTATTAATGCCAAAAAAGTTTATATTTTATTCCAGTGGTATTTTTTAAAATTTATTTTTGTTAATTAATAATTATGTTCTGTGTATTAGTTTTCACTTAATTCCATGCATTGGTATTGCAAGAATTATTCTTAAGGGAGATTTTCTGTCTCGACATTACTAATCTCGCGTATTTTATTCCAAAAACTAAAAAGCGGTATTTATAACTATTATACAACATTATGTAACATTAAATATTCTTTCAGGGTGTGAAAAATGAACGTCAAAACTGAAGGATGAGCAACGTCTAAATGTATTCGGAAATAAGGTCTTACGTAGAATATTTGCTCCGAAAAAGGATGAGATCACTGGAGAATTTAGAAGATTACACACTGCGGAATTGTAGAGCATGCACCTTGTTAACAGAATTGAATATCAGCGGGGAGTTGGCTGGTAGGGTCATGTATCAGGTTAAGTAAAAAAAAAATTCCTAAAAGTTAATATTTACTAAACAGACTGATAAACGTTTGAGGGGTAGAGTAGGCGTAGTTGGGAGAATTGCGTTTTATGTTTGCCGATATATCTTTGAGTAGTCTGTGGTCGGAAGTTTGTTGTTTGTTCATTTAAGGTCACTTTTTGCTGCTATGGCTAATCGGACGATGCTACATTGGGAGCTCTAAATTTTGCCTATCCAGGTTTGATTAGGATAGGGATTTTTAACGAGTATTTATTTCGAACTCACTCTCTGTTTATATTTATGTAAATATAAATATGAGTTTAGGGGTTTATATTTTCAGCTGATTTAACTTTCTTGTGAGGGCAAAGAATTATCCACCAGATGAACAGCTAGTTCAGATCCGCGGAATAATAAGATTAGCTATGGTATAGGATATTCTTACATTTAGAACTGCTAAGACGGAAGAGGAGTTCTGGAAGGAACTAACTGATGAGTAAAGGAACTAGCTGATGAGTAAGGGAGTTGATGATGGGGCAATCATTATGCCTTTGAGGATGGTTAGGATCGGTTAGTTCTCTGTAATCATTACGTCGTTAAGGAATGTAAATTTATTAAATAAATAATAAACCCCTACTTTCATCGCATTATTACTTTCAGTTCCTCTGTTAAAAATCTCAGTATCGTTTTCGACCAAGCCCTTTACTGGAAACCCTACATTGCCCAAATTTCTCGTCGATCAATAAGTTCCCTGAAGTTATTCTATCGTTTTCGTCCTCTTCTAACACTACCTATCCGTAAGCTCCTCATCACTCCTTCATCTTTCCACACTTAGACTTTGGTGGATGGCTCATGATGGGCTCTCGAACTAGCTTGAGGAAAGACTGGGACAAATTATAAACAGCTCACTTCGGTTTGTTTTGGACGCCCTGGGGAAGTCTTATGTGCCCCACCTCTATGATAAGTTAAAGTGGCTCTTCCCTTCTATCCGTAGGCTCTATTTCCTAGGTTCTTACTTATATCAAACTATCAACTCACAACATCCATCTTATATCTATAGTCTCCTACAATTCAAATCCTTTATCCAATCCCTGGACACAAGATCTCTCCTTTCCGACCTTTATTCCCTCAGAACTAAAACTTTTGAGCGCTCCTTTATCGCTCGGTCTACCATTCTATGGAACTCACTCCCACTCGATATCCGTCTTCTTAATTCCCAAACAGATGCTCTCTAATAAATAAAATAAATAGCTACATTCAGCACAACAGATTGAGTAATTTTTCAATTTAATTCCACATTCTTAATGATACTATTAAGCATATTATTAGATGTTCCTATCTACTTCATTATTTTCCCATTATCCAATTTCTGTTTATTGTAAATTTGTATTCTATTATTTTATCATCCAATAAACAGAAATAGGATAATGGAAAAAAAATATATACTTCTTTAATATATTTTTTGAAAAATTTTCTATCGAATTATACGTTTTAGTTCATATTTAATTAAAGTATTCCAATAATTTAGCCGTTTGGCCAGTATATTTTCTATTAATTTCATTAATCATTAATCATTAATCTCAGCAGCATGAGCTGAAGTGATGAAAACATTGTTATGATTGATTGGCTCATTATGATGAGAGAAAAAAAAAAAATACAGTATGACAAGAAAATATCTGGTGCCCTCATAGAGTATGACAAGAAAATATCTTCTACTTCAAATTTAATAATTTCAAGAGTTGCTTTAGCGGATTTTTTTTTTCCTGTAATGCCTAAAAATTACGAAAATTTAGTAGGGAACTTTTTTTGAAGAACTCGAACGGGATTAAATAAGCTTAGAGAAAGCTCTAAAGAGATTAATAAGTCTGTCTATATACAGGTATATTATAATTCAATTCAGAAAAATAAATATGTGAAACATAAAAAAAGAAAAAAAAATATGGAAACTTGAATAATAAAGTAATTGGTTAATTTAAGTTTGAGAAATAATAGAGAAGAAAAACTAACTCTATCCTTAGTGGAAAATAATCCAAGTTTTTCTTTTACCTTATTTCCAAGGATTAAAGTTCTAAACTTTGTCCCCCTTCGTGTAATATATTTTCCATAGAAAATTATTATCTTGCTTCTTTTCCTTATTCAGGGATCTAATTTTTTTTTTTTTTTTTATAGAAATTACGAATGTAAAAGCCAATTTATAAAATATCAACGCATAGAAAAAATTGATTCAATGGAAATCATGAATTAATGTGTATTAACTTTCCTTTTTATGACAGTGATGTAAAATAATTATTTTTTAAAAATATTTTTATTAGATAGATAATTTGGCCAAATTCTTGCTCAACAGGTAGGTAGGTACCCAATTTACAAAGCCTGAGTGAGCCCCACGAGTATCTCCAGATAAATCCGTACCTGTTAAATAGGTTATTAATTAGCTGTTAAATAAACTCTGTCAATCAGCCGGATTGTATCTCGGGACCTTCGGGACAGAAACTAACTACCATTAATTTACTGAGTTATCTCATTCCTTGTTTTACAATACCTTAATAAAAATCTTTTTAATGAATTAAAAGTAATATTGTGATTAAGAGGTTTGTAGGAGGCCTATTCAGAAAGTAATAAACGTTTTGGAATTTAAAAAAAAGAAACAAGTACAAGAAAAACATATTATTACATAAATGTGAAAGCGATGGGCAAGCTTTGAAATTCCTGTGTCATAGAATTCTGCCGCTTGTGCTCTCATCGTGGTACTACAATAAACTCTGAGGGGTACTGCCAAACATAGTAAAACCTTAGGAGAGCTGTCCAAAACAAGCGCCGAGGAAAATTGTCATCCAAAATTTTTCTTTTGCATGACAATGCTGGACCTCACACGGCAAACCGTACGCAAGAATTCCATAACTCGTTCAACTGGGAAGTTTTTCCTCATCCCCCCTAAAGTCCTGATTTTTCTCAAGTGATTTTCACTTGTTCACGAAAATGAAGATCTGGCTAGCAACACAGCGTTTTGACGACGATGAGGAGCTCCAGGTAAGCTTCATTAAGTGGCTGAGATCACAGGCGGCAGAATTCTATGACACAGGAATTTCAAAGCTTGTCCACCGCCACCATAAGTGCCTGAATTTGAATGGTGATTAAGTTTAAAAGTAGTATTTTAGTCCCTCTTTCACATGTATTTAATAAAATGTTTTTCTTGTCACTTTTTTTTTATTCCAAAACGTTCCTTAATTTTTGAATAGCTCGTATTTAGATTAAGAAACATTCTATAGTCAAGAAAAAAATCTCGTCTGGAGGCCGTGAACCAAAAGGGGTCGGCTTCCATAAAAAAATTCACTTTCGATCGAAAGAGATTAGAGTGGGTCCGCTAGGGCGCAGCAGCATACATGACCATACTGAAACTGTTTAAGCTAGCGATAATGAGCAGTATTTTTTTTTCTATTACTAACAAGATTGTATTTTGAATCTTGAACTAGATTGTAGTTATTATGTTTAATAGTACATTTATGATTATTATTATTGACAGTTGTTGAGTCTATCTTAGATTTGAGAATTTTTTTTTGATGTTTTGAGTTTATTTTTCCTAATTTTCCCCTAATTTTCTCAACCTTGTTTCCCAAACCATCCCCTTCCATTACGTCTTAAAGAAGAGCCGTAGGTAACATCTTTCTTTATATTTCTCCTTTCTATAATAATTTTTCTCAAGCTTTATTTTATATAATTTTTGTTTTTGTAGATCTTTTATAGCTATGTCACATTAAGGGAATGGAATAGGCGGAAATGCAGGTCCTTGGAGAGAGGACAAAGATATAAGAGGATGATAAGACGAAGATAGGAGTTTAATCCTCAGAGTGGTCGACATCGCGGTGGTCTGAGACATGAAGCCCAGTCGGAGGTTGTCCACAGCCCACCGCTCTCAGCTCTCAAAGGCCAGGGTCTCCAGAAATATATTACGGGAAATAGCCGCCCCTCCCAAGATTCCCTCTAAAAGCATCTACTCCTTTTTTCTTTTTCAAAGGCAGTTTCCCATCTTATTTCGAGACGAAAAAATAAATAAGTATATATATTATTTATAAATAATAAGGGGTAGTAGATACCGATATAGGTACTTGTGAATTAGCAGGTCACTATTATCATACCTACCCCCTTATCTCGTGTAACCTCATTTTATCATTCGGCTCATTAGAGCTATATTATTAATTTTTTTTATGGCTATTTAAATTTCTTTGGGAATACTTTCATAAGTTCGGAACATTTTCAAAGATCAAATTATCGGAAAATGGTCTACAAATGGATTTTGAAAAGGAAATAAAACTGGTTTGTTTTGGTAGAAAGTGAAAGTTAAAACCCTGTGGTCTAGTGGTTAGTATGACAATCTGTTATGCCCATGATCACAGGTTCCTAGCCCTAGGATTTTTTAAAGGGATTAAAAATCCTAGGTTATACCGTCCTTCGAAAGGGGCGTAAAATGGCGATTCCGAGTATGTGTTGAATTTAAGACACTCATCGTAGCATTATCCGGTTAATCATAGCGGGATCAAGTTATTGTTTATAACTAAATAACCTATTCAAAATAACCTTTAAAATTCAAACTTGCAATCTCAGTTACCATAATTACGACAAAAGTACTCTTTAACGAGATTTTGAGATTATATTAGAGAGTTACGGATATTACAACTCATTTTATTTACTGTAATACATGGCGCTTTACACTAAAATTTTACTATTATTCAGGACCAACCTAATGCTAATGCTAATGCCAATTATAGCGCGATTTCGAATGGATTCAAAATATTGACCGTGGCAGCTTATCGTAATACTGGCATTAACTAGCCTCCATGGGTGAAAATTTAGCTTAGAGGGTTAAAATATGGGACAAACTTACAAACAAGAAAATTAATATTATTTTCAGACTTGCTTTTCTAAAAAAAGATGTATAAATCGTATAATCACCCTAGAACTGGTATCAGCCAACCAGAAAGCAGCCAATCAGATCGCTGATAGAATAGGAGCCTCTCCTGGATCCGGACAGTTATAAATACCGAAGGATAGTAGGACATGAGTTTCAGATTTAGCTCTGAGGAAACTTGTGAAAGAATTTTACGACATTGTCGTAACCAGAAGGAATATTTAATAAATTGATTTAATACTCTTTGCTCTTACTAAACATTAGTATTAAATTTTAAATTTTGTGTAATAGATGCTCAATATATATATATATATATATATATATATATATATATATATATATATATATAATTATTATTTATAATATATATTAAAATAATATATATTATTATTATTTTATCGGCCTCATTATTTTCACTTCTTTTCATTCTCCTCCTTCCTTCTTTCTTCCCACCTTTTCCTCATTTTTTCTGATTTTCCTTTCCTTCTTTTCTCAGTCCACGCCATTCCTTTTCTCGCATTTCTCTTTCCCACAAGGACCTTATATGTATATTACTGTATTAGTAATAAATTATACACGTAACATATGGCAAATTATTTAATTTACCACCTGTAGTAATTAAAATTAATAAGAAATAATTCAAAGTATAAAAATTCTTACTCCTCAAATAAATATTAGTTGTTGTAATGCGATTTAAGTTTGTTATAAAAAAAATATTAACCGCAATGTTAAAACACTGGTACTCTTCATGTTACATTTGTAGCTCCTCTTTTGTTTATAACTCTCTAGTTAGAAAAAATGTAAAAAAAACAACTTGAAAAACAAGAAAAAAAACAGGAGGAACAGTGTGACTAATCCATCGAATGGTTCAATTGAAAAGGGTTTTTAAACTGATGCGACGTGAGACTTCAATCAACTACATTGACCGATGTCAACCGAAATTCGTTCCATCACAACCTGAACAAAAGATGTTGGGATTAACAAGTGGTGTTTTTCACTTCCCGTCTTAACAAAATCAAGAGGAATACATCTAAATTACTGAATTGTATTTGATATTCGGTACTTGTTTATTAGCCGGTCTGCAGAGACCGTTATCCGCCATTCTTTGTAACCTCAAAACTGATAATTCTAATACTTATAACTCCTAGCTTCCTATACATATCAATGGTAATCGAAATATATATATTTATAATAAAATAATAATTATAGACCCTTATCCACGTTCTTCTTCTTATAAATATGTTTTCCCTACACTTTCGACGAAAAAATTTCCATTTATATCCTTGTAAAAATCCATTTGATGGCCTTTTTCAGACAATTTCATTTTTGGAATTATTCCGAATTTCCGATACTATTTCACAACTTCTTCTTTTATAAACGGATATTCCTAAAGTGTTATTCTGTTAATTTTCAATAGGCAATAACGAATAGAATAAGACAAAAACACGAAATTAAATTTAATAAAAATACGGAAATTCAAATAGACAATAAACAAAGTTAAAAAGACAAAAACAATACAGGAAACAATTTAACAATTCACACAAAAATGAGACGAATGAATGGACGAGTTTTCACGAGATAAGAGGTAGTTATCGTGTAAACCGGATAATACACCTGATATTCTTTAAAACAGATCTCAAAAAATAATAACAGAAATGCTAGTCCCTCATGAACATTATGTACTTAAACTTATTTACTTGAATTTTATCTAAAGAGGTTCAAAAAGAAGTAAATTCAATGAAGTGAATATATATAAATATTCAGAACTTAAAAAGATTTAGCGGTTATATAATAAAAAAAATATATTCAGTTTCTGGAGAGATTCCAAACCGAGAGCTTACACTCCAGAGGATTTTTACTTATGCATTTTCTGCATTCTAATTCTCTATTGTTTCCCCCTTAAAATTTATTGCGCAAAATTCATAACAGCAAACAAAAAAGATATAAATAAATTAAAACGTCGGTTTTAATAAATAGATTCACTATCAAGGAAATATTTTATTTATCCTATAGTATATGGATATTTAAGGACCTCCACTCAGAAGATTTTCTTCTCAAAAAATATTTAAGTTAAAATACTTCCTCAAGGTAGTATCCTTGGTCCAATCCTATATACAGTTTATACAGCTGACATCCCAACTCATCCTAATACTATCCTTACCACGTATGCTGATGATACATGTGTATTATCAGTCAACACCAATCCAGTTATTGCATCCCAAAGCCTCCAATCCCATATCACTGATCTTGAAGAATGGTGTCAAAACTGGAGAATTAAAATGAATTCTCAAAAATCGCATCAAATCACTTTTACCTTACGTCGTAAACCAATGACTTCCTGCCCTTCAGTATCCTTTAATAATATCCCTCTGGTGCCTGTAGAACAGATCCGATACTTAGGGTTGCACCTTGACAAACGACTAACCTGGAATCCTCATACAAGACTGAAAAGACAAGAAACCGCACGACGTTTCAGGCAACTTCAACACTTAGTAGACAAACGCTCTAGGCTCCCAATTAACTACAAAAGACTCATCTACATGGCCATCATACGACCTATTTGGACTTTGAAACTCTCGTATCCAATCCTTACAGTCCAAAATCCTTCGTAAAATCCTCAATGCTCCTTATTTTGTTAAGAATAAACTCATCCATAACGACCTTAATGTCCCATTTGTTGCTGATTTGGCCCGAACTCGGTATCTATCTTTTCATAACAAACTTCATTACCACTCAAACCCTCTAGTTTCAAACCTAGCTTCCTCTTCAATTCCCGATAATCCTCCGAGGCGTCTGAAAAGAAGATGGCCACGTGACCTCGTTACTTGAACTTAGATTTGAGTACTACCAGTGGGTAGTTTCTCTACTTGTCATTATCATGTCATTATATTTCACCTAGCCTATTTATTTTTGTATTATTGTAATACAGTTGTAGATATCAATAAATAAATTAAAAAAAAAAAAGTTAAAATACTAAATATACATTTTTGTGATAAAGTACATAATATTTTCTTGAATGGCGTTTTCAATGTTCCTTGTAGCACTATTGCACCCATCAGTAAGTGTGACCATTTTTTAAAAAAAATAATTAATTTCCAGGGAATTTCAAGCGATCTATTCTATTTATCTCATTAAACTAATGAGTTTAATAGTAAGACTAATGAGTCTTACCAGTGAAAATAATCTGTACCTCAACAACCCGTAAAAGGGAATTCCGGTTCAGTTGATGATAGAGACTGCTCTTTTTCTAGGAGAACGGTTGTCGAGGGAAGCGATTTGCCCGGGTTCGCTCAAAACACTGAGCTACACTCCTCCTTTTAAATTGAAAAGTAGAACATTTTTGTAGAACGACTTGGAATGAAATTTCTGCCTCTATTTATGAGGAAACAGCCTCACATCATGTGAGATTCTTTGCATTTCATATTTATTGATGTTAATTTTTATTTTGGTGTTCATGCCGATGATGCTTTACTTGACCAAACGTTTGGTTAGTTATTTACCCCTCCACATGAACACTTGGAAAAGGCTGGTTGGGAAACAAGATACAGTCAGGGGCACTTATTGGGAAACCAAAACATGCCCTCAAATCCAAAACAAAAAAAAAACTGTATTAAAAAATAAAGATACGCCCTACAACTAATAATAACTATCATAATGGGCATTATAAAAATAATAGAGCTACGATATAATATAATATAGAATTTAAAATCCCATCTGTCTACTGATGAAGCCGTTAAAAATAAAAAAAGGGGAAAATTTTGGTTAATAAAAAATAATTGGCTCAATCATCAACCTAAACTACTCTCTGGCTACACCTCGAATCTTGCCAGACTACTGAAAAAACAAAAGGTTTCAGAGTTCAAATCACGAATTTTCTCTTTAGTAGCAGTCTTCAAACTCTTATTTGGAAAACATCCATTCATTACAAATTTCCCGCATTAACATTTTCAGTACACTCCTGTAAGCTGATGCGTCATAGCGAAGCCATTTGACTGATTTCAGTATGTTGAGAATGAATTATTTTACGAAAGTCGATACCCGAGTCAGCAACGTTTACTTTTCTCATTTTCTATCAAAAAAAAATCTTAATCTAAATACAAAGTTAATTTATCTCCAGCTGGTACAAAAACATGTGTTTTTGGCTCAATTAATTAGGACTTAAGTACATCTTTTCTCCCTGTGCATTAGAAATTGAGTCAAAAAGTTAACTTTATCCCTTTGGGAATAAAGTAAAAAGATGAAAACCTAATTCGTCTAAATAATGTAGGTTTTGTACTGAAAAATTTCAGGGTTAGGTTGGTACATCTGTCACACCGGCCGTTAAAATCAGCAGTTGTTTCAAAACTTCAAAACTGAAAAATAGTTGATTTTTGTTCAGGTTTTGTCAGTTATGTATCCACCTATTGTTGCAAAAGAAGCAAATAATGTTATTTCAAATTTATTGCCAGCTAAATCAAGTCATATTTATAATAAAACGTGCGATACTATATAAATATTATAGCGCATAGTTTGCCTTTTTACATCCCACCTGGAGATAAAATCTTGTATGCCCCTCGGGACTAAATTGATCATTATTCCCAGCAATACTTTACTGTCTCGGCTTGTTCTCGTGAGTAAAAATAATTATTAATATTAATTAATAATTATTAATAATAAACAAACTCGAAATGTACAAACTTACAGCTGAGGGAATAATGATCTTTTTTAATCCCTAGGTGCATAAATAACTATTTTGTATTTAATTACAGTTACAATATGCTATGTTTCTACTGTTAAATGTATTTTGAATATATATATATATATATATATATATATATATATTGATATTTGGGATGCCAGAGTCTCATTTAGAATGAGTACTCAAATTATTATTTATATTCCTTAATCTTCATTGGGTTCCTTTCCAAAGTTCTGTTCTTGTGTTTACCAATTTACTCATACATTATACCTTCAACATATTATTTATAAATAAATAGTGTATCTGGAGTATGTAAACACCAATAGAATTACAATAAGGATCGTTTGTTTATTCAATTTCAAACAAGGTTAATGATTCAGATTTTAATAGATGAAAAGGATTGCCATCAAATGCCTTACATGAAATAAATTGAACTTATCTGTGAAAAGGGGTAGATTGGGTTACAGGTCGGTCTTCTTCTTGTCGCCTCCGGGACTCTTCATCTTCTGGGTCCGCGTTGTTAGCCGGCTCCTTCTTCCGCAAGACCTCTCCTCCTTGCTGTACGTCTCCAGAGTATCTCCTTCCTTCTCTGTGTCTATCTCAAGAGACTTTCTGCCCCTCCCCCTCTCCTTCCTTCTCAGAAACTTGACCATCAAGGGGAGCAAAAGGTCTTTTCTTTGTCCAAAATATATTCCCTTTCATGTGTCCCGACATGACACATTTTCTCCACTCCGCATCCCTTTCATGGTGCCGCCATTAATTCATTAATTTATTAAGAATATTTTTGGGTAATTATTTTTATTACTCAATGGTATACCACTTTAAATAATAAAAATGAGTCATAGTACCACATTTCTGTTTTATTTTTATCTGATTCCATCATATTTGTTCCTACAAAAATTATTCATGGTGTTATCAGCGTGAAAAAAATTCTATACTTTCCCAAAGTGGCCTTTTATCTATTTTATATTCCTACGTTTCGGTTTTCAAAAGCTTTTTAATATGAAAAGAAGTAGGGATGAAAAAAAAAATGGATGTTGTATCGGAGTTTTATAGAGTGTGTAATATTAAGAAGAGTTGAGACTATAGAGGGCGCAATATCCTTCCATATTTCTGACAGTGTACGAGGATAAAATGGGCGGGAGTAGGGGGCGATGTTGCTCTCTAATATATTCATGGCAGTGTTTTGCGCCCCCGGCTCCCCCCCCCCTCGTTCGATGGCGAAAGAAATGGAACGGGCTTTACCCTTATTTACAGTTATTCTCTAATGTTGTCGTTCCCTTAAATCGAATATATCCTTCACGGAGGATAATTTGACTCTCTTTAAGTTATTATGGTGCTTTAAATTCAATTTAAAATAGTTTGTCTCTTGTATTAGAGGAGCCCTCTTTGTCTTTGTAATAACACATCCCTTTTAGAATATAAACTGATTATTTTCCTGCGTTTTAATCCTGACATCAAGGAAATAGAGCACTTAATATTCTGTAAATTATATATACTTATATACAGAACTTGTTCTCCATTTCCCTTTATCGTCCAACAGCATATGTAGATTTTTTTTATAAATTTTTATACGCAATCAACGGCACATGTAATGCCTATACTCAACCATATTGACTTTGTACACTCCAATAACGCCAGTTAACAATATATATACAATGCCCTCCAAAAGTTAGTTGAAATGTTCAGACAAAAATTAATAAACCTAGTATAATAAATTTCATAGGGAACTCCGATGCCAATAGTTGAAGCGTTCATCATCTATAAGTGCCACACCACGCGCAACATCCTCAGCACGTAGAGATATATTTAAACTTTTATTTTAGATTAATTTATGGATATTTACAACTGTAATAATATTACAACAAATAAATTTGTTAATATGAGCAAATCAAATGGAAAAAAAAAACAATGGTGGAGAAACTACCCATCGGTAGCACTCTATAGTAGAAGGTGTCGAAGCCATTTTCTTTTCAGACGCCTCGGAGGGTTATCTGGAATAGTATGGGAGTTGAGATAGCAAGTTGAGAGACTATCGGATTCAAGTGTGTATGGAGCTTGTCATGGAAGGATAGGTATCTAGTTTGGGCCAAATCAGCAACATATGGGATATTAAGATCCTGGATGGATGAGTTTGTTTGTGACATAATAAGGAGGATTGAGGTTTTTACGAAGGATTTTGGATTGTAAGGATTGGATACGAGATGGAATGGATGGTTTAGTAGAGCCACTGAGTATGTCCAAATAGGTCTGATAACTGTCATGTAAATGTTTTGTTAATTAATTGGGAGCTTAGAGCGTTTGTCCAGTAAATACTGAAGTAGGCTAAAACGTTCCAACAGTTTCTTGCCTTTTCAGTCTTGTAAAACTTAAAATTTAAAAAATTAAAAGCCGGAAACTAATAAATGTGCGGCAAGAAACGACACTAAACAAATGACATTGAATTACCATTTTCATTCCAGAGAAAATGAACATTGGAACCTAAAGTCATTTCATTGAATTGAGGATTAAGGTTTATAATCCTCAATACATACATTCCTAATTGAAAAAAAATACATAGTTATTCATTAAAAAAAAATAGGTCAGTCCAAAGCAGAAATATTTTTAGATGAAAACATTAAAAAATCAAGTGGGTGCAATTTTTTACCTGTCAGGGTATAAATGATATATAATCATCTATAAATCATATATCATCTACACTTCGAAATGTCAGTTGGAACTTATTTCTTGATGAAATTATTGCCGAATTCTACTCATTTCCTATTATTTAATTCTCTTTTCCTTGAATTTTCTAACTTGAATTTTTTTTAAATGTAACGAATAAACAGCTAACGCGTGTTTTAACTCAACTCAAAGCGACAACCGGCGGAACAGATACCTATATTGTTTAACGGAATCCTGACATAAATGCTCAATAATATTACACAATAAAATAAGAAAAAGGCATACAATTAATTGCATTTCATTAAACTTTTTAACACTTGAAATTGTGTCTAAAGACTAAATAAATTGAGGGAAACGATTTTTCGGTTGACTGAGTTTTTAAAACAATCTCCTTGTTGTTCACTGATTGAGCAATCCAATTTTCTTCCATTGTATTATGGCTTAATTAAAGGGGAAGTTCTATTGGTTTTTAGTTAATTACTTTTATTCCCATTATATACTTTTTTATTGTATTATTACATTTATTGGCTATCATATTGTCGCTATTTATTGTTTCATAAATAGAGGTCACTATGGTCAGGATCTGAGTTAATTGTATCCTGTTTAGATTCGATTCAATTAAACAATCTCGAATAATTTCCTTCATCCTGCTTCTATATTGGACCTTTCTATTATTTCAATAGAATTAATTAAGCAATGTAAATTACGTTTTGTATTTTAATTGTATCAATAATTTTCATTTATTTATATTTCCTCTGTATGTAAAGAAATTCAATTGATTTTATTATAACAAAAAAAAACAACAGTGCAGCCCGTGAATGGGTCTATGGTACATGGAAGGGAATGTACTGTTACATGGACAACAGTTCTAGTGGGAGGTGATTTGTCCTAGATCACCCTCAATCACCAGATTTTCCCCCTTTATTTTGAGTACTCATTTTATAGAGGCTGGGTGAGCCCCAGGTGGGTCCTAGATCCTACACGCTCCATCTCAGGCTGCTAATAGATTAAATCAAAGTATTGCTTTTTACACCGTCTGCTGTTTACATCGTGATCGTATACAGATAAATACTTTCCCCGTATTTATTTATTATTTCGTTTTTACGTTTCTAAATGATTAATTCATTCGAAATGAATTTAATTAATTATCAAGCATTCCTGTTAATCTCTGAAAAATTTAATAATGTAAATTATTTAAACAGTTGGTGAAATAAAACCAAAGCAAATCAACAAAATTAAATATGCAGGACACGATGCCACGAAATTGCAATTATAATTTAAATTAATAAAAAATATATGTACCTTTACAATCCACCTTGGGTTTAATACATGATACAGATTGTACTTTTTTTAGCACAACGGTTGTGCAGGTAGCTCCAGATCACACTACCTATAGATTTTCCTCTGATTAAGGGTACCCACTTTATTGAAGCTGAATGAGCTTTAGGAGGTTCTATATATCTCACTGGGTTCATCTGTGGCTGTTACAGAAAAAATAATATTCAAAAATAACTGATTTGAACATGGTACCTGATAGGGAGAGCGGCAATTTAGAATACAAAATTACAAACCTCAGACCCCGTTTCAGGCTGATCCGAATCACTAGCTGAAAAGGTTAAATTTAAAAAAAATATATTAAGGAAATTATTGAAAGCAAATCACAATTAATTCAATCACAATAAACAAATGGTTTATTAATTAAACAAACAAAATACAAAATAAATGAAACACCTTAATTATAGATAAATGAATAGGGTTTTACAAAATATATAATAAAGGTTATGATTTAAATATTTCTCTATATGCTGCTATTTGAGAAAATCCGGATAATTAACAATTTCTTTTGGTTGGATAAAAAAAAAATGCAAAGCCTG
This sequence comes from Arma custos, assembly GCA_037127475.1. Lineage (NCBI taxonomy): Eukaryota > Metazoa > Arthropoda > Insecta > Hemiptera > Pentatomidae > Arma > Arma custos. The sequence goes on from CM073762.1 coordinate 8,914,430, forward strand.
TTTATAAGTAACAATTTTAAATATATCGATTAGTGAATCTAAAATTCCAAATAAAGAGAAATATTAATGTTCAATATTAATCACCTGCAGGTATATTGTGAAAATAACGACGTATTGTAGCTCGAGCGTCATCAAATCCAGCTGGTGGAGTCGATATCAACCATGTGATCGATGCGGGTGATAATCGATAGGTGATCAATGAGACGATAACCGACAGGTGATTGCGAGAGGCGTACAACCATCCAGCCTGACAAACTATCTTTAACTAACTGACAGATGATTACAGCGTGTACTTCAGTTGTTCACCGTAGGCAACAGGCACTTGTTTGTCCACTTACACCATATGTTAGCCTGTACGATGTCAGGTACTCGTTAAAAATCCCTATCCTAATTAAGCCTGGATAGGCAAAATTTAGAGCTCTCACTGTAGCATCGTCCGATTAACCATAACAGCATAAAGTGACGTTAAATGAACAAACAAATCATATGTTACTTACACAAACAATATTCTGATAGGCTTAACTGATAATTATCATTGAAATAAATACAACACCTTTTTGCTTCCAATAATTAATATACCAAATAAACAAATGAAAAAAATCTTTACTTGAAGAATGGTTAATTAAATCGGAATGAAAAACAAAACAAGGAAATTTAATTCACCTTAAAAACAGCAAAATAACTAATATTTTAATGTTAAGGGCCTTAACAGTACCTTTATCACAGGAATTAAATATTCTACACACTACGCCATACATATAAAGTAATAAAACAATAATAATTAACTTTAATTGGTTGAGTTTAAAAATTATTAAATCCGGAGACTTATGAGTTTTATCCTCATTCTTTAATTATTATAAAATAGATATTTGATTTATACATTTATCTGATTAATATATAACTACAATTAATTATATTAGAAAGTTCCTCGGATGGCCGAGAATGACCTGCCAAAGAAAATTATAACAGAGGCGATTTATGGAACCAGACGTAAAGGAAGTCCTCGGCTTCGATGGAATCATGGCGTGGCTGGTGAATCCAGGTTGGGTGTGAGGAATTGGATGGCGTCGACACAGGATCGAGACAATTGGTGGAAGCTGCTACAGGAGGCCGAGACTCGAAATAGAGTTGTAGCGCCAAATAATAGATATTATAGATATTAGATATAATATTTTTATTTATAAAGCATAATATATATTACCTTAGAATGTAACACGTTATTTTTTCCTTATGCTTATTGTAAAACAAAGTCCTCGGCCACGTTCGCGGTAAACTCAATAACTACTGCACGGATTTTCATGCGGTTTCAGCCAATAGAGTGATTCACGAGGTAGATTTAGGTATATAAATTGTCTAGGTTTTGTGTTAGGTTGGAATATTAACGATAATTGTTCGAAGTGTAGGAAAAATTATAGCCTCCAGGGAGGTTTCATCAATGATACTGCCCAATCCCTTTGTCATATATCAAAACAATGCATGGTGGTAACTGCTCTTTTATAGATCTACAAAAAAGTCAGCACTAGCATATATCTATCTTTTAAGGACAGGCTACAATACCTCTTTCATCATAAAAAAAAATTCTTATAATTTTTTTTTCTTTATTTAAACTGGATTTATTCTTCATTTATTTAGGGTAAGAGAAATAAAACCGTTTTCCAGTTGTTCCAAAGAAGCAGGAGAAATTAGTAAATTATATTCATCCATAATTTTGAAATTAAAAAATAATAGATCATAAGATGCCTTATACTTTGAAAACAAATCAGAAAATAATTATAATAACCTGACCATATAACCTACTAGTAGATCTTTAAAAAATAAAAAAAAATCCATATATTTCATAATTAATTATTTGATTTGATAAAATATTTTTTAAAATTATATATATAAAAAATAAAAATATTAATAAATAAACGTCTACATTTAAAAAAAAATAATAAAACAATAAATAAATAAATAAATTTAAAAAAAAAATAATTTTTTACTTTGTATTATTTTTGTTGATGTGCTGTTAGAACATATTTTGTTATTTTATACTAAAGTCTAATGATTCATAGAAATGAGAAAAAGGATCTGATGGTTCAAAGATCAAAATTTGGTTTTGTAATGCAATATTATTTATTGACCATGGAGGATTAATGATCTCCTAAGAATTTTTAAAAGTATGACTTTCCAGGTACTTATACTTATAGTGTGTTATCTTTGGACATTTATGTTAAATTATTTATAGTAATGTAATTATTGTTAATTTATTTATTAAAGTTAAAAGATGCAGGAGAAGAAAAGATTGAGAATGACAACATAGTGTCGAAACGTCTCTAAAGAGTGAATATTAAAGAATAAACAACAACTGGAAAACAGTTTTATTTCTCTTACCCTAAATAATTTATTTTTTTTTTTTATTGATATTTACAACTGTAATTATATTACATAAGAGAAATCTGCTGTATGAACAAAGGGCATGAACAAAAAATCACTTGTGGAGAAACTATCCATTGATAGCACTCCAATGAAGTTTTATAGTAGAAGGTCTCGAGGCCATCTTCTTTTCAGACGCCTCGGAGGGTTTTCAGGAATATTATGGGAAGCAAGTCGAGAGACTAGCGGATTCAAGTGTGTATGGAGCGTTTCATGGAAGGATGGGTATCTAGTTTGGGCTAAATCAGCAACATATGGGATATTAAGATCATGATGGATGAGTTTGTTTGTGACATAATAAGGAGCATTGAGGATTTTACGAAGGATTTTAGATTGTAAGGATTGGATACGAGATGAATTGGATGGTTAAGTTGAGCCCCAAACCTCAACTCCATATGTCCAAATAGGTCTGATAAGTGTCATGTAAATGAGTCTTTTGCAATTAATTGGTAGCTTTGAACGTTTGTCCAGTAAATGTTGAAGTAGGCGAAATCGTCGAGCAGTTTCTTGTCTTTTCAGTCTTGTATGAGGATTCCAAGTGAGACGTTTGTCCAGATGGAGTCCTAGGTAACCCTAAATACATAAAAAAAAAATTGAAAACGTTATTTGTAGAGAGCTATTAGAAGAGTTCAGTATTAATCCTTATCAACTTATATACTTTAAGAATTTCATGCGCATTATTATGGATTATCGCAAAAACTTAACGCTCATGAAAATAAATATGAATAACTATTTTGTTTTGTTTGTGTGTTTATCTTTGGCCCATTCTTCTTCTTCCTTTCGCAGCCATTTTGCTGCCATTCCTTCTCTTACATCCTCCATCCATGTCTTCCACGGCCTTCCTCTCTTTCTTCTATAACTTGGTGTATATAGGAAGAGTGTCTTTGGCCATCTATGGTCGCTCATTCTCATCAGATGGCAAAACCATGGAAAGCTCCTGGTCTCTATTTCGTACAATATATTTTTCTCCTCCCCTATAGTTTCTCTTATGACACTATTGGGTATGTGTTGGAGCTTTCAGGTGCCGCAGCTACGTCTTAAAAAGTCTATCTCAAGAGCAAGCAGCTTACTGGCATCTTATCTTTTTACTGTCCATGTTTCGACCCCATATCGGGCTGTCCCCAGAAGAAAATACTGATATGTTTTCTTTTTTATTTCTAATGAGACCCCTTCATTCCAAAAAACGGAGTTGAGGATCTTAATGATTTTCGTTCCTTGGGATATGTTTATTTCTATATCCTTGTCGAGTGTTTCATTTATATAGACAGCCAAGCACTTGAAGTCCTTGCTGCGAGCTGGAGTCCAATATTCAATCGTCAAAAAAACTTAAAAAAAAACTAAACAGCTTTCAGACTCAAAATTATTCTAATAAGTTCGTAATAATACTGCATTAATACTTATTGCCGTCGAATTTGACATATTTTATTATCATTATTTTACAATGAATACATTTTTAAGATTAATACTTGAGTTGAGATTGAAACCTAATATAAAATTGATTAATATTCAGTTAGTTTAATACTTAACTACTTAAAACAGTAATAATAGTTTTATCTTAAACATCTGAAAAAACTCGATCAGGTTCAAATGCGATCAGGAGGTAGGCTAACAGAAAGAATGACAAGTATGGATCGACAAAATACATTTTTCTTGACTGAAAATAAATGGGCTTTGCAAGATCGGAAATCTTGGCTTGACATCTGATTTAATTTATTTCTTCCATTGATTGACAAACATAAAATTAAAAAATAAAATAAAACCACCGATTTAAGTCAAAGTTTCCATTTTCAATTTCCTATCCCATAAAACGAAAATAGTCACAGAAGTGGTTATGCTAATATAATTGTCTTCTATTAGTTTGTATATCCATTTAGTTCAACTAAGAAGGTCACGGGGCCATCTTCTTTTCAGACACCTCGGAGGATTATCGGGAATTGAAGAGGAAGCCAGGTTTGAAACTAGGGGGTTTGAGTGGTAATGAAGTTTGTTATGGAAGGATAGATACCGAGTTCGGGCCAAATCAGCAACAAAAGAGACATTCAGGTTGTTATGGATGACTTTATTCTTAACAAAATAAGGAGCATTGAGAATTTTGGATTGTAAGGATAGGATACGAGAGGAATTCGATGGCTTAGTGGAGCCCCAAAGCTCTACTCCGTAAGTCCGAATAGGTTGTATGATGGTCATGTACATGAGTCTTTTGTAGTTAATTGGGAGCTCAGATCGTTTGTCTAGTAAGTGTTGAAGTAGCCTGAAACGTCGAGCGGTTTCTTGTCTTTTCACCCTTGTACGAGGATTCCAGGTTAATCGTTTGTCGAGATGCTACCCTAAGTATCGGATCTGTTCTACAGGCACCAGTGGGATATTATTAAAGGACACTGAAGGGCAGGAAGTCTTTGGCTTACGACGTAAGGTAAAAGTGATTTGATGCGATTTTTGAAAATTTATTTTACTTCTCCAGTTTTGACACCATTCTTCAAGATCCGTGATATGAGATTGGAGGCTTTGGGATGAAATAACTGGATTGGTGTTGACTGATAATACACAGGTATCATTAGCATACGTGGTAAGGATAGTATTAGTATGAGTTGGGATGTACTGTATAAAGAATTGGGCCAAGGATACTACCTTGAGGAACATTTCAAAAATAAAAAAAAACAATATAATAAAATTTACTAACACATTCTTGTTTTCAAAACATACATAACAGATTAAATAATAAACAATTACTGGTGCTATGATAGAAACAATAAAAATAAATAAACAAAATATCTGTTTAATGATAAACTGAAAACAAACACTTTAAAGAAAATGGTCTATAATAAACAATTTATCGCTTTTTGAACTTGCATCATAAACAAGCAAGTGTTCGAATAATCGAATAATATTACCTTAATAGTGTTACATAGTTCTTCCAGAATTGTATCAATCTCACATAAAGGATACAAGTAAATGTTTCCAACCGCTAATAGTTTGTTATTAACTTTAATATTGACAAAAAGCCAGTAGCGGCCGGTATATGCGAGGTACGGCCTATTAAATAACGAGACTGACATTGCAATAAAATTTATTTTTATTTTATAAATAATTACTTACTATCACCTTCAATATACACAATTTCTCTCCAACGCTCCATGGGAATTTTCCATTTTTGGAAATAGTGCTGGAAGCCATCTTCTGTTAGCTCCTTCTGGACGCGTGCCGCTTTCTGTTTTACAACTTCCACGGACTCAAATCCCGTCCCTATTAATGAAGATTTCACCTTAGGGAACAGTCACATGGTGCAAGATGTGGTGAATAAGGCGGATGTTCTAACATTGGGATGCTGTACTGGACTAGGAATCTCTTGACAGATAACGCGGAATGAGCTGGCGCGTTGTCCTGGTGGAGAACCCATAATTTGTCCTTGCACATTTCGTGTCGTGTTTTCCTTACTCTTTCACGTTTTGCAAGTACCTTAAAGGGTACTTGCTGTAGATTGACCTTCAGGAACCCAGTGAAGGTACACAATCCCATGAATATCGAAAGCAACGTCAGTCTCGTTATTTAATAGCCACACCTCGTACAATACTTGTACCTGAAATAATGGAACTATGAACTAGGGTTCTTTTTAGAGGAAGATTATAATATAATATTTATATAATTACAGATATAATACAGGGAAAATTACGTGGTATACTAATAATATATATGGTTTACCTCTGATATAATTATCATATATACAAGGGGAGAGGCAACAAAGAGTAAGGTCCTATTTATAGAGACATTAACCGAACGAAGTAACTTTAAGCCTGGCATTAGAAACCATCGGTAGATAAGGAGGACGTGACCTCAGGCAGAGGAGGATTAGGAAGGAGGTTGCAGGGGGGGGGGGGCAGGACCACCATTAGTATGTTAAATAAATCTGTGCGACCTGGCTGCTTCCTTTAGGTTTCCGTCTGTATCTCGCTCTCTTAAATCTTCTCTTATTTCCTTAGTACAATATATAAATATATTAATATTATTCAAAATTTATTTGGCAGAATAGCATACATAAAACATTTATATGAGGCCAATTATGGCAAACCCCGTTATATCAATTGTTTGTGGTGAAAACTTCTTTATTCGTGTTTACCCACTTTGGGAGAGGAAAAAGTATCGGTTTATTCGCGAGACTACCGCCACGTAGCGGCCTGTCTATGAGTTATATAATTTTTTGAAATCAACTTTAGTTTAAAGGTAAGAATTCCATTTATAATAATAACAAACATTATTTTTTTTTCCTCCTGAAGGTAGTATCCTTGGTCCAATCCTATATACAGTTTATACAGCTGACATCCCAACTCATCCTAATCCTCACCACTTATGCTGATGATACATGTGTATTATCAGTCAACACCAATCCATTTATTGCATCCCAAATCCTCCAATCCCATATCACTGATATTGAAGAATGGTGTCAAAACTGGAGGATTAAAATAAATTCTCTAAAATCGCATCAAATCACTTTTACCTTACGTCGTAAAACAATGACTTCCTGCCCTTCAGTATCCTTTAATAATATCCCACTGGTGCCTGTAGAACAGATCCGATACTTAGGGTTGCACCTCGACAAACGATTAACCTGGAATCCTCATACCAGACTGAAAAGACAAGATACCGCTCGACATTTCAGGCTACTTCAACTCTTACTAGACAAACGCTCTAAGCTCCTAATTAACTACAAAAGACTCACCTGCTTGACTATCTTAGGACCTATTTTTAATCTATTCAGCAGGTGTTTCTTCTGGTTCCGACCTTGTAGCCAATTATTTGCCGACGTTTCGCTGGGCATACTGAAAGCTACCTCAGTGCTCAATCTTCATGTTTTTGTATTAGATTAAGCCCTGAGAAAGCTTGCAGTATGGGCAAGCAAAACGTCGGCAAATAATTTGACTACACAATCGAAACCAGAAGAAACACCTACTGAATGGATTAAAAATTAATATATTTCTTAAATGTATAATAATATGAATGCTATGTAGAGTATATATTGCAATATTAGCAATATCCCTGTTCATTTTTGCGCAGTATATATCAATCTCTGGCTATTTTTTAAATTTCTAAAAGCTATGAGTAAATGTTTTTGCCAAGTATTTGAGTGTGATCTCCGACAAATCACTTTTCTGTTCAACAGTTGTCCTAGAAACAGTAGATCTATAGCGTGCTAAGAACCCAAGGCTCTTAATGATAGGGGTACTGGTTTATATAGGTGATTTTTAGCATATGCTAACAAAACAATTAAGAAGGCATTAATTTAAACTTTTTTTTTTGAAGACTAAAATAAAATAATATTTTTATTGAATGATAATTGTTGACCTTGATAATATAAGTGGATGAAAGTGGTCCGGGTAGAGGTCACAATGAAGTAGAGGTCACAGTCTGAAAATCAGTCTGTGTTTCAAGCCAGTGAGGACCTACCCCCCCAGCCCTCCCTCCCCCCCACAGCCCTGAAGATGACCTAAAAGAAGGTCGAAACGTTGGCTAATAAATAAAGTTATTCTCAAATTCTACGAGAAATTAATTGTGACCTCTACCCGGACCACTTTCTTCCACTTAAAATTATATTTTGTATCATTTGTATTTTATTATAAATAGTTTTTATAATTTATATTTGTATAACTAATTTTTATATTTTTTTATTATTAAGCTAATAAAAAAGGACGAAATCATTAAAAAAAAATAACCATGATTTTACTTTATTTAAATTCTACTTAGTCAAACCTATTAAATGATAAATCTTCGAAGGTTTTTGCAGTCAGGAAGTTACCCGAAACGATAAATAAACATTTTACACGTAGTCAAAGTAGGCAAAGTGTGATTTAGCTGATTTTTTAGCCCGGCTTAATCTAGCGAGGCTTGTTTGTTCCTACAGCCGGTTTGTTGTTTAATCCCAAACCTAACACAGCTGCCCATGCTTTCGGCAAACATACCCTCAACTTCAGCATTTTCCTTCTGATCATTATAATATATATATAATTTTATATAACAATTCTATTAAAAATCATTCTAATTAATAATATTTTTTTACATCTTTAGATACATATTCAAAATACAATCAAATAAAAAATAATCACTTTCTCGATATTCCGATGCAATATGCATCAAGAGTGTTGTTAAAATAAATTGTATAAACCATAATAACAATAATAATAAGGCTTACCGAACCAGAAGGTTCAATGCCGATACCACTAATCTCTGCTTACAAACCTCCGTCCACAGACCCAAATCACTACCCATACCCAAATCTGACAGATCACTTTTAACACAATGCTCCCACCGGTCTACCCCTCAAACGCTTTCCAGAGGGCACAGGAGTTATTCACATTTTAGTAATTCGTTCGTTACTAAGCCCAGTAACTTTATCTATCACTTCTATAATATTAACCAGGCACAGGCTTCACAGTTCTGCCTTGTGTAATCTTATAAATTCTGCAGTGGACTATATTCTATCCTATTCTAATATTTTACGCACACCTTATTTTCGAATACCTCAACATTGTTCATCCTTCAACGTTATAGGTCAGGTTTCACATTCGTAAAGAAGAGTTGGAAGGATGATGGTTTGACAATAGACGCGATTAGTAATGTCGAGAAAAATAATAATTTTCCTTGACTTTATTCCTTTTGAATTATTTGTTTTTCTAGTTAGTGTATACACCATATAAAAAAATCAAACTATGATTATACCAGTACAGCCCATGAAGACTCTTGGATTCAGTAAGAAGGCAGTAGAGAATGATCTCAAGGAAAAGTCAGATACTTTGATCTGAATAATATTATAATAATAAAATGGAATGCATCCCTGAGATCGTTATATTTGAGATATAGTAATTCTATATCATCAATAAGTAAAGCTCCAGTACCTCTTATTTTGTTTTGTGTTTACATCATATTTTCGGACGATGAATTGTTATTTCTATATAGTGCAGTTTTTTTGTTTGTTTATTGATTGTTATGACAGTCCTTTGAAGTTACTTTCCACAAATATTCCTCCCCTCTGATCAGTTCTATAAATTCTAAAAGAAAAACTTTGCCCCAACTAACCATATTATCACTCAGAAATAACAAACACACAGAACGAAGGAATACAGCGATTGGAAAAGCGATTGAAAGGGTGATGTCTATCCAAGCACCTGTACGCATGCTCAGGTAACTAATGTGACCAACTGAACTGACGCGACGGTAGACAAGCTCACTTCGGATTGTCGTCAGATCGGTGGGTCCCGCCGAAATGATGAAGTTTCATCAGTCCACTTTTTCGATGTGAGCTCACATAAATTTAGCTTACACAAGGTCAGTTCGGTGTGTCAGTTCAATGTGTGTAGCGACCTTAAGAGACATATTTCTATCTTGTTTTGGCCCTTCTCCCTGGAAATATATAATGGGCTATAAAGGTTTGTGGACCGAAGTAGGAGAAGCAATTAGCCAAAAACAAAATTTAAGGGACCCAAAGTAAAATATATTTCTCAATATTTATACATATATACACATGAAAATAATAGATTCATAATTCAAATAATAATGTCTGATACAACAAATAATTATGTCTGATACAAGCCTGGAGAGAGAGAGATCAGTAGGGCACCTGGCTAGCTGAGATCTGAGATGAGAGTGTTTGGATTAAAAACTCTGTAATAAGCCCAAATTTACACTCTCCCCTCTCCTTGACATCGTCCGACCAATTACAAACCGTTATTTAATAAACATACGTATAACTAACATTAAAAACATTGCAGGTCAATGGTACAATTGTCAAAGCTTAAATCTATAATACTTCTTATAAGTTAAAAGTTCACAATAAATCTTTAATAATTTAATAATAATTCATACAGATCACCACATTCTTCTTAAAAGGTTGACGTGGTTAACTGACCACGAGTTGTTTATTAAATAATAATAATTATTGAATAACATTATATTTATTTGTGGTGATCATGGTTACAAGATAACTTATAAAACTACATACAAAGAAAGGGGGACGCTGTATGTGACTAGCTGTTCCTCGACCATCGTTTTATCCAGTTCCTCACATCATGTTCTGCCGGACAAGTGACCTTATCTGGAGGGTATAGGTAACCCTACATTACCTAGACCAGATGCTCTAGGCTACGTCACACACAGCAAATGGTAAAGCAGGTATGCTTAGTAAAGGGTTCCCGCATCATTGAGCAGTGCTAAGCCCCTGGAAGGTATCTAGATGCCACAGATTTGTTTTGGCCGGGATTCAAACCCGGGTCCTCAGCATCTCTAGCGCGGTGCTCTAGAAAATGAGCTACCAGGGCTCGCAACCAGGCCAGACAAATCCATTCTCTTCACCGATCCCACATCTCTAGTACTCACAATTTTTGCGATGTACAAATTTTTTCTCTTCAAAATAAAAATATTTAGCTAAGAAGTAAAAAAAAACCATTCTCCAGTCACAATTATTTATTTTCTTATTTCCTACAAAGACGTTTCGACCCCTTGGGTCATTCTCAATTCTTTAATTGTCTATCCTGGTTCATACCATTTTTCTGCAATTCGGAAGTCTAAAGTATAAGGCAGAGTGAAAAATGACCATGGAGAAGAATATATCTCCAATAAATTTTATATTACAGACGTCCATATGAGGTATTTATACTTAAATTTTTCAGTTTTTAAGGACATTTTTAATATAATTGTTAATCATTTTTGTTGTTGTTGATGTTAATAAATTTATATGGTGAATTGCAGAAGAATGGTATGAATCAGGATAGACAATTAAAGAATTGAGAATGACCCAAGGGTTCGAAACGTCTTTGTAAAAAATAAGAAAATAAATAATTGTGACTGGAGAATGTTTTTTTTACTTCTTAGCTAAATATCATCAATTGCTAGTCCAGTAAAACCTATATTACAATAAAAATATTTAAATAATCACAATACAATTAAAAAAATATATATAAATACAAAATTGACGTACGTCAATCAGATCCCAATTAAAGTAATGTTCAATGAACATTCTTACCTATATGTACATCGCAAAAATTGCGAGTACTGGGGTTGTGGGATCGGTGAAGAGAATGGATTTGTCTGGCCTGGTTACGAGCCCTGATAACATAGTTGGTAGAGTACTCGGGTGTGAATCCCGGCCAGGACAAATCTTTTCTATTCAAAATAAAAATGTTTACATTTTTAATTTTTTAAATAATATAACGGGCGATTACAACCTGCTATAATTTTATATTTTTTCAATAATAAAATATTATCAAAATATATATTTTATATAAAATATAAGCCAATATGTTTCTCTTTGCCGCAGCGATTCAATACTTTTGGACGGTGTTTGTATTTATATTGAGATGGAAATTATATTGTCCTCTCTTCCCCTCTCTCTAACTTTTCTCTCCGATTTTCCTTCTTATTGTACGCAGTTCCGCCGTCTTCTTTCCATCTTTTGTTGAGTATTTTTATCATTTGAAATATTTCTTATATATAAAAATATAAATAGGGAGACTAAAATAGAAATCAGAAAAAAAAATTGAAATTTGTTTATTTTTGCCTCTACAATGAAGAACTGAATAACTGAAAAAAAACAATAAGACTATTTTTAACTCTAACTTTTTTTAAGCTATTAAGCTATCTAATTTTAACTTTTTAAGCTATTATTTAAAATTGGCTTCTAATATACTTTAATTTTAAAAATAATGAACAGTTTATTCCCCTATTTATGATGCAACAGGAAATCCTGGTTCAAATCCCGCTGCAGGCAGTACTTCTATTTAGTATGTGTGCAGCGGGAGATGGGTCATAAGAGACCTAGAACCCTCCTGGGGCACACCCAGCCTCTATAAAATACTATAAAAATAGATTACCCAAAATAAGGAGAAAACTCTGGCGGTTGAGCGTGACGTACGACAAGTCATCTCCTTGCAGAATCGTTGTCCATCAAACAGTACAGTTTCTACCATGTGCTGAACCTCAGACCCGCTCATTTGTTGTAGTAGTACAAGTTTTTTTAATGATGCAACATAACGTATTTAAACTCGTTAAAATCGCCCCTCTGAAAATGGAAACCAGTGTCGTGTCAGTTATGCTAATAGAACAATTCATACCTGACTTTAATTAACGCTTTTATGAAAAGGTGTATTAAATTCGCTAATTGTTTCTGTTACAATCTGTTAATTTCAAGCTCATAATTGAATTTGATTCAATTCATTTAATACATTTGTATTGCGTTTTATTTTATTTGCTCAATAAAGGGCGAATGAGGAGATATTTTGAAGCACCGTGTTTAATTTAGAATATATAAAAGATTCTATAGAATTTTACGATCAGGATAATTTCTTTGTTAACAAATTTGACAGATTATTCATGTTGGTGTTATACTTTGAAATAATATATCCGTATATTTTTGTTTTATATATTAAAAAACATGTGTATTATCAGTCAACACCAATCCAGTAATTGCATCCCACAGCCTCCAATCCCATATCACTCTTGAAGAATGGTGTAAAAACTGGAGAATTAAAATAAATTCTCAAAAATCGCATCAAATCACTTTTAGCTTACGTCATAAACCAATGACTTCCTGCCCTTCAGTATCCTTTAATAATATCCCACTGGTGCCTGTAGAACAGATCCGATACTTAGGGTTGCATCTAGACAAACGATTAACCTGGAATCCTCATACAAGACTGAAAAGACAAGAAATCGCTCGACGTTTCAGGCTACTTCAACACTTACTAGACAAGTTTCTTAGCTCCCAATTAACTACAAAAGACTCATCTACATGACCATCATACGTCCTACTTGGACTTACGGAGTAGAGCTTTGGGACTCCACTAAGCCATCAAATTCCTCTCGTATCCAATCCCTACAATCCAAAATCCTTCATAAAATCCTCAATGCTTCTTATTTTGTTAAGAATGAAGTCATCCATAACGACCTTCATAAAAAACTTCATTTCCACTCAAACCCTCTAGTTTCATACCTAGCTTCCTCTTCCATTCCCGATAATCCTCCGAAGCGTCTGAAAAGATGGCCACGTGACCTTCTTAGTTGAACTTTGATTTGATTTGATGTCATTATCATGTCATTATGTATCACTTATCCTATTTACTTGTTGTATTATTGTAATACAGTTGTAAATATCAATATATAGATTTTTTTAAAATATATTTAAAAAAATATTAAATATTAATATAGGGCTCATCTAGCTTCTACAACGTGAGTACTTAAAATAGGGCGGTAAATCTTGCGATCGAGCTTGATCCAGGACGAATCATCTCCCTGCACAAGCGTTGGCCAAGAAACAGTATAGTCTTTACTATGTACTGATCCCAAAACTTACTGTTACTTCAATTAAATTAACGAAACCGTCCTTCATTACGTCAACTCGATAAAACCATGGTGTCTTTCAAACATTCAATGTTTCATTTAGGTGTTTTCTAAATATAAAATGAAAGAGCAGTTAATTATGTGTGTAGAGAGATGAATTACAGTGATGAGGTTCTAATTCGAAAATGAAGGCCAGATCCGGCTGGATGGACCATTTGGGATCAGCAGAACCACCTGGGCTCTCTAAGCGTTTAAAAATTGGGTACCCTCTTTTTCGAGTAAAAATGGCGGTTGAGTTTTCAGTGAATTCTGAAATAGTTTTGAGTTTAATTATTTAGGACCCAGGATCGATCCTAAGAAGGCAGGATAAAGGAAGGTAGTCATAAATAATTGTGGCTCCGCGAGAGACTAGTTGTGATACTAACTCAATAAAGGCAAGTTGGATCAGCCTCAGAGAAGATATTAGCAAACCACCCAGCGTTCTAAGGCATCATTCCAGAGCATAAGCATAATATATCGAAACTCTATGAATCGATATTTATTACTATATTGTTAACCAAGGCATATCAAGTTACGGGAAATAATTGAGACATTCTGCTGGATAATTATCGGAATAATAATTGGATACAATGATACATCTAGCATCTATAGTTTCACTCGAATTCAAGTTATGAACGAAAGTTATTGGTATAGTTATATTACCATAACTAAAAACTAAACTAACCTAAGCTGTATAAAAGAAATAAGTAAAAAAAAAAGCCTGTACCTCTGCAATTCTAAAAGGTTCTTGAGTTCAGTGCGTAGCAGAGAATGTACTATTTCCAAGACAGCGTTTGTGCAGAAAGCAAGAATACGCTCAACCGCTAGAATTTCATTGTTGTTTTGTGTCTTAAGACTATAACCTCAGGGAATATTGTTTCGAAAAACAATGACAGATTGTAAAATGATATTTGACAGATGTGGCTACGATCTTGAACCTCACAAGCTAAGCCATGTGGGGCACTTTATGCCACACGACACATCCACAAGCCCGGATTCGGTTTCGAAAAAAGGCTACCTTCTTCTTCCGGGCCTCCTTAAAAAGTGGGATCCCATGGATTGTCCCTTTCCAACCCTTCGAGCACTTTCTCTCTTACGTAACTCTTGAAACTCCTCACCAAGGGATCTTGCTACCTGCCTGAGTGACCTAGTCATTAAAACCGTTTTATTATTTTCAAATTAAAACTACACAGAGTTCGTACGATCCATAGCAATATACACTACTTTACGGCAATCAGCTCCGTGGGGAAACTAACGCGGATGGGAAACAGCCCTTGATTCGGTGCCGGACAAATTAGGCCGCGAAATCTGACCATAAATTACTGGAGTCATCCGTTTGAGCGGTTTTAGTTAGTTAGAGCGGACGAGGGGGGCGCTGGCATCGAATTGGTGACTACCACTGTCACTAAATTGGTGACTAGACAGTCACTAAATCGGTGAGCTGTGGTGGTGGTTCTGTATCACTGGTCCGGCCATCTCCCTCCAGACATCGAACCGGACCTAATTATTTCCTAGTTTCGCCTCAACGGAGCGAATTACCGATGGAAATTGAATCGAATTCGAAACTATCGATGATAACGGTTTCTCAGATTGAGTATCTCGCAACCGATTTTTCTATTCCTGATTTCTAAAACCCGATTAAATAGTCCGAATTTAGGAAATTTAATAATATTTCTCATAAAACTTTAATAATTTATGAATGACTAACATCAGTTACCTTACTTTTACCAGCCATCCAACAAGAGTCATGCCCTTACCATCTCAGTTCCTATCCCATTATTTTTAGGAAGAAGGTTTCTCCCAGTTCCATTTTTTCTGCCCTCGTATGTTTTTAATGCATATATACGGCACTAATTTTAGAGAAAACTTCGAAGTTTCAGCTGCTTATTTGAGGATACTCACAATAAAAGAACTCTATGTGACACTATTTGGAAAGTAAAAAATATCTAAATAAATGGGGTAAGGGTCATAGAGCAGGTCGCTTAAACTCTTAAGATACAGACCAGCGGAGTCATAGGCAAGAAGTGGGCAACGCATGACATGTAGACTGTCACATCTAGCAAAAGGATCCACTTTTTTCTTTCTTTATAAGTACTTTTATAAATTACCTTGTAGATATGATCAGTACACAATAAATATAATGTTTTTTAATGATATGGAAAGGATCTTTATTTAATAACAAACTCTTGGTCAGTCACCCAAGTAAACCTTTGAAGGTCTATGTCTCTTATTCATTAATGATATTGAAATACTATATAATAAATATTATATACAATATATAAGAAATACTATATGATAAATATAACGATCTCAAGGTGGCATCCCATTTTATAATTTAAATATTATTTGATCTTAATATCCCATATGTTGCTGATTTGGCCCAAAGTAGATACCTATCCTTCCATGACAAGCTCCATACACACTTGAATCCGCTAGTCTCTCAAGTTGCTTTCCATACTATTCCTGATAACCCTCCGAAGCGTCTGAAAAGAAGATGGCCTCGAGACCTTCTACTATAGAACTTTATTGGAGTGCTATCAATGAATAGTTTCTCCACAAGTGGTTTTTGTTTTCATCTCCTTTGCTCATTCAGCAGATGTACTTGATGTAATATAATTAGAGTTGTAAATATCAATAAATTATTCTATTCTATAAAAAAAAAAAATATTATTCAGATAAAAGGGTCTGACTTTTTCTTGAGATCATTGCTTGGGCACTGAAGCCAATATAGCAACATAATAGGTGATTTTTATTCTCATTAGAATGACTAGTCATAATACTAAAGTTGCCTAATTCGCCTATTAGGGTTCAATAGCAACGGAGACTAATGCACCTGAGGTCGAGGTAAAGAAAAGAATATGGATGGCTAACAAGTGTAACTTTGGACTACGCAAGGAATTCTCCTCAGCCCTTCTTTCCCGGCAGACCAAGCTCCATCTGTACAAAACATTAGCCCGCTCAGTTTTATTGTATGGATCGGAGACATGGACCATGACCAAGCTGATTGAGCATGATCTACTAGTCTTCGAAAGAAAGATCCTCCGAAGAATCTTCGGTGGAGTAGATGGAAACCAGCGAAGAACAAACATTGAAGTTTACTTAATGTTCACAGAAGCAGATGTTGTTTACTCATTAAAAATTAGAAGACAGAGATAGGCTGATCATGTGGCTAGAATGAAGGACGAGGCCATTCCTAAAAATGTATGGCACGAGAAGAAGAGGATACCGAAGCTGAGGTGTTCGGACGGTCTGGAGGGAGACTTGAGGGATATCGTGGAATCAGATGCTGGATGAGAGCTACGCAAAACAGAGACGACTGGAAGAAGCTGGTAGAGGAGGCCAGGACTCGTCACCGAGTTGTAGCGCCACAGAATAATAATAATAATAATAAAAAATAAATCATTCTTGTTACCAAGCCCCCCCCCCCTTCTGCTTCTTACTTCTATATATATATATATATATATATATATATATATATATATATATATATATATATCATATGTTTTCCACATTTAGGCTGGGCGAATATATATATATATATATATATATATATATATATATATATATATATATATATATATATATATTATAATTATTTATGTATATAAAAATATAAGAACATAAGAGATACCTCATCATATTGTTTAATAAAAAATAAATTACAAAGGAGTCTTTACTAAAAATAACCAAATAGAATTTGTTCCTTATATAATCCTGTTTCTTTTAAGAGAAAGCCTTTTATATTTCAACAAAACGATTTAGGGAATATTCCTCTTGCCTCAGTGGCTCATTTAACATTGTTAACTTTCCATTCCTTTCTTTGAGAATATTTAATGTAAACGTTTGCTATAGCTCGGTCTGAAAAATGAAGCGGGCCAGAGCACATCAAATATTGAGATCCAGGCAGAACTTCCATTCGGGACTTTTTTAGGACGTTCAATAATAAAAAAGTTCTTTCCTGTGCTTTGTGCTTCTTTTTTTTTCAGGCGCGTGTCACATTTATTCAGACACACGAGGTGGAATAGATTTCTGGACTAGCGGAATAGGAATGAGTCAGAAGATTGATAAAAAAATATACATATTTATGGCACTCAAACTATAATGCGTAATAGATTTAAAAATAAATCGTTTTAATTTTTTGATAATTATTGGTCTTTTTTTTTTTTAGTTTTAAATATTTTTATTTTTAAAGAGAAAAGATAGGTCCTCGGCCGGGATTTGAACCCGGAACCTTTGTCTCACCTTGACATCGCTCTACCAGTTGAGCTACCCAAGGCCGCCTGCCGGCAGAGGACAAATCTTAATATGACGTAAGTCAATAAGTTCCTAAAATTAGATTAATGTTCAAAGAACTTCGTTCTAGTGTATTCATCGCAAAAATGGCGAGAGCACGAGGACATGGGATCGGATGAGAGAAAAGATTTGTCCTCTGCCGGCAGGCGGCCTTGGGTAGCTCAACTGGTAGAGCGATGTCACGGTGAGACAAAGGTTCCGGGTTCGAATCCCAGCCGAGGGCCCATCTTTTCTCTTTGAAAATATAAATCATTTTAAATTTAACTAGGGGGTTAATATATTAATATAATATATTAATATATTTCAAATTTAACTAGGGGGTTAATATATTAATATATTTTAAATTTAACTAGGGGGTTAATATATTACTCTACATCAGTTGCTGTATTACTAATTATACCAATGTTTGTGGAGGAAAACGGTCCGGGTGGAGGTCAAAAAAATTCTCTTAAGTAGGATGGATTGTTTATTAAAGAGCCAACGTTTCGACCAGCATTGCAGGGCTTCTTCAGTGCTGTAGCTTCTTCTAACTAACTTCTAGGCAGAGCTAGTTCTGACTATTTATAGAGGACTAGCTTATGCCCGCGGCTTCGCTCGCGTGGAATTCGGCCTGCCACATAAAGTTTCGTGAAAGATCATTTTAAAAAAATAATTTAATTATTTTTTTAAAATATAAGTTACTCGTACATCCATAATTTCAGATGTCTAACTTCAAAACTGACGGATTCTCTACAACCTTTGAACCCCCATTATATTAAAAGGGAAACCCTTGGGGTGGAATTATCCAAATTTCTTTCTTAAACTATACAAAGAACCTATCTACAAATTTCAAGAGGCTAAGTTCCTGATTCGTCTTTAATTATGTACTATAACGGGGTGGCATGCCCACGTGATCCCACATAAATCTGCCATTGATGTAGCCTATGATGTATAACCAATTTTATTCAATAAGTTTCATCGAAATCCGTTCAGTAGTTTTTTGCGTGAATGAGTAACAAACATTCGCATTTATAATATTCGTAGGATATCAAAACAAATAGTGTCACTCCGGTCCTTTCTGTTATTTTAACCACAATTATTATGTGATTTCCCTTTATTTATGTACTATAATGGATTCTCCACAGTACCTAAAAAACTGTCGGCAGGGGGGGACACGTGCCCCCTCCCCCCTAAATCCGCGCTTGTTTTGGCCTATGTGTTATTCTGCTGTATAACATATATTACTGTAAAGTTTCATCCAAATACATTCAGTAGTTTTTGCGTGAAAGAGAGACAAACATACAAACTTTCACATTTATAATATTAGTAAGATTATGCCTGTAAAATAATTATTATCATATATAAATAATAAAATAATTAAAAATATAGATGGACTATAACTTTTAGTGAATTAATAATTAAACGAGGAAGAAAATGGTTTTCTCTTCACCCGGACCATTTTCTTCCACTCATATATATATATATATATATATATATATATATATATATATATACATATATATATATATATATATATATATAAATATATATATATATATATATACATATGTATATTCGATTTACAGAGCGGAGTAGCTCAGTGCCTAGTTGCTATGTTGAAGATTCATGGTTCAATCCCGGCTGTGAATAATAAAAATTATCTTCTGCGGCTCACTCAGTTTCTAAACAGAGAGTACCTTAAATTGGGGGAAAACTAATTATCAGGTAAATCAGGTGGTATCAGGAAAATCAATTCCCTCCATAACCGTTATCATAGAAACAGTAAAGTATCTACCATGTACTCGTATTGCTATGGATTGTAGTCTTAAATATACTTTAATTGTTCTAACTGATTTTTGGATGCCAGAATAATCATTTAAGATAATGATTCCTCAAATTATTATTTCCAACTTTAGTCTTAATTGGATTCTTTTCCTGAGGTCTATTGTGTGTTTTCCAATTTACTAATTATTTAAACCTTCAATAAATTATTCATTAATATGTTAGTTAAAACCAATATAATTATAATAAATAATTATATTATTAATGATTCAATATATACCTTGAGAAGTACACTTAATGATTCAGATGTAATAAACTTATCTGTGAAACAGGGCTAAGTTAGGTCTTAGGCCTGGCCGTATTATATATTACATATTATTTTTTTTGTTTTTGAATCAGTAAATAAATTTACTGATTTTTAGACTATAAAACTTAGGTAACGCTTAGGATTTTAATAGTTACCACATTCACACCTCAAAAGTGCTAGGAATGATAAGAGTAAATTTATAGTAAATATTTATTAACACGTTCAACCCAGCGTGAACCACCGGTGGTTCACAGGCATTGCTTTCATCGGGTGCGTGAACCACCGGTGGTTCCCATATATTTCTAATTATATTTATAAAAAGCATTCTTTAATTTGAAAAATTGGGAAGAGACTAGATGATAATATACAATGGAAAAGAAAAATTATGTTTGCAGTTGTTTTCTATATACAGAATAATTTATTTTTCATAGTTATTTTCAATATAAAATAAACAATTCGTCAAACAAAAACTCATCTTTCGAGTCCGATGAATATAAGATTCTAGGGTTTTTTTTCTGCGTGAATTTCGCCTGAACTCAAAATCATCGCCTGACTCTATAATACTAAGGGTCAATAATAAATTATTGATAAACAGAAATTATAGATTGTCCAACCTTAAAAAAATAAAAGTATTTTACTTACATATATATTTCACAATTTATAAATAAAGTTTTATAAGTAATTTATAACAATTAGATGCAAGTTGACTTCAGACTCAAGCCACTGACGACAGAGAAAATAATTAAAGAAACAAGCGACGCTAGACGAATAAACATTTGATAATCTCGAGCCTGCTGAACGTACGGACTTCGAAAATATACGCCGGGTTGAACGTGTTAAGTATTAAATTACAAATTAACTAAAATGCACCCAGCTTTAAATATTTAGGATCTATCCTTCAAAAAGATGAACCTTCTGAAGGAGATATAGCCCGAAGAACCATAGAAGGAAGGAAAGCTATTGCCATGCTTAATTCTGTACTGTGGAGTAAAACCATCCTAAAAACTACAAAAAAAAAAATTTTCCATGCTATTATAACGAATATAATGTTAAATGGGTGTGAAACATGGAAATTTGTAAAAGGAAGCCAAGAGAAACTTCTAGTTGCAGAAATTGATTTCTGGAGAAGGCCAGCCGGAATTTCTAGGCGTGAAAGGGTTCCCAATTCAGTAGTGCGAGAGATAATGGGTGCTCAGAATACCATAATCGAAAAAAATCACAATAAAGCGATTAGAGTGGTTGCACCAGTGTCCTGAAGGAAGAACAAGACGACCGCGAACCTCTTGGATGAACCAAGTCCAGGAAGAAATGGTAGGATACAGCATTTATGAAGAGGACGCATTTGACAGGAAAACCTGGAAAAAAATGTTACTATAAAATTTGGTTGGAAAAAACCTCAGCTTTGGGGAAACTCTCAATAAAAATAATAACATTTATTGTATTTTATTATGATTTATATGAAATAATTAAATTATGATGTGAATATTTAAATTATATTTAAAAATTTAGTTGAACATTGAAATATGAAAACGGTGCTAAAATGTTGTTGAATATTTTTTGATCCAATTTTGCAAAAAATATGAATACAATATTTATTCGTTAAATTTCATGTATTATTCTCAAATATTTGTAAGCTTGAATAATAAAATAATATTCCAAAGACTATTCTAGATCCAGTTTTTGTTCGATGGATTTTCGGCTTATCTTTTGTTTATTCTATCCTTGGCGGATATGGATAAGTAAATATATGTAAAATAAATTCATCGGGCTTTTCAACAAAAGAGAAGGAAGGAGATAACTATTTTATATTCCCAGTTCTAACGGTTTCCGCCTTTAGTAAATATTAACTCCCACCCCTCAATCCCCTGTCCCGGGGGGGGGGCGAAGGGTCCTGGAATAAGAGAGAGCCAATAATTCCAAGTTTCACGTTTCTGCTAAAAGCGAAAGTAAGAAGAGTAGGGCTCTTAGCTATTACCTTGAGCTGCAAACTGCACCTTAATATATTCACCATTACCCTTCCCCGTTGTTCTTCTAGAACGGCGGTACGCCTTTACTCGGGCAGATGCCGCTAGGGTCTGAAGGTATCGTTATGCAGATGAGAGGCCATTCATGACCGTTTTGTAGCGGGCTAAATCTGTCCTCGTTTCTTGAGCGCTTCATTAGGGAAAAAGTGCTGGTCTTAGGACCTTTTTAGTCATTCTATTGTTTCCCCTGCCCTTGAGAATAACCTACTATAGATCGATGTCTTGCATAAGAGTCGATTTATGATTTATGCAGTACTTGAAAAGAGAGAATTATCAAATAAAACAAATTATCTAATAAAAATAATTGTAAATAATATTTTCATTTTGACGAGAAAAGGGGGAAATAATTCGAACCCTGGTCTCCCATATTTCCGTTGTGGTGCTCTACCAACTGAGCTATCCCGGTTCGTATCTCGGTCAGACATATCCTCTTCACTGATCCCGGGGATATGGGATGTTCTCGCAATTTCCGATGTATACAAGGGGGAGAATGTTCATTGAACATTACTTTAAATAGGATCTTGTTGAATTCCGTCCTTATATATTATTATAATTTATTTTATTTTATTTTTTATTAATTTTTATAATTTTAAATGTTTTTATTTTTGAAGAAAAAAGATATGCCCATGGCCGAAATTCGAACCCGGGTCTCCCACATTTCCATTGTGGTGCTCTACCAACTGAGCTATCCTGGTTTGAAAAATAATTTTCTCTTCTAAATATAAAAATATATATGTATCTTTATGTACGAGTATCCTATATCCTCTCCAAAACGGTTGGACCGATTTAAATTAATTTTCGAACTGAAAACTTTATTATCCTCGTTGAGCAATTTTCGGTATGGGAAAACTTAAGGGTTCGCCGACTTGCTCGTGTTGCGTTAGACTGGTAACGCGTAGCGATCCTTTATATGGGCTGTACGATTTTTTTTTTATCAACTATAGTTTAAGTGTTAGAATACAATTGATATAAAAATAATATTTTCTAACTAAAAGGTCGTATAATAGTTGTTAATGCTAGATTCGTACTAGTAATAACTTAAAACATCAATAACTAGCTATACTTTTCGTTTTTCCTAAATAAATTTATTTGTTAAAGTTAAATTTTCTGTATTCTAAGATTAAAAATACAAATTACCTAAGTAGTGATGAACTTAATGATGATAATAATGCTAAAAATTAAAATAAATAATTCATTAATATCTTTGTAAATGCAAATACAAAATATAAGTACAATAATAATATTGTCGGTTATTAATAGTTATTTTTTATTTATTTTTTCCCACTTTCAAACGAATATTTTATTACATTAAAAACCAGATATATATTTTTTGTTTTATATAATTCTTACAATATTACAATTTATTAAAAGGAAAAAAAAGAATTCAGAGACTAACTTTCAAAACATATGATTTAATATTAAGTGTTATGTTTAAAAAAAAACAAAACCAAATCAGACTTCAATCTACCTACAGACTAATTAATTTCTAAAATATAAATTAATGGATATCTTGTAGGGCGTTGAGATTCGGAACTCAAGATTTGTAATTTTCTAGTAATAGCGTATGTAAAAAATTATATTAACTTTGTTATTAATGTTTTAATTATGCGATTTCAGGCAGAAGATGCTTGAACCTGACAGAGCTGAGAGTGCCCACTCACGCTAACCTCGGGGAGACAGTGACACTGCATTGCCACTTCGACCTCGGCCGTGCCACTCTCTACTCGGTAAAGTGGTACAAGAACGAGGACGAGTTCTACAGGTACATGCCTGACAACGACCCCAAGACCCACGTCTTCTCTCTGCCTGGGATACGGCTCGACGTAAGTAATTGTTTAACTGTCTAATAATTATGATAATAGTAAGAATATAAAAATAAAAATAATACTAATATCCACAAATTGAGTGATCCATGAATCCACTGTGGAGAGTACAGAGAGTCTGGAACTTCAGGAAGGGAGGCTCAACAAGCAGTTATCAGCCAGGATAGTCTGAAAAACTCTGAATTTTTTCATAATAACTGCAGCTGATTGGACTTTTACCTTCTCATTTCGAACCCACTAATGTGGGAAAAAATAGCCTATCCCAATCTATCCTTAATACAGGTACAGCTCACTATCAATAATTGATTAATGGCACCATACCATAGCTTCATTAGGACCCAGTCCATCATTACAGATTAACCGGTTCCTCACAACAAGCCCGATACTTTGCTATCCTAAAGGAAGAAAAAAGTACAAATTTCATAGAAATAGGGGTCCATTCAGCTCATCATCCGGGAGAGGAACTGCAGCGAGTTTACCAATTTGACAAAGCTTTTGCCATTTGTTATGGCTTGATCTCGGAGATGACTGAACACTATAAAAACATTAGATACATTTTTAAACATTCTTGAAAAAATGCAGAAAGTTTTGTTGCTTGATACTTGGAATATTTTCCGACTTTATTGTTTATGGATATTCCAAATTAATTTCTCAAAAATTAGTAAATAAGAAGTCTCGATACGAATACCACCAATATATATATATATATATATATATATATATATATATATATATATATATATATATATATACCCTAATACATTGTTTCAATTCAGATAGTGCAGCAGGTTAATATTCAGATATTATTAGATCATTTTTTACATAAAAAAGAAACCTTGAATAAATTTTTGATTATTTTATTTAATTATAAATACTTGATATCTCAAAGGCATACTAACTTATATTTTAATAGGCTTGCTGTGGAGGTAGAAAATGAATATTAATTGGACTTTTTAAAATAATATCGGGGTACCTTTGGTATTAAATACCTATAGTATAGTACAACTAAATGAATAGTTGCATAATTTGTAAAATGGGGGTTGGTCTGCCATTAGGGATGCAGCGGGTGGACCAACGAATAATGATAGAAGTCTATAGCCAGCGCCTGACAGTAGAAAATAATGCAAAGCCCGCACAACTCTTAGGTCTTGCCGGTACTGTATAGTTTGTCCCCTTGACGTTCCTGGCTTATTAATGATTTTTAAATTATATATATTATATGATATTTAAGTATATTATAATTTTACTTAATGATTATACTTAATGACTTTTAAGTAATATATAATAATATAAAGTCAATAATCCTCTATAAACTCAAGTTTACTAAATACTAGGCATTAATTAAATAAGAATATCTTAGCTTTTATTATATTTTAGTTAATAAAGTTTCATCTAGTAATAAATTAAATTTAAAAAAGTATTTGTTATCAAATATTATGGTAAAAGGTGTAAAAGAAAGCAAATAAAGGGGAAAATATAAATAAATAAACCAAGATAAGGTTCGAAAGGAAAATTGAGAAAGGGAGAGAAAGAGAGAGTGAGAGAGAGAGAGAGTGAGAGTGAGAGAGAGAGAGAGAGTGAGAGAGAGGGAGAGAGAGAATAATTAAAACCATCGTTTGAACTGGAACTTCTCCCTCAATTATAATAAAATAAAATAAAGCCAGTGCTCTCTTGAATTGGAAGGCTCTTAATCTCTAAGGCTAGTAGAAATCGATTAATAAATATTATCACGCAAGAAAGTAATTTTGTTTTTATTCTATTATTTTTAAATTGTAAAATTAAAAATAATCAAATATAGCTCCTTAAAAAACAAAACAAAAAAACCTAATTCTTCAGTAGAGGTATTCATTAGTTCTATGTGAGTTAAAACTTTGGTTTTGACAAAAAAAAAAAAAGCATTCCGATTATAATGATATTGAAATTTCTTTATTACTTATTAGGTAATTATAAACTTATGGTATCATTCCCATAAAACTTCATGTTCAAACAAGATTTTATAAAATAAAAAAAACATGTTGGAAATGTAATATCAGATAAGTCATTCCTGAATTAAATAGCTTCGACCAATACAATTGCTCATAACATTAAAAATGTCTTTACATATTTACCTTAAATGACTTCAATCATTGGCACGTTGTAGTTCATATATGAGCAGTTAAAACGGGTCTTTAAGGAAAAGAGCTTATGCTAAAATGTGCTAGCTCAACGTTGTTAGTTTAGTGCTATGGTCTTTAGTAGTAGTGATTTTACCGCACTTGTTAAGCTCCTACACATACAGGCATATTTTATAATTGGTTAGCTTCAAAAATCATAGTTTAGTTGTTTTTTTTTGTGTAGTTCAAAGTGAAGAATTTTCTTTTTATTTTTTATTTGATGGTATAATAAGGTGCACATCCTTTTGTTTCTTATCCTGTTTCCTTGGCATTTTGTCTTTAAAGATCCATCTTTCTTCATCTCCTTAACTATATAATTAAAACTTAGCGTACAAAGACGTGAAGGCATCCTTAGTACTTGTTATGGCATGATATACGAGAAGCTAGTTAGTACATGAGTTACTTTATCGTGGAGGAGTCAGTCAGCAAGAGGAGTGAAACCTGAACCCTTTTGTGTTACAGACTTTATTAAAACTTAATCTCTTCTTCTTGTAAAACTGCAATAAACTGAACATTCTTTTACATGTTCATGAGATTATTTTATAATTATTTTATGTTTATGTTACGTTGTTAATGGACTCAAGAGCGTCTTGAAACTTCTTTATTATATCATTTAAGAAAAAAAAACAGAAACCAAGCCTCAAGTATTTAAACTCTACAAGGCTGAAAAATAAAAAACAGTTTCTCTTGTTGATGAGCCTTTTGTAATATATGAAAAATTCTGTAATTGATTTTTGTTGTAAACTTTTTGGTATATTTACATATATATATAAGGGAGCGGAGTGGCTCAGTGGTAGAGCGCCGAGTTGCCATGTCGGAAATCCTGGTTCAAATCCAGCTGGAGACCATGATTTTTATTTAGTCTGTTTGCAGCGGGAGATGGATCATATAGGATCTAGGACCCTCCTGGGGCCCACCCAGCCTCTATAAAATATTATAAAAATAGGGTACCCAAAATAAGGGGGGAAAATCTGGCGGTTGAGCGTGACCTAGGACAAGTCACCTCCTTGCAGAACCGTTGTCCGTGAAACAGTACAGTCTCTACTATGTACTGAACCCTAGACCCTTCATGGGTTGTAGTGGTACAGGTTTTTTTTTTTTTACATATATATATATATATATACACAAGGTGTTCCATTTCAAGTGGATCAAACGTTTTTAACTTTTAAACAAAACAAAATTCAGAAAAACGATTCAGATAAAAGATGTAGTTATTCAGGCCTAGTTTGAAGAAATAAAAAAATATTTTTTGTTTTTTTACTATAAGTGGTCAATATCGTCCTTCAAAAATGTAGTTCCCTCTTGACCCCCATTTTTTTTCTCAAATTTACAATACAAATCATGGAAAAAATGTATATAACATTTTTTTTCTATCTTTCATAGGTCAAGTAGAAGAACTATCTGAAGCTCACTTCAGTATGCTGTTTTCAAAGAAGGTTTTTAAATGTCCAGACATTTTCTGAAAGATTCAAAATACCTTGATTAGTAAGTTATTTCGACTAAAAACTCTAAAATAAAATAACTTAATGCTACATTACGTTTCCTAAAGAAGGAATACTAAAGTAGTCAACTTTGAATGCTTTTTCTACTGAAACTATGAAATATAAAATAAAATGTAACAAACATTTTTTCCATGTTTTCGATTGTATATTTGAGAAAAATAATAATAAATGGGGGTCTACTAAGAGGAAACTACATTTTTTGAAGGTGGATATGACCATTTAAAGTGAAAAACAAAAATTTTTTTTTTATTTCTTCAAACTAGGCCTGAATAACTACAACTTTTACCTGAACCGTATTTTCTGAATTTTGTTTCGTTTAAAAGCTAAAAACATTTGATCCACTTGAAATGGGACGCCTTGTATATATATATACATTTACTGTGTAGCTCTAGTGGCCAAAGCTTCTATGACAACATAACTCCAGTCTACACTGCATTGCCCTCTGCTCTTGAACTTCCTCACATCAAGAACTAGGCCTTTTCCGTGTTCTAGTCCCAACGTCTTCCAGGTATTCTTCTCTTTCCGAATCCACACATAATACTGTCTAAAGTCCTTTTTCGTATTCTGCAGTCGCCAACTGAAGTTAAACTAACCACTCAATTCTTCCGACTCGTATTAGACGAACAATAAAACAGGATCCGTAGAATTCATACTATTCGCTGTTCTTTCGGACATTCTATTCACTCCATAAATTTTCCGTACAATCTTTTTCTCGAAATTTTTTAAAGGGAATTTGTATTGGCTGTGAGAAAGGCGATGAGCATAAAGTTTTTCTTTCGAAGAAGAAGTTTCAGGCAATTATTCATATGACAATATAACAAATATCTTTTTCGAATGCTTCTTTAAAATAGTACATATCTACATAACATCTCTGCCTCTTCAGCCACAGCATGCCAATCGGAGCCTCGGTCTTCCTACCATTCTGATTCCATACACTTTTTATTCTAAGAGATTTTTAGGGACTTCATCTATTTCCAGATGTGCAATGTGTGCTGCCCATCTTAGTCTGCTTATGTTTATAACCCTAATAAAGTCAGCATGTTTATATAGTCTTTTGATTTCTATGTTCGACCGTTGCCTCCACTAGTTATTGTAAAATACTGCTTTAAATTCTCCATTGTAGTCTTTGCTCATATCTTATGACAGCGAGTTCTTATGTTTTTGTGAGAGAACAACATTCTGAGGTATATGGAAGAACGGGCATTATCAGTACTTTATATATTCTTATCTTTGTAGTCCAAGATAGGGCATTACTTCTGAGGTGCTTTTGTAACCCAAAGAAGCATCTATTTATCGCCATTATTCTTCTTTGGATTTCTGGTTGCATTTCCTTGTTAGCATTTAGCTGGGAAACAAGATATACAAATTTGTACTGGAAGGTGTAGTATCCTACATTGATAGTCGTTTCCCTGTGTGCTTGCTAATTTCTTTGCTTTGTACATATGTATTTCGTTTTGGGTTCCTTATCAAGTCCTATTTTAGTGGCTGCATTAGTTAGAGTATTACGCAATGCTGTTATAGATAAATATGAATATATATATATATATATATATATATATATATATATATATATATATCTTTATTTATTAATTAAATTTAAGTTCTTTATTTATTCTGTGGCAAGTCCCTTTAGAATAACATCACTGTACATTATTGTTGGCTTTAGATCCTTGAGTACCAAGGAAAAAAAACAAGCAGAAAAGTCAATCTATAAAGCTGATTACATAATAATATATAAAAAATAGCTTCTTATGATAATTAAAAAAATGAAGATTCCACATTAAAATAAAAATAAAAATGAATAAACAAAATAAATAATATTGTATCGATAATTTTATTTATGCTCTTCGGGGAACTGGAGGGATAGAAAGTAATCAAATATATATATATATATATATATATATATATATATATATATATATATATATATACATATTGCGAATTGTATGAGCTGAGGATAAAACCAGACGGATATCTGTCCCTTACTTATCCTAACTGCTTGGCCATTGAGCCTCGAAATCTCCGAAAAGCGTAGCCGGAAGCCGACAATGGGCCAGGCGATCGAGGGCAGTAGGCTCGGGTATTAGGGAAGAAGAGGCTGGAAGAACTATCAGGGCGAAGGATCTCTTGGAGCCCGGAGGACTTAAGGACTCCATTGGACAGTGGTCCCTATCGGCCCGGGGGGATCAGGGGCTAAGCCCTAAGGGGGATGTGGGCCTCGATCCCAAGGCAGTTATCTATCGCCCGAGGATTGTCCTCGCTAAGGCCTCGCTCCGAATTTTCCGCTAATTGTCGTAGGTATCCTTATGTGTCTATTATTTCGACATGAATACTTGTTTAATATATGAATTATAATATAATACTATGTATGTAAAGAAAATGTTTCGGGTGGAGGTAAAAAATAAAACGTTAAATATTGTAAATATTGTGTTGATAAATATTAAATATGTGTTGTTGTAATTGTAAATATTGTGTTGATAAATAGATAAATATTAAATATCGTGTTGATAAATATTATATATAAATATATAAAACATTTGGGTTGTTCGGAAAATAATGTAGGAATTTATCTTTTCTTTAAATGTCCCTCCAAATAGTAAATTGTTTATGGTTATTGGGCTTTTGAATTTTATAAATGTAAAGACTTATTATTCCTCTTTAATACAAAAATGTTTGTTTAGTTCTGTAACATTTTTGTTTTACCATGCCGGATCGGGATCTCAACGGCTAGAAAAATCAAGTCTGAATCTAAGGCAGTTTAACTTCTTCCACGGCCTTTCGTTGTCTTGAAGGCTCAAGTCTCTCTCTCGAAATCTCTAGATCCAAAGATGATCATTGCATTCACTTATACTGCCTTCGCCTCAGGCTTCGTTGGTATTTCTGACCGTTTGAGCCCCAATCTGTCCGAATTTTAAAGAAAGCATAAAATCCAGCATTAGTTCACGGACATCCCAATATTTACTATAAACCAATGTTTCAACTCCCATTGCAGGACCTCTTCAGGGTGTTGAAGAAACAAGATACGATAACATAAAAATAAAATAATTGGAGTAAATTAAAAAATAATATATATAAATGAATTATTTAAAGTGAGCGAAAACTAAAAAGAGAGATAAAAATATAAATAGGACGAGAGTTGCATGTAGAGCGCCTTGGAGCAAGCTTTGAAGAGTCTGTTTGGGTTGTTGGTGTGAGATGTGATGCACTTAGTCTTCTTCGATGTGATTTACGAAGAGTTGTTCTGAGGATGTCGGAATAGAAGATATAAAATAAAGTGTAGGAACGGCAGTAACAAATATAATAAAGCTCGGAAATATAAATACAAAAATTAACCGAATCTGATTAATAAGTCCAATAGGACAGGTCCTTCAACCACTGAAATACAGGAAATTACCGAACCAGTCAACGCTTCACTATTTCTTGATCACAACATATCTGATATTCCATTTCCAACTTGTTTTTTTTCCTTTAAATAAAGTCATATTGTACGTACAGCCCAGTTGAATAAGTGGTTAAGTCGTATTTTGTTCAGAGATAGTTAACTGCATTCAGATAACCGGAGTCGTATCATTCTCGTAGTTTTTTTGCTTGAAATGGGGTTATAATATTAACAATAATTCCTTTTCAAGCCAATGCCTTACTTAGCCCCCTATTCACTAGGAAAATAACTCGATTCCGCTTACTTAAGTACAAGAAACTCATTTTGGAGGAAATTTGACTTAACAACTTATTCAAAATTTAATATTTAATTTTTTAAGTTGTATTTTACTTATGTCATTATTCATTACTCATGTAATTAAAAACCTTCAACCAATACAATTGCTAGAGAAGGCTTAACTCTAACATTTTGAGCTATGTAGTTGTACTTTTGAAAGAGTAATAAGTTAAAATAAAAAAATTTCATGTTTTTAAAAGTTTTATAATCGTTTTTACCCTTTCATGCCCAAAGTATCAAAATAAAAAAATATCTCCTGTGACTTTTTCTGTTAAAAATTTCGGAAATAACCATAAATGTTTTTTCAATTTTTTCGCCCAACCATTTTTTTTTTAAATAATCCAATAATTCGTTCAAACTGAGGTTAGAAAGACTAGCTTGTCTGTGCTGCAATCTGTGACATGTTCTGGATCTATTCATGTAGAATAGTTACACTGAGCATTACAACGCTTAGTACTGCTATGTACTGATGCGGGCGGCACCATGAAAGGGATGCTGAGCGGGGAAAATGTGTCATGTCGGGACACATGAAAGGGAATATGTTTGGGACAAAGAACAGACCTTTTGGGTCCCTTATGGAGTTTTATGGTCCAAGATGGTGGAGAAGTAGAGGGGGAGAGAAGAAAACTCTTGAAAAACGAGGCTGAAGAAGGCACTCTGGAGATAGACGCATAGCAGGAAGGTACTCGGGAGACGAGGCCGGAAAGAAGAAGGACGGGTACCCCGAGAGAGAAGAGCGGCCGAACAAAGCGGGCGGAGATGTCAAGGAAGAAGACCGACCTGTAACCCAATCTACCCCTGTCCGCAGATAAGTTTAATTTATTTCCTGTAATGTATTTTATGGCAATCCTTTTTATATATATTAAAATATGAATCATTAACCTTGTTGAAATTAAATAAATAAACGATCCTTATTGTAATTCTTTTGGTGCTTACATACCCCAGATACACTATTTATTTATAAGAAATATATATTGAAGGTATAATAGATAAGTAAATTGGTAAACACAAGAATAGACCTTTGGAAAGGAACCCAATTAAGATCAAGGAATATAAATAATAATTTGAGCACTCGTCCTAAATGAGACTCTGGCATCCCAAATATCAAGATATATTTAAGAGTAGAAACATAGCAGTACACAACAGATGTTGTAGCCAAACGGCTACATTAGGCATGAGAGAGTTAAACGATTTTTAATATCATAATTCAATATAAATGCTTTGCTTTACCAATACCCAATTTATTTTTTAACTCACATGGAACTTTATAAACAACTGTATTAAAAAATTCGCTTTTTTGAGTAATAAAATTGTTCTTTTGAAGGAGCGATACTAAATTATAAGTTCTAATTTACGATAAAGAAGTCCTGGTAAAAGAAAAAATGATTTTTTTTCCATTTTCGACTGGTCTCGCACCTCGACATGTCTCTACGCCCTCCAGATCGGGAACACCTGCGCTAGAAGAGCAGGAAATAAAGTATCCGATACCATAATATTAGCTTATTTAAGTAATATGGGTTACACTCCATTAGATCTTTTAACATGATATGGGTTTACCCGATTTAGCAGAATGTAGAAGATGATGTAGAGAGAAAGAGAATAAATATATTCCTATCGGTGGCGGCAAAGTTTACAGTAGGATGTGCATAGATTATCTGGTATTTTTCTTCATCCTCTTTTTGTTTTCCGCTAAACGACCCCCCTCGGAATGTTATTGCCCTATTGTTTCTCCTCTTAGGATAGGGATAAGTCGGATTCCTAAGTTGTTCAAATCTTATCTGAAGATTGAAAAGCAAACAGCGTTTTTATTCAATGATTTCATATGCTATGCTATTGTCAACTGAATCAGGCCAGGGAAAATAAATATTCATTTATATGATTCTCGTGGATTTTCATGAGCGAAACTTGAGATATCACAACAATAATAGCCTTTTACTATAGTAATTATTAATAATAATATACGATTATATTTATCAAGTAAGGTTAGCCTTAAATTATGAGGGGATTGTTGGTTATTGGTGATTATTAATTTTTCTTTAATATTTTAACTGCTTAGCCTCGAAGACCTACCTTTTATTTAGTCTGTCGTGCCCTGTCAGTTAAATGTTTATTACTGAAGGAGATTTGAAGGACGACGTTAAGCGTGCCCATTAATGTCATAAACATATCCTTCATGTCTTTGAACATGTTTATGAGCTCATGAGCCCATATGGGTTTGTCATCCTGATTAAGATTTTTGGGGGGTGGGATTGTTCCTGTTAATGTGACACCTGCGTATGAGTAAGAGTCGGATTTTAATGCGCTATTAGTGGCTTGTTGGTTATTGTTGTTGTATTTTTAGACAACTACTTTGTTTAGAGCTTTATTTTTGATAAGTTCTAATCTTTTTTTCGCGATATGAGGCCACATGTGGGCCTCCACAATTTGTGCATTAGGGGTGGCTGTTTTGGGGGCCATTTGTTTCGTGGTTTTCACCACATCGAACGCATTTAACAATTTACATTAAGTATTTGACTAATTACTTGTTTTTTATGATTCATGTTTCCTGAGGGATTTGAAAAAAAAATGTCAGTTAAATTATATATATTTTTAAAAATGTGGGAATTGTTCCATCGCCCACTGTACATTGGCTTTTTTTTGTATACTAATTTAACGTCACATTATGCTACTTTGGCTAATCAGACTATCCTTCAAACTTGGACTCCTGTATTTTCCCTATCTAGGTATAATTTAGGATAGGGAAAAATAACAAGTACCAGACATTACTCATACAAGGTACCCGGACCCACCTATAATGTCCCGTCTGAAGTTTCTAGGGAGTTTCTACTTATTTAAAAAAAAACTGCCGGACTAATAACCGGCGGCCTTAGGCACAGAACGTTGTTATAATGCATTTCCACTCTATAATTTCGGACGCCTATAATTTCCTTTTACAACCGTTTTAAGAAACAATACAGTCTCTACCAAGTATTGGTTGCGGTGCAGGTTTTTATTAGTGGTTATACATAGTGCTAATAATTATTTATTAGTTTTGTAATCGCTTTAAAGAATATTGAATCTAACTCTTACCTCGAAAGGGTGATCAACTGAAGACAATAAGTCGAGGAATTACTGGGATGTACAGGACTCAGCACAACACCGACAGATGTGCAAGTTTAGAAAGGCCACTCCATGCCGACCAGTAATTGAGATGGGACAGATAGTTGTGGTAATTGCATCTGGAACCTAAGTGCAGTCGAGACCAGAACTTGGAACTTAGGGGTCAATGATAGCGGCAACAGCTGCAGCCTGCAATTCGCCCCAATCAGCTAAATTGCACTTCTCGCCTCTCTCCTCTGTAGTCCGCATTATCATAAATATGTGTTGGGGGCCCCAGGCCTTTGTATCGGTCAATAGGCTCTGTTTCAATTGATCCATGTCATCTTCCTTGGTCAAATCGATTTTTTTTTTAATAATACGATAATTCCGAGAACTGCTGAGGCCATTAGCGACGAATGCTTGTTTCATATTTCTTGGATTAAGTTTGTTCGTTTCAGTTACATCAGAGTCCTCTGCAGTTCATTATCATTTTTGAACGGTTGGCACGTACCAATTTCCAAATTTGTTTCTACTATTTCATACTTCTTGCATTCAAATAGATGCTTGACGGTAATTTGAACATTGTTACAGCTTTGGCAGGTTGGTTGTTACTGCCCTAAAAGTAGGCGGAGAGTTGTCAAATTAGTGTGACCAATTCTCAACCTGCTTATACTGCACTCTTTTGGCGTTAGAGGGATTCAAGTAGTGTTTTTTCTTTTATTTGACGGAGGTGGTTTTGCGGAAGGCTCTTTCATCCCAATTTTCTTCAATTTTATTTCTTATCACTGCCAGCCATTCGGACAATATGGCTAATCGGACGATGCTACAGTGGGAGCTCTAAATTTTGCTTATCCAGGTTTAATTAGGATAGGGATTTTTAACGAGTACCTGACATCGTACAGGCTCGGGACCCTCGTTTAACGCCCCTTCCGAAGGACGGCGTAACTAAAGATTTTTTCCTCCCTTAAAAAAATCCTAGGGCCACCTGCCTGGCTGCGAACCCGCGATCTTGAGTTTAGTAGTTTGTTACGCTAACCACTAGACCACAGGTGACCTAACTAACAAAAAGATGGATCTTAACAAGGGAACATCACTTTTTGCAACTGCTTTAGCCCCCGTATCAACTTGTTCGTTGCCGCTTATGCTACATGCGAAGTGACCCACAACAGTAAAACTGTTTTATTATTTTCCTTTAAGGCCCTATTCATGCTCTTAATTTTCTGTGAAATTAAGTTTCCTGTCCAAAACTAATGCGTTTATCACTGATAGTGAGTCAGTTACTATGACAGATTTCTCAATACCATTATTTGTTCTGTGTTCGTGTGCTTTTAATACTGCCCATGCTTCTATTTGATATATTGCATTATATTTGATACCATAAAATTTCAAATTGTACAAATATATTATTTGAAATTCGGCCTCAACTAGACTGGCTTCCCTATGTAAAATGTAGAAGTTAATTTACACAACAGATTTTTTTAATCAGACCTTCACATTTCTAATGACATTTTTAACAGTTAAATTAAAAAGTACAAGTGAAAACGAATAACTTTTTTATAATTCAGTCATTTTTTTTATTTTTTTATTTTTAAAGAGAAAAGATTACGATCCCCCATGACAATCGAATCCCATGTTTTCTCTTATCATAATATTAAATTAATGTTCAAAGAACTTTCGTTCTAGTGTATTCATCGCTAAAATTGCGAGGACACGAGGACATGGGATCGGATAAGAGAAAAGATTTTTCCTCTACCGGCGGGTGGCCTTGGTGACTCAAATGGTATGGCACTGTCACGGAGAGGCAGAGGTTCCGGGTTCGAATCCCGGCCGAGGGTCTATCTTTTCTGTTTAAACATAAAAAAATGAAAATGAATAACATTTTCTAATAAATTGGTCCAAAAATTTAATTATTCCGCCACACTGCCTCCCTTAACAAGAAAAAAAATGTCGTCTATTAATTATATGAGTGTGATAATATCATTGGAATAATTGTGTTTGTGAAACTAGTAAGTCGACAAAATTATTTTTCTGTATACCCTGCTTAGTCTTTAGAGTGCTGAGTTGCTAAGCGGAAGGATCCAGTTTTATCAGCTGTGGTAGTTGAAGTATTTCGTAATTTGTTAACAGCCACGTATGGGATTTCCCCAGAACCTCTTAGGGATCACTCTGCTTTTATAAAGCGGTAACTGTTAACTGGTGATTGAACGTGATCTCGCGCCATCCCTGTACAACTGAAAACTATATGAGCAGTACAGTCTCTACCACGTACTGACTGACCTTTATAGATTGTAGTGGCACAAGTTTTTCTTTTTTTGTCAACAATTTTTCCTTCCATTTTGGCTAATTTTTGTTTATCTTCTTCTTTTCTCCTTATTGCAAAAGTGTGAGTAATTTAAAAATATCTAATACATCAAAGGTCACTTGTGGTCTAGTGGATAGCAAAACTATATGCCCAAGATCGCAGGTTCGTTTATATGGCCTAGAGATTTTTATAAGAATAAAATATCCTTGGTTATGATGTCTTTTGCAGGAGGCGTAAAATGGCGGTCCCAAGTATACTACTTATACTAATTAGAAAAAAATTAAAGAAATTAAAATATAGGACTCCCACTGTAGCGCTGGACTACCATAGTATCATAAACTGACATTAAATATTTCAACACTGATCAAAGTTATGATATTCCTCAATTTAGTTCTTTATATGAGAGGAAAATAGTTGACTGGATGATCAAATGTGGAAAGGAGATAGTTGTGGGGTGCAGTAAAAAAAAACACTGAATAAGTACTAGACTTATAATTGTGAGCCGACGTTTCGACCTACAGTGTAGGTCATCTTCAGGGCGATTTGGAGAGAGAAGTGGGTGCACCGGCTGGCTAACAATCTGTTATTTATTTATTTATTAATATGATTGTTAGCCAGCCGTTGCACCCAACGGCTTCTCTCTCCAAATCGCCCTGAAGATGACCTACACTGTAGGTCGAAACGTCGGCACATAATTATAAGTCTAGTACTTATACAGTGTTTTTTTTTACTGCACCCCACAACTATCTCCTTTCTACATTAGTTCTTTATAATTTATGTTGATTGGTATTGCTCACAGTGTGACTATAGTCCATATAAGTCTATTTCTAAATCAATATTAATTACTAAATTATTATATAAACATTTTTCATTTGATTTATCTACCTTAAGCAGTAGGATGCCTTTTGAGGATTGAAAACGAAGATAAACTGGATATTCTAAAGTTTTATTTCTATTATATATCGTTGAATAGATTCTCGTCAAAGCCGCATACGCTATAGGACCTCGCGCCGTTAATAAAGGGGTTATCTTACAGCGACTCAATCTCGGAGGAATTTCCCATTTGCAGTGCAGACAGTAAAGGGAAGATAATCGTAAGCCTGGTTGGCTGATATTGGCGGGAACATAATTCCACTACCCTATAGATCGGACTAATTAACGCGGGAATGGGATGCCGCGACGAATGGCAGCCGGTATTGTATTCGATTCGACTACTCGCTGATCTGTATTCCCTACCTATTCCGAGGTAAAGGAAGTCGGAATCCTGAGGCACGGTGGGAGAAATATTTATGGGAGCGGCGGTTAAGATCAAAGAATCCATCAATATGCAATACCATAGCGGCATATTGCATGGCACAGAGGACACCGAGAGGATTTCTGTCTTGGTTTAAAGTGTGAGGAATATATCGCGTGTCTTTCCAAAGCTGGTATGTTCTTATTTAATGTTTATTAATTCATTTTATTAACCTTCCAGGAGCTTAATTACACAAGGATTTAGCAGATTGCGAAGAATTTTAAGCTATTTTAATTTATTTTAATCTAAATACCTTAATATAAATACATCTTCATAATGTGTTGTCTCATCTTAGAAACATTTAATAAATAATTTTTTTATGGATTTGTTTAGGAAGGCAGCATCTAAGTAACTTCCAAATCAATTTAACTCAGTGGTAGCTCACCCAGCCTCTATAAAATATTATAAAATTAGGGTACCCAAAATAAGGGAGACAAATCTGGCGGTTGAGCGTGACCTGACCCGACAAGTCACCTCCTTGAAGAACTGTTGTCCGTACAGTATCTACCATGTACTGAACCCCAGAGTACACAGGTTGTAGTGGTACAGTTTTTTGTTTGTGCTTTTGTATTATATAGCCTTCTCTCATGTTTCTTATTTTGTTCATTAAAAAAAATTATTTTCTATAACAGAACCCATATGTCCAAACTGTTATCGAATTAAATAATTAATAATAAGTTTCCTCCTAACAAAGGGTACCCACTTTTTAGAGAACTAGAAGTAACTCCAAATCTGCCATAGTTGGTCTCGAACGCAGTATCCAGAATTTGGTGACACGGTACTCTACA
Source organism: Arma custos (assembly GCA_037127475.1). Classification (NCBI taxonomy): domain Eukaryota; kingdom Metazoa; phylum Arthropoda; class Insecta; order Hemiptera; family Pentatomidae; genus Arma; species Arma custos. Next base: position 8,953,243 of record CM073762.1, read on the forward strand.
GATTTCCTTAAATTAAGGAAAACCATTTTATAGAGGCTGGATGAGTTCGTAGGGAAAGTCAATTGATCCCAGAGCTTCCAGGTTGTATAAATAATATATCTGCCTCAACCAGTTTTTTAAAAAGGACCCTCAGAAATTCAGAACTCTGAACACTGAGCGGTACTGCTTCATGCTTCAAGGGTTACGAATCTGGCGGTTGAGCGTGACATAGGACCTAGGACAAGTCACTTCTTTGCAGAACCGCTGTCCATGAAACAGTACAGTCGCTAACATGTACTGAACCCCAGAAACGTTCACGGGTTGTAGTGGTACAGGTTTTATTAATATACAAGTTTATTCATATACCTAAATAATATACTATTTATTTATCCTTTCTAAAAGCAAAATGTATTTATCAATTATCTAATTATTAAAATCAATGCCTAAATTTATTCTCTTATTTCTATAATTATTTTAGAACAATATAATGATAATAAGGCTTAGGAGACCCGAAGGATCGATGCCGATACCACCAATCTCTGCTAATGATCTTCCGTCCACAAAACAGCACTCAAATTCCCCAGGTCACTAATCGCAATCGACGTACCAGTATGTACGCCTCGGCCTACCATTTTTATGAACTTGTCCGCATACAACTTTACAACCAACACCGTCCTCTGATATATTTATTATTAATTATCAGAAAATATATTTATGAACAAACAAATTTGTTTAATGTTTTTTACTGCTATATGTCTTGTCTTTCAGAGAGAACATTTCGTCTTATTTGTATTTGGATACCATTGAGAAATTATGAAATACTAGCTTATGCCCGCGGCTTCGCTCGAGTGGAATTCGGCCTGCCACATAAAGTTTCGTGAAAGATCATTTTAAATAAATAATTTAATTATTTTTTTTAAATATAAGTTACTCGTACATCCATAATTTCAGATGTCTAACTTCAAAACTGACGGATTCTCTACAACGTTTGAACCCCCATTATATTAAAATGGATTGGGGTGGAATTATCCAAATTTCTTTCTTAAACTATACAAAGAACCTTTCTACAAATTTCAAGAGGCTAAGTCATGATTTGTCTTTAATTATGTACTATAACGGGGAGGGGAATGCCCACGTGACCCCACATAAATCTGCCCTTGATGTAGCCTATGATGTATAACCTATTTTATTCAATAAGTTTCATCCGAATCTGTTCAGTAGTTTTTGCGTGAATGAGTAACAAACATTCGCATTTATAATATTCGTAGGATATCAAAACAAATAGTTTCACTCCTGTCCTTTCTGTTATTTTAACCACTATTATCATGTGATTTTCCTCTATTTATGTACTATAATGGATTCTCCACAGTACCTAAAAAAACTGTCGGCGGGGGTGAGGCACGTGCCCCCTCCCCCCTAAATCCGCGCTTGCTATAGCCAATGTGTTATTCTGATATTAATGTAAAGTTTCATCCAAATCCATTAAGTAGATTTTGCGTGAAAGAGAGACAAACATACAAACTTTCACATTTATAATATTAGTAAGATAATTGTTCAAACTTTATTTATAATAATTAATTGAGAATTTATTTCAACGTCCATAAATGTTCTATATTAGGTTCTTTCCAACCGGTGGATTTTGTGTTTACCAATTCACTAATCATCAAATCTAGTGTCTTAATTAAATTAATATTATTATCACAGGATCCCTATATTGCTTATTGGAATCTTCAGCATAGCATCCCTGCGCTATAACACCGAGCTGCTCCCTCTTAATTATTAAATATTTATAATGCAATATGGTTAATAATACTCTACTACTAAAAACTATGAGGGCATCTTTAGTATTATACAGAAGAAAAATTAAGCCGAACAATAGAAGCCATCAAGAGACCGCAAATTGGTTGGAGTTGTTCCTGTTTCTGGATTGGTCCGCCTTTGCATAAATACTCTTTACGGCCTTCTAATGCCCTCTCTACCGAGAAATGGCATTCTTTTCAGGCCATCGGGGTCTTTATCACCAAAAGTTAATGACCGTATTATACTTTCTTCAAGTATTATGTCTGGATTTAGATATCAAAATAGAGTCTATATAGCTCCCCAAAATCATTAATTCGATTTTAAAAAGTGGTTCTAAAAATGGCGAATAATAACCTCAAAATCAACCCATGTAATCTCCTTACGTTGTGTCAAGCAGTCAAAATTTCCAACGACGAAATATTTCCTAGAAACGTTATCTCGGACCATACTCGGACAAATAATACAGGGAACGTACATACACAATTAAAAAGACAACAATTGACAAGACGCAACAAACAACTATCACATCATCTGGGTCGCAGATCTTCACTTGACTTAGGAAACAAACGACTAATCTATAACAGTATACTAAGACTTATTTGAACAGATGGAGCAGAACTTCGGGGCTCAGTAAAACACGTCCACTCACAAAAGATACAAAAACACAGTCCAAAATTCTAAGAAAAATTGTAAATGTTCCTTAGTGTATTTCGAATCACAACAACAACGACATATACATTCCTACAGTAAAATAATATATTCACAACAAATACAAAACATTCTACTAATCAATACAAAACCCAATTGTTATTTTTCTTTTCTACTCCCTGTTACCGGGGGGATGATCAAAAAGACAAAAGACCTGCTCAATAACTATTGATCATTTCCGAAACTTGGTGTTCCTGCAAAGCAAGGAGGAAAAACAAAACTTGGTGAAATTTGCTGATTTTTTTTTAGATTAATTTATTGATATTTACAACTATAATAATATTACAACAAATAAATCTGCTAATATGAACAAATTACATTTAAGAAAACACTTCTGGAGAAACTACCCATCGGTAGCACTCCAATAAATTTCTATTGCAGAAGGTGTCGAGGCCATCTTAGTTTCAGACGCCTCAGAGGGTTATCAGGAATAGTATGGGAAGCAAGTTGAGAGACTAGTGGATTCAAGTGTGTATGGAGCTTGTCATGGAAGGATAGGTATCTAGTTTCGGCCAAATCAGCAACATATGGGATATTAAGATCATGATGGATGGGTTTGTTTCTGACATAATAAGGAGCATTGAGGATTTTACGAAGGATTTTGGATTTTAAGGATTGGATAAGAGATGTATTGGATGGTTTAGTAGAGCCCCAAAGCTCAACTCCGTATGTCCAAATAGGTCTGATAACTGTCATGTAAATAAGTCTTTTGTAATTGATTGGGAGCTTTGAATGTTTGTCCAGTAAATGTTGAAGTAGGCGAAAGCGTCGAGCAGTTTCTTGTCTTTTCAGTCTTGTATGAGGATTCCAAGTGAGACGTTTGTCCAGATGGATTCCTATGCTGAAAAAATGAAAAATAAAATCTTAATAACATTCTAAATGCAAAAGTTTGTATGCTTGTCTCTCTTTCACGCAAAAAACTCAACGGATTTGGATGAAACTTTATAGAAATATAGGTTATACATCAGAACAACACATAGGCTATAGCAAGGGCGTATTTAGGGGGGGCACGGAGGTACCTCCATCGATTATAGTACATACTTAAAGGCAAATCTAATCTACTTTTCCTAGTAATAGTATATATGCGAATGATTTACTGGGGGCACGGGGGTGCGTGCCAGATAGTTTTTTTTGTGTTCTGTGGAGAATCCATTATAGTACATAAATAAAGGCAAATCAGGAACTTAGAATTTGAAATTTGCAGATAGGTTCTTTGTATAATTTAAGAAAGAAATTTGGATAATTCCACCATCAAGGGTTTCCCGTTTAATATAATAGGAGTTCAAAGCTTGTATGGAATCCGACAGTTTTGAAGTTAGACATCTGAAATTTTGGATGTACGAGTAAATTATAGTTAAAAAAATATTAACTGAATTATAAAATGATCTGTCACGAAACTTCATGTGGCAGACCCAATTCCACGCGAGCGAAGCCGTGGGCAAAAGCTAGTAATAAATAAAGAAATACATTATGCCAGTCTAGTATTCCAGCGCTAAATTCAAAAATATATTGCCTATATATACTATGAATGATTATGATATGATTTAGAATGCTATAATCTAGACTTGCTAGGTGCTATCGCATTTTTCTAAATATATACTAAGGGGCTGTTTGTGAAAATATAGCATTATTAAGATTTTATTATCATACAATATATATTTATTATATTCGCCCGGAACCGCTGTATGTAGCAGAATGTTTTACCCAGATCAAGGAAATGTTGAGGCGACAACCAGGAGCTCTACACGCACATTGAGAAAATTGCAGATGCAATGAGATAAAGCAGACTTTTTTTTCAGTTATTCATCTATAACGAATTGACCTGATCAGAATTACAAAAAGAGTATCTTAAAAAGCTAAAAATGTCCAACACGTGTATTAAGGAGACTTAAAAGGACATTGAACAGCTCGAGGTCACTCACAGGCGCGATAGAGAATACAATAGCGATAGCGAAAACACGACTATACGTTCATCTTATTATAAGAAATTATATTTGTTAAAATTTCACTATACAAAAGTTTATTGGTGTAAAATGAAGTGTGCCCTATTTTCATTAAGTTTTACAAATAGAGATGTACAAAAATCTTTTATCTTTTAAAGGATGTAATTAAGAAAAGGGAATAAGAAAAAAAATATCATATGTTGTGAAAATGTTCGTATTTCCCAACAGCAGAATATAAGACTTTTTTTTTAATTTAGCGACGGGTGTAATGTGTGGCCAATGTTTCTTTAGCTGAAATAAATAAGAAAGAGAATAACAGAGGCTAGGAAGCGGAAGTGAGCTTTGGGCCGGAGCGGAAGTTGATAAATGATGGGTCGAGGTGGTGACCACAGCTTCCTATATTGTCCTTGTCCTCAACCTCTCCCCTCTCACTGCCTTCCCTATACCGTCCCCTTTCTTAATTTGTATACTTGTTTTATACTAACATATATTTTTAAAAAATATTGACAAAAATGTCAACTTCATAGTAGAAATAATTCGAGTAAATATAACAAAAGATATATAATGGCATGAGCTAAAGGTAAGTTGAGAACCTATCCAATGAAAGTAATCGAATAGAAAATTCCAATTAGATCTCGAAATCATCTTCTTTTTAGTCACCTCGGAGGATAATCGGGAAGAGGAAACTAGGTTCGAATCTAGAAGGTTTGAGTGGGAATAAACTTTGTCGTGAAAAGATTTATCTCGGTTTCGGGCTAATTCATCAACGAATGGGATACTGAGGTCGTTATGAATGACTTTAATCTTAAGAAAGTATGGAGAATTGAGGATTTTACGAAGAATTTTGGATTGTGAGGATTGGATACGAGAGGAATTCGGGAGCATAGTGGAGTCCCAAAGCTCAACTCCTAATGTCCTAATTGGTCTTGTGATTGTCATGTATATGTGTCTTTTGTAATTAATTGGGAGCTTGGAGCGTTTTTCTAATAAGTGTTGAAGTAGCCTGAAATAGCGAGTTTCATGTCGTTTCGAACTTCAATGAGGATTCCAAATTAACGTTTCTCAAGATGTAGTCCTAAGTATTAGATTTGTTCTATACAAGTCAGTGGGATATTATTAAAGGATACTAGAGGACAAGTAGTCATTAGTTTCCGAAGAATAGTAAAGGTGATTGAACGGGATTTTCGGGCAATTTATTTCAGTTATGACACTATTCTTCTAGCTCATATTAACATAATAAATAACAATTATAAACTATATTTGCTTATTAGCTTTGTATATCATTTCTTATTCACCATATATTTTCCTTATTACAGTATTAATATTTTTATTAAGGTATTAAAGTAATAAGTTGACCGATAAGTAAATTTATAAACACACATCCAACATCTGCAAAAGATTCATATTTAAAATAAAGTTAACGATTAACCTGGAATCCTCATACAAGACTGAAAAGACAAGAAACCGCTCGACGTTTCAGGCTACTTCAATACTTACTAGACAAACGCTCTAAGCTCCCAATTAACTACAAAAGACTCATCTACATGACCATCATACGACCTATTTGGACTTACGGAGTAGAGCTTTGGGGCTCCACTAAGCCATCGAATTCCTCTCGTATCCAATCCTTACAATCCAAAATCCTTCGTAAAATCCTCAATGCTCCTTATTTTGTTAAGAATAAAGTCATCCATAACGACCTTAATGTCTCTTTTGTTGCTGATTTGGCCCGAACCCGGTATCTATCCTTTCATAGCAAACTTCATTACCACTCAAACCCTCTAGTTTCAAACCTAGCTTCCTCTTCAATTCCCGATAATCCTCCGAGGCGTCTGAAAAAGAAGATGGCCACGTGAGCTTCTTATTTGAACTTTGATTTGAGTACTATCAGTGGGTAGTTTCTCTACTTGTCATTCTCATGTCATTATGTAACAAGCATTCTATTTACTTGTTGTATAATTGTAATACAGTTGTAATATCAAAAAACAAATTAAAAAAAAATGAATAAATAAAATAAAGTTAGGACATAAAAGGTATAATAAATTTAATAATTACGCATATCATAAAAAATTACTCGTGGGATTCCTTAATAAATAGAATTAACAAAACATGTCCATCCCCTTAAAACATAACGGTAGCATATCTAAATAATTGGACAGATGTGAGAGTTAACCTTAATGCTTTAAACTTAATGCTTCAGGACCTTTTAATTTGAATATGATATTAGACTACTGCCTGTTAGACTAAGTTAGTTTCTCTATGTATTTTTATAACTTCATACTTCATATCATTTTATAAACAGTAATAAATTAGAAAGAATAATTGAAACTTGGAATATTTGATATAGAAACTCCCAATTCATACATAAATTACTTTACGAGATCACTTAATACATTTACAGAGCTCACATTCGAGTTTACTTAATTTAAATTTAAATTCAATTTAAACTAATTAAAATATATAACTTTCACACGTGTTGAAATCCCGCTGTCCACGTGTCTAAATTGATGAGAACAAGTTCCTAAGACAGATCTGCGACTCATATTCGATTGAAGGATAAGCAATGTCCCAAACGTCAAAATGAAAGTACTGTTACAACTAATGCAGGGTCTCGGGGTTCAGTAAGTGTTAGAGACTGTACTGTTTCTTGTACAAAGGTTGTAAAATTAAAATTTAATTTTCAATGATTGATTATAGTTGTTGATTTAGTGTGAAAAATGAAAAAAACAAAACAGAAAGCCTACTGAAATTGAAATAAAATGGGAACAAGAAATGAGATATTTCTCATCCCTAATATGAAAACGACATTCATATATTTTTCTCTGCGATAGAAATTTAATTTCCTGAAAAAAAATTCTATCTTTCCAAGTTGAGTGAACACATGAGAAATATTCCTGATTTCTTTAAAATATAAATATTAAAGGTCGGAGTGAGAAGTTGGACAGATCTATTAACGATATACTTTAACATTAATCTATATATTTATATTCCTAATAGATAAGGAAACTATTTTAACAAGGTAAAAAATTTGTTTGTTGTTTGTTCATTTAACGTCACTTTATGCTGCTATGGCTAATCGGACGATGCTACAGTGGGAGCTCTAAATTTTGATTATCCAGATTTAATTAGGATAGGGATTTTTAACGAGTACCTGACATCGTACAGGCTCGAGACCCCCGTTTAACGTCCCTTCCGAAGGACGGCGTAACTAAGGATTTTTTACTCCCTTAAAAAAATCCTATGACCACCTGCCGGGGTACGAACCCGCGATCTTGGGTTTAGTAATTTGTTACGCTAACCACTAGACCACAGGTGACCGTAGGTAAAAGATTTGGTTTGCTGTTTTCTCGTGAAGAAAATGATTTCAAAATTCTGTAGTTTAAACAAAAATTTTCGTCCATAGCTCTCAGGAATGGAATGAATTCATTGCTTTTCCCCTTAACTTCATCGACGTTTGGCCCTTGTTTCTATCTGGAGGCAGTAATCCGGAAAACGGTATCTGTTGAAACTTGGTGTGCGAGTTACAAGTTTTAACTGTTTATTAGTTTCATTTTTAATATGTTCCATAAATACAAGTTATCGTGAGCTTTAGTACGGAAAAGAAAATGTAATTAAATGTAATGAGTAGATTTCGATAGTCATTTCATCAAGAAATAAATTTATTCGTTACTCAGTCTTACAATTTTACAAGCCAATCTTAATCTTCACGACGCTATCACTTGAATAATATTAACCGGGTGCATGCTTCGCAATTCCTTTTCGTGTAATCTCCTAAATTCTCATGTGGTCACATCCTTTTTTGGACCAAATATTTTCCTTATTTTCGACACCTTATTTTCGAATACCGTAAGGCGTTGTTCATACCTCAGCGTTAGCAGCCACTTTTCATATCCGACGGTTTTATAAATTCTATTTTATAATTTTTAGATTTCGGGACGCTAGCTTAGTAATGTCGAGACCGAATAACAACAAGCACTTAAAACCTTTAAGCGCGCCTTTATTTCCACTAGAAGTTCGTTTTTCCTAGTTACCATTGACCCTAAGTACTTAAACTTCTCGAAAACTTCTTAACTTGTTATTCAAACTTATTCCCTCATAAAACAATGTCCCCAATATGTTTAAAAATACATTATATTATGCAATAATATGTTTAAAAATACATTATATTATTGCGTTCAACTCTCCATGTCCAGTAAAAATTTATACATTTATTTATTTATAAACTTTATTATTTAAACAGTCCTGCCTACAGACTCGGGAGCAATACATCCTCTCGGATCATATGTCAAAGGAGATAGAAGGCCAATTATCACCATGATTGACCTATCTGAAGTGAGGAAGGCTTTGGTCTAAATGGACGCTGCACCAAAGGGGACTTTGGACCAAAGGGACTCTGGACTTTGGACCCTCAAACACAAAGACCTTTGATGGAATCCAAACATGCGACCGACCCTTCACACCCTGGGATGGTAATCTTATTTATTTCCGGCCCCTCCAAATAAGATTTCCGTCAATATATGGTCTCGGTCGGGGGGGAGGGGGACGCATCAAATTTAAAATTGGATCTCGCCTCGTTGAGAGGATCAGAGAGTAGCGAGGGAAAAAATATATATACCTGGGTTTTAGGATGTTCCGTAGGGTTTCTCTCTCAACACTGAGTAATACTCTCAACCGAACAACAATTTTAAATTTGTCTTCTAGAATATTTGTTTTTTGTTTTTTCAAATTGATAACTAGATTACAGTAAACAAAAACGTCAATCTCCAATAATACTAATTGTACTATTAAGAGGAAAAGATTGACCAGTATCTGAACTCAATCTATAGAATACATTTCGGCCCGAATTCATTAAATTCATTCACAGTATTGAAATAGTCAATCATTCAAGTGAGTAAATTAAACCTTTTTCCAGTCATATATTATTTTTCTGTATTTAAAACGTTTCAACAATTCTATGTCATTCTCAATTTACATTATTTATAAGTTCTTTAACGTTATTTAATTTTAAAAATATTCTCTAAAAATCTGCCTATAAATTTGTACATTTTCAACCTTTTTGGTTGATTGTCATATAATTTAAAATATTTTTTACAAAGCTTAGAGGTACAGTGTACTCCATGGTCAATTAACAATTTAAAAAAAAAAAAAAAAGGTTAATTGACCATGGAGTACACTGTAACTCTAAGCTTTGTAAAAAATATTTTAAATTATATGACAATCAACCAAAAAGGTTGAAAATGTACAAATTTATAGGCAGATTTTTAGAGAATATTTTTAAAATTACATAACGTTAAAGAACTTATAAATAATGTAAATTGAGAATGACATAGAATTGTTGAAACGTTTTAAATAAAGAAAAATAATATATGACTGGAAAAAGGTTTAATTTACTCACTTGAATGATTGACTAAGAAAGATGTACTCCACTTACAAAAACGAGATAATTAAATTTAAAAAAAAAGTATTGAAATATTAAAAACTGTTGTCATTTAACTCGAAGCGACAACCTGCGGAACTGATTTCAAGCGTTGGATTAGAAACAGTACAGTTTCTATTATGTAGTGAACCCAATATCTTTTTTATTAATTAGTTAAGTCTAGTTAACTATTCTCTGGCTCGCTTAGCCCTCCAATGGTACGGTGAGCTGGGAGGACATAAATGGTACTGTGGGGTTCTCACATAGCCCAACTATTTTTTAAGGTTTGAGGTGCTATGGTATCAGAGCCTCTCTGCTCATCAATAAGAACATAATTCTAAAACAATAACATGACTTTATACTTCATAAAAATAAATTTTCAAATCAAACTTTTCATTAAAACGCAATATAACTTCAAGTAAATGAAAAATGTCCAATAAAACTTAGACAGTAAAAGTAGGGAACTTTCACAATAAAAAAATAAAAATAAAACATTAAAATTTCTAAGCAAAATGTCGTCGAAAACCAGTATCATGAATAATAAAATGAATTCAACATTCTCAATTGTTGTAGCAAGATATGCAATAGTGAACGGTTTTCAGATGACTCGAACAAATAGATTTTTTTGCATGTAGTACAAACATTTTTCGTTTTCATGTCTGCACTACGAGGGCAAATATTGCACCTTCTGGTCTTCTGAGGTGGTTCACACGAAGATGTAAGGGTCTCATCCCCAACACCAAGTATTCCTCTCATTTCTGCTCAGAGCTCTCTGGGCAGTCTTGCATTATATTCTCGTATTTTCATGTGAATGTCTGTAAGCGCATAAGCTAATGATTTCAAGTAATTAACTCGACTACAAATGTTTCCGGTGGAGTACATGAATGGTACTGTGGGGTTATCTTCAACACCAAACATGAATTTTCGCGGAATTCGGGTAACAAAGACAATTGCGAAACCCTCTCGTCCACAGCTGGAATATGACTGACAGGACAGGTACTCAAAGTCTTAATCCTTGAAGATACTTTTGGAGCATGCGGGTGCATTTCAAAGCATCCTGGGGTCAGACTTAACCCCACCATTAGGTCCGAAAATTAAACATTTTTCAGTTAAGGTAGTAACAAATATTATTAAATATAAATTATTTTTAAAGTTGTGAAGACGTGTGTACAATTTTACAGTCATATTTTTGTATAAATTTGTTGTGTCAACGCGAAACGACAACCAACGGAACTGATACCGACCGTAGGATCAGAAACTGTAAAGTTCCTATTGTAAAGAGAACCCAAGACCTTTTTTTTAAGTATTTAAGTTTAGTTAACTATTCTCATTGACTAGCTCGCTTATGACTTGTTTTATTTTAAGGGCAAACAACTCCAAATGGTTATTATTGCCCTCACCACTAGAGAATATACATATTTACATTATAATTACAAACATACATTATTTTTACATTAGTACATAGTAAACATATTGTTACATATAAAAATATTAACATACTATTCTATATCAAACATACAATACAAATATATTACATACAAAAGAAACGTATTAACATATTAAACATGTAATAGAAAGATACTTATATAAAGTTATTCATACTAAAATAAAACTATTTCTGTATAAACTTTAAGATATAAAACAGTATTCATTTTATATTATTTATATAAACGTTATACATATTCATAGGTATTTTTCTTATACAGATGCATAGCTTACACATATATGCATGTTCGTGTTATTAATTAATAATTAAAATATTATTGCAAAGTAAAGTATTACATCCACACATTCATATATTGGATATATATACAAACCCATATACACACATACACATATACGTATATGTTATATGCCAAATTGACCGAAATATATTGATGTAAAGGACATAGTTGGGGGGTGCAGTAAAAAAAAACACTGAATAAGTAATAAACTTATAATTATGTGCTGACGTTTCGACCTACAGTGTAGGTCATCTTCAGGGCGATTTGGAGAGCGAAGTCGTTGCCGATTGCTAGCCAGCCGTTACACCCAACGACTTCGCTCTCCAAATCGCCCTGAAGATGACCTACATTGTAGGTCGAAACGTCGGCACATAATTATAAGTTTATTACTTATTCAGTGGTTTTTTTTACGGCACCGCCCAACTATCTCCTTTATATTAGATCATCCAGTCAACTATTTTCATCTCATACGAAATATATTGATGTTTTTAATAAATTTTAAGGTATTATTTACACATTGTTCGTTATCGTCCAACGCCTTAAGCCGAGCCTCGGCAGATGCTTATGACTTGTGATATTGAAATTAAATAGTTTTTAATAAATGTAACAAAACGTTATTAAATTTTATTTAAAATAACATAATGATTTACTAATTACTAATCTAAATTCTTTTTAAAGTTATGAAGACGTTTAGGCAATTTCTACAGTTAAATTTTTCTGTCTACCTCTATTGGGAGCATGAGTGTTATTTTAAAATTCAGACCTGTCTAAACAACATGAGTTATCCCTTACGAGACAAGAAGTAAGAATGAAGATAACATAAGAAGACAGGAGCCGTGAGTGACCGCCCTATCCTGACATAAATATCCGAGACAAGGGGAAGTAGATTTGAGTTGGAAGGGCTTATTTATTTATTCTTTGTTCCCTCCCTTCGTACGCTGCCATAGTTCATTCCTTTATAACTATACCAATGCCCTTCTACTTTTTCATCTTTCTCTGTTTTTATTTCATTTTTCATTGCACACTCATCCTTAGCTTCTTTACATGGCCGTTCTTCATCCCTCCCTCTACTGCTCCTTTCTTAATGTCCTGGAATACATTTGGCCCAGGAGAGATCTATGGGTCAGTGGTTTATATCTTTCTTAAAAGAGAAAGAAGAGAAAAAGGAATTGCTATGATTTAGGATTTAATGTCTTCTCTAATCTATTTTCTGAGTCCGGGTTTTATTACATTCGAAACTGCTATTTTAAAATTGATGTTCTCTTGAATGAGAGCGAAATACATTAAATACTAGAAAATATATTTTCTTAGATTGGAATATAAATAGTTCCACGAAATAGAATGTCTCCTCCATTAATATTTAATATATCAGAGCGGTATTTAAGAGACACTATTTTCTCATTTAATCTACCTCATTTTTTTTTACGATTCATTTTTTAAAAATTTTAACATTAATTCATATCGACTATTTTTTATGTAATTAAACCTCATTAAATAAGTTGTGAAAGGCAGAATGGTTATTTTATTGCTCCTTGACTGTTCCTTAAGTTACTTTGATTGCCGAAAATATCCTTTTTCTTCCCATAAATAATAGTGAAGAAATGTGTTGTTAGATTTATCAAGCAATGTAACATTTTTTTTTAAAATTAATACAAATTTTATTAATTTCTGTCTGTAAATATGATTAATTATGTCATTTATCTACTAAAAGAAGAAATAGAGCGGCGCATTCTTTCCGTGAACCTCACATAACGTACTTTGCATTATGCAAAAGCATATAAGGAGCACCTTATTGCCTAAAGTCTTTAAAACTAGGATATACAAGACGCTTATCAGACCTGTGCTTACGTATGGTTCAGAATGCTTAACGATGACGGAAGCCCAGGAGAAACCCTTTTGAGGTTCGAAAGGAAAATGCTCCACAGGATTTGTGGAGGTGTGTTTGAGTAGGGTTCCTGGAGAAGACGAACAATATGATGTATGAAGACGTCAATGTTGTCACCTTCATCAAATTCGCTCGACTCCGCTGGGCTGGTCAAGAGAATGAATCACGGTAAAAATCATGTCCGACACATGGTCATGGGTATGGTACAAGGCGAGCACGTCCCAAGCTTCGTTGGGAGGATTGTGTGGCTGCGGACTTCAGAATGCTACTTGGACTAAGAAATTGGAAGACAATGGCGCGCAATAGAGAGGACTGGCAATTCTTGTTGGAGCAGGCTTTGACTCATCGTGTGGTTCATGATGCCAGATAAGAAGAAGAAGAAGACAAATTTTAATTAATTTTTGTAACAAAAAAGTTGTATAAGTAGGCTTGAATATGCCACAATTCGAAAATAAAAAAATAATGGAATCGAAAATAGTAATTTTATAAAAACAATTACAGTAATAATAATACTTCATTAGTTTTACTTTGAAAACTTGATAATCATATACAATATAATTTTTTCAAAGGGAGTTCCTTATATCCTAAAGATTTAAGGAAAATGACCTTTATTTCAAATAAATTATGATTTTTTGTTTGTCAATTATCTAAAGCACAATGATTCACTTTATCATAAAGACATTACGATGGACTTTATTAAATTTCCTAAATACGAAATTTTCAAATGGATTCGTATTTGAAAAATTCCGTTTCACTTTCCAGTCGTAGTTCGATCCGTTGAACTAAAAATATATAATCAGGGAATGTGGTAACCTGTGATGTAGTTGTTAGCATTAATAGAACGCAGGTACGGGTATATAGCAGTAAAAAATCCTTGGTTATTTGGTCCCTCGGAAGGGACTTAAAATGACTATCCCAAGCATGTTCCGTACCTTTTAGGACTGAACCTGTACCATCTTCCGATTCGAAATAGTGTATGTTAAGCCCGTACGACCTTTAAGTGTTGCAAGTATTGTATTGTTTTTTCTTTGTTTAAAAGTTTTTGTTTCAAGTTATCTAGATAAATTAGGATTCTGAGAACTGAAAAGAAACCTGAAAATGATGGTGGGAGATAAAACATAACAAAGTTAAGAAAAATTAAGTTAACTATAGAGCAAAATAAATTAGATAACAAAAGGGAAATATTCCAGTATAAAAAAAAATAAAAAAATGAAATAACTGCAGAGCCAAAGCATTGAACGTTGATAAGAAACATAACCTGAGCTAACCAAAGATAAACCTCCTCGGAGGCTAATTCATATTGAAGACACGTGAAGACATACGTCACGGGCAGTGCCGCACTGAAGGAAGGTCGCTAAGATTTATGCCGGGGCAGAGACTTCCGCGGCAAGGAACAAAGATTTACGAGCGATATATTTCATCGTTAAATGGCTTATTAAGCAACGGCTTTTTGAGCGCTCCTACTTTGGCTACGGGCTTAGTCTAAGTCCTTGCAGTTTAGCTTGTTCAAAATATGAAACGTAATAAAAAAAAGAATTCGAGTATTTTAACCTATAGTGGCTTAGTGTAGAATAGGATAGAATTTTCCATCGAGTCTAGCCATTGTCTAGCTATTTGACGCCACTTTATGCTACTATTGCTAAAAAGGGCAGTGCTGCAGTTTGATTCCTAAATCTAGGTTAAACTAGGATATTGATCTTAAACGAGTATCTGACATAGGACAGACTCGCGACCACTAATTTACTTCCCTTCCGAAAGACGGCTCAAAGATTTTTTATTCCCTTATAAAAAATCGGTAAACCTACAATCTTATACCCTAGGTTGTTATGCTAACTACTACACCATAGGCGACCCCTTAGAGAATTCAGAGTCTTAATCGTTCCCCAGAAGTTGACCCTATTTGATCCATTTTCGGCTGCAAAAAGACTAAATAAAAGTCCGCATCCCGTAGTGGGATTTGTATCCTCGCCCTAGAAGCAGAACAATCTCTGCCACGGACTGTTACCCGAAAATCCTTTCATGGGTTGTATTGCTACATTTTTTTAAAACTTTTATTCGTTTCAATCAGAAACTTAGTAGTAATAAAAAAACCAAATAAGTCAAGAATTATTTGGTGTTTTTTTGACTGCACCTCCCAACTCTCTCCATCCTCCATAAAATAATATCAATATTATTCATTACTATATCCAAATATAATTTCGAAAAATTTTTGCAACTCTGAATTATGATTATACTGATATTTTAATTAAAACTTTTCAACTTTTGATAAACACTTAACTTGGAATCCTCATACTTGACTGAAACGAGAAGAAACAGCTCGTCGTTTCAGGCTACTTCAACATTTACTAGACAAACGCTCTAAACTCTCAATTAACTACAAAAGACTCATATACATGACAATCATTAGACCGATCTGGACTCACGGAATAGAACTTTGGAGCTCCACTAAACCTTCGAATTCATCTCGTATTAAATATTTACAATCCAAAATCCTCAATGCTCCTTACTTTGTTACGAACAAAGTAATCCATAATGACGTTAATGTCCCATTTGTTGCTGATCTGGCCCGAATCCGAAATCAATCTTTTCATGATAAACTTCATTCCAACTCAAACCCACTAGTTTCAAACCTCGCAACCTCTCTTCAATTCCTGATAATCCTCAGAGGCGTCTGAAAAGAAGATGGTCTCGTGACCTTCTAAGTTGAACTTTTTATTTGAGTACTGCTACATGCCTTCATATCGGGACATTGTTTATCTTTTATTATATTTACTTGTTGTATTCAGTAGACTATTGTAAATTTCAACGAATACATTTAAAAAACGAACTTTTCAAGACTGTTAAGCTTACTAACAATACATAGTAATATCATCATCATATATTATAGTTGTCGATACTGAAAATATTATATTACTGTATAATGGATAAACTATACTGGGCGACAAATCGATGTTTTTCAAATAAATCGATTTGTAGATATTTTTTCCTTTAATCTGAAGGCTAGACATAAAGCCTTAATCGCTTCCCTTCTTAACTGCGTCCCATCTCGAGGATGGAGTGTGGTAGAAAACATACTGCCTTGGCACCATTCCAATTGGAGTGTTTTGCCTCACTGGTCAAACCCTCTCCATTTGGTCACATAATTTAGACTGAATCTTATAAGAGTTTAAATACCGCCTCATTCCGTCTAGATTTGAGGTTATATTTAATGTATCTCAGTTTGTATATTCGAAATTAAGTCAGTTTCCGGGTTTAAATCCTGGTGTGGCAGTTGGGTTTCTGAGTATAATTGAGTAACTTTGATTAAGGGAAAACTTGTCGATTGAGCATGATCTCGTGTAATCCACTTCCTTGCGCAAAAGATGGCTATGAAATAATTAACTCTTTGCTATGAATTGAGGCCAAGATAGTTTTTAGAGGTAAAGGTTTTATTATTAAATGTTTAGTATGAAGTTAGATAACAAAAAAAAAATATTATTTATCTTGGATAATATTAGTTGGCCTTATATATTATGGACAAATCATCTCCCTGCAAAACCGTTGTCCAAGAAACAGTATAATTACCACCACGTACTGCACCCATGATTGAGATGTAATATTTCAAATTTGAACCACATTGTAGGTCTTCTTAAGGACTTGATATACAAGATAGAAGCTAATTAAAATGTAAACATAAAAGTTGTAAAGAATTAATTAAGAAGGCAAACATATTGGAATGCTTCGTGCAATGTGATCGGAAGAAATTTGGACATGGTTTGTCGGAGGAACGTAAGTAGGCACTGATTGAGGGTCCTCAAAAGATACTGGGAGATCCAGTCACCAAAAATGATGTAAATTGTAAATTTACTCTCCATGGCGGTTCAATACGAATGCAAAATATATAGATATATATTTATTGATAATTAAACTTAAATCCCGTTCCCGATAAAAACAGATAATAAAATAGACAAGGGTTTCTTAAAACCCCCAAATAACATGACAGGATAAGTTGGGTTATTCCCTTTTGATTACCGGAGACGGAAATCTTTGAAAAAATTTCGAGAGCTCTTTGACTGAACTTAAAGTGGTTTGAAGAGCTTTAAGGCGAATTCTCCTAATTACAGGACTCGCTTTGAAAATATTCTTGGGAGAGCTCTGAATTATTTATTCAAACCCGTTCCATCCCGCGGTGTTAGTTATTCCAGGATTCAAATAATTAACATTTCTCATCGCTAGGGTAATTAAAGCTATTGAAAATTTGCATTTAAATTTTATACGAAGTTGGAAAAGCTAGCAAACAGTCGTCAAAGTTTTGAATAGTTGTATTCGACCGACGAATCGTTACGGACGATGTAATATCCCCATTAATAGATATTAATTTTTATACTATAGCTTCTTAAATTGGAAATACAAAAGTTTTTTTTGGGGGGGGGAGGAAATTACTGTTTATCGTACCGGGCGGCATAATAAAAATAAATATGTTTTTGCATAAAGAGCAATGTTTGGTTTGAAAAGAAATAGGTCGCTCAGGTTAGAAGGGTTTGGCCACATGGTCAAGGAGGGTGAAGGAATAACAAAAAGCGGGAGTTCGAGGACTCCACTTTTAGAAGGACTCTCTGAACAGATGTCTCAGAAGAAGAAACATGACAGTCCTACGAAATTCTCGAAATTTTAAAACATTACTGGAAAAAAAATTTCACAGCCGCTCAAGCAACTCGTGAAATTATAAATGAAAGGGAAGGTGTCCTTGACGTGGAGATACGACGTTGGAAAGGAAGAAGGGCTCTGGGGGACCTTTAATGGATATTGATGAGGTTATGAAGGAAGCTGTTGATTCAAATCCGTTCTCAAGTACTCGCGAACTTGCCAGAGAGTGTGGTGTGTCGAATCATCGATCAAAGAAATAATAATACAAATATTTGGTTAAAAAACGATAATTTTGTTTGATATACTCCGTTATTTATCTTGTCTAAACCTCTCTTAAGGGATTCACGTGAAAGCAAGGGTAGAGAAATCTCCCATTGAAGGCACTCCTTTGCTTCTGTAGTAGATGCCTGCATCAGAGACGTTTCAGTCTCCTTGTCGGGTCCTGTGCTAATGTGTCTGTCAGTAATGTTTGTATCAGTAAGTTTGGGTGTCCATTTAGTGAGTCAAGGAATATTTTGTAAATTTTCTTGATCGTGTAAGTCACGAGTGGTATGTTCAGGTTGTGTATATCATTTTTTGTTTTTGCTATTCGACACGATTTTCAATTGTTTTTCATTATTTCTTGAGCACATTTTAAGCATATTTTTTCTAGTCATTCTGCCTTGAAAAATGAAATTAAGCTATCTTTTCATTCTTCTAAGATGTCCATAGCATTCCAATATTTGTTTCTTAATATTATGTAGGACGTTTTGGTGGGTTTGGTATTGATCTATCTAACTTTTTCTTTTTCTACGCGATTTTCACTTGTTTTTAATTATTTCCGGAACACAGTTATGAATATTCCTGAAGGAGTTTAGGCAGCCTCTGGGAGCTAATGCTATCGACATTAGCCCTAAGTTAATTAATAAGCCTTTAGCCTACTTTCATCGCGGGAGGGGGAGGGCGTGACGTTGAAGAATGGACGCGCCTCCTCCCGAGTTAATTGGAACAAAGTGAACTCCAGCGATCGTCTTAGAAACGGAACAATTTGTCTTAATTATTCCGACAATTGTTCAACATGTGTGTCTTAATTGCTCGCCTCTTTCAACGCCATCTGCCGACGTCTCTAGAGACCAACAGAAATTTTCTCAACTATTTTACGAAAACGACATATTTCTACAGCCCCGGTGGATAAGTGGTTAAGTCGAATTTCGTCCAGAGTGAGTTAACTGTATGGAAGTAAACGGAATTGTGGCATTCTCGTAGTTTTTGGCATGAAATGGAGTTTTAATATAACCGATAAAGCCTGACTTTCCGCTTCCATAAGAACAAGAACCTCCTTTTAGAGAAAATTATATTTAACCACTTAATCACCGGGGCTGTAGATTTATTATTTATATATTAATAAGTTTTATGAAGATAATGGAATATGTAACAAGTGGCTCAGTGGTAGAGCACTAAGTTATCATGACGGAAATACCGGTTCAAATCTCACTGCAGGCAGGACTTTTATTTAATCTATTTGCAGCTGGAGATGGATCATATGGGATCTAGGACCCTCCTGGGGCTCACCCAGGCTCTATAAAATGTTACAAAAATAGGTTACCCAAAATAAGGGGAGAAATCTGGTGGTTGAGCGTGATCCGGGACAAGTCACCTCCTTGCAGAACCGTTGTCCATGAAACAGTACACTCTATAGCAAGTACTGAACCCCAGACCTGTTCACGAGTTGTAGTGATACAGGTTTTTTTTAAACCATAGAATGCCCTTTCGAATCTGCACATTGTCCTGCACCTCACCGAGCCTCTGAAAGTTTCACACTCAATCGACTAATCGATACTCATATACAACAATTAGGTTTAAAACAGTATCTATGGTAGTACATACTGATAGATAGATTATTAGAATATACTGAACCCAATACAATTCATGTGTTGTAGTAATAAAGACTTTATTTACATTTTATTTTATTGAATTATTTATGATGTTTCTGTTAGATTATGTGATTAAATTGTCAACATCAAAAATGTAAGTACCCTGTTTATTTAATAATGCCCATTGTTCATTAACTATTATTGTTTATTAATTAATATATATCTATACAGAAAAATATATATACTTCTAAGAATATATTTATTTACACTAGGCATCATTCTCCTTTCCTGAAACTATTATTTTTTTTTACCACTTTTTCAGATATTATGGTGATAGAAAGTTAATTAATTACTATAAATTAAACATTATAAAATTAAGTATAAGTAATTAAATATAGTAAGTAAATTATTTTAATTAAGTATTATATAAATAATATATGGTAATATGAGTTTTATAATTTTTATTTCTGTTTTAGTTTGGAGACTTAAGGGGTTTTCGTTGGATTTTTGTCCACGGTCTTAATATATATACTTTAGTTCAATAAATATTTTTAAAGTTGTAATTAAATATATTTGATTATGATAACTGTGCAGTTAGCTAATTTCAGAGGTTACCTGTTGCAGGTGTCCGCCTCTAACATGAGCCAGGTGACCCTGACCCAGGTGGGCTACACGAGCACAGGTACCTACAGGTGCGAAGTTTCCACCGAGGCCCCCAACTTCGAGACCAGCCTCCAGAGCAAGAACATGACCGTCCTAGGTAAGTTCGCTCTTAGACTTAGACTTGGGATAGGGCCTTCGATAATGTATGGCTTTACAACAAACCGAATCGGGAAGCACCCTGTGGTCCCTTTCAGCTTTTCAATATCCCCATTCCCTTTGATCCTCCAACTTTGATATAATGTAAGTATCAGAGAGTAAATACTAGCCTTGTATAACTCCAGGATTAAAGGATTAATCTAAAGGAATAATATTAAATTTGAGATTTTTTTTCAATAAATGTGCGGAGAGCTGTTTAAATTAATTGCAATTTAGAACAAAGTTAACTGTTCGTCAGTTGAAAAACCCTCTTGAATCTGCATATCAATATCCTTCTGATACTCACCCGACTCTAAAAGTGGGCACACATAATAGGTAAAAACTTTTCACACTTTTGAATATAATATTGTTTATTAATATTTAATAATAATATTTAATAATTAATATTTATTTAATAATATAGAACAAAATTATAATTATATATATATATCTCTCCTTAAAGAACAGCGATATTATTCATATATCACATAGGCTGTTTCTGAACTTAGGTTCATTGCATCATACTAGACAGAAACGACAAGAAACAGCTCGCCGTTTCAGGCTACTACAACATTTACTAGACAAACGCTCTAAGCTCTCAATTAATTACAAAGGACTCATATACATGACAATCATTAGACCCATCGAATTCCACTCGTATTCAATCCTTACAATCCAAAATCTTTCGTAAAATCCTCAATGCTCCTTACTTGCAACGAAGGAAGTAATCCACATGTCCCATTTTCTCCAAGGTAAAAAAGTTGATAATTTTTCGGAAGTTACAAAGTGGTCCAAGAGTTCTTCAACAGTCATCCTAAGGAATGGTATCAGCGTGGGATCAAGCAATTGGCTAGATGGCTAATGATGGTAGATATCAATGGGCTATACTTTGAGCATTAATTGTATCTTATATCAAAGAAATAATAATATAAATTTTATGTTCAAAAACCGTCATTTTTTTAATACACCTTATTATGAACTGATCCCTAAGATTTGTCCTTGATACTCCGAGGCGATCCCCGTGTAACATAAACTACGATGAATTAAAGTGGCCCTCTCTCCCATTCGTAGACAATATTTCCTTTGTGCTTTTTTATACCAATCCATTAACTCTCTGCACACTTAATATATCTAATAAATTAAAAAATAAAGTCTCCTCCAATTCAAATCCTCAGTCCGCCACTACAAAAGAAGATCCCGTCTTTTCCATCTCTACACTCGTTCCCACAGAACCAAAGCATTCGAGCGTCCTTTTCTTGCCCGCTCCACCACAGTGTGGAACTCAATCTCTCCTTAATTCGCCAAGTTTCTTCACTAACATCATTTAAATCCTTGCTTTTCCAGCATCTCCTGACCTCTAAAAATATGCCCTCTAAGCAGGTAAATCATTTGCTTAAATAAATCAGTATTGAATAATCGACTTAGTTGCTTACGCGTTTTTTTGTTTATTTTTCTTAATGAAGATATAGACTATGTAAAGACTTTATTGCATGCAATCCCAATGCAATATTGTTGTTATTAATATATTTATTTTCTACAATTGTTTAAAATCCTGTTGTTTCATACTGTTTAGTTCTTTCATTTCTATTTTTATTTTTATTATGTTTACTTTTAAATACTTCATGATTTGTATTATTATGTAGCCTTCTGGCCAGATATATATTATGTTTCTTTTTCTATTCATGTTTGTTATTCTAAAGAGACTTGGTCCAGAATAAAGTTATTTTTCTATTCTATTCTAATCTATTATTTACAATTATATCGCAATGTATTGTCTTATTACATTATCACGAACTAAATACAAGAACAATATTGATTTTGATGAAAGAGTTTACTGTATAAGATTTATATGAATAATATAATGTTTAGGCTCTGTCTTAGTTAATTTTACATATTATAATCTTCTTTCTTTTATTCAATAGGATTTCAAAACTAAAACGGGATTTGTTGGGAATAATTCGGCTGGGCGTGCTAAAGAGAATTACACATGGGCCATTCCACACCAATGCCCCACAATCTGACAAGCCGCAATTCCGATAAAATTCTCTCTCAGCTTCCGACACAAGATACGATCAAAATTCCACTGAAATATTACAGAAGGCTTCCTCCAGATATTAGGAGGAAAATATTTAATACACGCGATGTTTCCGCCAATCCTAAAGATTTCATCATTAGAAGCTTGAAGTATCTGAACATATTTAAAAGATTTTTTATTGAGATTGAATGTCCCATATACAAACCATAGCAGACAAAAATGCTATAGAAACAATATACCTTACTTTTTTTTACTCTAGAGAAAATGTTTTGTTCCCTCGTTAACGAAGGGTTTACGAAAGTAATTTTAATGATGGTATGGTACATGACCCGATAGTCATGTATGAGTACCAGACATTACCCCTGACCAAAAAATCAGAACTTATGGTCAACTCGTGGGAAAGGAAATTATTAAGAAGAATCAGGAGTTGACTGGCCGAATATGGGGTATGGAGAAGAAGAAGGAATGAGGAGCTGAGGGAGCTATATGAGGAGCCGGACAAGGTGGCGTTGATAAAGAAAACCAGAATTAGATGGACATGTGGAAAGAATGTCAGAACACAGAATACCAAAGGAAATGCTCAATAAGAAACCAGACGACAAACGAAGCAGAGGACGTCCTTTTATCGGATGGCTGGATGATGTGTAGGTGGAAAAGATATTACTGGGTGAACAAGATTGCAGGAGAATAGCACCAGATCGCAGAGATTGGTTGGCTGTGGTGGCGGTGCCAGGGGTTCTTGTAGATCCGTAGAGCCAAAATAATAAATAAATAATTTATACTAATATTATAAACCTTTGATGTTTCGGAGATTCCATCAGGATACAGCCAATATCTTTTTCCACCTGACCTGTAACCACTGCGACTCGTGAACGAGTCTGGGGTTCAGTACATGGTAGAGACTGTACTGTTTCATGGACAACGGTTCTGCAAGGAGGTGACTTGTCCTAGGTCACGCTCAATAGCCAGGTTTCCCCCCCTTATTTTGGGCTCCCTATTTTTATAATATTTTATAGAGGCTGGGTGAGCCCCAGGAGGGTCAAATTGGCTTAGCGGTAGAGCACTGAGTTGCATTGCCGAAAATCCTGGTTCAAATCCCGCTGCTCCAAAGACATTATATAGTCTGTTATTGTCCTGAGATGGATCCTATGGAGTCTAGGACCCTACTGAGGTCACCCAGCCACTATAAATTGAGTACTCTAATTTAGGGGGAAAATCTAGCTGTTGAGCGTCATTTAGGACAAATCATCTCTCTGCAAAACCGTCCAAGAAATAGTACATTCTCTACCATGTACTGAACACCAGATCCTTCACGTTTGTTGTGTATAGTTTTTTTTCCTATGTTTACAAAAGTTGGTGTGGTAAGCATCCACTTATAATCGCATGTTATGTTGTTGTTTTTTCTTGTAGCAGGACTTGTTTCGCCAAATATGTCCGAAGTTGTGACTCCCGAATAAGATCAACTTCATAAATCAATGCCGGAGATGATCCTATGACTATATACAATGACCAAAAGTAACTGAACAACAGTTGTATAAATGGCCGCAATGAGGCAGCCAATCACAAACAGACATGAATGCTATTTGTTCGAGGCTCGTCGACTCAATTATCATAGGTTGGTATCCCTGATGTGGCTCTATGGTTGTTTTTACAGCACTTTGGTTATGAGAAAAACACAACTCTTTAGACTAAACATCATAAAAAGTTTGTAAACAACCGAGTCTATTGATACCCCTGTTATCAAATAGCATCGTTTTTCTCAGCCGTAAAATATAATACGAATATATAACTAGCGATCCTCCCCAACTTTGCCCTTTGACATATTATGCTTACATGTCGTGTCTGTCTAATCTATTATATATTATAAAAACAAAACAAAATATTTCTTTGTATACGAATTTATTTTCATGGGCGTAAAGTTTTTGCTATAACCCATAAGATACTCATTTAAATTATATGGTATAAAATACTCTAATAATGCGCATGAAATGCTTTAGGCAACTAAAGTATACAAGTGTTACCTGCTGCTATTCTCTGGGACCCTATGGCAACCTGGAAAGAGCTGGGAGAGGAGAGGGAGGGGGAAATGTACATGTACAGGGGGAAACTGGGTGAAGAAATAAACCCCACACACTTATCTATCAACAACCAAACCCTAATATATTGAAATAAAACTTACATATAGCATCATGAAAATAACACTCTAATTTAACATGAGAATCACCCTCAATAATATTACTTGATAAGAACATATGAACGAGACTCATACACTCGATTCTCCATCAATACTCATAGTCCCAAAATCCACTAAAATAATAATAAACCAAGTTCCATTATATATAACACTCATGAAACCCCTTATCTATAACAATAATTCTATACACTAATAATTACAAAGTCAACATTCCCCATCAGCAATCATTCCCTCATAACCGCTAATTAATAATAATGTAATAAATTTTGATCCATCTCTGGTTGCAACGAATGACAAAGAAAATATTTAATGATTCTATCTACAACTGAATTACAGGCGGGCTTCACCCAGAATAAAAGTCTGACTACAGTATAAGGCAAAGTTGCTACCTTCCATCTGGTGTCTTGTTGCTCAGGTTCCTCTTCTCACTAGTACCAGTCTTCAACTCTCACTTTTTTTAGAAAAACGGTGCGCTATTTGAAGGATTATTCCAGCTAACGTAATCATTCTTAACCCTGGGCCGTAACGTGCTGCGATCTGGTGGTAATAATTATCCCAAGAATTTAATAATTATATTTAACGTCTTTAAGATTTGACTCGATCGGATATTCCCAGGAAGGAATTGCTTACGTCATTTCCTTCCAGGAATCGACGGTATGAATTGCTGACAGGGGCACAAATACTGGCATGAGTTGTCTTACAATACTTTCCTATTAAATAAAATATGTATAACTATATATCTACACCTAAATCTAATCTTAAATTATCCCAGTCCGTTACACAAGTTAATAAGGATTAATACTGAACTCGTCGGTGACTCACTCTATCTATTGGCGAAAGCAGGATGAAAATCCGTGTAGCAGTTATTGGTACATAAAGGTCTGAAGGGTAAACATAAGTTCTACTGGGAGAATTGCGTTAAGAGTGATCTATCTAATTTGGGTTCGGATAATCATGAACGGTGTAAGGAGGGATTGGTCGTATCGGCATCGAGCCTTTGGGTTCGCTAAGCTGTATTATCATTATTTATGAGTTACACGGATCACCGAGCCGCCTCTCCTGTTATCCCTGAAGAAGACCTACAAAGTAGGTCGAAACGTCAGCACGAATAAAAAATAAGTCTTTTTTACTGCATCTCCCAACTATTTGCATCCTCTATTATTTATTATTTATCATCGATGTACATTATGGATGGGTAAACTGAAAAAAAGTATTACTACAACCTCCGTTTTCATTATACGGTATGTATAGCGTTGAATGTTTTAAATAACAATGAATCGAGCTAATAAAATCCATGAATATATTAATAAACGTGTATTAAGAGTGGTTTTAATTGATTAGGGGGTGCAGTTAATGATTAAAAAAAAAATAAGACTAACTCATTATATAGAATAATTTATTTTATTCAGTTGACGTTTGACTCCTCACCTCACTGCCCTGAAGATGGCCTACATCTTAGGCCGAAACGTAGGTAAAATAAGATAAGTCATTCTTATTGTGTGAAATCATTGAGTGGACCCAATGATCAAGTCAACTATTTCTCACCTAAATATTAACGTGTACTATTACAACACATAAAGGGATAAATCTATACTCTACCAATACAAGTGTATTTACATTAATTTTTAAACCAAATTCCCATGGATGACTGCTATCAGTCATCGATTTTAATTACCATGGTTTGTATTTTTTGTTGTAATAAATATACAATGAATAAATTGCATGTAATATATTAGAAAATGCATGCATATCTACTTTGAAAAACTGTACCAATGCATTGTACCATCTATGAAGGGTAGGTACAGCCAATTTTGCAGGTAGGTCACTCTAACCTGGAATAATTCTCAACCATCAGATTTTTCCTCAACGGAGAATACTCCCTTTAAATAGGCTGGGTGAGCTTTGGTTTTGTCAATACCACGTACTCTTAACAGATCTGTCACACATTTTTACTGCATACAATGAACAATTTTATTACATAGGATTATAGCCATTGTGAATATAGCCATCGGCACTTTTGTCGTATGCTGTAAATTAATTTGCATTAAAATTAATTATTCAGTTTTTATCGCCAACGGTTACACAATTATAGACTTATGAACTAAACAACGAGCGATCGCCGATTAATAAATCAATCAATGACTAAGCAATCACTTTCAGCGCTGACTAATTGATCGAGTTTTCAACTGCGAGGGCAATAATAGAACAACTAGTTAACAACAATTAATAGTCATGTTAGTGATTCAGGTTGTAACTCTATATTGTACTAATAGTACAGCCATTTTGATAGATATTGTATGAGTAAAATTATAATTTTTTAAGAATAACTTTTAAAATTAAATACAATTAAGGAAAGAAATGGTAGTGAAGAGTTGATTACAGTGGCCTTACCTGGCCAACAGTTGCGCAAGGAGGTCTTTGACTGAGATCATGCTCAACCCTCAATGAAAGGGCAAAGTTAACCCTGTTAACTCCAGCTTCCATTGGCGTTTAATGCCAGTGACGCGGCTGGGAAAGGGGGCAGGGGCTTCCCGGACTCCTGCTTTGCCCTCATTCCTGGGGAAGAAGCTCAGTTCGGGGACCCAAATTTTAAATAGGGTATGATTGTGTACATTTTATTTTTTTTTTATTATTAATTATTTTATTTATTTTTTTACTTTATTTTATTATCATTTCCGCATTAATTTCTTTCTGTTACCGCATGTATATATTTTTCCGCATATATATATTTATTTATTTTATTTTGTTTATATTATTGTTTTGTTATGGAATGACTGTAAGCTACACAGCACTATTACTTATTGCCCACAAGTGGCAGATTGTAATATTTCAATAAAGTGTTAATATAAAAAAAAAAAAACCCTGTTAACTATTATTTGTTTGACACAGTCGGTCTCAAACTCAAAATCTAGAGCTCAGTAACTCAGTAATTCCTGCCAAAGATTAACAACATAAAGGAAAAGGGATTAAAGGGTAAAGGAGAAAGATCGTCGTGACATTTTCCTAAAAACAACCAACCCTAAGTAGATTTTCCATGCCATTTTCATATTGAAGCCTACACGGTGCTATTGTTAAACAATATTGCACGACTTGTAGATATGGAGGAAACTTTTTTTTTATATTATACAATCATCACGTTAATTATAATGTAATATGTATTGGTTTTTATTTAACGATTTTTGTACAACTTAGTTGTTTTGGTTTCTAAAAGGTCTCACCACAGATCTAGATCCAGCCAATCTCTTTCTCTAACTCGCTGCAATGTTCTCCACCACATCCTACAACCATCTCTTCTTGGATCCACCTCTTTGCCAGTCAAGGATTATTTTTGGCCATCGTTCTTCTACCGCTCTTTTTAAGAGGCCAAACCATTTAAATCCTCTTGTTTCTATTTTATAGATAAACATTGTTTCCTGATTTACCAGTTGCCTTATTCTAGTGTTAGGGGCGTGTTGAATTATGGAAATAGCACAACAGCGTCTCCAGAAGTCCATCTCCACGCCCAATAATTTCTTTTCCTGCTTTTTTGTTATCGTCCATGTTTCGGATCTGTAGAGGGTAGCATTTTAATCATTAAGTGAAACCTTTTTTTTTTGTGGAGGTTAAACTACTTACTCCACAGAACAGAGATAAGACACCCAATAATTTTGCTGCCTCTTACTATTTTTTCAGTTTTGGTTTTGTAGGAGTTTCCATCATCGGTGAGCCATCTGCCAGGATATATGTGTATATATATATATATATATATATATATATATATACGGATTTTTTTTCTATTTCCTAATTTTCCTTTAATTACTGTAGTACAATTAAATAATCACTTGCAGGATTGGCAAAATGAGGGCTGATCCGCCGTTAGGCGTACAGACGATACCTAGTAGTATATATATGTATATATGTGCATATACATATATACAGGTTTATAGTAATACTTGTATTGTTATTCTAAAGGGACCTGTACTCAGAATAAATAAAGACTTTATTATTATTATTACTTAAAAAAGGGTTGATAGAGAGCGCCTAAAAGCAGAAGGTTAGGCAAAGCCCGCACAACTCTTAGGTCTCGCAAGTACTGTAGAGTTTGCCCCCTTTGCAGTGCTGAGTTATTGATGATTTTAAAATATATTAGTTGATATATTTTATATATATATATATATATATATACATTGTTAGCTATGCCTTACCTGTTTGGAGTTCAACCTGCACTACAAATTATAGAAAGTTTGAAAGGGTACAAAACCTATGCATGAGAATTATTAATAATTATCCCCGCTACACGAAGATATCTACTATGCTCAGAGATCTTGAACTTCCCACGGTAAAACAATATGTTTCAGCCCAAACAAAAGCATACTTCGAAAAAACTCCAGTTTCCGAAAACCCATTAATCCGAGAAATCGGTAAGTATGATAAACATTCACTACGACGGTACACGCAAGAAAAGAACAAAACATATACTTCTCACTTAACAAATCCCTATTCGTAGGTAAGATAATCTAGTTATCTGTATTTATTTTATATTTATTTTTAATTGTGTATTTATTTTCTATTTAATTATTATTATAATTATATTTACTTACTTTATTTAGTATTATTTTTATGTATTTTAAATTACAATTACTATTATGGTTAATTTTTCTGTTCTTTTTATTTATTTTATTTATTTTTGTTTTCTTTTTAAGCGTGTTTTTTCTACATTTTTCCTGCTATTGTAAAATTTACTTATAAAAGACAACTTAAGTTAATTAAAATCACTGTTGTTTAAACATGTAAAGGAAGTCCGGAACATGTATGTACACTTATTGCTACTTGTATATGTAAAAATGTAAATAAAGGTTTTTTTTTTTGGTTTTTTTATACATTGTTAGATATATGATAAACCATATGTGATGCATTACTGAAACTCTAGGCTACTTTTTTCCACCAATGGGAAAGGAGGATTTAGGATTAAGAATGGTGATAAAAATAATGTATCGTGATTTTTTTTTACTTCCTTTTAGGCAAATAAGGAAGTATTTTAATCGTGAAAATGTCAGAGGAAAAAGATTTATTTTTATTCGTAAATACGAATTCTAAATGTATTCACTGATCCGGTCTTTATGAATGCAAATACGAATGTATTTGTATTTAAATACATCGGTTGTGGTATCGATGCCATTATCGGTACACATCACTTCCTACATTTGAATATATTATTCACTGGACCAAAAATTGAATATGAATGGAATAAAAGTCACTTAATTTTTATTCGTGTTAACATAAACTGCATTAATCATAGCTTATGAGTAATTACAGAATAAAGTCTTATTATTTTATCATTCCTGAATCCACAATCTCTTCAGTAGTCGTAACTGTTATCATTTAAAACCATTATTTAGTAAATAAAAAAAAACCAAAAACCTGTTCAACTACAACTTATGAACGATTCTTATGTTCAGTACGTCGTAGATACTGCATTGTTTCCATTGTTTCTTGGGCAACGTTTATGCAGGGTGTGACTTGTTGTAGAACACTCACCCACCAGATTTTTCCTCCACTTTATAGAAGCAGGTTGAGTTCCGGTAGGGTCGGTAGATATCCTTGGCTCTTAACAGATTAAGTAATGATCTACTAATGCCGGATTTGAACCTGCGGCCTTCAGCATAGCAACTCAGGCCTCTACAAACTGAGCTTCTAATGATATTTTTTAGTGATTACTTTAATTTTCTTATGAATTAGGAGCGGAGTGGCTGGCTCAGCGGTAGAGCACTGAGTTGCTATGCCGGAAATCCTGGTAATCCCGCTGCGGACACGACTTTTATTTAGTCTGTTTTCAGCTGGAGATGGATCATATAGCATCTAGGACCCTCCTGGGACTTATCCAGCCTCTATAAAATATTATAAAAATAGGGTACCCAAAATGAAGGGGAAAGTCTGACGGTTGAGCGTGACCCAGAATAAATCATCTTCTTGCAGAACCGTTGTCCATGATGCAGTACAGTCTTTACCATGTAATGAACCAGACCAGTCACGGTTTCTATGTGTATATATATATATATATATATATATATATTTTTTATTAAGTTAAAAATAGTTTGTTAAGCCGACGCTTTATATCTTAATAAGTTTATAAGGAAATACTACGAGTATCAGCTATTTAAATAATATTTTGACCTAATTATTTGCATATAACCAATTATTGTGTTTTACAATTTTGGTTATCACCTTCCGGCCACTAAGGACCACGGGAACATTGGTTAGGCTTCTTTGGGAATCTTGATTTTCTTTCTTCCCCCCCCCCCCCTCAGTTTCATAATTTTCGACTGAATTTCTTTTCTATCTTCGGACCACTTTGTACCCCTCCTTTTTTCTCTTCCAATATTGGTGAGATTTTCAGTGTTTTCCTTTATGTGTCTCTATCTAATCAGTCGGCAGTTGACGTTTTAAGGTTCTTTAATTATTCTCTTATTTGCTTTGTATATTCTCCCCCGCTTTTGTAGCTAAAAATTTTGTTAAAGAACATTTTGTTCTATCTATCCTCATTCATCCTTTTCATGTGTCCATAGAACACCAGGCTTCTGATTCTTATCTCGGTTTCCAGGTCAAAAACGAAAAGTTGTGATTTGACTCGAAGCAGAACTGATACAGTTGATGTTTATAAGGAGATATTAAATTGATTAAAAATTTTCTTTTGAAACAACAACTTAAATTCCAAATATCCACGACACTCATTTGAAAACAGGAACCGAGCAGGAAAGCGAAGATACCGCTATTCAAATCAGTTTTTCTCCTAGTACAACTATACGGATCGGCAAGCTGGACATTCTAGCAAGGTTGTATCTGCGGAAATGAGATTCCTACGGAAAATATTAGGAAAACTAGGCGAGGCCGAATAAGGAATGAAAGGGTGCGAGATGGACTAGGAGTTAGATCCGTCCTTGAGACAATTAAAGAAAGACTGCTGAAGTGGTTCACAGAATGGGTGTTATGCCATGTTAACAGAATGGGTGAAGACCGTAAGGCCAGGTGGCTTCTAGAAGCAAGACCGGGAGGAAGGCCACCTCAAGGCAGGCCAATGCTCATGCATGCAGACTTCATTAAGAGATTCGGGACTACGAGAGGAACTACCGGAGATGAGAAGGCTTGCACAGGACAGGGACCGTTGGACAATATGATCAGAGACTACTTCAATTCAATGCTAAGCAGCACTCGGGAGATAGTGAGGGAAGAAGAAAACACCAACTTATTGTTTAATAACTGTCAAAGTGTAATGTGTTGTATTTTCCAGATATGTTCTTAC
This sequence comes from Arma custos, assembly GCA_037127475.1. Taxonomy (NCBI): domain Eukaryota; kingdom Metazoa; phylum Arthropoda; class Insecta; order Hemiptera; family Pentatomidae; genus Arma; species Arma custos. Next base: position 8,985,483 of record CM073762.1, read on the forward strand.
AATGACTGAATTGTATATTGTAATGAACAAACAAACATGTTTGTTATTTTTGTATAGTTAAAATTTTGTTAGAAGTGTTAATTTAATAACAATAGATTCGGTACATGGAATGGAGATTTTAATTTAATTCAAGTAATATTTAATTGATGAGGTAAACCATTTTCCAGTCATAATTTTTCTTTATTACAAAGATGTTTCGACTATATATAGTTTTTTTTTAAATTATAGACATTCACATAAGGTATCTGTACTTAAATTTTTCAGTTTATTTAGGAAATAATGGTGTAATTGCGATTTGATTATATTGTTGTTATTTTTATATTTTTATGTTGTTAAATTACAGACCTATTAGTATGAAAATTCCAAGAATAACTTGTGAAATTGAAAATGACTATATAGTCGAAGCGTCTTTGTAATAAAGAAAAATTATGACTGAAAAATGGTTTACCTCATCAATTAAATATTATATAAATTAGTCCAGTTGAATCCATATTATAATTCAAGTTTGATTTTCGAGCCACAAGCACATAATTTAATAGTCATCTAAGGACGTCGAGTGTTGCATTAATAAGATATTTAATTATTATTTTTCACATAATCATCTACCACTCATAACGATTAATAGTCTATTAAAGGGTCATAAATTGCGGTAAATGAGAGACTGGTTGTAGCCGGAAGAGACTTGCAATCCCTTTGAGGCCGGACCGCGAATGATTTAGTAAGTGTCCGGTAGGGGGCAGTGTGTAGGGTCGCTTGGGCATTGTCTGTGTCATCTCGACCGTGAACTATATCTGGCAGCAAGCAGTTCTGTCAGGGATGTGTCTTGTCCAGGCCAGATATATTGCATTTACATAGCGAATTCAATATTTTCTATATCATATAATTCGATTTTAATTGAAATTAAACCTGCTTATATCTAATTATAGTAATTGGTATATCACGGGTTCAACCCCGACATTATTGTATGTATTGACCATTAATCCAAACTTTCTAGAGAGAGTGGTTGTGCAGATTATCCTAGGTTCTCTCAGCTTCTACAACATACAACTCTTTCTCCTGATTAAAACAACTTAATCGATCGTGCATTCTTTCAGTAAATTCGTCACCCTGCCAAACCGTTAATTCTTAAAATATTAAACCGAGACCACCATGGTGAGTTCATTAGAACTTCATATTTTACAACAATTTAAAGCTATACTGTCTCTACAATGTACTAAGCACTTCATGGGTTGTACATGTTAGCACCTGGTATATTGGCCTTAAAACCGACAGAAATTCAAACTGCAAACCAATGAAATTTTCACACAGCTCACCCAGCCTTGATTGAGGTGGTTGAACATAGGAAAATAACCTGGCGTTTGGCCATGGTATCACCCAAAGCTCCTCCATGCATACTGTCGGCTTACAAACAGTACAATCCTTACCGCCTAGTAAAACCAAAAAAAAATGGAATCAATTCATCAAGTATTTCTTTTAGTCTCGACCGTGTAGTCAATTTCTTAATTTCGCAGACCTTACTGCTAGCTTCCTAAGGGCTTAATTTGACATTGAAAATGTTCTTGTATACATACATACATATCGGCATTTGTGCCTTTCCGTATCCGGGGCGGAGCTTATTCTTCCAGTGATCTGATTAAATGGGCATCGACTAGCTGACTTCTGATTTGTTTTCTTATCTTTCGGGTTTTTTGGTTTATTCCTTGGCCATTAATATGTTTGGAAGCCATAATTAACTTATATAGGAGCCATAATTTATACCCATCTTCTCTGACGAAATTTTCGAGGTGTTTTACTATTTTGTTTGCTTCTAATATCTTTGTTGTTGCCGTGTTATATGTTCATGATGGGGTACAACTCTTTATCGTGTAGTTTTTATTTTTATTTTGCTATTAAATATTAAAGCAAAATCGTTAAGAGGGTAATTGCGCATCTAGCAAATTTGATTGAAGTGTCTTTGTCTTCGTTTTTCTCCATGATCATCCAGTTATTTTGGAAATATATATATATATATATATCAATTGTTGAGTAGGTCTCTTGGCCAATGTCTTTTTAAACTTTTTTTATCAAGTCCAGGTAACAGGGAGCAGGAAAGCGGAAGAACAAGTGGGTTTGGATGATATTGTGTCGATGAGTGGAATGTTATGTATTTGTTATGAATATATGATTTTATAGTGGGAATGTTCATGTCGTTGTGTATAGTGTGATTCGAAACATACTATGGTGCATTAATAATTTTTCTGAGAATTTTGGATTGTGTTATTTGTATGTTGTGTATGAGAACTTTTTTTGCTGAACCCCAAAGTTCTGCTCCATATGTCCAAATAGGTTTTAGTCTACTATTATAGATAAGTCGTTTGTTCCTCAAGTCAAGTTTTTCTTAAAAATATAAATAATAATAAATAGCTTAAATGTCCTTGACAACTTAGCTCATCTGAGCTTTTTTTTTAATCATCACAGGTTTTTAAATAGTTTCCCCGAGGTTTTAATTTCTTCCGCTTCCCTTTACTCGTTGTAAAATAGGCACCTAAAAGTAGCCGGCTAGACTATAAATAAGTTAGCCCGTGACGCAACATGCCGTTAAAGGGACAAGCGCTATAGAATCGATAGGCCTTAGGAATCGTCGCCGTACGCCGTTACCGTGTTTTACGACTGCAATATTTCCCTTTTAACGTTTATTTCGGCTTTAGAGACGAGATCGGATACAGTTTATTCCCTCCTGCTACTCCTTTTTTCACTAGTCCGGGCTACTATCAACCTTTCCTAGTAGACACAAGTATTTAATTAAGAAATAGCTGTATTTTTTTTCTCTCAAAATAACTCACTTCTACTGGTTTTAAAGTAAACTTTTGTAATTAATCAATTGTAAAAAACTTTTTAAAATTTTCTGTAAGTTTTGAATGTAATGTTTTTTTTTAAATCCACATCAGCTACTGTTTTAAGTTGCAAAAATAAAAGGAAAAATATTTCTGACACATATCCACAGACCATTTCCACGGAATAGGTTATTTTATTTGAAATTTAATATTTCTGCACATAGATGTACACGCAGATTCAAAATAGATTTAAGGTTTCTTCTTTTTGTAGTATTGATACCTTGATAGATAAAACAAAAACATGTATTGTCATCTCAGTTTTTTAAAAATTATTTATACACAGGGTGTCCCGAATTCAAATGGCAAAACTTACGGAACTTGTAGGGAACCGAAAAACTAAGACAAAAAGGCCTTGAGAGATTTGCTCGTTTTTGCTTAGTTTTAGAGAAAATCGCAAAAAAAGAAACAAAACAAGTTTTCATTTTTATACTTATTTATTTCCAATTATATTTTTGTTGTGTTCTTTTTAATGTAAACATTGCTCAAAATGTTGTCCTCTTGCACCAATGCAAGCATTACATCTAGCACTCACTTGATAAATTGCAGCAAAACATTTTTCTGATCATATTTGGTGCACTGCATATATGATACGGTCTCTTAATTGCTCTCTTGAGTTGATTGACACCGAATAAACTTTCTGCTTCAAGGTTCCCCATACGAAGAAATCCATGGGTGTCATATCAAGTGATCTGGGTGACCAAGGTACTACTCCTCCACGTCCGATCCATCTTTGTGGATAATTTATATCTAGCCAAGCTCGAGCAACTCTGCTATAATGAGCTGGATATCCATCGAGTTGGGACCATATTTCAATCCGCTGTTGTAAGGGAATGTCATCTAAATAATTAGAAAAGTCGTTCTCCAAAAAATGTGTAAATGTGATACCATTCAATCTTCCAGGTAAAAAATATGGTCCCACCAGTAATCCGTTCCAAATTCCAAGCCAAACGTTAATAGCAAATTCATGCTGAAACCTATTCTCTCTAATAGCTCTGGGATTTTCAAGAGCGCATACATGATAATTTCTTTTATTAACAATTCCTCCTCTTGTAAAGGTAGCTTCATAGGTCCGTAACTTGACCGTTACAGAAAGCATACACAAAAATCATATCAGCGTATACAACATTAGAATATGTATGCGGCTTTGTGGCTGATGCTATTCACACAAAAATATTTGAGTAACTGACTGAAGACTGATTTAGGAATTATAATCCTAGAAGGAAGCCAAAATGTCAACAAATAAAAGAATGTAAAGGATAACATTAAGTGTTTACATATCTCACTGCCTAGCCTAACGAACTTTGAAAGGTGATAATCGCTACCTGTAACATTTATTTATTTTTTTTGCGATTTTCCCTAAAACTAAGCAAAAACGAGCAAATCTCTAAACGACTTTTCGTCTTAGTTTTTCGGTCCCCTATAAGTTCCTGAAGTTTTGCCATTTAAATTCGGGACACCCTGTATATCAAGGTACCACTGAGTACTGATTTGCTGTGCTGATTTTTTTGGATCTATATCTAGCTGCGACAGATAAATTATTCGATATTAACAGACCCTGGATGGACCCTGCGGGATCTAAAGACCCTCATTTAAGACCTCAAGCTTCTATACAGAGGCTACCCTTAATAGCAGGAAAACTGTATTCACCTTGGATTTTAATTGGGCCAACATTTTTCCTCAGGATCTTTCAGTCTTTGATCTTAACTTTTTCTACCTGACCTTTCTTATTCATAGTTATATATTCCGGAGCGTACAGGTCTTCCGTACCTTATAACTGTACAATAATGCCTGACTTTAGCGTTTAAGGACATTGGTAATTGTTTTTGGAAATGTCTTTGGTGGGTTGGTACGGCTTTCCTATAAATATAGATACGCATATTGTTGAGGAGAGCGACACGATAAAGATTAAAATCAGCCTGGCGTAAATCTCTTACCTCGTATCAACTAATGCTGGTAAAATTTTGAGCTTATGAGAAATGAAAATAAATGTTAATAAAAAAAAAACAACAGATGTATGTTAAATAAGATGTAAAACTATTATAAATAGGAAACACGTTAAAAGAAGAACAAAATTACAAGTTGACAAATGAATTTAATGAACTGAGAGATTACAACTATTTTGTTTTCCTGAAGAGAAAGAGAGAGAGAGAAAAATGTAAACTTTGTCTCTATACGTTACTATAGATACTCTGCAATGAATGGTTACTTATTAATAAAAAATAAATTTACTAAATAAACAAAATTTCGTGCACTAATCAATTAATTGTCTTTTACAAAAAAATGCATTTTTTATATTGTTGTGTTGTTATTGGGTACCCAAATACCTTGTGACAGTGCTAGGAGTCATTCACAAAAGTGTAGCTGGCAGCTGGAACAACTCAGTTCGAAAAGCGAAGAGACGAACTGGCTTACTGAAGAGGTCATATCAGTTCCGTATTGTCTATTGGTAATGAAAAAAGTCAACGATCGCGGAACTTGAACTGTTCTCTCGGAATCATATGGAAGGTTGCAATCATTAATAAATATTATGAACAGCTGAGCATCAGAAAAACAGTGTTCTCTCGTTTCATTAACAACAATAAAATTTTAACTAATAATACAGATAACGTAAACAGGAAACTTTGCTATCGTTCAATAGCGAACAGAAATAAAAATAAAGAAACAAAGGAAATAAAAAACGGCTCAAACACATATATATGATTAAATTTATTTTAAAATCGTAAAAAACTAAGAACGAACATTATTATATTGTCTATTTTTTTCCAAGCGAAAATATTGAAGGAACCTAAAACCGAAGGGAGAGCTATTGTTTTTCTTATTAATTGAAAGGCATATTTTAATTTTTATTATTATTTATATCATATTTAATAAAATTGAGCCAAAAACTCAAAAAGAAACACTATTATTTATTATAATGCAATTGGGAAAAACCACAATGCAAAGCCTTATGTTTCAAAAATACACCTACTTACGAGTCGACGTTTCGCCTATTCAGGCATTATCAAGACACCAAAGTCAAAAAGGGGGTTATGTGGATCGCATCTCGAAAGAAAAAGGTGCAATAGATCCCAACGATCAACAGCCCAAACAGGCTCCAAACATGAGACAGCACCCCACCAGTTGTATGTTGAACGTCTTGGTGGTGGGGTGCTGTCTCATGTTTGGAGCCTGTTTGGGCTGTTGATCGTTGGGATCTATTGCACCTTTTTCTTTTGAGATGCGATCCACATAACCCCCTTTTTGACTTTGGTGTCTTGATAATGCCTGAATAGGCGAAACGTCGACTGGTAAGTAGGTGTATTTTTGAAACATAAGGCTTTGCATTGTGGTTTTTCCCAATTGCATTATAATATATAATATTTATGTATTGACATATATCTTATTACATATATTCATAATTTTTAGTTTATATTATCCTGTTATATATTTTCTTTTTACTACCCTGTCAGAGGCCTTTTCGAATTTAACGAAACATGCAAATTCTGGCGTCTCTTATACTTTGTTTATTTGTTCATTTAACGTCACTTTATGCTGCTATGGCTAATCGGACGATGCTACAGTGGGATCTCTAAATTTTACCTATCCAGGTTTAATTTGGATAGATATTTTCTTCCAGTTCCCTTACGAAGGACGGCATAACCAAGGATTTTTTACTCTCTTTAAAATCCTAGGAACCCTCAATCTTCGATATAGTACATTATTATGTTTATTAAACAATTAGAAAAAAATTCAATAAGGATCAACCAGTTAAAAAGTAGGACATTGCGTGCCAATTTAAGTTCCTGAAAGTTACTTCGAATCGGTAGAAGTATATATTTGATTGTAAAAGAGAAGTTGGGAACCCGGTGTAACTTTGAACTTCTAGATCAAAGGAATCGTGATGAGTAGAGCGTGTGAAGTGAAGGCCGTGTTGAAGACGAGGCTCGCTCTTGTCTTGTCTTGGCAACTTCATCGGCAACTTCCTTCGTGTTCTCACCTGTCACGGGGGGGGGGGGGGGGGAGGGAGGCTTATCGTCTTTATTTGGTGACAATGGCGTCTTGTAGGAGGAAACCTCTATACAGCGGACACCTGAAGGGTCAGGATCGCTTCGGGATCGTAAAAATAATCGATATTTTAAGAAATTAATACTTAAAATATTGACAGTTAGAAATATATATATATATATATATATATATATATATATATATATATATATATATATATATGGTACTTGTGTCTTAACGCAGCCCTGGTTATTTTTACCTACTTGTTCGCATGCGCGAGCAGTTACATTGTGTAACAGTTACATTTCTAACAGCTGATTTGTTCTATGTTTCTTCTTCCTTACTGAGTTTTGATTATTGCTGAGTTATTGTTTCTTATTTGATGTTTATTGTTTGTTTGCTAGTTTGTTATAGATTTTTCGTTGTTATTATTTTAGTTATTTATTTAGTTAGTGTAAAATGATGCGTATTTGGGAAATGCCGACAACAGAAGAACAAGCTATTATTTTTTTGCAAGAGCGAAATATTTTACCAAAACAAAGAAAATGTAAACTATTGTGATTTTTCATAACTTGTTTGTTTTAATTATAGTCATTTTTTATGAATTGTATTTTTTAATTGTTCATTGTCCATTCTTGTTTAATTAATTGTTCATCATATGTTACATTTTAAATTTTGTTTTTTAAAAATAATTTTTCATTATTGTGATTTATATTCATTACTTTTATTTCTTAATTGTTCATTGTTGTTTCATTAATTATTCATTATTATTATTATATTCCATTTTTCAATAAATTCTTTTGAATTTTAATTGTTGATAATTTTTTAACCCCAATAAATGGAAGGTAGATGTTAGAAATGTAACTGTTACAAAAAGTAACTGCAAAAGTAACCAGGGCTGCGTTAAGACGCAGGTACCATATATATATATATATATATATATATATATATATATATATTTATCCAGAAGTTGTCCTATAGAATGAGGTTAAGATTAAGAACCATTGCCACGACAATAGTCATTATCAGTTACTTGTAACTGGTCCTACTGTATGAGTTGAATAGTGACAGGAACAAAAAGAACAATAGGAGTGGTTAACCCCAACCATATAGGATCAGTGAAAAGAGAGGATATGTCTGACCGAGAAGCGAACCAGGATGGCTGAGGTGGCTAAGTACCACGGCGGATACATGGGAGACTCGGGTTCGAGTCCCGGTCCTGGTCAGATCTTTTCTTTTCAAATAAAATATTTTAAAAATTGAACATCTAAAAATAAAATACAAATAAATAAATTATAATAATATATAATGGCGTAAGTCAACAAGATCCAAAAATAAAAATAATGTTTAATTAACATTCTCCCCGTGTATACATCGCAATTTGCGAGAACACGGAGATATAGGATCAGTGAAAAGAAAAGATATGTCTGACCGTGAGGCGAACCAGGATGGCTGTGGTGGCTAAGCAAGTCCCGGTTCTGGTCAAATCTTTTCTTTTCAAATAAAATATTTAAATATATAATAGATTATTACAGAAATGGTTTGCTTTTTGTTATCTTAAAACGTAATAAGATAAAGAACCACTACCACGACAATAGGAATTAACAGTTACTTGTAACTGGTCCTATTGTATCAGGGAGTTCAATGGTGACAGGAACAATAAGAACAGTTGATATTAACAGTAGCAGTAGTTAACATTAACTGCTCCAACCATATAACAGATTGCTACAGCCATTTTTTGCTTTTTATATTCTTAAAGCATGTAGTCTGTCGTAATGAGATAAAGAGCCAGTTACCATGACAATATGAATTAACAGTTACTTGTAACTGGTCCTATTGTATCAGAGAGTTCAATGGTGACAGGAAAAATAAGAACAGTTAATATTAACAGTAGCAGTGGTTCACATTAATTGCTCCAACCATATAACAGATTGCTACAGCCATTTTTTGCTTTTTATATTCTTAAAGCATGTAGTCTGTCGTAATGAGATAAAGAACCACTTACCATGACAATATGAATTAACAGTTACTTGTAACCGGTCCTATTGTATCAGAGAGTTCAATGGTGACAGGAACAATAAGAACAGTTAACATTAACAGTAGCAGTGGTTAACATCAACAGCTGGGAGCGTATAATAGATTGTTATGGCCATTTATCGGTCCTAGTAATTGTGTTTGCATAGTTTGGGAGGTCTCCCGCTCAACTACGTTGTAACTTGCGGCTAGGGGCTAATGAATAATGTTTGCATACAATTTTGCATGGTTATGAATAATTTTCAAAAATTTACTTGAGGACATAAATGTAAATTCAGAATAAAACAACTGTACTAATTACTCGGAATTAATTAATATATGTTTATGTAATATGTATATACTATTATTCCATACATTGTATATATATGTACCTAAACATATATAGAAAAAGGAGTGGAGTGACCGAAGATCCTGGGTCCGCTCGCTGGGACACTTTTATTTAATCTGTTAACGTTCGGAGATGAATCCTTTGGTATCTAGGACCCTCCTGGGGCTCACCCAGCCTCTATAAAGGAGGTTCCTCACTAGGAGAAAACCTGGTGGTTGGAATTATAATAGAGTCCTTACCAAGTCTTCTGTTAGAATTATTTGATTGATTTAATGATTTTACTGAATTAATGGGAAATTCGCCATGATTTGATCACTGTTTCTAATATTTATTAATAGAATAGAAAAAAAACATTATTCTGTTACCAAGTCCATTTAGAATAACAAACATGAGCAGAAAAATAAACACAATATATATCTGGCCAGAAGGTTACATAATAATACAAATCATGAAGTATTTAACAAGTGACGAAAACATTATAAAAAGAAAAATAGAAACGAAATAACTAAACAGTACGAATCTTGACAGGATTTTAACCAATTTAATATATTAATACATAACCAATATCATGATATCGGAAATAAATGATTGGGATAGCATGCAATAAAGTCTTTATTTTCTCTATATCTTTAGGAAAAATCAGTGAAGCAAATCAGCAACAAAAGGGACATTAAGGTCGTTATGGATGACTTTATTCTTAACAAAATAAGGAGCATTGAGGATTTTAGTATGGAGGAATTTGATGGCTTAGTGGAGCCCCAAAGCTCTACTCCATAAGTCCAAATAGCTTAAATGTCCATAAGTGACAGCAAAAACAATTCCGGCGTCTTCTCCTCAACAAGGCCTTTATAATTAGTATAAATTTGAGATACCTGATATTATGGAGCACTATGTTGATGTGGCCGGCGGCATAAACTCAATACGATCGGCGATCGTCAATACTCCCAATGAGTAAAAGATAAACTCAGAAACAAGAACTCGTAAATAGTTATCCACAGTTCAACACTGGAGTGCAAATGCCAATACTCATAATGAGTTATCTTCATAGAATGATGTCCACATCTACACTACAAAAAAACCTCCATCAATATCTATATCAATATCCATCAATTTAATTGATCAATATCCATTTATTTTATTAATATAAAATAAAGTTTTATATACAATTCTTTTAATATTTCCTCTCGATCATTATTAATAAAAAATCTATCATTATTATAAATTAAAGAATTAAACATGAAACTATTCTTGTTAGAGAGGAAAATAGTTGGCTGGATGATATAATGGCGGATGGAGATAGCGGGGGGGAGGGGGTGCAGTAAAAAAAAACACCAAATAAGTCAAGACTTTTTTTTACTGCACCCCCCAACTATCTCCATCGTCCATGAAACTATTCTATTTAAACTTGATAATAAAGATATATCGTGTAAGAAAAAAATAATTAAACTAATTTACTGAGCGTTAACTGCTCGAATAAGGACTGTACATCCTTAGTATCGGAGTTATCTTGGTTAGCATGCTATGTTCTTACGTTCAAGTGTTTGTTTACGGAGTAACGAACTATTATAATGAAGAGAACCGCTCAAACGAACTCAATGACGAGCTCTGAAAGGAACTCAACTCAAGTGTTGGAGGGGACTGCACTCTTGGAGTCTTCGGAGCGGATCTTATCAACAACATCCTCACTCATATTGTAGTCTTGCCTATACTGTTAGTGCCAACATCCATATTGTTTATGTGTTCATAAAACAAGATACTAAAGAGAAATATAAATTAAGAATATAATCTATCTTCAGATTAATTAATAAGGTTAATTTATAATACATATTTACATTATTACATATAAGGTCACCTGTGGTCTAGTGGTTAGCGTAACAAACTACTAAACCCAAGATCGCGGGTTCGTATCCCGACAGGTGGTCCTAGGATTTTTTTAAGGGAGTAAAAAATCCTTAGTTACGCCGTCCTTCGGAAGGGACGTTAAACGGGGGTCTCGAGCCTGTACGATGTCAGGTACTCGTTAAAAATCCCTATCCTAATTAAACCTGGATAGGTAAATTTAGAGCTCCCACTGTAGCATCGTCCGATTAGCCATAGCAGCATAAAGTGACGTTAAATGAACAAACAAACATTATTACATATTTATATATTATGTGGTTTGTTTATTTTATTGTTCTATTATTATATTAGGCTTTGTTTGCAACTGCGTAGGGTTGCCTTCTCCAGAACTAGAAAACTTTTTCTCATTATTTTTTCTCTTTGTTTTGTTTTTCATATCTCATATAAAGTTCGGGGAACAGAGAGGAAGTGTATTTGCTGGCAATATATGATTTTACAGTGGGAATCTTCATGTCGTTGTGTATATTGTGATATGAAGTATTAAAAAAAAATTTTACAATTGTTCTCAGATTTTTTATTATATTGTTTGTTTCACGTATGTATGGACTTTTTTTTTCTTCACCACAAAATTGTACTCAAAAAATCTAAAAAGCTCTATTATATAGTATATTAGATTAGTCATTTATGTTCGTCAGTCAAGTGATAATCTGTTGTCCATATGATGAGATAGTTTTTTGTATCGTCTTGTCACCAGCCAAGCCAACAGTTTACTTCCTTGCACAATGAAATGAAAACTTATATATTTTTTAATTTGTATCTTTTATTTTATCGTTAGATGTTATAATTTTTTTTATTTATTTTTTAATATTTTGTTTGAAAAGAAAAGATATGACCCGGACCGAGACTCGATCCCGGCTCAACTTGTACTTAGCCACCTCAGCCATCCTGATTCGCTTCTCGGTCAGACATATCTTTCTTTTTCACTGATCCTATATCCCCGTGTTCTCGCAGTTTGCGATGTATACACGGGGAGAATGTTCATTAAACATTACTTTTATTTTTGAAACTTTATATCATTATATATTATTATAATTTATATATTTTATTTTATTGTTAAGACCGTGGACAAATTCCAACGAAAAGCCCTTAGTCTCCAAAATAAAAACAGATATTGAAATTATCTATCCAATATTTCGCCCATTCAGGCATCCTCAGAGTAGATAGAGAAAAACAAAACAAAACATGAATAATGCACCCAAGAAGCATCCCACCACCTCCAAGGCTCGAATGCAACTAATGAATCATAAGGAAGGTTACTAGACCCCGGCTGGGTAAGGTAAAAAAAAATATATGTTTCAAAATTTCAAAATTCAATATTTATTTTTCAATATTTGTATATTTTGTGGGGAGCGGAGTGGCTCAGTGGTAGAGCACTGAGTTGCCATGCCGGATATCCTGGTTCAAATCCCGCTGCAGGCCATGATATTTATTTAATATGTTTGCAGTGGAAAATGGATCATATGGGATCTAGGATCCTCCTGGGGCCCACCCAGCCTCTATAAAATATTACAAAAATAGGGTACCCAAAATAAGGGGGAAAATCTGGCGGTTGAGCGGACCTAGGGCATGTCACCTCCTTGCAGAACCGTTGTCCATGAAACAGTACAGTCTCTACCATGTACTGAACCCCAGACCCTTCATGGGTTGTAGTGTTACAGCTTTTTTTTTTTTATATATGTATATATTTTGTGGAATAGCCATAAATCCACTGGTGTCTTGATAATGTTGGTTTTCTTTTCAATGCAATCTTACTTTCATTTTTTCATATGGTGTTTTTTCTTATGTTTTGGTGTTGTTTACAATTATTTATTTTTCCTGTTCTGCTTTTTGTAGTTTGATGAGTGTATGTTGAATTTTCAAATTCTCCAGTATTTATCAGCTGTTTTTATCTAACCTTAACCAGCCGGGGTCTAGTAACCTTCCTTATGATTCATTAGTTGCATTTGAGCCTTGGAGGTGGTGGGATTCTTCTTGGGTGCATTCTTCATGTTTTGTTTTGTTTTTTGTTCTTTTGTTTTTTCTCTATCTACCCTGAGGATGCCTGAATGGGCGAAATATTTGATAGATAATTTCAATATCTGTTTTAGTTTGGAGACTAAGGGTTTTTCGTTGGAATTTTTCCACGGTTTTAACATTTATGTGAGGTCTCTTTTTATTTTTCAATATTTATTTTATTTTATTGTTAGATGTTATAATTTTTTTTTAATATTTTTTAAATATTTTATTTGAAAAGAAAACTTATATAATTTAAAGGCATAATTGTGTGGAAAATCAATCAAAAATATGTCACTTGAAGAATTACTGAAACTGATAGTAGTTAATTTTATGTATGTATAAGAAATGTCGATAAAATTAAAATATTTAATATTTTCGTTGATATTTTTTTTTTCAAAATCAAATGTATTAATATTACAATTGGGGTAACGAAAACTCATATTTTCATTATGAAAACAAGCAAACAACAAAAACGGTGTTTCTATATGGAACGGCTACGTTAATGTCAGTCATTCTAACAGTCTAGACATGGTGTTCTTGACAGCCTGTGTCCTATATAAGTTTAGTTTCAAAACTCCCAGTTATTTTTATGTCATATAAAGTTTTTCTTTTTTATCCTTGACACTTCTAAAGTATTCAGTTCAATTTCTTCAAGTTTAACGCTTAACTCAAAGTCATTAGTTGGGCGTGATCTTAGCAAAATTATTTTCCTGTATAACCGTTGTCTTAGAAACTGTGCAGTCCGTACGTCAGTACTATGCGCTGAACACGAGAACCTTCATAGATGGCAGATTCTCGTTTCTACATATGTTTATGTCTTTCAATATAACTTTAACCATGCGTTTAGATTCTGATTTTAGAAATTAAGCTTATGACTTAAGTATGCTCTAAATAAAGCAAGCTATGATTTATTTTACTTTTTAAAGGAATTTCCGGAAATCGATATTCAATGGTATATATAAAAAAAATTGTTTTTAAGGTTTCTTCTTCGATTTAGCATATGTTTAACCTTGTAATGTTTGATAGGGTTGCCAAAGAGGCTCTTGCTATTCCAGGTTATGGTAAAGTTGTCTTGACCCCATGCGAGCTAGCGCGACCACTAAGACAGAACGTACTCCAAGAGTGATAGGCACTATAGGACAATAGCCCTCCAAATAATTTGAAGCATATAAAAACTGATGTCTAACCATGGAGAAGCTCCTGGCGTAGCATTCGAAGAGAGGAAGTTGTCCTTAAACGACTTAGGATAGGAGATTCAAGGCTTACCCACGCTCACCTGATTACTAAAGAACACATGCCAACATGCGAGAAGTGCAACCAGAGCTTGTCATTAGCTCATATCTTCGAAGGCTTTACCTTTTACAAAAGAGCGATGGATAAAATAGCTCTACCTGCCAATGTATCCATGATATTAGGAAATGAAGAAAAGTACATTAATAGGGTCATCTGGAGACCTCATATATAAAAAACGCCAATCACTAAATCTCAAACTGAACTTAATGTATTCGCTATTCAGGAAAAACTCCAAATTAGAACCAAGACAAAAATTAAACACGTACACTTACTTACTAAAACCAGTTTGGACAAATGCATTACAAATGTATGGCATCTCTAAACAGAGTCACAGAAAATTACTACAAACTTTCCAATCAAAAGTACTCAGACTTGTCACAAAAGCACCCTGATATGTCAATAAAAAACACTACATGCTGACTTAAAATTACCAACTGTTGACGAACACATACGAACTAAATGGACTTAGCCCAAGGAAATATTTACTTTTCTATCATATAATATTCTATGACAGAACCCGTATGTCCAAACTGTAACTCCAAATCTGCCATAGACGATTTCGAACGCTGTATCCAGAATTTGGTGACACGATACTCTACAGAGTTAGGCACCTTCAATTAAGGAAACCCATTTAATAGAGGCAGGATGAGTTCTTAGGGAGAGTCAATAGATCCCAGAGCTTTCAGGTTGTATACATAATATATTTGATAATATATATGTATATATATAATATATACACTGAGCGGTACTGCTTCAAGGAAAAAGATTAAAGTTTGTCGTATTGGATAAAAATCATATAAAAAGTGCTTTGTAACTAGTTCTAAAGTGCTCCTTTTAATGGAGACGTGAACGTGTGAGAAGACAAGAAAAAGAAAAATCCCTTGGAAGAAAGGATGGGCTGTAGAAGGAGCCACAGAAGTTTGCTAGTTGTAAACAAGAAAGAACACAATATAGCAACTTTAGAAATAAAATCTCCCCCCCCCCACACGATCGCACATTTGGAGGTTCTCTGTCTTTAGCCGGCTAGCAGAGGCTGGTCACGTTTCGGGCAACTGTTCCTATTAGCTACTTCCAAACTGCATAGTTCTTCGAAAACAATCTTATTTTACACCTTTGTGAGAGGAGCTGAGTTCCCCCTTCAAAGCCTGATTTTAGGCTGTTTCTGAACTTAGGCCTAACTTATAACAACATTTAATAATGTTTTGTTTTTCGTAGGCCGAAATTGCTAAAATGTTAAGGAAAATTAAAACTTTAAATCAAATTTGTTTAAATGTGACAAGTTTTCATCTTATAAAAAAATTAACCATCAGTGTTTGAAAGTATTTCAATATTATATTGAATGATAATTGTTGATCTTGATAATACATGTTGAAGAAATTGGTCCGGGTAGAGGTCACTGAATGAATTTCTCGTGTAATTTGAGAAAATCTTTATTGATAGCCAACGTTTCGACCTACGTTGTAGGTCTTCTTCAGAGCTGGGGGGGAGGGGCTGGGGGGGAGGGGTCCTCCCTGGCTGTGAAACACAGACCAATTTCTTCAACATATTTCAACATTAAATGTTGAATGTTGAAAATCAAATTTCAACATTAAGTGTTAAAAGTCGTTTAAACCGTTCTGACCGGACAGTTTGATGATAGTTAGAATACATACAGAAGACAGACCTAATAATAACTTTCTTTATGGCCACATTATGTGATTATATATATATATATATATATATATATATATATATATATATATATATATATATATATATATATAAGTTAAGATAGGACATACACCAGTATAGACACTAATCCTAAACAGTGGATGTCAACATTGTAAATAAGATAAATAGAGGATTTTAACTTGAATAAAGCAGTGTTTAACCAGCCTTCAAGTGAGTTGTTTATTTCCCGACTTTGTCTTTTTTTTATGTTTTGCTTGGTGAAGTACATAAGTGGTGCCGAAACCCGGGAAAACGTTTTAGCAGTGCAGTAAGAATATTTTCTTTTGTTTTTTTCTCTCCTCTCTTTCAAGGACACTAGAAACTATTGTGATCTCATTACAGAGTTGTTGTTTTTTTTTACGTACTTTCATTTTTTTTTTTGTTCTTTAAAATTTTAAAAACTAATTGTGCCATTATGAATGGTGAAAGAGAAATCCTTAGGCCTGCAACATTAACTTTGGAGCCTTCACAGGCAGAACCAGTGAATCCCGAGTTCCCGCCGTTACCGTCGACAACCCTAGCGATGGCACGGGCTGACTTAGCTGCGCAGGAGGCAAATAGAATAGCGCAGGAAACAAACGAGCTGGAAAAAATGAAATTAAGAAAGGCAAATGCGCAGGACTTAAGAAGGGAAATATCCGACTTAGAGAAGTTTAATGGTGATATAGGCGAATTGAATCATTTTCTCAAGGGCGGAGATGGCATTATGAACAGTATCCAGTCCCAGGTCTCAACAGGTTGTTTGGAAGAAACAGATGCCAAAAGACTACGGGTAGCCTTAGCACGACGGGTCAGAAGGAGCGTGCTAAATCTGATCCAAGCAGATGAGGATACTGCATGGCAGGTGATAAAAGAAAGGCTAAAAAAAGCGTATGGAGGGGGGCGATGGGCCCCAGAAGAAGACATGCTGCAGATGTTTCGGGAGGTGAAACGTCAAAATCAGACAAATGGTCAGTATGCTGCAGGACTGCTGGTGAGACTAAATAAGATAAATGAGAAGTTACGCGAGGTAATGGATACGGGTGCGGTCGAAACGTGGATGCTGTTTATGACCACAGTCTTGAAGGTGCAGTTAGCTAGGGATACCGGAAAGAAAGACGGGTTACCCAGAGATAAGTCATTCATGGAATGCGCCCAGGAGATGGTGGATGTGAGTGCCCGCGATGAAGAGGATGGAGAAGTTTTCGAACCAGGATGGTGTAAGGTGTCATATCGCCGTAATGATATAGGAAAAAATCGACCAAGACCAGACCGAGAGAGAAGAAGGGATGGAGACTTTAGCAGGAGAGACAGAATACCCAGAGAGAAAAAGCCGTTCGGAGATAGAAGGTATGGGAGAAAGGAGGATAGAAAGTGCCACGAATGTGGGAAGACAGGGCATCTGATGGCCCAGTGCCCACGCACGCGCTGTTTTGAGTGCCACAGCGAGGGACACATGGCGAGACAATGCCCATACATAAGGCGGAGAAACCATGATCGTGGAGAGCCAATGGAGGTAAATGCGCAGAGAATATGGAGAAGAAGCAGAAGGCCATCCGATTCGTCTAGATCTTCCGAGGCTTCAGGATTCGAGACAGAGGGCAGCGAGCATGGTGGCAGAGGGACCCCTGGAGGAAAGAGCAGACAACGGAGTGCAGGGAGGAGAATCGAGGAGGTGAGTAGAGAATGAAAATGGTGTGAGCAGAGAGGCAACCATTTTTGTGTAAATACTATCATAAAGAGGTGTGATCGGTTGCCTATTATCGAGTTTTGCAAGGGGTGGAGGTGTCTGGTGGACACAGGGAGTTCGTGTACTCTAATAGGTAGAGATAGTTTACAAACTATATTTAAAGGAAAGAGTGAACCAGAAATTAGGACGTGCTTATGTAAGTTGGTCACTTTGGGTGGTCCCTGTACGGTGGAGGGGGAAATTGACCTGGCGTTAGGTAAATGGGGGAAAAAGGGTGGAATAGCAACCCTGCATGTGGTAGAGACTATGCCGCGTGAATATGGGGGGATTTTGGGATGTGATGTGCTCGGGAAATTAGGGGCGAAACTACGTAATGTAGAGGGTCAATGGGTGATTAAAATAGGGAGGCGGATATATAAAACGATGGAGAGCTTGAAAAGGGATGTGCGGTGCGTTGGTGCAATCGCCCAGGCCAAGGATTGGAGGACGGGCATAAAGGAGGAATATGCGGATATTTTTTTTCGCGAGGGGGATCCCCTGAGTGTGACGGGGGAAACTTTTCACGAAATTCATTTAAAGTCAGAGAAGAGTACGTACGTGAAGGAGCGGAGGTACCCACAGGTGTTACGGGAACACATTAGGGCGGAGATCGCGGAACTCAAACGCCAAGGAATTATCGTCGATAGTACGTCGCCCTTTAACAGTCCTCTATGGGCGGTCAAGAAGAAACCTGTTGACGGGGATACTAGGGAGCGCTACAGGGTGGTAGTGGATTTCCGACAACTCAACGACAACACGTTGGATGAGAAATACCCTATTCCCAGACTAGAAGACATTTTGGACAGATTGGGCGGAGCAACGGTGTTCAGTACGTTGGATTTGAAATCAGGGTACCACCAGATTCGAATGCATCCCAGGGACCAATGTAAAACAGCATTCACGTTTGAGAGGGGGCATTACGAATTTACCCGTATGCCGTTTGGTTTGAAAAATGCGCCAATAACTTTTCAGAGACTGATGGACGAGTTCTTGAGGGGCTTAGATGAAAATATGTGCCAGGTCTATATGGACGACCTCTTGGTTTTTAGTAAGACGGAGTTAGGTCATATTGAGGACTTGAGGCGAGTCTTTGACAGAATCCGTCAATTTGGATTGAAATTGTCGGAGGAAAAATCAATATTGGGGCAAAAACAGATCAATTTCCTAGGGCATTCGATATCGGAGGATGGGGTTCGGCCTGACGGTAAGAAGGTGGAAGCCATAGGGAAAATGGCGATGCCGAACGATATCAAGGGAATCAGGAGATTACTCGGAACCCTCAATTACTATCGTAGATTTGTCCCAGAGATGGCCGAACATCTGGTTTCTCTGAATGAATTGTTAAGAAAGGGGCGCACAGTTCAGATTACCCCGGAGATCGAGGAGAACATTAGGAAATGCATGCGTTGGTTGCAAACAGAACCGGTCCTCGCATTTCCGAATTTTTCGAAACCGTTTGCGATCACCACCGACGCTAGTGAATATGCACTGGGAGCGGTTTTGTCGCAGGAGTATGATCAGGGAGAACGGCCGGTGGCATACGCAAGCAGGAGGCTTACAGATGCAGAGACTCGGTACAGCGCGTTGGAAAGGGAGTTATTAGGGATTATATGGGCAGTACAACACTTCCGGCCCTATATTTTCGGTAAGAGGTTCAAAGTTCATACCGATCACAGGCCACTTCTGTGGGTGGGGAATTTGAAGGAATCGTCGGCTAGGGTGACGCGTTGGAAGGAGATCCTGAGCCAGTATAATATCGAGATAACATACAAGCCGGGAAAGGATAATGTGGTGGCGGATTGGCTATCTCGTGCCCTACAGGTCAATGCGATCGATTCAGGAGAAGGGGAACCGTCCGGGGGGCTTCAGAGGTTCGTACGTGAATGGACGCCAGATGGGGAAGGAGAGCGAGAAACAGACCGCAACGGAGAATCTCCCGAACAGGAGGATTCACAGGACGAGAGACTGACGGACATTGAGGAGGTGGATGAGGTGATCAATGACAAGACGAGACAGATAATCTGGAAGACACGGACCACAGGGTTACTGAAAATGGAATATTCCAGATATGAGAGACATCATATTGTTACTATCTGGTCTCAACCTGGAGTCAAGGAAGAACAGATATGCCAAGTTCTGAAAGACGCGTCAAAGGTAGGGGTGACCCACTATCTCTATGTAGGGAACGCGACGGTTTGGGAGAAAATCAAGAATTTGTGGCGACTAGAGAAGATAGGTCTGGATAGGTCGTTTGTTAGGTGTCGCCTTATGGTGGATACGATCCGGGATACCGATCACCAAAAAGAGGTCACGTTAGCTTACCACCAGGGGAAAACTAATCATAGGGGGGTTAATGAAACAGTAACAGCATTGAAACGGAGGTACTACTGGGTGGGGATGAGGAAAACGGTCGAAGAGATTGTGAGGGACTGTGCCATTTGCCATGTCGCGAAGTATGATCGCCATCCCCCGATAGGGTTGCAAGTGGAGACGTGTACGCCTATAGCGCCGCTAACGGATCTCCAAATTGACACCTTTACGTGGAGGGGCTTTAAGTGGGTAACTATCGTGGACATATTCAGTAAAATAGCCATGGCCCATCCGGTGAAAGAGAAGTCAGCGGCCGCAGTCGGTGGCGCCCTCCGAACATGGTTCCAATGTTACGGGATGCCAGATTCGATTTCCTCGGACAGCGGTAGAGAGTTCGACAATGCCCAACTGCGAAAGGACATGAAAGATTGCGGTGTCGCTTGGCACTGGAATACACCCGGGCATCCCAAAAGTAGGGGAGGGATTGAGCGGCTCCATAGTACTCTGGGCGAACATCTTCGTGTATTCCATGCGGATAAAGGGTTGGAGGCTGATGTGGCGATGCCTCGGGCTGTTGCGGCGTACAACCACTCAATCCACATGGGTACGGGATTCTCCCCTTTCGAGGTCCTCTTTGGTTTACGGGCTCGACGTAGGGACGGGAACGGTGCGGTCGTAGATGACACCATGGCGGAACACCTAGTCGCGAACAGAATAAAACTCGAGCGAATATGGGAAAAAGCGCGTACAAGAATGGTCTCGGAGAAGAGTAAGAGAGTAGCCAGGGATAATTTTGGTGTGAATGATATCCTGGGAACTCTTAGGATAGGCCATATTGTTTACAGAAAGATTGTGTCAAATCGCGCAAAGGAGGTGCTCAGGTACGAGGGGCCATTCAAAGTGATTGCGATTAGGGAGCACAATCTGGTCACCATTCAGAGTCTGGCGGAGCCCAGAAAACGTAGAACGGTACATATTGAACAGCTGAAAATTCCAGCTGGGGAAACTAGACTATAAATATGTATGATCACCATTGCTTGTATTTTTTTTTTTAGTATTTTTATTATTTTGTATTTTTAAGTGTTTGCTAAAGTAGGTCAGTAGAGTGATAATGATCTTAAGTTAAAGTGCTAAGTGAGTTCTTGTACATAATGTAAGTTTTCTTTTCTTTCGGTTTTTGTAAGTGATAGCTTTATTGATCTGAGGATATTGTATTTAATTTTCTTTCTGTTATTATTTTTGTATTCTTATGTTATGACTATGTTTTGAGTTTACGAGGGTATTCGTAAACTGGCAGGGGGGAGTTAAGATAGGACATACACCAGTATAGACACTAATCCTAAACAGTGGATGTCAACATTGTAAATAAGATAAATAGAGGATTTTAACTTGAATAAAGCAGTGTTTAACCAGCCTTCAAGTGAGTTGTTTATTTCCCGACTTTGTCTTTTTTTTATGTTTTGCTTGGTGAAGTACATAAGTTATATATATATATATATTTTTTCATAGGAGCACAGACATGTGGGGGATACTTAACTTTACTTTGCTTGTAGCCGTGTTTTCCGTAGTGCAGTGTCAGAATATATAGTTCCATAACCAGTCTCTTTAGGGCCGATTCAACAGTTTCCAGGCTACATTTGACTTCTTGTATAGTGCCAATTTCGTCCAGATCCACGGATTATGGCTGTTCATGGCCAGAATGAGTACGCGGACTTAACCGTCGGCTATTTGACACCCCGGAACACCAGGAAGCTATTCCCGCTAGGCGTACAGGGGATAGGGTCATCACTCTCGGTCTTTGTAAGTTGCTGACGGGCCTCGCATATCCAAGGCCAGTATGGATGCTCTCAGCTACCCAAATTGACAGTCCTTTTATCGTTTGTAATCACTAATAACGAAAACCAATTATTCAATCATTAAACATTTTTAACTAGATCATATTTATGGCTCTCTTGGAACAAAATATACAGCTTTACAATTTAGAATTGTATTGAAAATTTTTAGTTTTTTTTCTACCAAAAGGCATTTAGTTTATATAGCAGCATAGCTTCTATTTATTATATTTTGAATTTGTATATATTGTAAATAAATCTTGGAGGAATAAAAAAAATTATAGTTTTAAACTTTCGAACTTTTTCAACATTCAAGCTCTGCTTAGTAGCAAGGAATGACAATAACACTTTTTAGATTAGTGAATTTTTTTTAAATTTATACATTGATATGTACAACTGTATTACAATAATACAACAAGTAAATAGGATAAGTGATACATAATGACATGATAATGACAAGTAGAGAAACTACCTACTGGTAGTACTCAAATAAAAGTTCAACTAAGAAGGTCACGTGGCCATCTTCTTTTGAGACGCCTTGGAGGATTATCGGGAATCGAAGAGGAAGCTAGGTTTGACACTAGAGGGTTTGAGTGGTAATGAAGTTTGTTATGAAAGGATAGATACCGGGTTCGGGCCAAATCAGCAAAAAATGGGACATTAAGGTCGTTATGGATGGCAAGATTAGCGAATTTAAATTAGTTATTAGCAAATTTGGCATAGTAGTATGCTGTTATGTTTAATAAATAAACAATATTAAATAAGTTGAAACATTGAAAAAATAACCATATTTATGTGTTTTACATTATATTGATTAATGGGAGTTGAACAGCGAAGTATGATGAATATACGGTGGCCTGAACGTAGCAAGTTGCCTTCAATTGAGTTTCTCCTCGAGTTACTTACTACACTGCAGACAGGCGGCCGGTATTAGGGTGTAGGAACAAAACCATTACTCTCGCGGGAACAGAGGTAACGACCGGGATGATGGGGTATATCCCGTGGGATAACCCGTGCCTCGCGATGATCACGTAACAGAACCCTGATATATTAAACCTGCCACCGCTCTTCTGCTTCTGACGCCTTTCTTCATCAGGAGTTTGCCCTCACGTGCTCCTCAGGCTTAGTCCTTAGTGCTTTCTTGAAACCTGATATTAATAACTTATCTATTTATTCAGTTCACAATTCTTGTGAGTTGTCTTGTCACCCGGTTGGGAAAAGAAGATCGATTATAAATGAATTAAAAATTACTAATCCTTTCGCAGAAGATAAGGATTGCTAGCGAAAATTGTATTTACCGATACCTCCATTTTTATTCGTTCTGAAGTAGTGGTCGTATGTAAGTCACTTATTCTATAATTTAAAAACAGTATTTAAAACTATAGTGGTATCACTCCTAACAAAAATACCGACAGAACTGAAAAATTTTCATTTTCGAGTTAGGCGTTTAGTAGCATTTATGTAGGTTGAAGCATTTTAATTCAGGAACGTCAGATCTGATATTCCATTTCCAATATTTTTTTTTAAATAAAGTCATATTTTGAGCTGTATTATGTTCGAACTTGAAGTTTGATTAGGATAATGAAGAACATAAATTACAATTTTAAAAAATTTCATTGCCATGGTTTGTTTATCTTTGTAAATTTTTAGGTTGACTGTTTTCGGTTCTAGGTTTATATATAGGGATTCTGCAATGAAGTTCTTTTGTGATCGGGAACAGTGGCAAGCACAGACGTTTGATCAAAATTATAGGTATGGTTTAGTGCCAAAGCGTGTTCTGTTTGAAATTTCTTTTTTATTGTTTTTTTTAATTTATTTATCTTCATAAATTGTATGGTAATGTATATGTGCTTAGTTTATCTGGTTTGTATTTTCTATATTTTCTTGTATGTAAAAAAAAATAAAAGAAAAAAAGAAAAGAGAGTAGACAAAATTTAGAATTGTACTGTAGTTTTTAAGTATGCGTTTAAAACAAACAAATTGAAATGTACATTATGTCCAATATGGATTGATCAGTATGCTGTGTATTATGCCAATCCAATATAATTGGACAGCACTGCTGAAAATAAAGCATTTCTCTCTATGGATGCAGATTGGTTAGATAAAAAAGTCTTGTGTTGTGTCAACCTTCTACGTAAGCATTTTTTTGTTACAGCAATATAGAAGGAAGTACGATTGGGATAGAGCAAGGGTTGCGGCAAAGATTGTTTAATCTTTTAAACAATTTCTAATGATTAATAAAACAATTTCACTGCTATTATTACAATACTTGCTTTATCAATACCAAATATTTTATTATTTAACTCATATGGAACTTATGGAGCTTAAAACATATTGAGTTATGACATCGTTATTTTGAAGAAACGATATGACTACCAGAATTGGTAGTTTATTTGAATATAATAAAGAATCTTTGAAAAAAGTCTATATACATAAATTGTCTCTTTGATAAAAAATAGTATTAACATTATTATATAGTAAGGTGCATCCTATATCCCTAGCGGCGCACCAATCTTCATTTTACAACTCTGTATTTTATTGCTCCACAACAGTTAATTACCGTTATGTATATATACAGTCCTTGGTCATATTAATGTGACCACTGGATAGATTCGTTCTTGTTACATGTTTGCATTATCATTTTGTATGCGTAATGATGTAAATCGTGTTAAAATATTAGTTTCATGGGTAAGTTAGTCATCTGATAATAATATGAAATTTAAAAAAATAGTTTCGAAAATAAATCTTTATTTTTTTTAAATATTTTGTGGTGCCACCCTTTTTACACCCTATTTTACATATTGATGAAAAAACGATCAAAATAGTTAAAATATATGATACAAATAATAAATCAATAATAAACTTGCCGAATTCGACTTGTATTTAATGAAAAAGAAACAATAAATCCATAAAAATTTCAAACACAAATTATCCACGCCGACACTCGTAAAACAAAATGGCTGTACTAAAACCAATGCTGCCATTACTAAAAAAAATACTTTAAAAACTTATAACAGTGTTGCGATTACTGAAAACAGCAATTTATTAAGACACGCGAAAGTATATAAAAAAAATTAGGAAAAAACAAAAAGAAAATCTTTCTTGGTGGTCATATTAATATGGCCAGGGGCTGTATATATATATATATATATATATATATATATATATATATATATATATATATATATACATATACAGCCAGAGCCTGAACTCTTCGAGATGAGAGGAGCAATAGATATATCTGGACTTGGGTATCCCGGAAGGATGATGATCATGAGTTTATTTTGGAGCCCCGGATTCTGATCCTGAGCCCTCGCGAGGAAGGAGTAATCCCTTGATCCCTGGCGGCCATCATATTCACTTCCCTTCGTCCCTTCCAATATCCCTCCCTTCGGTTTTAGGGTCCATCAATATTTTTGCTCTGAAAAATTGGACAAGATAATAATGTTCGGGTTTAGTTTATTTCGATTTTAAACTATATCAAAATGAATGAAAATTAGCTAAAACTGAAAATAATAAATAAATTATGTATAGGATCCAATGCGAAAAATACCTAAAACAAACCCTTAAGTCTCTTAAAATCTTGGCGAATAAACCAAATTGCTACAGTTGTTAGTGGATTATAGAGCATACGCTTGTTTATGTCTATTCATCAATCGTCACTTTAAGCTGCTATGGCTAGTCGGACGATGCTATACCAGGAGTCCAAATTGTTGCCTATCCAGGTATAAATAGAGTGGGATCTTCAACGAGTAGTTGATTTCGCACAGGCTCGACCCCTATTTTACGTCAGTTATGAAGGACGGCGTAACTAAGGTTTTTATTTGTTCTCAAAAAATGTTCTAGGGCCACCACTGCTACTTTAATAGTCTAAATAAGAAATATATTTTCATTCATAAAAATCATTCATCGTCCTTACCGATTCATCCATAAAAATTCTACACTTCTTTAAAAGAGCAGTCAAATTTTTGGAAATTTATTACTTGAAGCAATTCTTCCCTTGTAATTTGACCTACATACTTTCAAATGAAAATATAACTTTCAGGTCGTAACTTTAACATCTCTTCTGAATTTCGGACTTGCAAGACTAAACCTTTTTTTAGATCAATGTTGGTAACTTTCTTTTTTTTGCGTTTGGACTGAATAGCTAAGAATAAATCCTAATTTTAAGTTAAAATTTTTCTTGGCTTGTGTTTTCTTGATGAACTATTTTCAGTCCGGACATAGATGCAGTATCAACAACAATAATTTGTATCTACATTATATATTAAACCTATGCAACAAGAAAAAAATTAAAATTACTAAGAAATATTTGTAAAATAAAATAAAATCAATAATCTCAGAGTGTATGTGTACTCACCTTCCTCTGAACGGTTTCTCTTTGCTTGTTGCTTGTACATTTGCTCTAGTGGTAATCTGTAAACACATCCTGTTTGCCATGACGGCAATATCTTGATGAAATCCTTAACCATTTCACATTACCATTCAATTGGCCATAATTACCTCTGTAATTTTTTTATTTAATTCGTGGGAACACTGGTAGAAGAGAATATTCTGGACCAAATAACAACATGCATAACTGCTCGCATAGAAATAGTACAGCAAAACCTTGTTTAAAAAACTCAAGACCCTTTTTTGTTTTTTCTGGGCTTCACAGATGAAACTTTGTACTAAAACGGTTTACTGATATGTATGTGTAATAAAGTGAAATTAAAAATATGTATTTAGATTAATAAATTGTTTTGAAAGGAAAAAATCTCATCAGTGATCGAGAGGTTGCGATCCAATCAGCGCTGTTTCTATGCACATTGCAGAAAGCTTTCATAAAATAATTCATCAATCGTCACTTTATGCTGCTATGGCTATTCGGAGGATGCTAAGTCCAAAATTTTTCCTATCCAGTTATAATTAGGGTGGGATGTTTAACGTTTATCTCAATAGAAACAAATTACTCACATGGGCCCGCTAGAGCGCAGCAGCGTACAGGATTATATATTTACGCTAGCAGACTTAATAATGAGCGGACTCAAGGCGAGAAGTGTCTTGATCCAACCGGAAGAATGATGGACTCCGAAGTTTTTAATCTTTATTTTTACTATAGTCTATCTTCCAATCAATTATGATAGTTTAATATTTTTTTTAGTTTTTTTGTAACGACTCAACTACTAACCAAATGGGATTTTGAATCTTGTATTATATTTTAGGGTACTTGTGTCTTAACGCAGCCCTGGTTACTTTTCCCTGATTGTTCGCATGCGCGAGCAGTTACATTTTGTATCGGTTACATTTCTAACAGCTGATTTTTTCTATGTTTCATCTTGCTTACTGTGTTTTGATTATTGCTGATTTATTGTTTCTTATTTATTGTTTATTTTTCGTTATTTGTTGTTTATTCTTTGTTATAGATTTTTCGTTGTTATTATTTTAGTTAATTATTTAATTAGTGTAAAATGATGCGTATTTGGGATTTGCCTTCAACAGGAGAACAAGCTATACATTTTTTGCAGGAGCGTAATATTTTACCAAAACAAAGAAAATGTAGCAATTCCCATCAAATGAAATTGTATTGTGGTGAAAGGTTTTTTTTGGAAATGAATCATATTAATGCGAGTTCGTATGGCGACAGCATTAAAACAAAATACAGACTGTTTTGAATCTATGTTGAAGTCTATTTCGACGCATTTTCCACTTAATGCGATTACATTTTTATTTTGTAATTGTTCATTCTTCATTAATTAATTGTTCATCATATATTACATTTTCAATTTTTTTTTACATAATTTTTCATTACTTTTATTTTTTAATTCTTAATTGTTTGAAATTATTTTTTTATACATAATTTTTCATTATTGCGATTTTTCATTACTTTTATTTCTTAATTGTTCATAATTTATTATTTTCCCTTTGTCAATAAATTCTTTTGATTTTCAATTGTTTATCATTTTTCAACCCCAATAAATAGAAGGTAACTGTTAGAAATGTAACCGTTACAAAATGTAACTGCTCGTGCATGCGAACAAGCAGGAAAAAGTAACCAGGGCTGTGTGAAGACACAAGTACCTATTTTAGTTATTAGTTCAATTATGATTATTATTATTATTATTAGTTGGGTGTATTTTATTTAATATAGTAGTGTTTTGTATTTGATTTGAGGATGTTTTGGCTTTGTTTCTTAGCTAAGTTTTCCGAATGTGCTCTTGTTTCCCAACCAGCCATTTCCAGGTAACCAGGATGTCTAAGAGAGGAATCGCAGGTAAAATATGTTTCTTCGTAATTGTGTCATAAACATACAAACAAATAATTAGCCCGGTTACAAACTGCCAGTAATATTTATATATATCGACAAACATCTTATTCTACACCTGACATAAAAACAGCTGAAATCAATCTAATCTCCCAAATAAGAAGTTATAGGAAGCGGGAGGGCGGTGAGTGAGAACTAGCTACAAATTATCGCTCGAGAGAGAGAGAGAGAGAGAGAAGAGAGAGGGGGGAGTGAGAGAGATGTTGGCTAGAAGCAATTACGACTGCTTGACCGTTGGTAATGTATCTCTCCGATAAATCCTCGCCGGAGCCAAATTGATTCTTGGAAGGGGGAGTAGGAAGGGGGGAGGAGGCACGATCACTTACCTTTTTCAAAACCTGCTAACGGCAAAGGAATGAGATTAATTTCAGCTTCACTTTCAGATATTACTTTCAATTTATTATCGCTCTGCCTTTTGTTTCTCTCTCACTCTCTCTCTCTCTCTCTCTCTCTCTCTCTCTCTCTCTCTCTCTCTCTCTCTCTCTCTCTCTCTCTCTCTCTCTCTCTCTCTCTCTCTCTCTCTCTCTCTCTCTCTCTCTCTCTCATGCTGGGAGATTATTTAGGATTTCTACCATGTCCTTAGTGGTGTAATATTTTTACTCGACTTCTACTGCCTCTTAACATCTATTGGATTGTTCTCTGATATATCGTTCCACCTATCCTTCAACAGTTTATTCTGATATATAATCATATCTATTTATTATAAATAACCTCATCACGTAATATAGACTAATATATTACATGTTTATTCATTTATTTATGTAGTATTGTGATTATGAGAATGATGTTTACATTAAGAACAATAATAGTGTAATTGTTGAGGACTCGTGTGCTTGAAACAGTCGCCTTTTGTCAAATATTTACTGTCGATCGAAAGGAATTAATCGAATAGTTCCGCTAGGGCGCAGTAGCGTACAGAGGGAATTAATCTGTATAGTTATCTGATTGTTCTCCAATAAATCACTCCGGTATATGAAATATTTTTACGCTAGCAGGAATTATCCTGTATAATGAGGTGATTTTTTCCCAGAGTTTGAAGTGCAGTAATAATAATAATAATACAAATATTTATTTAAGAAATCATACAAATGCCATTTGGCACATATTGTATTTTTGGTTTTCTTCGGAAAACCTCCCATAAGGGATTCTCTTGGAAGCGTGTATGGAGGAACCTCCCATTGAAGGCACTCCTAGCGTGGTTCATCTCACCGTGAAGATCCCTGCTCCAGAGACGTTTCAGTCTCCTTGTCGGATTCTGTGGTAATGTGTCTGTCAGTAATGATTGTACCAGTAAGTTTGGATGTCCAGTAAGTGAGTCATGAAATTTTTTGTAGTTGTTCTTGATTGTGTCAGCCACGAGTGGTATGTTGAGATCTTTCTGTAATGTTTTATTGGTGATGTAAAAGGGTATGTGTAATATAACGAAGGAATTTCGATTGAAAAATTTGAATGGTCTGTATGTGGGATTTTTTGCATGACCCCCACACTTGCGAGGTGTAGGTCCATATTGGTTTAATTAGCATGTTGTATATTATAATTTTTTTTGTTAGTGATAGTTTATTTTTGTGGTGAAGTAGTCGTCTTAGGAGTGAAAGTCGGTGATTCAATTTTTTCTTCAAATTAATTACGTGTTTTTTCCAAGTCAGTCTTCTGTCCATGGTAAGGCCCAAGTATTTTGTCTGTGTTTGTCTGTGCAATGGTGTATTTTAAAGTGATGTGTAGTAATATAAATTTTTAAGTTAGGAATTCATTGTTTTTACTCAGGTCTGATTTCATTCTGGCTGTACTAGGATAGTAGTTGCAGTTGATGATAGAGCTAATCAATTATGACAATTAATGTTTTGTTAGTAACGACTCAATCACTAAACAGATTATGATTGTGAATGATGATTGTGAATTTCGTAT
Source organism: Arma custos (assembly GCA_037127475.1). Taxonomy (NCBI): domain Eukaryota; kingdom Metazoa; phylum Arthropoda; class Insecta; order Hemiptera; family Pentatomidae; genus Arma; species Arma custos. Next base: position 9,015,658 of record CM073762.1, read on the forward strand.
TTTATTGTGGCTATTATTGTTATAGGTAAAATTATGATTATTTTTATTGACAATCATTTAGTATATGTTTTGTTTGAATATATTAGTGTTTCTTTATTAGATTCGTGGATGTTTTGTGTTCGTTTCTTATCCAACTTCCCTTGACTAGTCTTCGTTTTCCACCCAGCTTTTTCCAAGATTAGATGAGGAGAAACATGTAACACTACTATGGCTAATCGGACGATGCTACAGTGGGAGCCTTGAAGTTTACCTATTCAGGTTTAATTAGGATAGGGATCTCTAACAAGTACCTGACAAGCACAGGCTCATGTCTACCATTTTACATTCCATTCGAAGAGTGGCATAACAAAGGACTTTTTAAAAAAATCGTAATGCCATCTTCTGGGCTGTGAGTCCGCGAGCTTGGGCATAGAAGCTTTTCATACGTAAAATTACACAAGTGATCCTCTGCTGTGTTAATAATCTCTAGAGCCCCGAGTTCGAGACCTGAGGTAGCAGACATTTTTTCTATTATTAAATCGACTCTGCTAGCTTTGAAGATCTTCTAAGGGCTCATGCAGTCTCTACAAAGTAGGTACCCTTAATTATTAACACCACCTTGAGGATAATGAACCTGCTTGCTCGTATTGAGTATGACGTCCATCTTCATATAATTACTCTTGTAGACGAGGGGTATTGCTTCACTCGGTGTTTTGTTTACCCATAAAATATTGTATAAATTATTTTTTAGTATAAATAAATGAAGAATTGGATATAGAAAGCTTTTCGTTATTATAAAAAATAAAATCGATTCGATGCAAGACTCTGGCATTTACCTAACTTAAAAGTAAAATTAAAACAATATATCTACTGTCGGTTAAAAGAGATTAAAAGAAAAAAAAACAATTATTGAGCATGCCAAAAAAAAAAACAAGAAAAAGAAAAGAAAGATAAAAAGTGAATCCTCTTTGTAAGAAGGAGTAAAAGCAACTTATCAATAACATCAAGGCATGCCTACTTAACCTACCGCATAACATATCTCATTGGCTGTGACGGGCCAATAAGGAACCTTTATAGGAGAAATCTGTCCAATGAGGTAGAAGGACAATAAACGGAGCTCAGGCATTGGCCAATATAAACCGATACCCGCCCCTCCCCAGTCACCGCAGAATTAACGATCTTATAAATCTCCCGGTGTCGTCTTCCTTTTCTTCCCTCCCACCACCCGCAACCGCAAACCGATACAAAAGGAAATAAAACACTCGAGAAACAAATAAATATTTGTCATTGGTTGTTATATCTCCCTCGGAGTGTTCTGTTCTCTTCATCTCATTGGAATAATAACCAACGATAAAGAAAAATGTAATAATTTCTGAATTTATAAATAATTAGGAACGATAATAAATCACTTTAATGATACAACTCAAATTATCTCCTAAATTTAGCAGATACATTGCAATATAACAATGTAAGCTTAATGTTAACTACATTTTAGAAACATAATCCTTCAATTAAAGCTTTAATTAAAAATGCATAATTATTTACTTGAATAATTTACGGTAAGAGAAACAAAACCGTTTTCCAGTCGTTGTTTATTCATTAATTTTCACGCTTTAGAGACGTTTCGACACAAATTACAATACTATAAATAATTTAACATAAATGTCCAAAGATAACGCACTATAAGTATAAATACCTGGAAAGTCATACTTTTAAAAATTCTTAGGAGATCATTAGACCTCCATGGCAATTATTGTTAATTTATTTATTAAAGTTAAAAGATGCAGGAGAAGAAAAGATTGAGAATGACACCATAGTGTCGAAACGTCTCTAAAGCGTGAAAATTAATGAATAAACAACAACTGGAAAACGGTTTTATTTCTCTTACCCTTAATAAATGAAGAATTAAATCGAGTTTAAAAAAAGGAAAAATTATAAAAAATTACTTGAATAATTAAAATAGTTCACAGAAGATTTTATAATTCTTTGATTTTTTTTCTATAAATTGCAAATCAAAATAAACGCAAATAAAGAAATATAATAATCCCACATAAACTTCTCTCAACGCAAAGCTTCGTGCCCAGCAGTCAAAATTGATGTACGTTATCTAGGACTATACTTGGACAAAAGAATTACATGGAACGTACATACAAAATTAAAATGATAAGAACTGACAAGACTACAAACAACTATCACATATGCTGGACTACAGATCTCCACTTGACTTACGGAACAAACGCCATATCTATAACAGTATACTAAAACCTATTTGGACATATGGAGCAGAACTTTGGGGTTCATCAAAACAAGTCCACATACACAAGATACAAATAACATAGTCCAAAATTCTTAGAAAAATTATTAATGCACCATGGTATACGTCAAATCCCACTATACACAACGACATGAACATTCCTACTATAAAATCATATATTCATAACAAATACACAACATTCCACTCATCGACACATGATATCCATGATGTGCAATTGCGCAGGTGTAAATGAAAATTAAATAATAAATTCATAAAAAAAAAATTAAAAAATATAAAAAATAATTAAATTGATAATCATAGCATAGAACCTAGCATGCACAAGATCGTGGGTTCACATCATAATAGGTCCACCTCGGGATTTTTCAAAGAGAGTCAAAAGTACTTGGTTACGCTGTCCGTTGAATGGTGCGTAAAATGGTGGTCCAGAATCAGTGCGGTGTCAGAAACTCGTTGAAAATATCCAATCTAAATATATCTGAAGAGGCTATAGAACTCCCACTGAACGGTAAATGACTGAATCTAGGCTAAGTGAATAAATAAACAAACAAATATATAGATTGATTTAATTAGAAAAATAGTAATATATTTTTTATTCCGCATCTCATTTTGTACGAATTTTGAGATTACAATGATTCGCTCCCCCCAAATTCAAAAGATGTATAAAATGTCCCTTATATTAATATAAAAAAATGTTCAGTTATATAGTGTTTTATTGCCTAAGCAACGTAGGGAGAAATAAGTTTTCTTTAGTCTTTTTTAGTGCTCGATAAGTTGAATTAAAAAATTTTTTTTTGACATTTGGGAATCACAAAACCACGGTTCAAAATTTCTTTAAGCCGGTACATATGAATAAAGAACTGTTTTTAAATTTAAATATAATGCATCCTCATACAAGACTGAAAAGACAAGAAACTGCTCGACGTTTTCGCCTACTTCAACATTTACTGGACAAACGCACTAAGCTCCCAATTAATTACAAAAGACTCATTTATATGACAGTTATCAGACCTATTTGGACATACGGATTTGAGCTGTGGGGCTCTACTAAACCACCCAATTCATCTCGTATCCGATCCTTGCAATCCAAAATCCTTCGTAAAATCCTCAATGCTCCTTACTATGTCACAAAAAAACTCATCCATCATGATCTTAATATCCCATATGTTGCTGATTTGGCCCAAACTAGATACCTATCCTTCCATGACATTCACACATTTTGTCATTTTGTTATCCTTATATATATCTTTTATAAACTATCCCATGCTATATTTCTCCAATTGTCTATACTCTATGTATTATTACATAATTCTTAGTACTGCAATGTTCTTGTAGTTATTTTATGTTTTTCCTTCGTAGCCCTGAAGATGGGTTACATTGTAGGCCGAAACGTCGGCACTTATAATAAATAAGTTAACCTTATTTAGTGTTATTAATGACTGCACCCCCAGAAAAATTGTATCCTTCATTACGATCTTCTAGTCAACCATTCTCCTCATTATCTTTGTCACTTTTCTTATTTCCGTATTCTCTATTCCGTGCCTTAAAGAAGACATAAATATGTAATGGTAGTTCTCACGTGTTCTATATACACAGTAATTGGTAAAGAATCAGTAACACGATGGAAGTTACTGTGTTCATGTAATTTCCAGGAGAGTTGTTCAGGAGTGGGGGAGATCTGCGGCTGTGTTTGTTTACGCGGCGAAAGTAAACTTTGTGATAGTTGGGAAAATGGAGCATAGGAAACAGCTGATCGGACGTAAGCGATTTGTCAGTCAGTTGTAATAAATTGTCTAACTTTTTCTCTTATGTTAATACATTTTTATTTACAATTATAAAAATATATCGGAAGGATTTTAAAGAATAAGCGCTAATATTTTAAATATTATAATGGCATTTATAAATATCGAATTAAATCGAGTTCTGTTAAAATGATTACATATCGCTCTAAAAAAAAAACCAATTTGTCAATGTAGGAATTTTGAAAGTTTTGTATGAGTTGAAAAAATAAAAATTTGGGTATTGGTAAAGCAAAGCATTCTATTGTAATAATGGTATTTCAATTTTTTATTAATCACTAAAATATTTTAAAAGTTGAACCTATTTTTTATTTTAACTTTTGCCATTATTTCCATAAAACTTCGTGATCAAACATGATACAACTCAAAATATGACTCTATTAAAAAAAAAAAAAATTGAAATGGAATATCAGATAAGTCGTTCCTGAATTAAGAAAATTCAACCTATACAATTGCTACTGAAGGCTTAACTCATAATTAGCCTAGTTACGGCGCAAGGCGTCTACTAAACCTGCACGACCGATCGGTCTTGCAGGGCTGACATTGGGCGCTAATAAAATTTAACTCATTATATATATATATATATATATATATATATATATATATATATATATATATATATATATAATGAGTTATATATATATATATATATTATCAATTCAATATATACATTTATTATTAATGTTATCGGAGCCAATTTTGGGGTTATGTCGTTGTTCTTTCAAAGGAGTGGTATGTTACCATGTGATTTTAGATTAGTATGTTTTATGATTGCAATAATTAGACAAAAACCATAAATCTTACTGCTTCTACTACACCCCGTGTTATGGGTCTTGAGTTCAGAAAATAGTCACGAATTACCCTTTTCTAGGACAACGGTATGTTATAATGTTGATATATATTTTTTTTATTATTTATATTAAATTTTAACATTTATAAATTACTAACAATGATTTCTACATGGTGAATATTTAATATTATATCTAATAATCTTATACAATAATAGGTAGATCCTCGGATTCATTCAGCTACTATAATGTGAGAACTCTTAATTGGGCGATATATTAAAAATTTCCTTCATTATTTACAGTTACAGTTAGTTAGTTTTATAACAGTCTACAAATTGCCGAGTCTAATACCCTTCGGGGATTATCTTAATAAAAATGAGTAATCACATTCTGATTTTTATTAAGTGCCTTTTAGAGAGGGTGCATGTTTTCATTTTTCTATTCTAATCTACTTTATTCTATATTTTAAATTTATAATTACAAATCTGAAAAATAAGATACGAAATGTTTACCCAAAATTTTTTCTGATTAAATTATACAGATTATAGATTATAAAATTTAGGGAGATGTATAAGAAATAAAAGTAAAAAGTAAATATTGCTAAAGGTTCCGGGTTTAAATCCGGCTATAACATATAAATTATTTCTTCTTTTATGAACAGTCATGAATGTACTCTAAACAGACCCTCCTCAGAGCACACTCAGCCCCTATAAGCTGGGAAATCTTAAGTGGGGGACACCCTGGTGGTTGAGCGTGGTCTTAGACCCTTCAAAACCATTATCCTGTAAACAGTAGTCGCTACCATGTACTTAATTTAAAACCCTTCAAGTGTTATCGTGATGCAATTAATAAAAAAATATTTGTTTTTTTGCCTAATTGCAGTTTTAAAAACACAATAATATAATATCACATTGTACATAATCATTTTAATACGAATCGATTACATTTGTTTTTTTGTTTTTTTTTAAAGAGAAAAGATAGGCCCTCGACCGGGATTTGAACCCGGAACCTTTGTCTCACCGTGACATCGCGCTGCCAATTGAGCTATCCAAGGCCCCTGCCGGTCGAGGACAAATCTTTTCTCTCATAGATCCTAATGTCACGTCATAGATGTCACGGTGCGACAAAGGTTCCGGGTTCAAATCCCGGTCGTGGGCCTATCTTTTCTCTTTAAAAAATAAAAATATTTATAAATCATAAAAAATGACCAATAATTATAAAAAATTAATAATAATATGACGTAAGTCAATAAGATCCTAAATTAAAATTAATGTTCAAAGAACTTCGTTCTAGTGTGTTCATCGCAAAAATGGCGGAGCACCGGGGCTTTAGGATCTATGAGAGAAAAGGTTTGTCCTCGACTGGCAGGGGCCTTGGATAGCTCAATTGGCAGAGCGATGTCACGGTGAGGCAAAGGTTCCTAGTTCAAATCCCGGTCGAGGGGCTATCTTTTCTCTTTAAAAAAATAAAAATATTTATAACTCATAAAAAATGACCAATAATTATAAAAAAGATTACATTTGTTATTTGTGAGTAACAATAGAAAATATTATATTTAATATCCCACAACGATTATCTTTTCTGCGTATGGGAGCTTCCGATATATCATAGTTGTACTCCTATATTTTCTCCTATCTCCTATAATAACTCCTATCCCCGGCAGTTGAGCCTGATCGTAGACAAAACATCTGCTTTCACAACCGTTGTCCTAAAAATAGAACAGTCGCTACTAGTATAGATTAAAAAAAATACTTTTATTGTGATTATTATAAACTCTTTGATACCATGCCATAACTTCTCCCACATCAAAACTCTCATGTCGTATATTGCCATGTTGTTCGTCATTGACTAAATATACGCCCTTGTATCCTCCATGGTCCAACCGCTTGTCACCCGGATGTCGAGCTTCATGCAAGTCGAGGCCGAAGCGGAGTTACATTTAGATTAGGGCAACAGATCGCCTAGCCAACAAGCCGCAGCGCCGCGGGTTGAGATCAATTTCACGCCTGAGTGGTTGTGCCCTTGTGCAGCGGAGCAATGTCGTCTGGTTATATCCAAGATTTCGGTCCGCGTCACAGCTTATTTGCATCGAGTTACATTATATATGGTATTAATTTGAATAACATTTATGTCATTTTTTAAAAAAGTAGACTGTTGAAAATTTATAAAACAGTAGCTTATTTATTGTTAATCGTATGTAACAGAGCTATAGAAGTAATAGAAAAAAATACATGAATTAGAAACACTGTTCAACACATTCAATATAATTTAATAAATGTCCCTTAATATTGTTTTTATGCAGCTAACAATGAACATTGTAATGAAGTATATAACAATGCTGACGATGAAATAGGGGCAATCTATGGTTATGGTTAGCACAACAAACAGGTGGCCCTAGGATTTTTTAAAGGGAGTAAGAAATACTTGGTTATGCCGTCCTTCGGAAGGGACGTTAAACGGGGTTCCCGATCCTGTATGTCAGGTATTCGTTAAAGACCCCAATCATAATTAAACCTAAAAAAAAAAACCTGTACCACTACAAACCATGAATGGTCTGGGGTTCAGTACATGGTAGAGACTGTACTGTTTCAGGGACAACACGGTTCTGCAAGGAGGTGACTTGTCCTAGGTCACGCTCAACCGTCAGATTTTTCCCCCTTATTTTGGGTACCCCATTTTTATAATATTTTATAGAGGCTAGGTGGGCCCCAGGAGGGTCCTGGATCCTATATGATTCATCTCCCGCTGCAAACAGACTAAATAAAAATCATGGCCAGCTGCGGGATTTGAACCAGGATTTCCGGCATGGCAACTCAGTGCTCTACAACTGAGCCACTCCGCTCCCTATAATTATACCTGGATAGGCAAAATTTATAGGTCCCAATGCAGCATCGTCAAATTAGCTATAGTAGCATAAAGTGACGTTATATGAACAAACAACAACGATGAAGTATAACCTGTAATATAGTAACCTCTGACAGTCTAGATATTAAACGTATTTTAGCTTATGTTTGTTCAAATCTATTGTTTTAAGTAAGATGAATAGCGTTTGTAGTTTATGTATTTTACTCTACTTCTGTAACTCTGTATTAGATGAACAATAAACTATTGTTTTAACAAGTCTCTTTCTATGGATTTAATAAAGCTATTAACGAAGTAAAGGTAGTGGCTCAGTAGTAGAGCACTGAGCTGCCATGCTTGAAATCCTGGTTCAAATCCTGCTGTGGCTTTTATTCAGTCTGTTTGCAGCCGGAGATGGATCATATAGGATCTAGGACCCTGGGGCTCATCCAGCCTCTATAAAATATTATAAAAATAGGTTACCCAAAATAAGGGGGGAAATCTGGCAGTTGAGCGTCTATGTACAGTACAGTCTCTACCATGTACTGAACCCCAGACTCGTTCACGGGTTGTAGTGGTACAGGTTTTTTTTTTAAATAATAAAGAATAATATGTAATACAATAACCTTTGCTGATAGGCCAGATATTTAACATGCGTTAGCTATCTATACTGAATGTTATTCCTAACCCCATTTTATCCAAATAATGAAGCCATTGGCTGAAATCTTTCAAATGATCTAAATATATTGTCAGTTATGCCATTAAAAAGTGTATTAAAAATACTCTTTCAAGTTTCCACGGCCTCTATTTATACACAAAACTTTACTTTTTGTTTTATAAATACAAAACCCTTTAAGTCCAAGCAGTCATTTATTTTACACGTAAACGTTTCAACCCATGTGGTCATTTTCAATACATGTTTCCAATCACCATTCAGTCGGTACATATCAATCCGCAAAATACATCTATAGAATATTCAAAAAAACACAAAACATTACATTATAAATTTTTTTTATATATAAAAACATGAATTTTCTTATGTAAAGGAGATAGTTGGAGGGTGCAGTCAATAAGAACACAGATAAGTAATGAACTTATATTATGTGCCGACGTTTCGACCTACAGTGTAGGTCTTTCATCTCATACATGAATTTTCTTAATATTTCATATCAGCCACACCACTATACATGGTATCATCAAAATGCATTGGATAAAAATTACAATTTTTACATTATCGTTATCCTCACAATAATACATAGATATAAATACCTTTTTTTTCCTGGAGACCAACGTTTAAATAAAAAAAGAAGTAGAAGGCTTGGGTGAGGTCCACCCATAGTCAGCCACTGTAAATAATAAGTAGAGCTAACTATGAGTACCGACTATTAATATAAGAAAGAAATAGTTGGGGGTGCAGTCAATAAAAACACCTTAATAAGTGTAACTTATTTATTGTGTGCCGACGTTTCGGCCTACAATGTAGGCCATCTTCAGGGCTAAGAGAGAGAAACAAGCAGAAATATATTAAAAAAACGTTGCAGTAACAAGAATATAGTGACAAGTAATATAGTAAAGTGGTACAAGTGTGGAAATTAAAATAGTGACTAGTTATGATGAAATAGTGAATAGATATGATAATTAAAGATAATGAATATAAAAGTGGTTACAGAATATAATAAAATTAAAATAGTGATAGATAAAAATAAAATTATAGATGATGAACAGAAATTCAAGTAGTGACAGATATAATAATTAAAGAATACGAATATAAAATACAGAAAATAAATGTCCAGAAATGATAAAATGTAAACATAATATAAAGGGAAAGAAAAATGAGGAGGTAAACGGAAAGATACAAAATGAGAAGATTAAAATAAAGAAAAAGGGGGTGGAATATGAAGGATTTAGAAAAAACTAGTTTAATTATAGATATGGATATGATTATTCATATCAGCCACACCACTATACATGGCATCATAAAAATGCATTGGATAAAAATTACAAATGGGAGTTTTTTATTGACTGCACCCCCAACTATTTCTTCCTTATATTAGAAATTACAGTCAACCAATTCTTCTCTAACACTAAACTATTAATATTGACAAAACTTTAGTGGTTTCTGGTTTAGACCGTGTTGTTGAATTTTTCTTCGCCAACGTTTCGCCAGACATACTGCCAGCTTCTTCAAGGCTGGATCGAGAATGCAGATGCTCCGGTAACGCGTGGCTTTATTTTACTTTTAGTATGTCTGGCGAAACGTTGGCGAAGAAAAATTCAACAAAACGGTCTAAACCAGAAACCACTAAGATTTTGTGTGTGTATTAAAGATGTTATTTTGTTTCAAAACTCAATTTGTTCAAGAAAATGTTTACAATACAATATAAACATATAATACAGTATATCATAAGTACACTAAAAGTCTTTCATTTGAATGTGACTGATCTCCAGATCCTCTTTGCGCAACCCGGCCACTATAACCCATAATTGGTGGAACAAATCACCTCACTGGACAACCTTTGCCTTAGAAAAAGTACAGTCAACCATAAACTGAACTCAAGACTCTTCATTGGTTTTAGCGAACCAGGCTCAAGTTAATCACTAGTATTTTATTGTTAGAGTACATTTTTTTAGTATTTCTTATATATTACTCTGTTTTTACTTTTAATAAAATTATAATGATATTTTTAAGGTTAGGTATCTTTTGTTTTATAGATATTGTTTTTTGTTACATTTTTAAAACATTAGACATTAAAAAACAACAAAAAAAAATTCGTTAGTTATGCCCTTATAAAATTAGGGTTAATGATGATTATGTAAGCTTAGCACAGGTAGGCCGTTACTTACCCTAAAAGCCTATTTGCTACGGCGGAAAATGGATTTGTAATGTATAATAAGAGGGAGGGATTCTTCCCCTCACATAAAAGAGATGGAACCATACCTTACATAAGAAACCACTTTTTGAAATTATATTTCCTCCACAATCTCCATTAAGACATGAGTACGGAACGTAATGAAAGAAGAAACTGTGGAATAAATAAATAAACGAAAAAAAAAGAGAAAGAAGAAATAATTTAAAAGCAATCTGAGAATGTACACGAGCTCGGTTTCCACTTGCATGACATATCTACAGAGTGATTCAGTACATCTTTATACCATGTCTTTTTTATTATATCATACAACTCATTTAAACTATGTTTTAAATTTTATTTCTTTGAAACAATATATAAAGAGGTATATACTAAACTAAATTCCATACAAATCTAAACTATAACAAAAATAACTAATAATAGTTAACTAATATTAATGACTAATAATAGTTACGCCGTCTTTCGGAAGGGACTTTAAATGGGAGTTCCGAGCCTGTACGATGTCAGGTACTCGTTAAAAATCCCTATCCTAATTAAACCTGGATAGGCAAAATTTAGAGCTCCCACTGTAGCATCGTCAGATTAGCAATAGCAGCATAAAGTGGCGTTAAAGATAAAACTAAATTTATAAATCTTACTAATATTATAAATGTGAAAGTTTGTATGTTTGTCTCTCTTTCACGCAAAAACTACTGGACGGATTTGGATGAAACTTTACATTAATATAGATTATGCATCAGAATAACACATAGGCTATAGCAAGCGCGGATTTAAGGGGGTAAGTGCACGGGGGCACGTACCCCCTCTCGACAGTTTTTTTAGGTACTGTGGAGAATCCATGATTGTACATAATTAAAGGTAAATCGCATGATCATAGTTGTTAAAATAACAGAAATAACCTGAGTTAAACTATTTGTTTTTATATCCTACAAATCTTACTAATATTATAAATGTGAAAGTTTGTATGTTTGTCTCTCTTTCACGCAAAAACTACTAAACCGATTTGGATGAAACTTATTGAGTAAAATAGGTTATAGATCATAGGCTACAGCAAGGGCAGATTTATGTGGGGGCATGGGGGCATGTGCCCACCGTTATAGTACATAATTAAAGAAGTTTTTGTAGATAATGTTTGAAATTTGTAGATAGGTTCTTTGTATAGTTTAGAAAGAAATTTGGATAATTTCACCCAAGGGTTTCCCCTTTAATATAATGGGGGTTCAAAGGCTGTATAGAATCCGTCAGTTTTGAAGTTAGACATCTGAAATTTTGGATTTATGAGTAACTTATATTAAAAAAAATAAATAAATTAATTACTTTAAATGATCTTTCACGAATATTTATGTGGCAGACTAAATTCCACGCGAGTGAAGCCACGGGCATAAGCTAGTTATAATATAAAATAAAAGTCATTCTCTAGATATTTTGAAAATGAGAACAGTATATAAATAGTATTAAATATTTAATATGTTCGCAGCCGGAGATGGATCCTATGGGATCTAAGACCCTCCGCGGGCTCATCCAGCTCTGTAAATCTGGTGGTTTAACTTGATCTTGGATAAATCACCATACTGAATAACCGTTGTCTCAGGAATCAGTACAGGTTATGCTACATGAGTACAGTTATACTGCGAACGGAACCCAAGACTTAAAGATATAAAGTACATTTTAGTTATTTATATAAAGTATTAAAAAAAAACTATACAACTACAATTGATGGTTACTGGTATGTTGTCAAGATCACGCTCTTGACTGTACTGTAACAACTTTACAGAGCCACGTAAGGGGGGGCAGATCAGTTTGTAGAGCGCTAAGTTGCTCTACTGAAGACCCATGATACAATTCCGGGAGGCAAATAAATCATTTAATCTATCAATAGCCATTGATGGACCTTTTGTGATTTCTAGACCCTACTGTGGCTCGCCCAGCTCCATCCAGTTCTCAAGTGAGTACCTTTAATGGACGGAAACAATAAGCATACGACGATTAAGACATACTTATTTCTTACCCACTTATAGAGGCTGAATGAGCCCAGGTAGAGTCTCCAGATCCCGCAGGTTTGATTCCCTACTGCTAATATTTTTAATATTTCCAGATTGGCTATTCCTAGCCTTACATGTTTTTTTAATAATGAGTTATAAATTTTAACATGAGGTAAAAATGTGGGTTTCGTCTCATGCAACAGACTAACTGTAAATTATCAGCTTATTTACTAGAGAAGTTTATAGTTTTTTTCACATAAAAGAATGATAGTTTATTACAGTAGTAATATTCTGATGTGAACTCTATTACCTTTCTCACCAATCGTTTTAACAAATTGTAATATAATCCTGTTTTTTTAGTTTTCCGTTTTACAGTACTATAGTTCTGTTTATAATAACGTTTATTTTAATTATATTTACTTATTTATACATTTTGTTTTTAAACTACTATTATTCTTATATCTACTATTGCCGCCTGCCGGCAGAGGACAAATCTTTTCTCTTATCCGATCCCATGTCCTCCTGTTCTCACAATTTTTGCAATGAATACACTAGAACGAAGTTCTTTGAACATTAATTTAATTTTAGGATCTTAATGACTTACGTCATATTACTATTTATAATTTTTTATAATTATTGGTCAATTTTTTGATGTTTAAATTTTTTTATTTATAAAGAGAAAAGATAGGCCCTCGGCCGGGATTCTAACTTTTCTCTTTAAAAATAAAAATATTTAAACATCAAAAAATTGGCCAATAATTATAAAAAATTATAAATAGTAATATGACGTAAGTCATTAAGATCCTAAAATTAAATTAATGTTCAAAGAACTTCGTTCTAGTGTATTCATTGCAAAAATTATCTACGTAAGCGGCAATAGTAGATATAAGAATAATAGTAGTTTAAAAACAAAATGTATAAATAAGTAAATATAATTAAAATAAACGTTATTATAAACAGAACTATAGTACTGTAAAACGGAAAACTAAAAAAACAGGATTATATTACAATTTGTTAAAACGATTGGTGAGAAAGGTAATAGAGTTCACATCAGAATATTACTACTGTAATAAACACACTGTGCTACCACGCTCATTCTTCTACGCTATTAACAGTATAAAAATAATTGTTATCACACTCCAATATATCTTAAAAGATATATATATATATATATAAGATATATATATATATTAGATATATATAAGATATAAAGATACCAATATCTTACCATATTTTCAACTTCAACATGACAACATTTTAGCTAGCATGAGTAAATATCAATACGAATTTCGTTCAACTGGCACTGATACTGACAAATAGAACCACCTGATCTTCGAGTACATTAATATTTAAAAGCCGATAATAGTTATTTTCGTATTCTGTATGAATTCCTAAAATTATTTCATTACAATTTGTCCTTTAATTTGAATAACACTTGTAATTTCGCATAAAAGGGTTTACTATCACAAATACTGAATGTATTATAGTTGTAGAATAAATTTAAAACTGTAAAATCACGAGACATTAAGCACTATTTTATCTATCGTCGCTCAAAAAATTATCCGTAATATGTTTAAACCATTAAAGTATTATTTTATTAACTGGATAATGGCCATGGAATTCCTTGCTCTGTAGCCATTTAAATTATCTAGTCAGGTCATCTTCTTTCGGAATAAATATTGTATTTTTTAAAACCTTAAGACGCTGTAAAAGTAAGTTGTACTCTTGAATTTCGGTTTATTTTGAATAATGTAGACGATACATTCTTAAACCTCCAATTGTACTCTGATGTATCACCCGTATATGTCTGTAGAAAATTAATACCAAAGTTAAATATTTGAAAGTATTATTTATTTTTAAAAATAATTGCAAAGTTAGTTATTATTTTATTGTTGTTTTAAATATAAATTAAATTAATAATTGAGTGTATGGCTCATCAAAGATTGAACTGATTTTACTTTAAAGCAATAGTGGATTTAAAATTTAATTTATGGGGAGATCAGCTATAACTGATGACCTGGGAATAGAGATAACACTTTATCAGAGGAACTTGGAAATGTTTAAAGGCCACTGACTAAAACTTGATTTGTAACAGCCAGCTTGTTGTTTTGTTTGTTCATTTAACGCCACTTATTGCTGCTAAGGCTAATCGGACGATGCTACAATGGGAGCTCTAAATTTTGCCTATCCAGGTTTAATTAGGATAGGGATTTTTAACGAATACCTGACATTGTACAGGCTCGGGACCCCCGTTTAACGTCCCTTCTGAAGGACGGCGTAACTAAGGATTTTTTAATCCCTTAAAAAACCATATGGCCACCTTCCGGGCTACGAACCCGCGATTTTGGGGTTAGTAGTTTGTTACGCTAACCACTAGACCACAGGTGACTTAACTTAATTAACAATACTATATTAATTGAAATTATTCACCAACAGTTATTAAACATTATTTTAGAGTTTAAATAAATATTACTTTTATTAAGAATAATAATCTATTATTGCATCTACAGACTAAAGAACTTCCTCTTTTTTTTTACTTCCTTTTGAATAAGAGGAAAGGGCTTCGCTTTGAATGGGTTATTTCTCAAGCCATATTTATTCTTCCTCTCTGGACTTACATCGAATGGGCGAATTGAACAATGTGATCGTTTTTCAAATTTATCCATTTCCTTTTCCTTAATATTCCTTTTGAATTGTCGATTCTTCTCTACTAATAATTGCTATTATATTGTTTTAAGGCCTCTTTCAAAAATAATTATTACTAAACCAATAATGTACCAGTAAAAAACCAGATAAATTTCACATTATATCTATACTCAATTAAGTCTATCATTGGTAGTTATTACAAGTCAAGTATTCAAAAATATTCAGAGATGAAATATATTTCCATTTAACCAGATTTTTTGAAACGAACACAAATTCCCCTAAACACAACTAAAAGGGTGAAATGACGTAGATTAATGAAGTATAGTTAACCTACGTTGGTATAGTAGGACCTTTATTAACCATATTTTGAAGAAAAAATATTTGTCTTGGCCGGGATTCGAACTTGGGGTTTCCCGCATTTCTAGCGGTGCTCTAACCACTGAGCTACCAAGGCTCGCATCCAAGCCAGACTCCATTGTCTACACCGATTCTATTTCCATGTGTTCTCGCAATTTTTGCGATTTTTTTGGAAGACTGTTCGTTTAACATTACTTTAATTAGGACGTACGTCAATTTATATATATTTTTTTTATATTAATTTATTGATATTTAAAGCTGTAGTAATATCACAACAGATAAATTTGCTAATATGAACAAATGACATGAAAAAAAAAACATTTGTGGAGAAATTACCCATCGGTAGCACTCCAATAAAGTTCTATAGTAGACGGTCTGTAGGCCATCTTCTTTTCAGGCGTCTCGGAGGGTTGTCAGGAATAATATGGGAAGCAAGTTAGGAGACTAGCGGATTCAAGTGTGTGTGTAGCTTGTCATGGAAGGATAGGTATCTTGTTTGGGCCAAATAAGCAACATATGGGATATTAAGATCATGATGGATGAGTTTGTTTGTGACATAATAAGGAGCATTGAGGATTTTACGAAGGATTTTGGATTGTAAGTATTGGATACGAGATGAATTGGATGGTTTAGTAGAGCCCCAAAGCTCAACTCCGTATGTCCAAGTAGTTCTGATAACGGTCATGTAAATGAGTCTTTTGTAATTAATTGGGAGCTTAGAGCGTTTGTCCAGTAAATGTTGAAGTAGGCGAAAACGTCGAGCAGTATCTTGTCTTTTCAGTCTTGTATGAGAAATTTATAATTTTATACTAATTTTTTATTTATTGTTCTTTTGATGGTGATTATTTTTAAATATTTTTACTTTGAAGAGAAAAGATTTGTCTTGGCAGGGGTTCAAACCCAGGCCAAGACAAATCTGTTCTCTTCAAAATCTTCAAAATAAAAATATTTAAAAATAATCGCCATTAAAAGAACAATATATATATATATATATATATATATATATATATATATATATACATATATATATATAAATTAACCATAGTTAGAGGACTAAATCTTATAAATAATATAACTTAAAGATAACTATAATTAATCATAACGTGGTGACTAACTTTGAAATATAGACGGGTTTATGTTTTTCTAAAATATGATATTGCGTACAAGCTCCAGTCCAAAAGATAAGCCCTCTGGAGAATTTAGAAGGTTACACAAAGGGATTGTGGAGCATGCCTCAACTTTACATTACTCTATTGGCAATAAGGCTCCTGCAGGACCTGGCTTCCTCTACACAGACCTGCCATGTGGTGTAGAATGCTTACTTCTATTCTATCGATTCTTTGGGACTTTTTTCCATCATCTTTGACATCACGCCCTACACCTTAAATATATATATTATAATTTTCACATATATCCAAATATTAATTTATATCGTTTAACTATAAATGTATGCTAAAATAAATAAATTGCCTTAAAGTAGTCGAAGGCCTAAATTTATATCGTAAGAAAAATTGTTTTATTATTGTATTGATCTTATAGCCTTACTCCACTTCTACTATCTTACTAAATCTCCCTCTATTTATATATATATATATATATATATATATATATATATATATATATATATAAATGTTGATGTTGATGTTGTTGTTCCAGCTTACCCGGACAACCCTCCCCAAATCTCTGGAGTCCAGGAGACTTACTCCATCACGGACGAACACATCGCCGGCAACTGCACGTCTGGGAAGTCCAACCCAGCACCAGTTGTCAGCTGGTACGTCAATGGAGTTAAGGTCAGTATACATATTATATTAATAAAATTACTGTAATTACTATTATGAAATTTATTATTATTAAATATAATTCGAAATTTCTTGTGCTTTTACTAGAAATTTACAGTTTTGGTATTTCGGACTTTCAAGTTAAGTCAGTGAATTGTATACGAAATTGATTTTATTTTTTTATTACATTATATACTGATGCGTCTGCTGAAAGATTAAAAAATAAAAAATATATGCTTATTTTATTGATGAAACTGTTGTTGTTTTTTTAATTTAACGTCACTTGTGCTACTATGCCTAATCGGAGGATATTACAGTGGGAGTATCAAGCATTCGCATATTCAGAAATAATAATAATAGAGATCTTTAACGAGTAATTGATATCGATCAGGCACTGAACCGCCATTTTATGTCATTATCGAAGGACGGCATAACTAAATATTTTTCTACTCTCTTTTAAACAAGCCTGGGGGGGGGGGGAGGGTGGAGTTGCTCAGTGGTAGAGCAATGGGTTGCCATGCCGGAAATCCTGGTTCGAATCCCGCTGCGAGAAAGACTTATATTTAATCTGTTTGTACCCGTAGATGGATCATATAGAATCCAGGACCCTCCTGGGGCTCACCTAGCCTCTATAAAATATTATAAAAATAGAATACCCAAAATAAGGGGGGGGGGGGTCTAGCGGTTGAGCGTAACCTAGGACAAGTCACCTCCTTTTAAACAAACATAGAGCTACCTGTCGGTCTGCGAACCAGCTGCCTTGGGCATAGCAGATTTTTATGCTAACAAGTACACTTCAGACGTCTCTGCTTTATTAACAAGCATAAAAGAGATAGAATAAATCGTAATATCTAACTCTAATAAAATATTAATTATTATTTTTTTAAAAATTAAAATGAATTAGAAACGCAAGAAATTATAATGAATTATCCCTTTTTATTTACAAATTTTCTCTATTTCTCGAACACCTGCAGCTAAATAAGATGATATTTATGTTGTCAAGTTAACAAAGAGACACATAAATGTTTCCTAAAATGTGTATTCAATAAACTACAGAGAAGATAGCTGAGAGCAGAGACTGACCGAAGCGGCCGACCAACTTCTTTTCAATTAGCCACTCGAGCAGTTTCATTAGTGAGCTCCAACCAGTTGGTAATTGGATCCCGTTAAATACTCACTTTCTGTTACCTCTTTCCTTTATAACTGGCCCTTTTGTCTCCTCATCACACCTGATACTCTTTAAACATCAATATTACTGTCTAAATTAAGAAAATATAGCATAATGAATGAAGAACAGGGTTAGATGTGTAAAAACAAATACAGTAAACAGTGTGAAGGAACTAATCATACTTTGTAAGTTTGTAAAAAAACTTTGTATTCTATATGAAGAGATAAGGAGAGGGGCAGCTGAGCGTGTAGAACGCCGAGTTACTATGCAAAAGGTGTAGTTTACTAATTAAGATGTGACGGATAAATTCTTTAATCTGTTAACAAACAAAGTGGAGTGGCTCAGTGGTAAGGCACTGAGTTGCCATGCCGGAAATCCTGGTACAAATCCTTTTGCGGGCAAGATTTTTATTTATTCTGGTTGTTTGCAGTGGGAGATGGATCATATAGGATCTAGGACCCTCCTGGAGCTCACCCAGGCTCTATAAAATATTGTGAATATATGGTATCCAAAATAAGGGGGAAAATCTGTCGGTTAAGCGTGACATGTCACCTCCTTGTTCCATGAAAAAGTACAGTCTCTACCATGTACTGAACCTCACACCCATTCAAGGGTTGTAGTGGTACAGGTTAACAACCTTTGGTATCCTTTAATGAGGAAACCTGGAAGTAAACTGTGATCTCAGCAAATCAAGCCAATGCACAACCATTTGCTAGGGAGCAATTTATGTTAATTGAAAAAATATTTTATGTTATTTAATGCTACTAATGATGTAATGTTACTACAGGGGGGGAGGATGCATTATGCGAACAAGATTGTATAAAGGTAAATGGTACACAGTACACATACACGGGCATTATCGGCCATTAACGGTTTAGTTATACGCGTGCCTTAATAATAGCCAAGCATTACATCTACAGCCCCGGTGAAAAAGTGGTTAAGCAAAATTCGGCCCAAAATTAGTTTATTCTAGTTAGAGAACCGTTAACGTGTTATTATCGTTTCGAATAACTTATTAAGTCAGGAATTGACTTGAAATATACTTATTGCTTATCTTACTATTCCAAGCCAAAAACTACGATATTGACACAATTTCGCATCACTAAGTACACTTTGAGGAAATGAGGTTTGACTTAATCACTTACTCACCAGGGCGGCAGATATAATATTTTGTAATTAATTAGGAGCTCAGATAGTTTGTCTAGGTTATTATTTCAATAAATTTTCTGGTTAAAGTTTAATATTTCTTTTTTAATAAACAGACAGAATGGATTCTCAACAGTTCTGTTTTTAAAACGAATTAAATACGACTTAATCTGAGATATTACGAATACATAATGCCTGCAAATCATAAGAAAATACAATTATCGCAGTTGAAGTGTTGCCATTGAAGATGAACAAATAAAAGAAGATACTCTGATGAACAAACAAGAATACTCGAGAACGGAATCCAATCCCGCTGCTATAGCAACGGCCTCCTCAAAAATTCAGCAACTTCTCAGTCATATCGTCTACTCCGCAGGGGTTTGGAGAGAGAGAGAGAGAGAGAGAGAGAGAGAGAGAGAGAGAGAGAGAGAGAGAGAGAGAGAGAGAGAGAGAGAGAGAGAGAGAGAGAGTGAGAGAGAGAGTGAGAGAGGATATCTATTTTTCAGTTCATATCTCTCGGGTGGGATGTAAGCGCTTATCAAAGGCGAATGGCCGTCACATAGCCCTCTGATGGGCCTTTAGAAGGAAGTACTCCAAAGTTATCTTGTTGAAGATATGAATAAATAATGTAGATATGTATTTATATATTGTATGAATACACAAACAGATGATTCTTAAATACACTATACAAATATTAAAGAATTACATATATATTAAAAAAGGAAAATTAAAGATATACTTATATGCAAAGTGTGAAGGATACCTTCGTGTGTAGAGCAGTGAGTTTCTGTACTGAAGTTCCCTGGTTTCTGCAGACACTCCTTGGGCGCTACAAAGTTATTGTTTCTGTTCCTAAACTACTAAAATCCATGAAGAGCTTCGGATTTAGCACATATTAGAGACTACTATTTTCGAGAAAATTGTCGTGCTTGGAGGAGATTTGTCTGAGCTCACGCTCAGCCGCCTATTATTTCCGTAAATTAAGTGACCTGAAGGGTCTGTTTATACCTTTTGAGAGATAAAATAGTTTATTTGCCAAATTGGTACCCGAGATCTTCTTCGAAGCTCTGACTTACATAAACTTGTGGGTTAGCGCCAGCAACATGCTCGAGACTGGCTACACTTAGCGCCCTGTGCATGAGTTATCCAACTTCTATTAAGCGATTTTAGTTTTAAAGGTTAGAGTTCCACTGCTATAAGAATAATTATATTAATCTAAAAAGTTGTTATAATATTTCAAAATTTATTAACCAAAATGGATTTATTCCTAGAAATTCGAAAATTGTCGAGATTAAATGCTGCGTGAAATGAAAATACAAGCACAATAAAATATTGTATACATGCATCTGCTAACTAGGTTATTGATTGGCATATTAGCCGGTAACATGGTGCAAATATGTCCCGTTCACGGCTGACTTGAACAGCCGTTTAGAACAATGAAGGATTAGCTCACGAAGCCAGGCTAAGCCACGCCCGCCGCTGATCGGCCAACCAACCGTGTTATCGGAAACTGTACAGCCCTCAGCAACTAGCCAATGGGGTGCTTCATACCTTACCGCACGACCAATTAGAATCCGTGTTTCACCTGTTGGTTGCGACATTAGTCTCAATCCGATACACATGTTAATTCCGTTAGATAAAGAGGGTGTTAATTCCACTTGTGTAAAGAGGGTATATTTTATTGAGCACTGATGGTGTATCCTTTAGGAAATATATTGATACACTTTTCCTGATTTATCGTAATACTGTTATAATAACTTCTATATTATTATAACAAATTAACTAAGAAGGGTGAGTTCAAATAGAAGAGAAAAAATAATTCAGGGTTGATCTTATTTGCTGTAGTAGAATCACAAGTAACATTATTAATTTCATCTTAATGGTTACTGATTAGGTTTATATATATATATATATATGTACAAACCCATATGTAAATATATTTTCGAGAGAGTATAACATATCGAAATAGTAGGTCGATGTAAAAAGAAAAATATTTACATATTTATTTAATATGTAAAAAAATGTAAAAATATTTACATATCTATTTATATGAAAGTATCCTCTTTATAGTGAATCAAACGTTAGAGTATTATAAATTAAGTTTTTTTTTTCGATTATTAATAGCAAGAGCACTGATTTACTTTGCTGAAGTAAATCCCGGGTTCGAATCCAGCTGTGGCAGATACATTATTTAGCCTAAGATACATTATCTGCCCAGAATGAATCCTGGAGATCTGTAGATCCACCTGGAGTTCACTTGTCTCTATAAAGTGAAGTAAGAGAAAAAACCTGACGTTGATCTTGGACAAATCACCTCTCTGTTCAATCGTTGTCCTAAAAAGAGTGTCCACCATGTACTGAACCCATAAATCCTCATGGATTGCAATGGTACAGGTAAGGAATTTGATAGCAAATAATGAATATCCATAAATCGATTTTCACAAAGATGGATATTTGTCACTATAAAAGAGGTATTGAAACTGTTCACTGGAACATAATAGTGATATTTTACATTCATGTTAAAAAAATATATGTTATTAGGAAAAGGAGAATTTTATTTTATGACAAATTGCTATGAATAAAATAAAAACGATGGAAGAACCGGATTTTTAAATAAAGAAGACTAACATGCTTGGTTCGAAGAGGAAGAAAGAGACTTAGCGGGGATGAAGATTAATAGTTAGGAATAAAACCGTCTCAGGATGAAACTAGATGTCCAGTAGGATTTCCAGGAAAAACCGAATCTGAATAAGTTAAAGAAATGGACGGAGGAAAGAAAAATGCAACACAAGAAACGTATGAAGGAGGACTGGGCAAATATCAAGACTAAGAAAAGACAAGAGAAATTACGTTGTATTGCGTATTATTTAGCCAATACTAAAAGAATATGAATATAAATATAAACCTGTACCATTACAACCCGTGAACGGTCTGGGGTTCAGTACATGGTAGAGACTGTACTGTTACATAGACAACGGTTCTGCAAGGAGGTGACTTGTCCTAGATCAGGTTCAAACGCCAGATTTCCCCCCTTATTTTGGGTACCCTATTTTTACAATATTTTATAGAGTCTAGATCAGCTACAGGAGGGTCCTAGATCTCATATGATTCATCTCCGACTGCAAACAAACTAAATGCAATTCTCGCCTGCAGCGGGATTTGAACCAGGATTTCCGGCATGAAAACTCAGTGCTCTACAGCTTAGCAACTCTGCTCCATTTATAAGTATTTTCGGCATAAATTTCACTCGTTTCTCTTTTTTTCGAGAGAAACTCCCTTTTTTCAGTATCTTTTTTATTTTTAGACTATTTTAAAATATCTTTAATATTCTGAAAAATCAAATTGACATTTATCACTACATACTAGAGTTGCCCTTTATCACTTTTTGGGGTTTTCTGCATTAATATTATGTTTTCTGATTTAAGGAAGAAATAGTTGGGGGTGCAGTCAATGAAAACATCAAAATAAGCATAACTTATTTATTATATGCCGAAGTTTCGGCCTACAATGTAGGCCATCTTCAGGGCTAAGAAAAAACAGAAATATATAAAAACGTAGCAGTAACAAGAATATATAAAGTGGTACAGGAGTGGAAATAAAAATAGTGACTAGATATGATGAAATAGTGAATAGATATAAGATAAATAAGAAAGCATATAAGACAGGTTACAGAATAATAAACTTAAAATAGTGATAGATAAAAATAAAATTGTAGATGATGAACAGAAATTCTAATAGTGACAGATAAAATAATACAAGAATAAGAATATAAAATAGAAAAATTACATGTCAAGAAGGGATAAAATCTAAACAATAATATAAAGGGAAAGAAAACTCTATTATGTTTTCTGTATTTATTATTCAATAAAAAATAATATGAACTATGTTTATTATTTAATTATGGAAGGAAACTGAAAATTAGACATATCCATTAAAAAGGGGAGTAGTAGTGGCCTTTGATAACCGTAGAAATGGCCCCTAAGCGACCCCGAGAAGTAGCTATTTGGAGAGGAGATAATGCACTAGCGGTTAGGGCCATCTCAACTTAAGGCTCCGTAAGTTCCATTACAAGTTATAAGCTCCCGAGTTGGCTTCACTATCCAAACACATAATTCTCCAAACTTGTTCCCGCTCTGGAATCTTAACCATGGCGGTGTCTCTCGGAACCTCTACCTGTCTCCATGTTCTCTCTATATAATCACGTACAACTCTCTCTTCTGCATAAAGGGGGGGGTTTAAGGTCTGTTATCAATTTTATAAACATCTTACCTACTTATCTCTATACAACACCACTATTAGCGCTGCATTTTTTTTTAAAAAACAATTTTTATTTATTTGAAAATATATTTTAAAATATTATAATGCAATTGGGAAAAACCAACTATCGCCCGTATCAAGAGCCACCGTTCCAATATTAAGTCCTCTTCCAAACACAGTTTTCACTTTTCCCTTCCAACTTATAATACACTTGCTAGCTTCCAACGTTTATATGCTTGCTAATACGAAGTTAAAAGATTATATAGATTTATAATGCAGGATAGAATAAGAAATTACTATAAAAAAATTATTATAATGCAATTGGGAAAAACCACAATGCAAAGCCTTATGTTTCAAAAAATACACCTACTTACCAGTCGACGTTTCGCCTATTCAGGCATTATCAAGACACCAAAATCAAAAAGCGGGTTATGTGAATCGCATCTCGAAGAAAAAGGTGCAATACATCCCAACGATCAACAGCCCAAACAGGCTCCAAACATGAGACAGCACCCCACCACCAAGACGTTCAACGTACAACTCTACTTTTTGATTTTGGTGTCTTGATAATGCCTCACGTCGACTGGTAAGTAGGTGTATTTTTTGAAACATAAGGCTTTGCATTGTGGTTTTTCCCAATTGCATTATAATAATTAATAGTGTTTCTTTTTGAGTTTTTGGCTCTATTTTAGTGATATTTTAAAATATTTTGTTGTAAGCGATAATAAAAATTAAATAAATAGGACGTCATGAGTACTTCCAAGAGAAGTGAAAACTCGAGACTTTGGAATAACAATGTTCTTTTTTGAATTTCTAAATAAATTATAGTCTGAATTATTTTAATTTAATTTAATTTTTCGCTAAAAGCACTTAACTTCTGCATCAAACTACTGGATTCAACTCGCACCCATTGGTCGTAGATATGATTGTCATCCTCCATGTATTTTTCTCAAAGTAATCCAATACAATCCGATTTCCAAACCTTACGATCTTGGGTATAGTAAGTTGTTTTGCTAACAACACCATATTGTGGCCCATTTTATTAATATATTATGTTGAAATATATATTTCCCACACGGTTTTTAGATGAGTACAGGTTGATATTTTGTCTGATTTTCGAAATTCCAGCTTCAATCTAACATTGGAATTCATTACAACCTTCTGCAACAAACTACTGAACTAAACTCCCCCCCTACCGATCGTAAGATATGGTCAATTTATCCAAAGTAATCCATTATAAACCCCTGAATTTTAATTAGTTTGTCAATATATTCAATTCTTTGTATATTAATTTTAACGTCACATTATGCTACTTTTACTATTCGGGCGATGCTGCAGTAGTAGTCCCAACTCCTGTCTGGAATTGAAACTGGAAGGTTTCAAACTTATAGGAATTGTTTTTGAATCTGTGTTTATGAGAAAAAAGCCTCTCATAAACACAACTCTAAAAAAAATTCGATAGCCACAACTCTTTTTAAAAAAATATTAAGACCACTTGTCTGGCTGTGAACCCACATTCTGAGGCATGGTTGTATTTTAAGCTAGCCACTAGACATCAGGTGACTCCTTAATTTTTATAAGAATGATATTTGACTATTAATGCTCATAATATAAATATAATATAATCACCTGTGGTCTAGTGGTTAGCGTAACAAACTACTAAGCCCAACATCGCGGGTTCGTAGCCCGGCAGGTGGCCCTAGGATTTTTTAAGGGAGTAAAAAATCCTTAGTTACGCCGTCCTTCGGAAGGGACGCTAAACGGGGGTCCCGAGCCTGTAAGATGTCAGGTACTCGTTAAAAATCCCTATCTTAATTAAACCTGGATAGACAAAATTTAGAGCTCCCACTGTAGCATCGACCGATTAGCCATAGCAGCGTAAAGTGACGTTAAATGAACAAACAAACAAATATAATATAAATTACATGACCTATTTGAACTTACAGAGTAGAGTTTAGAGGTTCCACTAAGCCATCGAATTCCTCTCGCATCCAATCCTTACAATCCAAAATCCTCCGTTGAATCCTCAATGCCCCTTAGTTTAATAAGAATATAGTCCCATGATGACCTTAATATCATATATAACAAATAATATTTGTTGCTTTATTCCCACTCACACCCTCTAGTTTCAAACCTAGCTGCCACTTCATTTCCTGATAATTCTCCGAAGTGCCTGAAAAGAAGATGGCCTCGTGACCTTCTTAGTTGAATTTGTTATTTCAGTACCACAAATGGGTAGTTTCTCTATTTGAATTTATCTTATATATTTATTCGGGTTTTTTTCACCATTAATGTATCCCGATATCCAAAATCTTTTCCCACCAATCCTTCCTATCGGCCAATTCTTCATCTTCCTTTCGCAGCCATTTTGCTGCCATTCCTTTTCTTACATCCTCCATCCATGTCTTCCTCTCTTTCTTCTGTAATTTAGTTTATGTAGGAAGAGTTTGAATTTATCTCTTTCCATTATATATCTTCTATTATATTTATTCAATGTATTTATGTTACACAGTTGTAATTTTTTTTAAAAAACCTCTAATTAATTACAAAGTACTTAAAATAAAGAGCCACTTGGACTTGGGGAATAGAGCTTTGGGGCTCCACTAAGGCAACGAATTCCTCCTGTATCCAATTGTTACAATCTTCAATGATTTATTATTAAAGTCATTATGCTAATTTATGACTTGCTAATTCATTAATAATTCATAAATAAGTCATTCATGATGACCGGTCCTATTTGTTGCTGATTCGGCCCGAATCTGATACCAGTTCTTTCATGCCAAGCTTTATTCTCACTGAAACCTCCCCCTCCCCCTATTTTCATACCTAGCTCTACTGTCATACCCTTTCATACCTCTTCTGTCTAATTGGGTGTCTGATACAGAATTGGGTAGTTTATCTACTCGCTTTAATTTCATCCCATTACATACCATTCATTGTATTTACTTATTGAAATATTACAATAAAGTTGCAAATTCCAATAAATATTATTAATTAATCCTTAATTTATTATAAGAATGATATAAATTATAATATGTAAAATGTTCAAATTTATCAATACTCTCTGTTATAGATCCTGAATGTGCAAGCTAAGTCTCAATTTAGAAATAATTGTATCGCCAACAGAGTCCATTCTAATTTAATAGTTGCTACCGTTATTACCGTTTTACGAAAATTATAATAAACAATGATGGGACAAGTTAGGAGTTATCTGGCAAGATCCAAGTTAGGACTTAACAGATTACCCCCCTCCCCCGTTCGGGTTAACTCCCTCCTCCTCCTCAGCGAGTTAATGATGCGGGGCTTAATGATTGCCGCTAAAGTCCCGCCAAACAGCAATAATGGCGGGATTGAATTCCCGCTGGCGGTAATCAGCTGTTAGCAGGGCTGCCAATTGTTTCAGGGAGGACCACCGCAATCTGGCCCGATAATAGTCCCTGATAACTGCTTCAACTGATTTCAATGATTGCCTTTATCAGTCAGTTCCCGCCACGGCCCCCCCATTGTTCTTGTTGTCTACTCCCCCTCAACGGCTGCTGCTGCTGAATTTCCTCCCGTTTTACAAACTGTATCCGATCATTGTTGGCGATGGCTTCATTGTCTGATATTTTACAATATAGGCAACATTTTGTTGAAGATTTATAAGGAATATTTATCTAAAATTGAAATGCCCTTTATCATGATTTTGAACAGAATAAACGGTTTCAAAATTATAAACACTCTAAAATACATTTTCGAGGAGTTTATATTATAATTAAAATTATAGGATTCTTATACATCGATAATATCCATATATTTTTATTGTATATGTTAGTTATTATGCTTTGGGGTATTAAATATATTTCAAATAATTCTATTTATTCTATTATTCTATTCATTATAATGAAAAAATGATCAGACCCATTAATAATAAATAATTTTGTTATATATCTTTCCCATTAAGTTTGATTGCAGTACAGTCCACACCATTCACTGAACCTAATATAATTCAAGGGTTGCAGAGCTACATGTTTTTGCGATGTAACATTAATTGAAAATTTAAATTTACAATTGTCGTAAAATCCTCAATGTTCCTTATTATCTCACAAACAAACTCATCATGATCTTAATATCCCATATGTAGCTGATTTGGCCCAAATTAGATACCTGTCCTTCCATGAAAAGCTCCATACACACTTGAATTCGCTAGTCTCTCAACTTGCTTCCCATACTATTCCAGATACCCTCCAAGGGGCCTGAAAATAAGATGGCCTCGAGCCCTTCTACTATAAAACTTTATTGGAGTTTTTCCACAAGTTTTTTTTTTCATGTCATTTGTTCATAGTAGCAGATTTACTTGTTGTAATATTATTACAGTTGTAAATATCAATAAATTAATCTAAAAAAAAGTATATTGTTTTATTTTTTCGATTGCCACTTTATTACGTTCCGTAATTTTAAAGAAACTTCTCAACATAAAAGTCAGAAACAAATAACTAAAACCAATACAAAAATACAATTAGAAAAAAAATACCTGAATAAATTGAATTAATGTCTTTTCTTTAGAATTACGGAATCTAATGAAGTGACAATTGAAAAAATAAAAACAAGATTAATGTAAACAACAGTCCTTTTGAACATAACAAAAGCTTATGTTCCTTTCACCTTGCCTGACACCAATCTCCGTAGTGAACTCTCTCGACTAACTTCCACCAACTTAAATGTAAGAGATATTCTTCTCCTTTGTTATTCTTACATAACGTACAAGCTGGGGAGCATTCATCTCTAACATTATGAAGGGAGGTTGGGATTTCGACCTCTCATTGGACCGCAGCGACTGGCCTTCCAAGTTGGTGGAACATCTTTACACACATACAGTTCAATTAGGGTTGTCAGACGTCTGGATAAAGCAGGATATGATTTTTCACTAGAATTTAACAAGATTTATGGTAATAATAAAAAAAGCTTGATTCTACATTAAAAAGAAAAAAAACGTACAAATTAATAGTGAGGAAAAAATCCTCAATAATGTTAGGTGTACGGTTTTTTTACCCCAACGTCCGGACAAACTAGCTGGTCTGTTCGACTATTAGGTTTGGCGACCCGGCAATCCTAAGTTCAAAAATTCTACACACTACAAATCCTCTATACTACCGATAAAGGAAACTAACACTTTCTTAATTTCATCAAATATCAACATCCTTTGTTGCAGCTTTATCAACTTTGGTGGAATGTAAATGTGCATATAACTACATAATGCATAATAATAACCCTTCCACACAAAACAATTTAAGAAATTTCAAAAATTACTAAAAAAAAAAGGAAAACAAACAGTACTAATACAACCCGTGAACGGGTCTGGGGTTCAGTACATAGTAGAGACTGCACTCTTTCATGGACAAAGTTTCTGCAAAGTCCCAGGTCACGCTAAACCGCGAGATTTTCCCCCTTATTTGGGTTCCCTATTTTTATAACATTTTATAGAGTCTGGATCAGCCCCAGACACCCTTTTAGAATACGAAAATAAGATTTTCCAGAAAATTTATCAAAACTTATAAATACACACATATACAATCCATAGAATAATAAAATAAAATTTGTATACTAACAACATAAAAAAATATACATACCTTTCGTAATAATTGTGACATAACTTTAATTTGTTGTCTTTTGGTCAGCAATGACATGAGAGAAACACCTGTAACACGTGCCATTTCCATATAATTAATTATGCTCATTAACTTGTCTAAAAGTTTAATAGGCAAATAGGCATCTTTCAGACAATAAAGAGCCAACCTGAAATTTTTTTTCAACTAATACATTTAAAAGTTACTAATAAATAATAAAAGTTATATAGCAAACAGACAATTTTTTTTTTAACTAATAAAAGAATAAAATGTGAACACATTGCCAGTAGCTGAATTAAGAAATACATATATAAATTAGACATACAAATTAAATCATTCATCAAAAGACAGGAAAGTTCCATAAAAAAATAACAAATATATTATTCTACTTATAGATTAACATGTCTGCTTAAGGTCTTCCTGGTGATGACCCTATTCATATTTTGCTTATGCCAATGTTGGAATAGATTGTTCATAATCACATTGATAAACCAATCAATTGGATGGTCCTAGATCTCATACGACCCATCTCCGATTGCAAACCTACTAAATAAAAGTCTTGACCGCAGCGGGATTCGAACCAGGATTTCCAGCATGGCAACTCAGTGCCCTACCACTGCGCCACTCCGCTCTTTCGATTTCTAGAATTCGAAAGTCAAAAACCATTGGTCAAAAACATATAACCAACTCTTCCTCTCAGTAATTAATAATTCCCGCAATAAGTATAAACTTAGTCGCTATTAAATTCCATATTTCATTCAAATTAAATAGTTTAAGAAAACAATTTCTTCAATTGTACTAATACCGTTCTAAGAAACCGACAGCTGACAAGATTATTAGGCTTGGAATGGTTATTTATACATTTCCGTGAAGTTGAGATCTTTTATGATAGTTGTTTCTGTTTCATTAAAATTTAATAAAGAAAAAAAAATAAAGTAAGATTTCTTGAAGACCTTCTTGTCGTTCCAATTTAAATTAGGAAATGAAAAACTGTACTACTACAACTCAGGAAGGGTTTTAGAATCAGTTCTTAACTTGTACTAAATGTAAGACTCATACCATTTCTAAGAAAACTGTTTTGTAAGGAAGCGATTTGTCTGTGAACACCCTCAACCTCCGGGTTATTCCCCAATTAATGGTACCCTAGAAGTCCTTCAGGTCGGCAAACATTCGTTAGTTTATTTTTTATTAATTATAATTATTTTTAAATATTATTGTTTTGAAGATAAAAATTGCCTGGCCGGGATTCGAATCCGGGTCGTCTGCTTATTAAATTCGTTAAGAAACAGTATAGTCTCTACTATGTACTGAACCCCGACCCCTTCACTGGTAGTAGTGGTACAGGTTTTTTAAACAATGAAGTATAACATATAACACAATAACCTTTGCTGATAGCCCAGATATTTTTTTTTGAGACTAGATCCGAGTTTTAGGAGAACGAATGTGGGGAAAAGTAAAGAGAGAGCTTCGAAAACCGTACGTCGTTAAACGGCTCTACTGAAAAGTATAGTGGAGTTTACAGACACGAATTGATCACAAAACAATAAAAGGGAGAAATAACTGTCTGTCCCACCTAACAAAGTGAAATTTTATTCTACATTAAATATGACACGTTAAAAAAAATCAGAACCTAATAAATTGTACAAAGTATAGAAAAAGAGAAACCATCAAAACAGCTTTGTTGAAGAAAAAAATACCAAAGTTCCAAACACTAAGAGCTGAGAAAAAATTTTTTTTCACAATAAACCGAAAATTATAGTAAGTAATTACTAATTACTAATAAAAAAATCTGTACCACTGCAACACGTGATTGGTTATGGTGTTCAGTACGTTATAGAGACTGTACTGTCCGAGATCACGCTCAACCGTCAGATTTCCCCCCTTATTTTGGGTACACTATTTTTGTAACATTTTATAGAGGCTGGGTTAGCCCCATGATGGTTCCAGATCCTATATGGTCCATCTCCGGCTGCAAACAGGCTAAATAAAAGTGTCGTCTGTAGCGGAATTTGAATTTATTTTTTAAAAAATAATAATTTTCTACCAGGGATAACTCAAAATACACTATCATTGTATAGTTTTCAATATATCCATTACATGAGATTATGCCCTGAATATTTTCTCTTACCTTGAGTACTTGATCACTTGCTCACTGAGTAATTATCGATGCTGATGATCTCGAGGCGTTGATGAATGCGGTGACTAAGGAATCGATTGATATGTAAATCGAACTATCTCCATATCGATCTCTACAGGACCACTTCCATCCTCCATTACGTAGTGTCCTTACTTCATATCCTGCAGGTGTAAATCCTTTAATTTGCATTTATATTATAAATAAATGTACTACCAATGGATATATATATATATATATATATATATATATATATATATATATATATATATATATATATATAAACAAAAATAACAATCACTTCTTTCTTCCCAAGTAAGTGAATATTTATGACCCATTTTTATTTTATCCCACCTTATATTAACTATAGAGGAATAAAATATGTAAAATAGGAAGCTCTGAGTTGTCATACCGAAAATCCTGGTTCAATTCCCGCTGCAGGCAAGACTTTTATTTAGTCTGTTTGCAGCCGGAGATATAGGATCTAGGATCCTCCTGGGGTTTACCCAGCCTATAAAAGTAGGCTCGATAAAAAGATAAGGAAATGGTTCACTGTGTACATGCTGATTAATGTAGTGCTATGTTTCTATTTTTAAATATATTTTGAATATTCTGATTTATTTTGGGATGCCAGAGTATCATTTAGGAGGATTACTCAAATTATTATTTCTATGTCTTAATCTTAATTGGATTGTTTTCCAGAGGTCTGTTTCTGTGTTTACCAATTTACTTATCTATTATAACCTTCAATAAATACTTCATAAATAAATAGTGCATCTGGGGTATGTAAGCACCAAAAGAATTATAATAAGTATAGATTATTTATTCAATTTTAAACAAGATTAATGATTCAATATATATCTTTTTTAGAGGTACACTTAATGATTGAGGTATAGATATAGAGGATTGCCATAAAATACATTACAGGAATTAAATTACATTTATCCGTAATACAGGAGTACATCCTGAGTCTTTGGATACTCCGGGCCCAGCTCGCCGGCTCTGTCTTCCGCTTCTTCCTAGTTCCTACCTCCTCGGGATCTTCTCAGTGAGTCCTCGCTCCTCGCGATCCATTCAGAGAGTCCTTTTCCTGTGAAGTCTGCGACCCCCACCTTTTATCTCTAGTCACCTCGACCATAAGAGGACCATAGGAGACACCCTTTTACCTGCGTGACCTACTTCTCGCTAACCAACCATAATACATACCAGTAGGAAACAAAATAACATCAACAGTATCCAAGTCAATAAAATATTTACACAGACAGATTGGATTGATATGAAATGTAATGAAGAAAATGATGAAATTTAATAACTAAACGTTAAATATTTGATGAAAAAAAAAACGAGTGAAATGAATATTTTGGTGATAATAAAACACAAAAGAACTTTGTTAGAATTATTTAGAGATGTGACTGGCGAAAATTTAAATAAGTGAAAATGATTACCATCATCATATTTGAAAGTGTGATATATCATAAAAGCTAGATGAACAATGTAATAAATTTTAAAAAAATGCTGTAATATGTTACTATCAAACGTGGGAATCGAATAAGGGTAGAAATAAAGAGCGGGCATTATTATGAATTATTAAATGTTCATCTTAAGACATATATTTGGGAGGAAATTAAATTACAAAGAGATTGTTTTATGTACTTCTAAATGGCTTGTAGTTCATTGATTGTACAGGGAATACTAAAAAGAAGTTAAATATAGTAGTATTCGTTCCCCATAAATATTCGATTAATAATTACTAAATACTATTACAATATTTTTATTTTTAAGAGAAAAGATTTGTCCTTACCGGGACTCTCTGGACCCGGGTCGTCTGCATCTCTAGTGCAGTGCTCTAACCACTGAGCTAACAGGGTCGTATCCAAGTCAGACAAAACCATTCTCTTCACCGATCCTATATCCCCGAGTTCTCGCAATTTAAATTAATATTCAATGAACATTCTTCCCCGTGTATACATCGCAAAAATTGCGAGAACACGGAGATAGAGGTAGAGACTAATGTTTCTAAGGATAATGGTTGTGCAGGTGAGGTGAACTATGTTTCCCCTCTTATTAAAGTAACATTCTTTATAGAGGTGGACTGAGCTATCCCTCTTCCGTAATAAATACCAATACGATAATTTTTATTTTGGATCGTATAACATCCAACCATTTTCGGTGTCTTTAAATATAATAAATTAGTTAAGGAGCTAAAATTGCTACGTAATAAGAGTATATTACAATAATATCATTATTAAAAAAAATTAATTACCAATGTAATCTCCAAATAAAGTAATATTTTTAATATACAAATATATTAATTATGATTTGTGCTAGAGATACGTAGGGTAGGTGTCCCATAGAGATATAGCAGAGCAAGCGGCCTCGCTGTGTTTATCTTAACAGCTGATTATGGTAATATGCCTAGGGCAGTAGGGATATATACAGCCTCCCCATTCACTGTATATGCATAAGTGGTGTACATAAATGCCTAATGTACATATATACGGACCGTGTATACATAACTGCCTGCCGTCCATTTCCTTATTCTTATTGTAGGTTAATTATGATTAAAAAATTGTTATTGAAGTAAAAACTTCTTTTGGCACACCCCACACACATTTTTTCGTAGGTAGTACTTCAGACTGATCCGTCACCCTCTGAGGTGAAAGGCTCGATTGGGTAAACTCGGGACCGTCGAGTGCACCCTAGCGAGAATGATGCAGCCAGCTTCTATTAAGAATTAACCTCACTTTTATTATTTTTTATCTTTTACTTTCCCATATTAAAAAATAAATATTATAATAAATATTATTATTATAAACAGTGATTCGATCGTATAGGTAAGTCACTTCGTGTATATATATCATACTAATATTATAAATGCGAAAGTTTGTGAGGATGTATGTTTGTTACTCCTTCACGCAAAAACAACTGAACGAATTTGGATGAACCTTTATAGTAATATAGGTTCTTCCACTAAATTACAACACATCGATAAATTGTTAGCATCTTGAAATTCGCAGATAGGTTCTTTGTATACCTTAATTGAGCACTAAGAAAGGAATTTGGATAATTGCACCCCCAAAGGTTTCCCCCTTAATATAACAGGTTTTCAGATAGTGTGTGGAATCCGTCAGTTTTGAAGTTAGACATCTGAAATTTTGGATGTACGAGTAACTTATAGTTAAAAGAAATTAAATTATTTATTTAAAATGATCTGTCACGAAACTTTATGTGCCTCACCAAATCCCGCGCGATCGAAGCCGCAGGCAAAAGCTAGTAATATCTAAATTAATTCATATCTTACTAAATTCATTATTTTTTAAATATTTTATTTGAAAAGAAAAGAAATCCTGGCCGTGAAGCGAAGCCAGGATAGCCGAGATGGATAAGGCGCTACCACGGAGAGGTGAAGGTCCCGGGTTCGAGTCCCGGTCCTGGCCATATCTTTTCTTTTCAAATAAAATTTAAAAAAAATTATATAATATAAAGATAAAATAAATTCATTATTATTATAAATGTCCTATTGAGTATTTATTTAAGTATTTCTTCCTAATTTATTTATCACAAATAAACATATAATTATTTTTTAAATTAATATTTTAAATATTTCAAAGATAAAATTGAAATAGGTTAAATTAAATTTCAGCATTTAACTAAATTATAGATTGCATAAACACATCGTCTTAAATTTCTAAAATATAAAAAATTACTAACCATTCAATGTTTCAAAAACCAAGGTGGAATCAAGAAATAAAAAAAAATGAAATTTATCACACCTCACATCAATCGTCCATCGTTCAATGTTGCTGTGAGATGTACTATATTATACACGGTTTTTGATCAGTTGTTTTCCTGTATTTAAAAAACATAAGCAATGTTTTATGAATTTTTCCAATTTCATCTTAGTATTTTTTATACCTCTGTTGGAGCGTTTTGCTCCATTTGTATTTTAAATATTTAAAAATCCTCAAGGTAGTATCCTTGGCCCAATCCTTTATACAGTTTATACAGCTGACATCCCAACTCATCCTAATACTATCCTTACCACGTATGCTGATGATACATGTGTATTATCAGTCAACACCAATCCAGTTATTGCATCCCAAAACCTCCAATCCCATATCACTGTTCTTGAAGAATGGTTTCAAAACTGGAGAATTAAAATAAATTCTCAAAAATCACATCAAATCACTTTTACCTTACGTCGTAAACCAATGACTTCCTGCCCTACAGTATCCTTTAACAATATCCCACTGGTGCCTGTAGAACAGATCCGATACTTAGGGTTGCACCTCGACAAACGATTAACCTGGAATCCTCATACAAGACTGAAAAGACAAGAAACCGCTCGACGTTTCAGGCTACTTCAATACTTACTAGACAAACGCTCTAAGCTCCCAATTAACTACAAAAAACTCATCTACATGACCATCATACGACCTATTTGGACTTACGGAGTAGAGCTATGGGGCTCCACTAAGCCATCGAATTCCTCTCGTATCCAATCCCTACAATCCAAAATCCTTCGTAAAATCCTCAATGCTCCTTATTTTGTTAAGAATAAAGTCATCCATAACGACCTTAATGTCCCTTTTGTTGCTGATTTGGCCCGAACCCGGTATCTATCCTTTCATAGCAAACTTCATTCCCACTCAAACCCTCTAGTTTCAAACCTAGCTTCCTCTTCAATTCCCGATAATCCTCCGAGGCGTCTGAAAAGAAGATGGCCACGTGACCTTCTTATTTGAACTTTGATTTGAGTACTACCATTGGGTAGTTTCTCTACTTGTCATTCTCATGTCATTATGTAACACGCATTCTATTTACTTGTTGTATAATTGTAATACAGTTGTAAATATCAATAAATAAATTAAAAAAAAAAAAAAAAATATTTAAAAAAAGTTACTTTAGTTATATATTTTGCTCATGTTTCGGCCCAAATTAAATAGCCTTCTTCAGAATTAACAGCTTTATGAACTATAAGCAATACATAACAGTTTATTTTATATGTACAATATGTTTTATAACCTTTTTTTATTCAAACCTCTTTTGTTTCTTTTTTTATCTTGCGATGTTGATCTAGCTTCTTTCTTTTTACTCTATTTAGTAGTCGATCCTGGTCTTCCCATCTAAGCCGCTCCACTTTCCTAGCGTATTTCACATCTATTTCTTGAAAAAAGACTAAAAGATCGTATCGCCTAAGCCTATATTTTCCCCTCGAATACATGCAGATACTGCATGTATGCTCTCTTATATTGATGTAAGTCACGTTTCTGATCTCGCTATACTGTTTACATGTTTTACATAGATGTATTTTGATCATTCTTCTGTGTGCATGGCATTCGAGGTAACAAGTAAGCCAGAAGTGTTGTTAGTTGAACATTGCGCACTACTCGCAAAGTTCGGAGTATTATCGTGAATATCAAAATGCCGAGGTACAGATATAAATATAAATTAAAACTAACTTCAGACAACTTCTTGTCTTCCTTCATAGAAACACAGATAAGGTATAGTAGGTTAGGTAGGGAATGGCTGGGTTACCTCAATGTTTTATGACTAAACCTAAATCTCTTGGTCATATGATGTTTTTCTGGCGCACTCAATGCATGAAAAGGTAGTACAGAATAACCTCGATAATCCGAACCTTTGTAATCCGAACGCTCGATAATCCGAACGCCGTTTTGAGAAAAATAAAAATAATCAGAATCGTAAGCAAAAACTGAGAGAGGGAAGGGAGAGTGTTATAATTGTGTCTGTATTGGTTTTTACTTTCGAAATTCACTGTTTAATGAACTGTGAAACATTACTTGTGTACTGTAATTTCAAGTAAAATGGCTTCACAAGACACACGTTGTTTAAGAGAAAACAAAAGACACTGAACATAGAGGTAAAACTTCAAATCCTGGAAAGACTTAAGATAGGTGAAAGCGGAGCAGCATTAGTCTGAGAGTTCGGTGTCGGTAAGTCTGCAATTACGGACATAAAGTCTAAACAAGATGCTATCTTGAAATATTCATCCCAACAAGATAGCAATGAGGGACCTAAAAACAGAAAAATATTAAAATTAGCGCATAATATGGCTCTTGAGGATGCCTTATATTTAAGGTTTACACAAAGAAGGAGCTAAAGTGAACCAATACAGGCCCGCTTCTTTGTGAAAAGGCTCTAGATTTTAATAAACAAGTTAATGGGTCTCCTGATTTCAAGGCCAGCAGTGGGTCACTGGCTAACTTCAAACAAAGCCACGGAATAATACAGCTTGATGTTCAAGGGGAAATGCTATCTGGTGATTCTACTGCTGCAGTGTCGTTTCTAAAAACTTTTGAAAACATTACCCTTGATAGGCAATTGTCAAGGGATGATGTTTATAATGCTGACGAAACTGGGATAAATTGGCGCTCCTTGCCGACGAAATCTCTTGCTTCACGTAATGAAACTCGTGCTCCTGGCTACAAAGTGAGCAAAGACAGGGTGACAGATATGGTTTGTGCCAATGCAAGCGTCACTCATTCTCTTCCTTTACTGCTGATTTGTAAAAGCAAAAAACCTCGTTGCTTTAACAATCCGAACGATAATGCAACGTGCTTCTTATTTTATGGGAACTAGTATGTCAGTGTTCATTTTTTGCATGCTACTATGCATGGAAACCACTTTGTTTGGTAATCCGAACGATTTGATAGTCCGAACCACTCCCGGCCCCAATTAGTTCGGATTATCGAGGTTCTACTGTAAGTACAAAATAAAATCATTTGTCATTTTTTTTATTTTGATCTTTCTTCGGAAGAATAGCATTTCAGGGAAGAACTAAGCCGGAAGTTGCACCTGTTGGTAATCAAACTTAGTCTATCTAAGTCGCAAAACTCGGGTTGTCTTTGTTCAGGTTCCAACTCCCTCCCTTTTTGCAGCTATCCCTTCCCCTAAACGACTACCCAATCAGTTTCAACTCCTCTATCAAAAACGTCGACTACTATTGACCAAAACCTTTCTTGGAAACCACATATCACCCAAAAATCCCTACGGTCAATTAGTTCCCTGAAATTATTCCATCGATCTCTGCATCTCCTTACACAATCTACCCGTAATCTTCTCGTATCTTCCCCCACTTTGACTAATGTAGTTTGGTTTACGGGGGCCTCTCGAAAATGCTTGAGGGCTGTTTGAAGCGAATAATGAACTGTGCTCTAAGATTTGTCCTTGGTACTCCGAGGCGATCCCGGGAGTCACATCACTACGATGAGTTAAAGTAGTTCTTCCCTCCCATCAGTAGAGAATATTTCCTTAGTGCTTTTCTATACCAATCCATTAACTCGCAACACCCTTCATATATCTACAGCCTCCTCCAATCAAATCCTCTGTCCAGCATCACAAAACAAGTTCCTGCCTTTCAGATCTCTCACAGAACCAATGCATTCGAGCGTTCCTTCCTCGCCCGCTCCACCACTGTGTCTGTGTGGAACTCTATCCATCCTTTCATCCGCCAAGCTTCTTCACTGGCTTCATTTAAATCCTTGCTTTTTCAACATCCCAAGTAGGTCAATCTAAAATAAATTAGTATTGAATAATCGATTTCGTTGCCTACGTGTTTTGTTTATTTTTCTAAAACAAGATATAGACTATGTAAATATTCCATTTCATGATACCCCATTCATTTATTTTATTTAGTAATTTTGTTATTAACTATTTTATTAATTTTGTTTATAATTATTTTATTGGTATAAATATATTTATTTTCGACAATTAGTTAAAATCCTGTCAAGTTTCGTACTTTTTAGTAATTTCATTTCTATTTTTATTTGTATTGTGTTTTTGTTACTTCTAATTACTTCATGATTCGTATTACTATGTAGCCTTCTAGCCAGATGTATATTATGTTTATTTTTTTTGTTCATGTTCGTTATTAGAAAGGGACTTGGTCCCAGAACAAAGTTTTTTTTCTATTCTATTCTATTCAATTCTACCAAGCAAGGAACACTGCCTTGAATACCAAATAGCTGAGGTACAGACATAAATACAAATTAAAACTAATTTCGGAAAACTTCTAGTCTCCTTTCATTGAACCACAGCTAAGCTGTAACACATTACGTAGGGAATACTAGAGTCATCTCATTGCAGTGTTATGCAACTTGGTCTCTTAGTCTCATGACAGTTATGCTGCATGATGTTCCCTCCCAGGAGCGCATTGTTTGTCTAATAGTGATACTGACAGTCGGTTAGTCAGTGGACCAAGCAGAACTCAATTTAAATTAAAGTAAGGTGTAAATCATCTTAATGATAAGTGTTCCACAAATAGGTGATTAATCTATACGGAACTTACTCTTCGAACCAACTTAAGTAGAGCCTTTAAATGACTTTAAATTTTATAATGTATATATACAAGAAAAACTATTGACAAATTTCATGACACACTTGCTTCCTTTCATGCATCCAAACTTCCTGGTACAGTAATTACTGACAGATACATTACCACAGAATTAGAATTACTCGCTGTCAGTGCAGAATATGAGCTGTGAATTTCCCATTCAATAAATCGATTAATATTTTATTATTGTAATTTATAAATATATATATATATATATATATATATATATATATATATATATATATATGCAAAATAAAAAAAATTAAAAAAAAGTATTTAAATAATTAAAAAGAACCATAAAATTATATATATATATTTTCTTTATGGTTCTTTTTAATTATTTAATTTTGAAGAGAAAAGATTCGATCAGTGACCCAATATCCCTGTATTCTCACTGAAGAGAATGGATTTGTCTGACTGAAATGCGTGCCTTGGTAGCTCAGTGGTTAGAGCGACGTGCTAGAGACACGGGAGACCCGGGTTCGAATCCTGGCCAAGGCATAATCTTTTCTCTTCAAAATTAAATATATATATATATATATATATATATATATATATATATATATATATACATATATATATGTATATATACCTTTATAATAAAGACATATATGTACATGGTTTATGATGCTGTTGCAGGCGAGAAGCTACTACACGACAGAGGGCCCTAAGACTGAGCACGACGGAGGCCTGTACTCGCGGTCCCTGTCGCTCAAGTACCCTCTGAACCGATTGAACCTTGACAGCGGCCTCGTGTACCTCAACTGTACCAGCTCTGTGAGCGACCTCCCGTCCCAGAGCGCTCTCCTCACCGTCAGGGTATCATCCCCATCCGCCAATCAAAAGCTGGCTCAGCAGGGCCTACACAACGCAGGTATTGTCTAGCCATCCTAGTTATCTAAGTTATTTGTGTGTGTATGGAAAAAGGTGTAAGTCACGAAAAGATAATTTAAGGTAAAAAGAGAATAAAAAAACTATTTGGCTACTAAAAATGAAGGATTATATTGAAAAATAGTAACTGATATTGTTAAGGCGTGATTAGACTGAATAAAATTTGATAGAAGCAAATGGAAGTACCACGGGAATTGAATGAAAGCTCAGATATTAACAAAGCGTTTGATTTATTAATTTAAATAACATGCGAGATTTTCTTAAATACTATTAATATACATGTAAAAGATACAAATTAATAATAGCGTCTACGAAATAACTTAAAACTAAATATGTAACTTAGCGATCTAATGAACAAATAAATCTTAGACAAAAAAAAAGAAGAAGAAAATTATTAACATGAATGGGAGCGATAATTAAGAATAACAGAAATGCTCCATGCTAGCATAATGGCCAAAGATATAAACAACAAAATGAACGTTATACTCAAGAGTTCAATATGGCGCGAAGATGTGCGAATTATTATTATCTTCGCCAGTGATCACGGCATGAAGGAGCAATGAGTATGATATCATGAATTAACTTGAACTGTCCGGTTGATACCATGTAATACGTTAATCATCCGGAGAAAATTAGTTGACAATTTGAAGCCTTATGGTAATGAAATGTGACTTACAATTTGTGTGATGTATGCTCAATTATCATCTCAGCATAGCTTCTGGCGAGTGACAATCTTGAAACCTCTGGACTTCTCATATGAAGAGCGGCTGGAAAGTAGAGTGTGTGATGGTCGTAGCTGCGAATGGTGCGAATGCGATGGTGGTATAACTGCTCCGCTCGGTGATCTGATGACAAGTGAGGTGACTCAAAGCGTCATTCTCCCCTCTCCTACGTTTTGGCGGCAAAGTACATCCGATTTTAGAGGCAATGATCTGTCCGTTCCATCTGTCAGACAGTCCAGATTCGCGACTAAACAGATACCGTTCATAGAGACTTAACTACTGCAGGGTCTGACTTTCCCTTCTTTATATTCTATAGGCATGTTCTATGGAAAGAAGAATTTTTTTTAACTAGTGTCTTTTCCACGTCAACTTGTTCTTGTCGATTTTAAACTACGTTTAGGTGACGGTTCGAACATTGTTCTCATATTCATGTCCATGTGAAGAAACAGACCTTCAAAGAATCAAATAAAATCATACTAACCAACAGGGTTGGATCTATAACACCTAAAATAAGCGTAGAAATGAGTAAAAATTTAATTTTATCATTATAAAATGTGTGTACTTTTTAATAGATTTTTACGAGTATAATGATTCTTTTTTTACATTCTGTAAAATATTTATAACCATTGATATATCTACATACTGTATTTACATATACCTCACTACTTTAAAACTTTTTTGACTTACGGAGTAGAGCTTTGGGGCACCACTAAGCCATCTAATTCCTCTCGTAATCAATCCTTACAATCCGAAATCCTTCGTAAAATCCTCAATGCTCCTTATTTGTTACGAACAAAGTAATCCATAATGACCTTTATGTCCCATTTGCTGTTGAATTGACCCGAATCCGATTTCAATCTTTTCATGAAAAACCTTTATTCCCACTCAAACCCACTTCAAATCTAGCAACCATTCATTACCCGATAATCCTCCTATGATCTGAAAAGAAGATGGCCTCATGACCTTTTAAGTTGAACTTGTTATTTGAGTACTACCACTGGGTAGTTTCTCTGCTTGTCTGTATTCAAGCCAATATATCAGTTGTAAATTTCAATAAATAAACCAAAAAAACTATTGTTACACACTCTTAACTTATTTATATTAGCTTTTCCTCTCAGTTTGATTGCTTCGGTTTTCTATTCCCTTGTTTATAGCATCGAATTTCTTCTAACGTCTTTCCCGTCTTCGTTCGACAATCGAAGCACTCACGCATCGCTACGCCAGATTTAAAAGACCCATTCCGTCCTCCCCGCGGGGGAGAGTTATTCGAATGCGATCCGTTTTTCACATTCCGAAGTAGAGGAGATGGTACCGTAACGGAAGAATTCAGAAGAAATAAGAGCATCTTCGTCTCGAAGCCGAGGAAGAAGAATTTACAGTCCCTGGAGCAGATCGCGACAATGAATACCAATGAGTTTCTTGTTCACTGTCAGGGTCCCAATGTCTTCCCTACAAGTATTAAATCTTACGCTGTCCCGCATCCTTTTGCCTTTTACGCAGGGTAGCATGTTCAATATATCACTCGCATGATTTGGAAATGGTTGACCACAGATATTATGAATATGTAGAAAACCAGGTAGTAATTTATCATATACTGAGCTACCTAACTCCCCATAAAAAATATAAATTAGCAGTTACACATGAAGAGAAAAGGAGAAGAAAATCATCTGTGTGGAGTAAAAAAATATTCCCATAAATAATGAAACTTTTTATTAAAAACTGATGTTTCGACCCACTTTTCAGGTCTTGAGGGCTGAAGAAAAAAGATTAAAAGAATATATAAAAGTAATAAATAAAGTATGACTATTGTTCTAGGTTACCTTTGTAAACAGTAGCTTTAATAATTTAGGGACCCAAAATTTTATTTTTCAATAACAGTTAGCTAAATCTCAAAAAGTGCCAAAATTATAAATAGGATGCAATAGGAAAAATCCCCAAAATAAAATCTTAAATGTCCAAAAGACTGCAAAAAAACAAACAGCTAAACGTCGACGTTTCGGCTATTCTGGCATCATCAGGACAACAGTTCATACGAAAATCGTATCAAATAATAAAAAGTACAGTGCTCAATCTCACACCAACACCCAAATAGACACATTTTATA
This sequence comes from Arma custos, assembly GCA_037127475.1. NCBI lineage: Eukaryota > Metazoa > Arthropoda > Insecta > Hemiptera > Pentatomidae > Arma > Arma custos. Next base: position 9,059,354 of record CM073762.1, read on the forward strand.
GAAGTTTTTTGTGTAACGTCTTGGATTATTCCTAAAGAAGTTGTTGTTAAAGAGACTGCTTATTTCGCTGATTAAAAAGAACAACGTCATTACTCAAAAACGTATTTTTTTAATAGAGCCATTTGATCTGGTCTTGTCAAAACCAGATGGGTTTTTTTATTTCCTATAAAGACGTTTCGACCCTTCGGGTCATTCTCAAATTTTTTAATTGTCTGTCATGGAGCAAAAAATGGCCATGGAGAAGAATGTATCTCCAATGAATTTTATATTATAGACGTCCATATGAGACAAATTGTATGAATCATGACAGACAATTAAAAAATTTGAGAATGACCCAAAGAGTCGAAACGTCTTTATAGGAAATAAAAAAATAAATAATTGGACTGGAGAATAGTTTTTTTGCTTCTTAATTTACACGTAATATCATCAATTGTTAGTCCAGTAAAACCTATTTTGTAACCAGATGGGTTTAAAACAATGAAAATTTCGTTAATGGTAATGCTAATCATACCTATTGATGGTTATTCTGGTAATGATGTTTAACTCAAAAATGTGAATTTTTGAGTTGTGTTGTTATTCTGTTGAAGGAGCGATATATGCTATATTTTTTATGGTGCTGTAATCCCCTTAATTTATGTTCAAATATTTAAAAATACCAATAACAGTCATTTAATAATTCAGATTGGCAATTCATTTTCTGAAAAAACATGGAAGACACTAGTGTAAGTTTAGAAGATATTAAATCCCAAGATGGCAGGTTTGCAGCCCAGCAGACAGACTTCATGACTCCTACAGTAGCATCGCCCTATAAGTCATAGCGGCATTAAGTTACGTTAAATTATTAACACCTTACTATCTTTAAATAACCTGATTATGGTTTCATTATATTTTTAAAACATACAAACAGGATTCACCATTGAATTAACAAACAAGATACTGGATCATGAGTTAAATGATTGTTATAAATTAATTTATAAAAAAGGTAAGTAGTAGTTGTGTGAAGCTTTTAATTCCATGCGGTTGAAACTGAATACCAAGAAAGCGGGTATGCAGCACAGCTGGCTGCCTTAGGATTTTTTAAAGGCAGCAAAAAGTCCTTCGGAAGGGACGTAAAATAGGGGTGCCGATCCTGAAAGTTATCATTTACGCATTACAGATCCCTATCCTAATGACTCCTGGATAGACAAAATTTAGGACTCTTGGCATCGTCCGATTAGCCATAGCAGAATACAATAACGTTAAATGAATAAACAAATGAGATGCTGGATCACGAGTTAAATTAATTTAGGGATAAACTTCCTTACTAATATTTGAACCTTATCATTCCAAGCGGTTGATATTAATACAATAAGTGAGAAAAAAAAATCCTTATTCCTTTAGTCGGATTAAGTCTACCTCGCTCCGAAGTAATCAGGACTCCCTTTGCCAAGGATTGATAATTCCTTAAATTTTAATTTATGATGACAGGCCATTGCGGATTAAAAAAATAAGGGAGAGCAAAAAAAATAACCGAGGAAGAGTAAGGCGGATTAGAATATCGTGGCTAAGTTTTAATTAGTAGAAGGAGAGGATGAGGAGAGAACGATAAATCAAAACATTACAAAAGCTCATCTTGCTTTCCCTTATCTCGGCCATTAGGGGCACTTTAGCTCACGGGCCATTTAACTTGACAAGTCCCAACCAGTACCTGAAGGTACCTCGTCGTCTTATCTGATCTGCCAAGGTACAATATTAACTCTCCATGTTAGTCCAGTGTACCTTCGGGCGTTCTTTGGACAGGTTGTAAGTACTTCGTGCTTGAGGGGATTTTGGAATAATCAAGATAAGTCAGTATATTCGGGTATGTACCCTCTCAGTGTAAGAGTTTGGTCTCTGTACGCCATCGTATAATAATGTACTGTAATAACACAATAAAAATAATAATAAGTATTTCTTGGTCATAATAGGTCAAACATACACAACGTTGAAAAAAAAACCATCATAATTGATTGGATTCTTCCTGATGATAAAGTTACTAGAATTTTAAGCGAAAAATTCAAAAATATCAAAAATTACTAGTGGAATTAAAAGTAGTGCCGATTGTAGTATCCAGCAATGGTTTGATTCCTGGGAAAACTTTGAAATATATGAAGGTAATTGAAATAATTTGGGACTTTAAGAAATTTATAATGTTGGGAACTGCCAACAGCGTCAAATTTCTGACCCAAATTTCTTAAATTGACCCATCCACATTAGAAATTAAAAACTTGAACAATATTGTAAGCCTTCGAGAAAAAATTGTTAATATATTCGTAAAAAATAAATAAATAAAAAATAAAAACGGTACTACAGCGACCATGAAGAGTCGTGAGCACATGACAAATACTTTAATCTCTGGAACATTGGTTGTGCAGGGAGATAATTTGTCCTAGATCATGCTCAACCGCAAGATTTTTATCCCACAGGATCCAACCGTGTATGAAAGCAGATTAAATATTTGTCACAGCCAAATTTGAACACGGATCCTTCAGCATAGCAATTCAGCACTCTACACTAAGATACCTTGCTCCCCTTAAAATTTGGTATTATTTTTGAAATGAAATAGAATCAACTCATTTACAATGTTATTATTAACTAAACAAATGATTGCATATAAAAGAGAATTGAATCGGGAACATAAATGTAACTGATTGTTTAACCGTTCGCTCCATTTGGCCGGATGGAAAAAAATAAATATTTGGAGTGGATTATTAGTTCCCGGAAAGAATAATATCATTTTATTCAAATAAGAATTATTAAAACTTTTCCGAACTTGCCCATCTCGAATTGTTTATTCAATCTGCTCAGGTCTTATTAATAACTTCTTTCTTTGGAATCCATCTCCCATCCCCCCCCCCCGGGGGATATTCTATTCTATTCAAGTTAATTAATATTTACTTTGCGATTTCTACTAAAATTAATTTTTTTTTCTCATTATTTAAAATAGTCCCTTGTTAGTTGTACGAATCTCATTTATATTATTTTTTTATATTTCCTTTTTTTTTTAAATCTTCGAATTCGGGAAGAGTCGAGGCTCCGGGTATGAGAAGCCAGTCAACTCTGTTTTGTGCTGTTACTCTCCAATTTCTTGTACCCAGCATTTTCTGCGTATCTGCAGCCACACAATCCATCCAAAGCAGGCGAGTTATACCCACTTACTTTTCCTCAAGGAACCTTTTGTGGATTTCCTAACCAGACATTCTTGCAATATTTTTAATCTTTTTGATAGAGATGGTATACGCTCAGCGTTGTTTCTCAATAAGCAGTAGCAGCAAAATCCATCTCAGAATCTTCCTTTCAAACCTTTTTAGGTTGTTCGTCCAGCAATCCGATGAATTTGCTAGAAGAGGTCTGATTAGCGTATTTTATGTTCTAATCTTTGTTGTCCTAGAGGGAGACTTGCTTCTTAGAAGCTTCTCAAATCCATAATATCCTACATATTGGCCGTTATAACTAGACACAGGATTTTCGATTGTTTCTAATTGACTTGTAATAGAACTTTAGCTACTGCTCTTTGAAGATCTATACCTTCATGCACGAAAATTGATTATAAGATATTCGATTATTACTGTAACGGTCATAGAGAGGAAGACGGAAGCAAGGGATTAGCGCCTTGAGCCGTCGGCGGGAGAAGTTAAAATAGGATTAGGACCTTCTCAGCATAGTAGAACCGCCTCTGCTTTGTCGGAAAAGGATTAAGAAGGTTCCAGAACAGGCTCCACCCTTCCGTGTTCTAGAATATTCGGCCTTGCCTATTTAAATACCTCCCTCGCCTCGAGTGAGTCAGTCTTAGAGTAGACCAGGCACTGTGATGATCAGTGTCTCAGTGAGCTGTGACAGTCTCGCGAGTGTAATAAACTGTTTCTGTTTGTTACTGTGTGTCAGTTTGTCATACTTGGAGAATCGTACGGTCGGTGGACTAGTGAACTGTAAGTGTTAATTAGTAGTTATAAATTGCAGTGTAATTTTATAATATTCATACAAATTTATGTAAATAGTTAAGTCATTTAGAATTAGTAATATCTTATATTATTGTAATAATTAAATAGGAGTTAGGCCTAGGTTATAATAAATATTGGGAATATTGTTATAGTAAATTTATATTATTTTAATAATTTAATTGTTAATAGAATTGTATTCTTTTTATCATTTTGTTAATAAATATTAGTATCTTTAATTTAGCAGTAGTTTAATTCATTTTAATACCCAGTAGCCCGTAACATTATAATTGTATTACAATAGTCGGATCATCGGGTAAAGCTAATATTTTGCACGATTTGTTGAAAATTGTACTTCCTACCTTCCCGACTCCCTGATTCCTAAGCAATGTTGAATAGCAGTCAAGCAAAACAATCACATTGTCTGTGCCTGGTATATTTCAAACCATGCATTGGTATGGATTTTTTTTTGTGTATGAGAGGATGGATAAATAATAAAACACTTCTTATTTCAGAATTTTTTTTTTGGAAAAGTGGATAGAGAAAACGAGTGGGGCCTTAGAAGTTCAATGTAAATGGGATTTAAAAATTAAATCTGGCCTTCCATAAATCAGCATATTTTTATGACGTAAAAAATACACGTATCCAAAGTTTATCAGCTCACTATGTGTTTTTGTTTTAATTGTACATTATCACGTACCAGTTTGTTGATTCTGGTGATATTCAAATGTTCAGAAAATAAATTATCTAATCTGAAAGGCTATGATATTCAAATTATCAAGGGTTCTCAATTATTCGTTTTCTCGAATGAATTCGCACTCAATTATTCATATTTTTTTACAGGAAAAAAAAAGAAAGCAAAAAGAGTTTCGTAAAGATAGACTTTAACTTTGTAAGAGATGCGTGATACTTTCAGATGTTTAGACTTTTAGATTGGAATTTTTTTTTTCTGAGAAAGTCTATGTTTAATATAACTCTGATAGTTTAGATTTGCAAACTTAGTTAATCGTTTAGGTATATATATGAGCTCCGGATAATTTGTACAGCTTCTTATCGTACATTTGTCTTACGGTTTTCGGTTCATTTTTAATCTTTAAAAAGAGAGGTGATATAATTCATAATTTATAATATTGGGATATTAGTGGTCTTATTATAATAGTCCAGGATCCATGTTCCAATTTTGTACTTGATTATTATCAAGCTGAATATTCGTGAATTGCTTCGTTTTGATAAGACGCCCAACAATTTCCTGTGTGAAAATTCTCGATTGTGGTAGCTAACGGAGGTAGCAAGGATAAAATATGTCGATTTGATGATTCTCAAAAATTTATTACCAATCAGGGTATTTTTTGTTATATCTCAAGATAATTAGGTCTCTAAATTATTTGAAAAAAATATTTGTCTTACAAAATGTATGGTTTGATCAAAGAGTCCCCTCCTTCCAATATGTATCGATAACGAGGTCATCAAAAATGATTACTAACCAGCTGATTTTTTTTTTGTTTACTTAGTTAATATTTATATAATTTGACAGTCATATTGTCCTACAAATAGCGTGGTACGTTATCCCGGTCCTACGCTCAAACATAGTAGTAAAGATCCTAATAAATAAATTAAAAAAAACAGCTGATTAGTAATCATTTTTAATTACTTCGTTATCGTACATATTGGAAGAAGGGGATTCTTAGATCAAACCAAACTTTTTGTAGGACAAATATTTTTTCAAATAATTTAGATCATTATCATGAGAATAACAAAAAAAAACCCAGTTAGTGATAAATTTTTGAGAATCATCAAATTGACATTTTATCCTTGCTATCTCTGTTAGCTACCACAATTGAGAATTTTCGCACAGGAAATAGTTGGGCGTCTCATCGAAATGAAGCTATTCACGAAGATTCAGCTTGATAGCAATCAAGTGCAAAAATGGACCATGGATCCTGGACTATAACCCACTCGGTTTAAATTAATATTTTCAAAATCACCAATGAAACGTAATAGAAATATAAAAGACACAAATTCATAAAAAAAAAGAACACTTGAAAAATACATAACATTATCAAGTGATATCACTCAACAGTTAACATTAATGATGACGATTATTAAATGTTGATGACGATAATAAAATCCACTTTAATCAGCCATATTATCGTTTGAGCGGCAACAGGTGGTCATGGAGCCCATTTTTACAATATGGTCATCAACTAACGGAATGAGTTCAATTGTAGAGTCATCGCACAACACTATCACTTCTTACTTTGATTATGATCGTCTTATCTCTTTGGAATAGACCTTCTGTCTAATTATTAGTTTATTTATTTATTCTTAGCGATATGCATATCCTCTTACCAGTTAATTTGTTACCGATTCAGCTGTGCTATTTCCTCTGAATATAATCTGCGTAGATCTGTAGATCTTGATCTACGGATTATGGCCGTTCAAGGGCGCATGTTTCTTTTCAAGAAGAAGACCGTCTTTGAAACAAACAAGTTATTGATTTCCTAGTAATACCGAACCGGTAACGGTAGACCGAATTTAGTCTCCCTCCTGCGTAATGGTCTTTATGAATTTTTTTCAGTAGGATAATATTCCCTAATGAGCTTTTATCAAATTCTGTAAATTTTTCCCTATTCATATAGCTCACCGCGCTTCAAGTTCCTTGATGTAGACACAAGTCCCTTGATATACAAGCTTTTCTTGGAGGAGAATATGGTCCGGCTGGAGGTAAACAAATAAATTATTTAATAGTTTTTTTTTTATTATAATTATGTTTCTGTCTTGTCTATTCCAATTCAGGTATTGAAAAAGAAAAGATGGTAAATAAAAATAATTTTATTTTAATCATACCAAGATGAAAGAATGATTACTAAGTCAAACTGGAGTGGTTTAGTATCTATGAGCGGTGATAGTTACAATTTTCCAAATTTAAAAGCAATTCTACTGTAAAATCACTTGTCCATGTCAAGGACTCATTTTTAAAGAGTTTTTTTAATTTATTCCAATTATTTCATCACTATATAAATGTATTAAGTTTTGTATGAAATAAAATAAAACGCTATAGGTAAGTAATAAGACCTTTAATGCCTACTTATTTAATATAAGTACCTAATACGAAAATATAAATAATTAAGTATTTATAAATAAATAGGTATTTGTAATTTCAAGAATAATGTATCGAAGCGGTTTCAAAAAAACAACCACATAACTCAAAAATTGACATTATTGAGTTGAACCTTCAGTAGAAATTGTATTGGTTGAAGCTTTTTAATTAAGGAACGTCGTTTCTGATATTCCATTTCCAATATTTATTTTTAAATAAAGTCATATTTTGAGTTTTATTATGTTTCAAATTTTATTGGTATAATAAGATAAGCTAAAATCAAATAAGTTTCACGCTTTTATAGCTTTTATAATGGTTAAAAAAATAATTTGCATACCGTCTTTAGAGTAATAATGCTTTGCTTTACTCCTACCCATTTTCTTTAACTTCAAATAAAACTTTCAAATACTTCTGTTGAAATATTAGTTTATTTGAGTTATGACATTTTTCTTTTGAGGGAGCGATATTAAAATGGTATCAAAAATAGCATATGATACTAATTTAATATAAACGTGTGACACACCTTAAATAGGCAGCGAAGAACCCACAAAAAAGTAGTATTTTTTGTTTTTGTTTTTAGAACCAATTTTTTATCCGAGCTACTCCTTTAATGTACCTCGTAAAGAACTTGAGTAAGGGAGGAAGACGCCCGATTTTTCTTCACTATCTCCGAAGACATTTATTCAGGTATTAGGAGGTAAAAAATCATGCTCATAATGAGGGCTGGTAAACAGGATGAAAAGTTGCGGAGGAATCGGCTGGCGGCTAAGTAAGATGGAACACAGCCCTGACAAATGGTTCATTGCAACCCTCTGGAGCCGAAGACGTAGCTGGCTGCTAACTGTTCTGGAAGGGGAGTACCCCTGTCTTCTGGGAGGTCGATAAGGCGGGATTAGGCTGGGCGGGAGTACTCCCCAGGATCGATTGGAAACGCTTCCATGGAGGTTTACAAAGACGCATTAATGTGGGATTGATGGAAGCTTGTAATGCCTTCTTTACTTAATATTAAATTACAAATGTTTACAAAAATTAATAAAATAAGAAGCAAGTTGAATTTTCTTGAAATCCAAACACATGTGTATCAAAAATATAAATAAAATAAAATATTATGTATTATAAAATATAAATGTAATCTATTTTTACGGGCTACTGGGTTTAAAAATGAATAAACTACTCCTAAATTCAAGATACTAATACTTATTAACAAATTGAATAAAATAATGCAATTAAATTATTAGACTAATATAAATCTACAATATCAATATTCTAAAGTTTTAACCTAGGCCCAACTCCTATTTAATTAGTAAAATATTATAAGATATTACTAATATTAAATAGCTTAACTATTTACATAAATTTGTATAAATGAAATAAAATTACAATACGATTTACAACTTCTAATTAACACTTACAGATCACTAATCAAAGTCCACCGACCGTAAGATTCACCAAATATGACAAACTGACACACAGTAATAAACAGAAACGGTTTATTACACTCGCGAGACTGTCACATTTCACTCACACTAGTTTGTGACACTGCCTGATTTACTACTGAATGAATGCTTTACGACTGACTGACTCTGGTTCGTGGCGAGCGTTATATATAGGCAGGGTTGAACGTTCTAGAAGCGCGGACTGGGGGAAGCAGTTCTCGAAGCTTCCAGAACCATCTTCTTAATCTCTTCAGCCGAAGGGCTTCAGACGTTGATCCCTCCCGCCCGTCTCTCTCTCTCTGACCGTAACAATATAAATTTTAAAATAAGCTTTTTTTCAAAACACAATTTTAGAATGTATTTTTGTTTTTTAAAATTATTGACATAATAAAGGGCCCGATTTCATTGTAACAGTATTGAATTTAATATTATTATAACATTATACTTTTTTTAATTTATATTTAAGTCTTAATAGTAAATTTAAATAATTTACTGTAGAAAATTACAGAAATAATATAGCTATATAGCTTTCCTGTCGCTAGACGTTTTAGTCTAGCTGTTCACTCCCACCGTCTTGGCATCACCAGCAAAGAGATCCATCCATCTCAGTATAAGCCTACCAATCGCTCGACGTCCCCGCAACTGCTTCCTCATTAGTACTATAATGTGATCAAGAGGATTACAAAGGAAAATTTAAATTATTATTAAATTAGAATTATTAAGATAGATTAATTAATCTGTTAAAAGGATCCACATGGATAGTTGATTGGATTTTGCTGTAATTATTTAAGATATTGTTTCAGTACCATACACTATTTCGAAAGTTATTTAACTTATTTTGTAATTTAAACACTCAAAGATGGGGGGTTAAAGTCCTTGTAGAACCAGAGCCTCCTCCAACAGCCTACTCAAATGTTCTCTGTCTGTGGTTTTCTCCATCGTCGCACTCCTACTCTTCGCAGTTCGTCCTCCATATCATCCAAACTTCTTAATTTAAACAATAATAAAATTAATTATATCATTTCATAAAAAAATTATAATAAACAAAAAAAAAATTGAAAAACAAACTTGTTACTCAATAACCTATGCAGGGTTTAGGATTCCGTACATGGTACGGTGCTATCACAACGGTTGTGTTAAGAGGTGAATTGTCAGAAATCACGCTAAACCACCAAACCATCAAATCAAAGGGTAACTACGTTGTTGAGGCTGAGTGAGTCGCAGATAGTTATGGTTGTTGAATGAGTAATTAATCTACCTCAGCCGGATTTGAAACTGGTACTTCCAGTGCGCCAACTCTATTCATTGAGCTACCCCACTATTTTAACTCGATTCAAGAAAGTTTTAATTTAAATTTATTACCACCTATAATGAACGTAAAAAGGAAAATATGAGTAGATTTTTTTTTATTAAACGCAACACTTTATTTGTATATTTTGTAAAAATTTTAATTTACAAAAAAAATAAGATAGGGTTTCTCTTAAATATGAGTGTTCCCGTTCAAGTCACGCCCCGGAACATTTTATCCTCACAAGGCCCTCGCAACAAAGTAGGCCTGTCACAAGTAATGTAGTCACATAATGTTCAAATTTTCTCGGAGTGAAAAAAAATTCTGAAACTGGATAATAATTTACAAGGACGGGAAGAGAAACGGGAGGGGGGAATTTAGCCGCTTGGAGCCGCTAAGCCTCAGACAAGGCGATGAGTTGCCGCAACTTCTTGTTTAGCCTCGGCTCTGTCACTTCCTCTTCTTGGAGTAATGGTTCCTCTTGTTCCTCATCCGTCTTCTGGATAACTTCCGCTCCAGGAGATGGAAAATCGCCCCTAACTGGATTCGCCGGCTCTTCAGTTTTAAATCCAATCAATTCTCTTTCAATTACCACATCGCCTTGTGTACATCAAAGTTCTCCTTCAATCTTGTTATTGTACTGTAACGCCGAGGATGAAGAGAATATAAATATATGTATATATATTTATATATCTATTATATAAAATTGTCGTGTCTCAGCGTTTGGAAAAGAATTCCTCCTAAACGACTTGACCAATTCTTATAAAATTGTTTGTCTATATTCAGTAGGTCTGAGAATAGGATGTAAACTATTTTTCATACCCCTAACTGATATGTGCCTGAAATTATTATTGATGAATTGATTAAGTGTAATTTGAATCCACCAATTATGGAATCTTACACGTTTGGTCATCAAAAATATCACCGGGAATGTTATTGAAGCAGCAATGTTGACTGGAATCTTTAAAGGAGAAGTCGTCCTGCAGCCACGTATTCCAGTGATACCGTCAAAAGACTTCAATTTGCTATAAGCTTGGCTTTTGCTATGACCATCAACAAGTCTCAAAGCGAGACAATGTCCAATTGCTGTTTGGACCTAGAACATCGATGTTTCTCCCATGGACAATTATATGTCGCATGCTCACGTGTTAGTGGACTGTGTCAGGTACTCATTAAAGATCCCTATCTTAATCACCTGAATAGGTAAAATTTAGGACTCCTACCGCAGAATCTTCCAATTAGCCATAGCAGCATAAGGTGACATTGAATAAATAAACAAATAAGCACTGGTTTAAACAATACTATATTTAAAATTTAAAAATTAATTGTAATGAATAATTATACTATTATAATGAATAATTATACTATTATAATGAATAATTATTAATTTTAATGAATAATTCGGACACATAAAATCATTCTGAAATGAAAAATATTTGGATAATTCACCCTTTTCCCTATGATCGTATTTCATTTAGGCGCAATGATTTATCTCCAGTCGTTTGCCATGGCCAGATCGGTCTTTACTGTCCAAACGGGCAGTCATATATATCATTATGTCTTCAATTAACTGAATAATTTGCCATTTCTCTCATAAATCTGCTTTAATGGCTGTTGTTTTATTGGCCCTGTGGCAATTTAAAAAAATCAATTCATATTATTAATCCAGTGAGCGACGCCTATTTTCGCCCGATTTGTTTCATTCGTTCAGCTAAGGCAACTACTATAGTTCACATATTTATATTTTGAAGAGTAAAGATATGTCCAGGGCCGGGATTCGAACCAGGATAGCTCAGTTGGTAGAGCAACACGACGGAAACATAGTAGATCCGATTTCGAATCCCTGGACATATCTTTTCTCTTCAAAATAAATATATTTAAAATAAACACAAATAATAAAAAAATAAAATAAAATAAACTATAATACTATAGTTCACGTTGTTTTGACTATTTGTGAAATTTATTTCTTCAAATGAAGAATAATATATTACTATTATTATTATTATTACCTTTAACACGAGCGGGACGTTACTTCAAAATGTACTCACTATGGACAAAATTTTTTTTTTTTAAATTTATTTATTGATATCTACAACTGTATTACAATAATACAACAAGTAAATAGGCTAAGTGATATATAATGACATGATAATGAAATGTAGAGAAACTACCCACTGGTAGTACTCAAAAGGAAAAATTAAATAACATTTTTTTCTATCTTCAGTTTATATGTAAAAATTCGGGATCCGGGCTTTAATTGTGGTTTATGGTTTCGGGTACTTCTACAATATCTTGATTGTAACATATAGAAAGAATAAGATAACTGTTACAATAAAGTATCAGCGGGTTAGTAACTAAATACTTTAATTCCATTGTATTGTATTTATCTATTTCCTTAGGTATATGCCTTATTTGCGTTATTTGTTTGGAAGATTGTTATTCTTTTGTTATAATTGATACTATTCTGTTCTGAATAAAAATTTTGATTATTTATTTATTAAACGAGTGTTGATTATTTAATTATTGTAAAATATTTACATATTGTAGATATTATATAACTGTAAATAAAAATAACTGTAATTAAGTGACGATATACTAATTACTAAAAATTAACACTAAGTGGGCCAGACTCAATGGCTACAATGTTATACATTAAAGCCAATAAAGAATTTATTATTACTATTATTATCACCTTTAACACGAGCGGGACGTTACCTAATATATCAGATTAATATTATATAGCGCTGATTTAGTGTCAGAAAGTCGTAAGAAGTACTTACAGCTCCGACTTGAGAGGGCTCTAGAGCCACTCTCGAGAGGAGCTAGGAGACAATTACATGAGTCGAGTCGTGTTCCAACAGCCTTAGTTGCTGGTTCTAGTCAATCCAGAACTTGTCGATCCAGGTAACTTCGATAGGCCTTGCTTCTAACACGTCCCCAATGCTAGTAGTAATAGCTTCTGATGAGTTTACTTCACTTCTCTGTCTTCATGTGTTGTACCACTACATCTGAAGTAGAACATTTAGAGTACCCACCTTATAGAGGCTGGGTGAGCCCCAGGATGGTCCCCAAACCCCACAACATTCATCCCCGTCTTTTAACAGCTTAAATTAATTATCTGTACATATCCGGATTTGATTCCAGTACTTTCTGCACGGCATCTCATCGCTCTATCACAGAAGCTACCCCGCTTCTCTCATTTTTTTTTAATATGAGTAGTAAATATTTTTCTGTGAGTCAACAATGTATTAGTTGTATTTTAACATCAATATACAGATTCCTAAACCCATATTTTACGAGAAAGTCTATTCGGAGACAAGGCGGTAGCCAAGTGGGGGTTAGAGGGTCAAACCCCATCCCCTCCCCCCCCGAAATCCAGAAATTTAGTTGGTATTAAGAATTAATACTAGGTTAAAAAAGTGCAAATTAAATTAAAAACAACAGACACAACAGAGGATCCAACACATTTTAAAGCATTGTGCATTGCAACAAGAATACTTATATTTATATTTGCTTGAAAATGTCCTCCAACAACTTCACAACAATTAAAAATCGTATCGAAAATCAAGAATTGAAGTATTGTTGTTGTTGTGTATTGCATTTAAATAATTCATCATCGAATAATAGTTTATATGGGCAAATTTATCCAAATTTTAAAAATGATCATGAATAATGGTATCGATCCTGACCTGACCCTCTCCCCGAAATGTTTTCCTGGGTACAGACTTGTTCGGAGATAGGTCCACGCGCTTCTGCTGGCAATGAACAGCCATAATCCATGGATCTAGTTCTATCAGCTCTGTATCACTGTCTCTGAACCGGATTATACGCCAGTGAGAAGGACACTAGTCAACCTTCCATAAAGAACCACGTCATGTTTTACGTGGGAAACATGGTTCGCAGCAACGTGGCATGATCCAAACTGTCTGCGCTCACACTAACAACTGTTAGGCCGGTTTATTTTTGGCGTTTTATCGTAAGCGATATGCGATACGCACATTCAGCTCCATTAAATCCGAAGGAAATAGATAAAAAAGGTTCATACTCGCGGGAATGCTGAATACATCGCAAGATACATATTTCTCGAAGCACCATTTGTCGATATCCTCGGATATTCGTATCGTCCCATATGAATGATAGAAAAGAAGTAATACGGAAATTACTTTCATTAATCTAGTGATTGCTCTCGAAAGCATCTGGAACTATTCCTTTGTCGATTTCAGAAAATAAAGTTAGTTGTTTTTCTTTTCTTCTACTTTTAATTTTGCTCTTCGTACTCAGAATTTTCTCTGTCTTCTTTTCCTACTTCTGAATCAATAAACCACTTCAACGTCTTTCTCACTTGAGCTCACTTTTAAAAAAGAAGCGGAGAAAATTGTGAATCCACCAAATTTCTATTGCCCAGGTCGTGCCGTTTTATCGGCCGCTGTTATTGAACCTTCCTAGCAATAAATCGTCTTGACATATCGTCTTATAAATCCTCCTTATATATCGTATCTTATATCGTCTCAATGTCAACATTCCCTCTGATGAACAAAGTCTTCATGGTCAAAATAGCGATTACAATATATTTTCAACGGTCTTCGTAACTAATATTATTAATATTTTTATTTTTAAAGAGAAAACATAGGCCCACGATTCGAACCCGGATCCTCAGTGACAGCCACGGACAGAAAGAGGGTCTGGGTTCGAATCCCGGCCGAGGGCCTATCTTTTCTCTTTAAAAATTTAAAAATAAAGATATTTAAAAATATAAAAATTGACCAATAATTATAAAAAATTATAATATTATTAATCTTTATACACCATATGCTAGTTTAGTATATTAATATGAGTTAATCTTTTCTCTGAACAATTAAGACTTATTATTAATTTTAGGGTTCGTGTCCAAAAAAAAAACTAAAAAAAAGGATAATTACAAACCTCAACACAAGTGGTATGCTTAACACGGCCTTTAGGAGCAATAAGTTGACGAAATATAATAAGAAGCTCATAAATAAGTCCATAATCGAAAGATATTATATGGAGTAGAAACATGGGCATGGTTGCTCTGAGAAAAAAGCTACTTGCTACTGAGATAGACTATTGCAGAAAAGCTGCCAGCGTGTCCAGGCTAGAAAGAAGAATTAGTCAAACCCGAACGTAGAGAACAAATGCAAACTCAACAAAACGTCCTATAAAATATAGAGAAAAAAAATCAATGGTATAGAGAAGAATGGTGGAATAAAGATTGCCCAATTTAATTTTCAAGTTCTGAAGGGAGGAAATAGCGAGGAAGACCTCGAAAAAGATGAATAGAAGGAATTGAGGAAAGTACGAACGGCCATAGACTGAGGCAGGAAGATATACAAGACAAAACAAAATGAAAAAAAGAATTAAAGAAAATTTTTGGTTGAAAGAAACCTCAAATTGAGGAAACCCTTTGTTAAGGACAGATAGTCTTTTTTAAGACCATTCAACTATCTGTTCTTATTTTCAAAGTAAAATTAAAATAAAGGGAAAATGTTTCTTAACTTTTACAAAATACTTGTTTTTTCCATGATCTAAAAATAATTAAATACTCTTTTATAATACCATTCAACTATCTGTCCTTAACACCCTTGAAGACAAAAAAAAGTTCGTGAGCCAAATTCTTTATGACCGAAAACAGGTAAAATTATGTAAATATACAAGTACAAACGCTCTAAGCTCCCCATTAATTACAAAATACTCATATACATGACAATCATTAGACCCATTTGGACATACGTAATAGAGCTTTGGGACTCCACTAAGCCGTCGAATTCCTCTCGTATTCAATCCTTAGAATCCAAAATCCTTGGTAAAATCCTCAATGCTCTTTACTTTATTACAAAACAGTACTCCATAATGACCTTAATGTCCCATTTGTTGCTGATTTAGCCCGATGTCAATCTTTTCATGACAAAATCCATTTTCACTCAAACCCACTAGTTTCACACCTCGCAACCTCTTCAATTCCTGATAATCCTCCGAGGCGTCTGAAAAGAAGATGGCCTCGAAACCTTCAAAGTTGAACTTTTTATTTGAGTACTACCACTGGGTAGAGTCTCTACTTGCATTTTTCTCGGGACATGATTTATCTTTCATTATATTTACTTGATGTATTCAATATACCGTTGTAAATTTTAATAAATACATTTTTTTAAATATATTTACAAGTGTAAGGTCCTCCTTTCTAATAACGTTGATATTCATATACCCTGTGCGAGTCTTTTACGTGAATAAATTCTTTTTGTGTTTATGATGACAGTGTTCCTGATATTAAATGTTAATTTTATTATTTAATATCTACCTTCTCAATATAAGTACAAAAATATGATATATATCAATTTAATGGTAACTAGAGACAATAAGGGCTTTAAATAATGGCCCGAAGCCCTAAGACCTGTGCAGTTTATATAGTCCCAAATATATCGTCCTTTTAATTGGTCAATAAATCGTCCCCGGTTAATTATACCGATACAGCCATCTATAGCAAGTGGGTGGGGGGCGAATTCGTTAGCTCAAATTGTCTATAATTGGCTAATAAAACATTCTATAATTAGGAATAAATTTCTAGTCGATCTCTTTATTCATTATCCTGTGGTTAGGACTATTATTCCATCTTATAAAAGTTATTTGTTTTGTTACGCATTTTATTTGAGTCTTGCACCCAGGATTGCTTTACGAGTACAAACTTCGTATATACTCTCCCCCAACATACTTTCTCATTATCCAATCCTATCTTACTAACAGGCCATTCAAAATATGCCACAATGATGTATTTCCATCCCTATTTTCTCAATCTGCTGGTGATCCTCGGCCCAATCGTCTACCCTTACCCTTGGTCAGAAACCAATGACTTCCTTTCCTCCAATATCCTGTAATAATATCCCACTGACACCTGCAAAACAAATGTGATACTTAAGAGTATATCTAGGCAAACGTTCAACTTGGAATCCTCATACTAGGCAAACGCTCTAAGCTCCCAATTAATTACAAAAGACTCATATACATGACAATAATTAGACCCATCTGAACTTACGGAATAGAGTTTTGGGGCAAATTCGATACTTTGGATTACATCAATCCTCATACTAGCCTGAAAAGAAAAGAAACTGCTCGCCGTTTGAGGCTACTGCAGCATTTACTAGACAAACACTCTATGCTCCCAATAACAAACGACTCATACATATGACTATTATAAAACCTATTTGGACTTAAGTGGTACAGATTTGAGGCTGTCAGTGTGTCTATCTTTGCTACGATTATCTCGTATTTGTGCTTTTTTTAGTAGTTGTGAACCTTGATGCTTCTGTAACTGTGCTCAGTGCATTCTCTGCGTGATTGTGACTGTACGAAAACAATTTATTCTGTCTTTACCAGGCTCCAGTTTATTTATATTCTTCACGAATTGGAAAATTAAGTTAAGTTCATCATACAAGACTGAAAAGACAAGAAACTGCTCGACGTTTTCGCCTACTTCAACATTTACTGGACAAACGCTCCCAACAAATTACAAAAGACTCATTTACATGACCGTTATCAGACCTATTTGGACATACGGAGTTGAGCTTTGGGGCTCTACTAAACCGTCCATTTCATCTCTTATCCAATCCTTACAATCCAAAATCATTCGTAAAATCCTCAATGCTCCTTATAATGCCACAAACAAACTCATCCATCATGATCCTAATATCAATAATATAATATGTTTCTGATATGGCCCAAACTAGATGCCTATCCTTCCATGACAAGCTCCATACACACTTGAATCCGCTAGTCTCTCAACTTGCCTTACTATTCCTGATAACCCTCCGAGGCATCTGAAATGAAGATGATCTCGAGACCTTCTACTATAGAACTTTATTGGAGTGCTACCGATGGGTAGGTTCTCCACAAGTTTTTTTTTTGTTTTTTTATGGCATTTGTTTATATTATTAGATTTACTTGTAATATTATTACATCCCGCAACCCAGTAGGGCTAGTCACCCAGGGAAGTGTTAAAGACTATTACTTCTAAAGGGAAGGCTTATGCAAGAAAAATGTTTATAAATAGTTATATAGTAAAGAATTGTTTTTTATATAGTAAAGAATTGGTGTTTATATCGTAAAGAATTGTTTTTATGTTGATGGTAATTTTTTTTATAGCAATTGTAAAATCCACGCATAAATAAAGGCTATTTTCATTAATTCATTCATTGATATTATTACAGTTGTAAATATCAATATATTATTTTTTTTTAAAGTCATGTCATTTGTTCATATTAGCAGATTTACTTGTAATATTTTTGTTTTATATTAACACTTTATTGAAATATTACAATCTGCCACTTGTGGACAATAAGTAATAGTGCTGTGTAGCTTACAGTCATTCCATAACAAAACAATAATATAAACAAAATAAAATAAATAAATATATATATGCGGAAAAATATATACATGCGGTATCAGAAATTAATTAATGCGGAAATGATAATAAAATAAAGTAAAAAAATAAATAAATAATAATAATAATACTAATAATAAAAATAAAATAAAATGTACATATTCATACCCTATGTAATATTATTACAGTTGTAAATATCAATAAATTATTTTTTTTTTTTTTAAAGTTAAGTTAAAATGAACGTAGCTTTATAGACTTAAGAATTGCCATATTTTCTAGCATATTTGGAAATATTCTGTAAAAAAAACGAAAAAAAAACTAGAAATACCAGAATAAACTCTAAGGTAGTCCATAGCCATGGTAATCCAAAAAAGTTTTCTGACCATTCTGAAAAGTAAAGATGACAGATATAATATCAAAACAACTACTCTGCGATCCCAATGAAACCGAAACTAAAGCAAAGTAAAAAATATAATATTGCCGGAAAAGCAAAGTATGAAAATATACCATATTCTTGAAATATTCTATTCCATTCTACCTTCTGAGATCTGAGGAAAACAGGGATACAAACCAGGAAACTACGAGTGAAAAATAATATTATTGAGGATAAATATTAGGAGAATGAATTTAGCCTCAGCATAAATAATGTAATAAATTGATTATGTTCGCAAAATAAAAGTTAAATCAATTTATTCTAAATTCATCCATACTATTTGCTCGAGCACGGGTAGTTTTTTTAATATTTGCATTCACGGGGAAGATCAAACATGGAAGAGATGGAGAAATAAATGGTGTTTACCAGCCTGGGACGTCTATAAATCCCCGAGTCCTTACTCGAATATATTCCTAGTTATATTTACGAAACTAAACATTTTAGAGTGAATAGTTGATTGATTAATTATTCATTAGTAACTACTTATTACATTCTAAATAATAATTAATTAAAATAGAGAATGGAGATAGTTGGGGAAGCAATATTCAAAAAAACACCAAATAAATACCAGACTTATATTTAATTAGTGCCGACGTTTCGACCTACAATGTAGGCCATCTTCAGGGCTATGAGAGAGAAACAAACAGAACAAAAATATATAAAAACGTTGCTGTAACAAGAATATACTCGTAACTTAAGAAGTGACTAAAAGATAAAATACTATTTTTATATTACATCCCAATCAATTTTTTTTATTATTTATATTACATCCCATACTTATATCTTCAAATTTTTTACATTTCTAACTGTCACTCTACCTATTCATTTCTTTCTACATATTTTTGTATTATTATGTTTCATACATTTTACTTATGTAACCTAGTCCAGAAGTCTATTATCATACATTTTATATCTTTAATTAAACTAGTTTTTTCTAAATCCTTCATATTCCACTTTTTTTTAATCTTCTCTTTTTGTATCTTTCTGTTTACCTCCTCATTATTCTTTCCCTTTATATTATGTTTACATTTTTATCCTTTCTGTACATTTATTTTCTGTATTCTATATTAGTTACCTTTAATTATTACATCTGTCACTGTTTTAATTGCTGTTCATTATCTTTAATTTTATTATATCTGTCACAACTTTAATTTTATTATATTCTGTCACTATTTTAATATTCGTTATCTTTAATTATCATATCTGTCACTATTTTAATTTTCTACATTACATGTCACTATATTCTTGTTACTGCAAAGTTTTTATATATTTTTCTTCTGTTTGTTTCCCTCTCATCACCCTGAAGATGGCCTGCACTGTAGGTCAAAACGTAGGCACAAATTAAATATAAGTCTGGTACTTATTTGGTGTTTTTTTTTTACTGCACCCCCAACTATCTCCGTTCTCCATTTTATGATGCAGTCAACTATTTCCCTCTCATACATAAATTAATTAAAATGTTTAAATACTTGAAATTCATTTAAAGAAAAAAGAAATATGAGCGCTGAGTTTCTATCCTAAAGGGGGTACATCCTGTAGAATCTATACATCTCACTATGCCTTTATAAAAAAAGGTAAATAAATTTAGTATCTTTGGAAACAGTACAGTCTGTACTATGCACTAAGCCCAACACTAAGATCAAGACCCTTCATAGCTATAATATATCTTTATTATTTACATCTTATCATTTACATGAATTCTCTCGTTAAGTTAACTACTCATAATTAATTAAAAAAATTCTTAATCAAGCCGTTTCGGGCTACTTCATTATTTACAAGTTCCAATTAATTAAATGTGATTATTAAAAGACCTATTTGAACTTACGCAGTAGTGAGCTCCATTTAGCCATCGATTTCTTCTCGTAACCAATCCTCACAATCAAAAATCCTTCGTAAAATCCTATTATTCGTATAATTTTTATAATTATTGTTCAATTTTTTTATTTTTAAATATTTTTATTTTTAAAGAGAAAAGATAGGCCCTCGGCCGGGATTCGAACCCGAAACCTTTGTCTTTCCGTGACAGCGCTCTACCATTTGAGCCACCAAGGCCGCCTCCCGGCAGAGGACAAATATTAATATGAGAATAAATAGTAATATGACCTAAGTCAATAAGATCCTAAAATTAAATTAATGTTCAAAGAACTTCGTTCTAGTGTATTCATCGCAAAAATTGCGAGAGCACGAGGACATGGGATCGGATAAGAGAAAAGATTTGTCCTCTGCCGGCAGGCGGCCTTGGTGGCTCAAATGGTAAAGCGCTGTCACGGAAAGACAAAGGTTCCGGGTTCGAATCCCGGCCGAGGGCCTATCTTTTCTCTTTAAAAATAAAACTAAATCTGTTTACTTTGTTACGAATAAAATCATCCATGATTTCAATGTTTCCATTTGTAGCTGATTTGCCAAGAACCCAATACCATTCCTATCATTTCGAACTATAATCCCAGTTTATAGTTATAATAGTTTATAATCCCACTTAATAGTTTCAAACCTACCAATCTTTCAACTCCTGATAATCTTCAGAGGCGTCTGAAAATTCATGGTTTCCAAAGTTGAATTTGTTAATCGAGTACTACCATTGGGTAGTTTCTCTACTTGTCTTTATACCATGCCATTGCATATTTTTTATTATTTTTGCTTGATGTGTTATGATCATACAGATGTAAATTTAAATAAATAAATTTTAAAAAAAAATGTTAATACAATTATGTTTTTGACAGTTTCAGGTTGTTACCTGATCCAGTGGCCTCTAATGTTCGTCGCCTGTTTGGCCGCCTTGTCGTGACGTCACTAGTAGCTCCATAGCCAACCACCAACCATCCATAACCATATCAGCTCTCAACCATTTCCACCATCTCTACAACTTCTTGAACTTCTGGATCTCCTGCAAGGTGATGATGACCCTACTAAGGTCATGGTTAATCAATAATTACTGTAAATCTGCTATTTAGGACGAACAAATCAATATTATTTATGTTCTTACATTATTAAAGGTATATTATTGAAAGGATCGGTTGTGATTTTTCCATTAAATATGAATTCAGTTTGTGATTCAATCTGTCCCGAGAAATATTTTACCGTATTCCTAAATAAGAAAATTTACAATGCTTTCGAAAGCAAACATCCTAACGATGAAATTTACGTAGTACGTTTCAATAATTTTTAGTGATTGAAAATATATTGATAAAAATATTTTATGAAAACCAAAAAAAAAAAAAAAGGATTCGAAATTCTAAAATTGATTGTTTATAGTGGATGAAATGAAAAGTTTAAATAAAAAATATTTTTTAGTCTCGAAACTCCAACTGTAAAATAATGTATGCAAGTTTTATTTACCGTACTTTATCATTCCAAAGACTGGTTTGTTGATAGTTAGGGGATGTTCATGATTATAAAATTACTGGATTTTGGACAAAAGAATTGCATTATTTCACTATTTGCTTACCTACAAACCTTTTTTTAATAATCTGAAAATAATAAACACTTTTTGATTTAAACTATGCGATTTTTTAAGGGATAAATAAACCAGATAAGTAAAAATATTGTAAGAATGCATAATATAATATAAAAAAGTTATATAAATATAACAATATAAAATAAAAATGTAACATGCTATTTTATTTATTACATCATTTATTCACACTGTTCATATTTTTATAATTTTTTATATACATTTTTCCTAAGCCAATGTGACGCATCTTTTTATTTTTGGATTCTTATTTTTTATTTTGGGGTTATGTTTCTTATATATATTAAAAATAGTTTAAATCCAAAGTTTTTAATTTAAAGAATTTTCATATAAGCCACTCTTGGTGTCTTCATTTACATCTATAACAGTTTTGAAAAATTTGTATATATTTTATAAAAAAGTATGAAGAAATGCAAAGTGCAATGAAAGGTTGTTTTTCAATATATAGTTCTTTTAGTAGATTGTCCTCTTAAAAATTATTTAAGCTAAAAATTAATAAATATTTACTATAATATAACTTTATTTACTATAGTATAACTTTTGTCCAAATTTCACTTTTTTATTCAATGAATTTACTATTTTATTTTATGTATTAATATTATTTAATACAGGTGCTATACAATTTTCTAGTTAACCAGTTATTTTAAAAATCATTATTATTTTGATTTTATATATAAATTAACTTTTAACATTGCCATAAGTTAATTTATCCTCTGCTCAAATAAAAATTTTAAAAAATTATATAACAATCCCATTTAATATTATATTTGTAAATATATGTAAATGCGATTTTGTTTATTAATTATAAGAATGGGAAATATATATTGAAGGAATTTGGATTCCACATGTAAACTATTCGATTGTATATTTAAGTGGTTTTATTCTATTGTATAATTAATTATTGTTGAACTAAAATCATTTCCATGTATAAATAATAATAAATAATTGTTGCTAGTATTATTAGAAATTAAGATTTATGAAATATCAAATGAATCGATATTTGTGGCGTATAATGCGCTCACTCAATTATATTATGTAAAATATTTTACTAACATATTTATTAGACTCATAAAAACTTTATATTGTCAAATTAATTTGACTATAAAACTAATTACTTATTGTAATATTTCAATTGAAAATTTCTTTTAGCCTTTAATAAAATTAAATGCTATGAATATAATATCAATAATAATTCCATTTCTGTTCAAAGATTAATTGTATATATTATTAAAAATAAAATTTTTATTTTGTTTCCTCAATTATTCATTTGTTTTCTATACCTTTTCTGTTTTCCTTGTAAATTTAAACATTCTAAATTAATAAAAGTATGATTTTTATATTTTATTTTCCATTAAACATTTATTATAGTTGCTCTAATGTACCACTTAAGGACCCTGTGCCAATTTCAATTTCTTATTCGCTTTTATGTCTTTTTGGTTGTTGTTTTTTTGTTCCATCCAATACTCTTTCATCAGATCATTATGTTTCTTCTCCCTTTCTTCTGACCACTTCAAAGTAGATTTCTTTATTCTCCTTCCCTCTAATCCTCTTAATCCGTTGTCCCTAAACACTTCTAAGCACTTTTTTTACATCATATTTAACTCTTGAGTTCCTGTTTTTTTTTTCATTTTATCTTCCAATCTTTAAGCTAATCGTTCACAATTTTTTTAAAATTAATTTTTTGTAAATCACTATTGCTTATGTTCATTCGTCGTCATATTTTAGATATATGCCAATACTAATTTAAATATAAAAACAATGTCTGGGATTCGACAAGATTGGAGTAAGGTTTGCCAAATGAAAATTTACAATGCGTTCAATTAAATATTATATATAATTTTTTTTATAATTGTTGGTAATTTTTTATGAGTTATAAATATTTTTATTTTTATTTATTTATTAATTTTATTATTTTTATTTTATTTTTTTTTTAAATAGAAAAGATAGGCCCTCGACCGGGATTTGAACCCGGAACATGGACAAGGAGGGGCCTTGGATTGCTCAATTGGCAGAGCGATGTCACGGTGAGACAAAGGTTCCGGGTGCAAATCCCGGTCGAGGGCCTATCTTTTCTCTTTAAAAAATAAATATTATATAGTTTGTGAATATTTTTTTAATAAACAAGTAATAACAATTTCATCACTGCGTTATTATATATTTATTTTTAGTTAAGAAAAAAAATATGTATTCTTATACAAGTTGTAATTACCTTCAAAGAATATTCATGTTTAAGTTGAATAAAATCTAGTAGGGCATGAAAACCAAGCATCGTTTTCTATTTATTAAAAGATTTTGTTTCTGTATGCTTAAAATTACCATTTTTTTTTAGATTTTTATATATGCCCTATAATATAAATATATATCATAATATATGTATATATATATAATAATATATATATATACATTATATATAATATAATATATATATATATATATATATATATATATATATATATATATATATATATATATATATAATGGTGTTGTGAGTATCCATTACATGGTCCTTGGACTACTGAATTTGGTATCCTACCACGCCTAGAAATTCCGGATCCCCTTCTTCAGAAACTAGAAGTTTCTCGTTGCTTCCCTTTGCCAATTTCCATGTTTCACAGCAACGTTATAGCCGTTATAATATTATGAAAACGAAGATTATATAAGATTTTTTTGTAATTTTTTTTATTGAGTAATGAGCTAAAAAAAAGATATTCGATTTAGCAATTTCTATATCTATTACTAGCTGGGGTACCCAGCTTCGCTCAGGGAGTTGATATGAGGTTCAGTGGTAGTTAAAATAAAAGAATAAACTTTAAAATGTATGAGATTCAATTTTTTTATTGAACATATATTCTAACTGCAATACTTCTATTTACACATAAACAACATTTTTCATTTTGTTATCGGAATATATTTATAAATTTTGAAAAGTGAAAAGTGAGAAAAGCAGGAGTCTGTGAGGTTGATACCGCAATAATTTAAAGTTTGTTATCGCGCTTTGTTAATTGTAAATCTATAGGCTAATTTGATTGGTAATTGCAGCCTTTTAAATTGGAATGGCAATTCATTAGAGATCAGTAGTATTCTGGGGATAAATACTGTGGGTCCTTTGTCCTTCCCAGTCATAAGTTCGGCTTGGATGATGGATTGGATGATTGGGCGATAGCAGTTTGTATGATCGGAGATCCAATTTTCAGTTGAAGAATATGTAATGGCATTCCTGGTACTTGCAAAGAATTTAAAAATTCTTTAGGGAAGTTGACACTTTCTTCAACGTTTACCATCGCGTTGATCTATTAACATTCCAGGCTGTTCTGGAACGTTCAAAGCCACCACCGTCAGTAGTTAGCTCCCCTCGTACAAAAAAGGCTTCGAATGGTCCTGGAATATTCCATAATTATCTGGGATGTTCCCAAACATTCCAGAATATTGTGGAATGCTCTGGAATGTTCTGGACTGTTCTAAAAACTTTTAGATGGCGACACTTCCAGCCCTTATATATTCAAAAGTACGTTCTTCAGGTAAAAACGGGAACCTTCTTCATGGACGGGAGATGCAGGACTACCACTCCATAAAACTCTCTTCATCTTGCCGGGACTCATTTCTGAATGTTAGCGGCACGCACATTGTATACATTCTTTTGTAATGTACATTGATTATATTATAATTATTATTATTATTATTATATATTAATAATTTGTAACGTATCCACTATATCCTACAACGTATCCTATATTCATCCAAGAATAGGGCGTATACATAGTAGAAGGAGAAGATAGGACTAGGTTCGATGGAGCGTGGGTTCGATAGCGCCCTGTCTGTTTGGCGAGGATCGTGTTGACTGTGGCTTTGACATGTTAGTAAATAGCAACCTTCCCGATTCCCTTTCAGCTCAAAGTCATCAATCCCAACGCGGCTAAAATGAGTCCGCAAACAAGGCTCATGTGTATGCTAACCTGTCTAGGGGTCAATACTGTCTCTCATATTCTCATTCATGAGGTTTATGCATCGTGCATGACATTTCAACCTTGATTATTGGTTATTAATATAATAAACGATGAATTCATCAAGCAATTATATTATATAATACCATAATTAAGTTTCAGGTAAAGTGATATATTTGTAATTCTGTATTGTATATCTTATTGTGCTAAAAAAAAAGTAATCTGTTTGAACATCTATAAGTCTAAAAATTTATTGAACAAAACAAAAAGTCAATAACAAATAACAATGATTAATACAAAAATACCATTAGAAAAAACTGAATAAACTGAATTTCAACTTTATGCTTCTATTGCTAATCGGACGATGTTACATTGGGAGGTGTTTACATTTATTAAGTCAAAAGTCCAACAAAAATAAAATTAGTATTTTAAAGAAAGCATAAATTCCTGCATTATTTTCCGGACAACCCAATATTATTATATACGAATAATATGCTAAATCGAGTTGTTGGAGCTTTCCGAATGTCGGTCCATTTGAAGACAAGAGAAAAATAAAAAATATATAAAACATAAAAAATAATTTAAATATCATTAGAAGGGGCGAGTATTAAAATGAGAAATATTGAAAATAGTTCCAAAGTTTTGAATTCTGTAGGAAGCCCTCCTGAAACCCTATTTAATTATTTTTAATCGTTAATTAATAGTTAACAACATAATGTTTTTATGCGAAAAATTATTCAGTCAAATTGTAATCTATTTGATTACGAAGATTTAAGTAATTTGAGAATTATCATAAGATACACATAATAAACAAACTCTCCTAAACCATGAAAAATCATTAAAAAACCAAGACAAATCTCACACCAACCATGAACAAACTCTCACTGACAATTAACAAACCTTCGAAAACTCTTGTAGAATGTGAAAAACTCTCACCCATCATGAGCAAATTATGTTAAACCATGAATAAAATCAGGAATTAAAAGCATTATCACAACTTCGACAAGATCCGAAGAAACCAGAAATGAAGATGGATAAGATAACTTCATAAGAAACTGTCAGCCGTTAAACAAAATACGAGTTATGCCTCTCTGAGTATTTAAGATAATAATAAATATAACTTTAATAATTTTATATTTCCATATAAACATTATATTACTGTAATAAATTTAAATATTTTATTAATAAAATCACTCCATATATTTAAACTTTTCTGACTTCCGTCTACTCTTATGAAACGGCGCATTGAGTAGACTAAACACGCAACGATGATCTGTTCAACATGACGGCTTGCAAGGCACTAAGAACAATTTTATTTTTATTTTGAAGATTATAGAATCGTGCTGACCGGGATTCGAACCCGGGTCCTCCGTGGAATAATTACCAGAAAATTGATTAATATTAAAAAAAACGACCAAAAAGTTTTGGAAGTAAAAAATATTTTTTTTTGTATTTACAACCCCACGCAACGGATAAACTTCTTTTTTAAAAGTTTTAATATTATTCTCTTTAGAAGAAAAAAGGAATAACTTCGAATATATAAAACAAATATTGAAAGACAAAAATAAAACTGAAAAACTTGTTACGCGGTACTCTACCGTCTAAGCTACCCTGGCTCGTAGCAAGGCAAGACAAATCCATTCTCTTCACCGATCCCAAATATCCAGCGCTCCCAATTTTAGCAACGTTCACAGAATAGGTAAAAAAGGCTCCCAAGGTTGATTCTGGAGGGACGCTCAGATGCAGAAAGAGAAGAGGAAGGCCTGGAATGCGATGGCTTGACGATGTAGAAGCAGACCTAAAGCTCCTGGGGGTAAGAAGATCATCCAAAGTGGAGGAAAATTGTCGAGGAGGCCAAGGATGATGATGATGATTCAAATTATGCAAACGTTGCGTAAAAAATACATTTAAATAAAAATTGCTTTTTTCATATTTCTTTTTAAGAAAATTTGTATCTGTTCTGCAGGTTTCAACAACGAGTTTCAATTTCTTATTCATTTCCTTTTAAATTTTTTCCCTAAATGTAAGTTCATGAGCTTTAGTATTGAAAATAGAAAGTAATTATAGAAAATGTATATATACCTTTGAAATATTGATGAAATATGTTTGTTATTACTCAACTCGAAGCGATAACCTGCGGAATAATTGCCAGAAAATTGATTAAAAAAAAAACTGTACCACTACAACCCATGAAGGTTCTGGGGTTCAGTGCATGGTAGAGACTGTACTGTTTCATGGACAACGGTTCTGCAAGGAGGTGACTTGTCCTAGGTCACGCTCAACCGCCAGATCCCCCCCCCTTATTTTGGGTACCCAATTATTGTAATATTTTATAGAGGCTGGGTGGCCCCAAGAGGGTCATAGATCCTATATGATCCAACTCCTGCTGCAAACACACTAAATAAAAGTCATGGCCTGCAGCGGAATTTGAACCAGGATTTCCGGCATGGCAACTCAATGCTCTACCACTGAGGCACTCCGCTCCCAAAGAATTCATTAATACTAAAAAACGACAAAAATGTCTTGGAAGTAATAAATAACATTTTTTGTATTTACAACCCCACGCAACGGATAAACTTCTTTTTTAAAAGTTTTAATATCATTCTCTTTAGAAATAAAAAATGAATATCTTCGAATATATAAAACAAATATTGGAAGAAAAAAAAATAAATAAATAAAAAAAAAAAACCTGAAAAACTTGTTACTATATATTTACTTTTCGTATCGAGGGGGGGGGTCCCCATAGTACCATGGAAAAAAAAAAGAGATACGTAAAGAGATCCTGTATATTGTCAATATACACGTATACAGGATCTCGTAGAGTGATATTTTTTTTGTCATTTTACGTAGAGTTTATCGGCTGTAAACGAATGCATTGTGCATTGTTTCAAGAGCAGTCTGAATAAAATAAAGTTTTGTTTTTAGGAGTTAGAATATTCCTTGGTATCTGCTACAATGAAAAGCTTTAGAACCTTATCTCAAATACAATTTAAAAGTAAACGGCCTTTAGGGATTACGCAGTGAAATATTCCCATTAAAATGTGTCCCTCGGGTTGCCAACTGAATAAAAGAGCTTTTATAGATAAAGGTTCGGGTTATAGTCTCGCCTACTATACGTAACTCTCTTCTTCCCTTTCCCGAGAGATAAAAACATTACTAATACATGCATATGTATTCCCTCTGATAAAACTAAAATAAAAGCAAATTGTTAAATGTACTCACTTTGGATTTTCATGGAAAACAATGTTATGTCTAATTATTGCTTGATAATTAGACTCTAAACTATCAAGACTAAAGCCTCCATGTGCTCAATGGAATCTACTTTGACACAGATTTATTGGAATCATATCAACAAATTCACATCTTCGAACTTCAAATATAGAGGACTTTCAGAATAATACGAGTAACATAAACATCTTGGGACTTTTTTTTATTATTTATTTATTGATATTTACAACTGTATTACAATAATACAACAAGTAAATAGGCTAAGTGATACATAATGACATGAGATCATGACCAGTAAAGAAACTACCCAATGGTAATACTCAAACAACAATTTCAACTAAGGTCACGTGGATTCTCTTCAGACGTCTCGGAGGATTATCGGAAATTGAAGAGGAAGCTAGGTTTGAAACTAGAGGGTTTGAGTGGGAATGAAGTTTGTTATGAAAGCTCGGGTCAAATCAGCAACAAAAGGGACATTAAGGTCGTTATGAATGACTTTATTCTTAACAAAATAAGGAGCATTGAGGATTTTACGAAGGATTTTGGATTGTAGGGATTGTAATAGATAGTATACGAGAGGAATTCGATGGCTTAGTGGAGCCCCAAAACTCTACTCCGTAAGTCTAAATAGGTCGTATGATAGTCATGTAGATGAGTCTTATGTAATTAATTGGGACCGTTTGTCTAGTGTTGAAGTAGCCTGAAACGTCCAGCAGTTTCTTATCTTTTTGTCTTGTATGAGGATCCCAGGTTAATCGTTTGTCGAGATGCAACCCTAAGTATCGCATCTGTTCTACAGGTACCAGTAGGACATTATTAAAGGATACTGAAGGGCAAGAATTCATTGATTTACGACGTAAGGTAAAAAAGATTTGTATGCGATTTTTGAGAATTTATTATATTTCTCCAGTTTTGACACCATTCTTCAAAATCAGTGATATGGGATTGGAGGCTTTGGGATGCAATAACTGGATTGGTGTTGACTGATAATACACATGTATCATCAGCATACGTGGTAAGGATAGTATTAGGATGAGTTGGGATGTCAGCTGTATAAAGTGTATAAAGAATTGAGCCAAGGATACTACGTTGAGCCTTAAAATATGAACATGGGAACAGCCGATTTTCGCAAAATTCTTTTTAAGAGTTTAAACTTGGACACAGCCAACCAGGTTGCAGAGAACATGAAGGGAATTATAACGAACGGATCATTTGCCATTCCCTAAATTAATTCCGTATCCAAAAGAATTATTAGTCATGTAGATGAGTCTTTTGTAATTAATTGGAAGCTGAGGGCGTTTGTCTAGTAAGTATTGAAGTAGCCTGAAACGTCGAGCGGTTTCTTGTCTTTTCAGTCTTTCTTGCTACTTAATCCAAATTAACATACCGACATTCAGATATGTCAACCGTATTTACCAACTAGAAGGACATATAAAAAAATTGATGAATGGCAATACAGAGTGGATGGTAAAATAAATAGAGTCACTATTTAAAAAATGAATTCACATAGCACTATGGGAGCGAATGAGGTCTTGAAAAACTTCACAGATAGAATTTTAGGTAGAACATAGATCATGTTGGGCTGTCCTATTAACCTGTAACTGGAGAATACTAGAAATTCATATGATCTATAAATTTATGTTGAGCCATCTTTGCAGGTTTGTACATGTTCTGGACTTTTAACTTAAAAGCTAATGATCCGAATTATTCTCCTTGGTATCTTTCCTACCGTCATGAAAATTGTTTTGGTAATGTTTATGATCAAATTGACTGCCAGAAATTCTTCAAATAATCTGCTAACATAAAAGAGCCACACGTCACCAATACTGAAAAAAACAACTCCAAACATCAATTAAAAACAAAAACAAAGGAAGGTAGTAGACGATTAGCTGGGCAGGCTATAAAAAAAACTGATTAGTATAAGTGAGGGACAATAACCAACCAATAAAAAAAAGAAAAAAATGATATACACGTAGATGAAATCTTCTAAGATTTATTTAAGATTCTGTATGGTTCTTCATTCATTCATAATACCTAATGTTCTGAATATAATTGACTAAAATGTATACTATTTTATAATTAACCGTTAAATGAGAGTTCTACGCAATATGCATATGTAAATAATTTTCTTCTAGGGTTATCATTCTCCCTGCTAGTTACTTTCCACCTATCAGAAAGATGTATATATATATATATATATATATATATATATATATATATATATATATATATATATTATAATGCAATTGGGAAAAACCACAATGCAAAGCCTTATGTTTCAAAAAATACACCTACTTACCAGTCGACGTTTCGCCTATTCAGGTTGTATGTTGAACGTCTTGATGGTGGGATGCTGTCTCATGCTTGGAGCCTGTTTGGGCTGTTGATCGTTGGGATGTATTGCACCTTTTTCTTCGAGATGCGATTCACATAACCCCCTTTCTGATTTTGGTGTCTTGATAATGCCTGAATAGGCGAAACGTCGACTGGTAAGTAGGTGTATTTTTTGAAACATAAGGCTTTGCATTGTGTTTTTTCCCAATTGCATTATAATAAATAATAGTGTTTCTTTTTGAGTTTTTGGCTCTATCTATATATATATATATATACACATACACACACACACACTATTGAGTACAAATGTATATAGTGTCAATCCGTATTTTAAGGATACAAAAAAGGATAGGAAGAAGGATATTATAGAATTAATTACCCTCTCCCTAATGGTTACGCAAATAGAAGCTTTATCTTCCTCGGACGGCTTAGAGATAAAAAGAAGTCCTTAGGATTGTTTAATCAAGAGAACTCCGGAGTGTTGCAGAGGTACCAGGCGCTCCATCCCAATTAGTGGGGTCTCTGCGTTCATTTGATAAAAAATGATAGTAATAAGTAATAGAAGAGGTGGGAGTAATCCTACTGAACAATTACCTGTGTCTCTATAGTTTAATTACTGCGAAATTAGGTGTTTTTTTTCTCTGCTTGATCTTAGTAGATATTAAATGATCTACTTTTAATTTTTTTTTCTTAAGTTTATTATCTTCATCATAAGCTTCTCAATAACTAATGATTATATTAAATTCAGTATGTAGAGCGCTAACTTTGTATGCTAAAGGAAGTGGATTTGAATCCGGTTATGGCAGATAAGTTATTTATTAAATGAAAGCACCCAGAGGGATCTCCAGATCTTCTTAGGGCTCAACCCGTCTCTTTAAAGTGGATCCTCTTAAGTGGAAAACACCTAAGTAAGCATAGGAATTCACCAAAGTAAGAATAAGAATTCCTGAGCATAGAAGTATGGACAGCAGTCAGAAGGATCTATTGAAAGGAGTACTACAGATATAAATCAGAGTACCGAGATCCTGTAAGCAGGGAGTGAATAGAAGACTTGCATTGGAAGAGGTTGTTAACATAGGAAGATCATTGGGTGTTATTTACGTGGTAAAGAAAAGATCCTTAGAAATGCTATCTACAATAGAAGAAGAGGAACCATTCTAACACGTAATAGCGATAGGAACCCGTAACAGTCACTATAAGACATTTATAGTCCACGGCATATCTTAAAAACTTTACATGGTTCTCCTTAGTACGATCATCAGACCTCTCGAGGAACCATTGTACACCACATCCATTCAAACAACAGAAATACGAATCAATTAATTAATTAAACCATTAATATATTAGTGATAAATATGTAGTGCATTTGGGTTAGATATGCTCCAAAAGAAGTATAATGATATACATTATTAATACATACTAAAATACAATTAATGACTCAGTTGTAATGGAAGGATTGCCATAAAATTCACATAGAACTTAAATAAAAACTTGTCTGCTAAATCAGGGGTACATCTAGAGTTCTTGGTGAGGTATGTCTTCCCCGGGTGTTGCTGTTTCTCTGCACGCCAGCTTCTCCATCTCGGCTACCTCCGCTGATCTTCCTTCCAGAAATCCTGCTTCCTCTTCCGGATCTTTTCAGAGAGTGCTTTATCAATGGTTTAGGACCCTCCTCTTTGGTATCTCGACTCCCCCCCATGACCACGGGGTCAAACCATGCTACTATTGTTTATAATAACGCCCGGTACGATGCATAGCACTTAGTAGCGATGAGGCTTAACCCCAATAAATATTCCCATGACTATATGATTGTAGTATCGGGTATTTTAATAATTATCAATGTCTTTGCTTGGATTGGAAGATGAACTTAGGTGATCTTGTTAGATCTGTGTGAGAGAGGGAGAGAAAGGTAGTGAGAGAGGTATTACAAGTAAGTTAAATAATAATGATTGATAGATGTCGACTGTGTTCAGTGGCTCTTGTTGTTGTCTCATACAAGTCATGGGGTAGTTGGTAAGAGTAGTATCTCCAGAAGCACTAAAATGTAGCAAAAGTTTGCCGATAATGTTGAGCCTATTGAATGGATGAACTCCTTATTAGAAATACATGATATTCCAAAATGTCCATTTGTTTTAATAATAATAATAATAATGTCTTTATTTATTCTGGGACAAGTCCCTATAGAATAACAATACAGGTACTATAATCTATTATATCGTAGAGTGTAAAATAATTACATTTAATTAATTATTACAAGTAAATGAGAAAGAATGAAAAAATGAACAAAAAAAATGTGAATTACCTACAATAACAATATTTAAGAACAGATTAGAAGAAAAGCATGAAAAAAAATTAAAATAAGTTAATAATAATTATATAAGAAATAAGTGAATAATTATAATTCATACCAAGAAATAAATGAAGAAAAATTAAACAATATATCAGAGATTTAAATTTCATCCCTTTTTGTCCTTTTTTTCTTTTTTAATATCTATCTATATAATATTATTAATACATTTGTACGTGGTTTAAATTCCGCACACTCCTATTTTTAGAGGGCTGTATTGATTTATGTGGGCTTTATTGTGCTTTAAAATAGGCCTAATATACTATTTATAAACATGAGACATATGCTACGCTCTCTGATTCTGCGGTTCCTCATTGAAATAATATAAGTTCAAATATCAATTTCAATGTAAAAGTTTAAAAATACCATTAACTTTCGATTTAAATGTAGGAATAATGTAGGAAACTACTACACGATACAACTGCCTATTGTAAGTGGATAGCTTGGAAATTTTATAAATGTTTAAAACTATTTATGTCTTAAAGTGATTGAAGTAATTTTCATCCTCAGTTTTTAGCACGTGAAAGCGTGATATAGTAATATAACAACGACATGACAAATCCAACCTACCATATTGAAAAATATAAAGAGAATATATCAAAATTCTTTCAACTCCTCTTTACGGATGTGTGACGTGGCAGCTAACTCTGAAGGATGGATGTACAGCGCTTTAGGTTTTCGAAAATAAGGATATTAGGTCCAAAAAGGGATGAGACCCTTAGAGGTTAGGTTGATTATTTATGGACTCTTAATGTCTAAGGTCTTTAGTGTCCTTATTCTATAATTTTTGGTCTATTAGATTTTATGAAATACACCTTCTTTTTTGAGGAATTCAATTATTGTTTTAAAATTTGTGTCATTATCACCCAGCATCGTTTGAATTTTTCTCTCCATTCCTAAGTTTCTAAAATAGCTTTCATGTTGTGGGCACTCTTCAAGGATATGGCGTATTGTCAGTTGTGAGTGGCAGGTCCTACAGTTCGGAGGCCGTGTTTTTTCCATAAGGAAACCATGCGTAAGTCGCGAGTGGCCGATTTTCAGTCTTGTGATAACGACTTCCTCTTTCTGCATATGCCGTGGGAGTTTTTTTTTTTAATAGCGTGTTTCTTTTAATGCATTTTAGTTTATTTGATTCGTCGGTGGAGTGCCAAAGTTGTTTCGAAATCGCCAGACGTTGCTGTTTCAGAAGGCTGCATGCATCTTGTTTGAGCAACCTCGAAATAGTTAATGGACCTTTCGATGAGAGCTCCGAAATATGTTAGGGAAATAACACTGATTCAATTACCAGATCGCATGTCTTTAATAGAACCATTGATTAAAAAAACAAACATAAATCACTTTTATAAATTAAACAACTAATAATTTTGATAATAGAAAATAATCCAAAGAATGGTTAAAAGAAGAAAACAATTTCATCGTTTTTATAGTGAGAAAAATGAAGTTACAAATACTAACCAAATTATAAACAAGTATTTAATATCAAAAGAAAACAATTATCATTCAATCCTACGATAATAAATTTAAGTTCATTGATTACAAATAAAAAAATGTGCAAAATCTTTTTTTTTTCTTAAACTTATAATAAATTATATTAATTATTTAAACAATAACAAAAAACATAATAATAAACAAATAATAAAATATGAAAACAAACATTTACACCACTATATTTACAAAATATTAAAATTAAAATAAAAGGAAAAAAGTTCTTTTCTTTTACAAGATATTTTTTTTGTTTATGATTAAAATAAAAATACTCTTTTAGACAACCAAATAAACTATCTGGCCTTAACACATCTGTTGTTGTGTGTACGCTTGTAATTTCTATAGATGATAATGCTGCTTATTTTCCGCTCGATCTGCCACTTCATTTCCTTTAATGCATATATATCTGTGAGATCTATGAAACCCTTAGAGAATTTAAGAGATTACACACAACGCGGAATCGCAGAGCATGAACTCGGAAAATATTATTGGAGTGATAGCGTTACGGAGTTTAAGATGCGCATGTTAAGTAGTTGGGCTTGGTAACGGACGAATTCCTAATTGTGTCGACTGGTAAACGTCTGAGGGGTAGATTATCGCATAGGAAGGAGGAGTGCGTTAGCAGAGGTCGGTGGTGTCGGCATCGAGCCTTTGGGTTTGCTAAGTCTTGTTATTATAATATAATAGAGAGATAACTAATTTACTTTTATATTAAGTAAATGAAACGAGACAGGCGCTATCTAGGCTATATACGGTCTCCCTCTGAACCTTTTATACTAGCACAACCTTCACATCATATTTCCTCCCTCGCAATATCCACGCTCTTTAAAAAATATTTTACAACACGATTACTCATATTTCATGATATATCATGCAATATATCTCCCTGATTATGTTCCCCTCTCCTCCGCGGGTGGGAATCGGGATAAAAACAGGAGAACGTGCTATGCTCAAAGTAGAAAGCTTAATTTCAATAACATGGGACGAAGGAGGGAGGTGGTGTGGTAGTGAGGGAAAGAGCAGGTGAAAATTAATCTGCTAGCTAGCGCGGTCCCGGTGCATAACTCCTCATTAGCGTCCGCCCCACCTTCTGCTCACCAAAGCACATCCCCTAATTCGGAAATATTACTACACGTATTTCCCTTTAGCAGTGGCGCTATATCTTTTTGCTATAATACAGAAGCTGCTAATAGCTTGTCTTTTTGAAGGGGTTCGGTCCCCCTTGGGACTGAAACCTCCGAAGTGTCCTCAGATTCGAGCGTTGCTGCAGGAAAAAATACGATTATTTAAGGAGAAGACTCGAAACAAAACGTCTCATAACATTACGGGAAATATGTATATATAGTAATAAAAATGAAAAAAACTCAAAAACAGACATAAATTATAAATAGGTTGCTACAGAAAAAAAAAACAGCTTAGAAAATATCCAGTCGACTTTACGTATAATTCAGCATTATCAAGACAGCACAAGGAAACACAGCAAACAAGACAAAGTACAGCTCAGCTCACACCTGCAGTAGAAATAGACTCCTCAAATTGAAACAGCAACCTTGCACACAGACGTTCCACAAATAACTCAGGAGCAAAAAAAACCACACACACAAAGTAACAAAAGTTTAGATTTATAGGAAAAGTGACTAATAGCAAAACCATAAGTCTCTGCAATTCCAATCACCCGAGGTTTGTTTCTGGGAAAATACGATTATTTAAGGAGAACAATCGAAAAAAAAAGTCTCATAAATATGCATATGTTTTGGTCATTTCAGCCATAATTTAGATGCACACCAAAAGATACATCACAGGTGAAGTGCAGTACATCTCACGTCAAAAGTCCTTAGGTTCTTCAAACAGAAGCTGTAACCTCAAGACGTTCAAGAGCAACAAAAAGGATATATGTTTAACAACAGCATGTTATGTTTAACAACAGCAGGAACAGATTTCAAATATTTAGATAATTTATGAGTGGGAGGTAATAAATATGAATTGGATTAATAGACAAATATGATGTTTATGTAGAAGGAATGTATAAGAAGTAAAGATAAAAAAATCTAGTATTTAAATTATGAAAAATTATAGATAAATAATAAAAGATGCTATTACAACATGTGATGGATGCCATGAGGCGAAGGGAGAAGTGGGTGTGAGGAATGGAGAAGGATAGGCTTGAAGGGAAGATATAAACAATAAAATGGTTTCATTAAAAAAAAACAAAATAAGGAAAAGCGGCTTCAAAGTACGTCAAAGCAACGGAAGTCTGGTCTCCCGCCACAGCGTGGGACGATCGCTAGAAAATACGAGGACACGTTTTTATGAGGACAAGGAAAGGATTTTATTATTATTGTAAGCCCAGTTATTTGTTCGGTCCGGTCGAAGTAACTTAATAAACGGACAACCAGATTCCGCTAGGGCCATGATCTATGGTCAGCCTTAGCATGGCGAAATTTATTGCTTCGCCTTTTCCGTTATATAACTCACCCCAACTCCTTCTTAAAAAGACCAGATATCTTATATATATATATATATACACGTATGTGTGTGCGTGTGTGTGTGTGTGTTTGTGTGTGTGGTATATAAGCACATTGCAACTGAATAGTTACTAAAACCTGAACTAATTGACCTCCCTGTTAATAATTAATAAATACATGGGAGTTTAGTGATATAACACATTTTCAGTTATGTTATGTTATATAAAAAACTTTTCAATAGTAGATAATATTTCCAGAATGCAATCCTATTAATGTACACAACGAAACACTCTTTGTAGTGAGCAATAACACCTATTTCCTGCTGCTATTCTGGCTTATATTTCACTCTCTATTTTGTTAGCAACTGTGACCATGCTTCCCAGGTACTTGAATTGGGTTACTGCTTTAAATCTCTTAAACTCACTTTTCCATTTTTTTAGCTAGATTAAAAAACTGTAGTGTTAAAGAAAAATTAAAATTCATCAGTAATCGAGACGTTGCAACTCAATCAGTTCACACGCGCAGTTTCTGTAAACGTTGCAGATGCATGTCCCGGAAGGGAGGATTTTTTTTTTTTAATTCTCTTTCGATAGGACGACATTAGCCAAATAGGTCCTTTAGGGCGCTGCACCTTACAGGAGAGTACTGAAAATGTTTGCACCAGCGGGAATTAACCTTTTTAATGAGTTCAAACACTTCTACTCCTGACGAGAAGGGTCGTAATCTGACCAAAAAATGGAAACTTTCTTTTTAACACTAGATTTACCAGACCAGTCATTTAGACTGGTCGTGCAATTTCAATTCAAAATTCCTACAAAGTAAAACTTTTTTTTTCACAAATGAATTTATGACTTTTTTTGCTATAATTAGAGAACACGTTTTATAAAGTTAATGTTATTTTTTATACATTATTAACAAATATAATTTTTGCTATAGACATTTATACCAGTACCAGTCAAAATGACAGGTTGTGTTTTTATGAAAAAATGTATGATTTTGGAACATGGAACGTTTCTCAACGTTGTTGTACCAATCCAATAGATGCACGCTTACTATTTATAAAAGCAAACCAAATAAAAAAGTACTTATACTAAGTACAAAACATAAACACATCAAAATTGATAAAGCTGCAAAGAAATTACCGGAAACCGTATCGTTTTATAATAATACTAAATTTGGCGTCGATATTACTGATCAAATGGCACGAAAATATACAGTGAAATCAGGATCCAGAAGGTGGCCACTTCAAGTATTTTTCAATATTTTAGATTTAGCCGCAATAAATAGCTGGATATTGTACAAAAACACTACAGGAGAAAATATCTCACGAAAAGACTTTCTGTTTCGATTAGCAGAAGAACTTGCTTCAGAAAATCAGACTTCAAAGGCAAAAACCAGCCGAAGCCAATACACCAACCACAAATGCCACTGTTCCTGTACGAAAATGGTGTCAAATAGGATATTGCAATAACAATAAAACTACAAATATTTGCAAAAAATGCAAAAAAAGTCTATGCGGAAAGTGTACACGCAGCAAAATCTACACATGTAGAAATTGTGAGCTACAAACTGTAAACAATTAAATGTTTTGTTATTTGTCAATGTCTATAAATCCATTTATCTATTATACTTAATATTGTTCAACTTTATTTTTATCCTTTTTAAGAGTAAATATAGACTGGAAACCACAATAAGCCTTATTTCTAATGCACCTGTCATTTTGACTGGTTTGGTACAAATAGGTATACGTAAACAGCTGGTATATCTAGTGTTAATGTAGTTTGGCTAGATTCTGTAATTAGCTATAGTTTCAGTTGATGATAGATCTATTAATTATGACAATTTTTTTTTTGCTTGTAACGACTTGTTCATTAAACAGATGAGGTTGGAAATGTTTTATTATTAAGTGTATCTTCTTTTTTTTTAGTATAGTAGTGTTTTGTTTTTGATGTGAGGATGTTTCGGGTTTTTTTTTTTTTTTTTCCATATGTGCCCTTTACTACCTTATGTGACCTTTGTTATAGCGATCCCTAAATTGGCGTAACCTTGCCTGGTTAGTTATTCCCATTTCTTTTCGAGACTTGGGGCTTTGCATAAGTCATATTTCCTATTGCATTCTAATATATAAGTCTAGCAAGCAGTGCCTTCACTTCTCAACCAGTCCTTCCAAGCTATCCGTGAGGTCTATGATAGAAGCCACATGTAACAATATTAAATCTTAAGCTTTATACTTTATGCTGAGTTATATTTTAACTCGTTAATATAATTAACTCTGACGTGATTTGTTCCTTTTTAGAATTATTTAAGTTTAATATCTTTAATGGCCGAGAAATAAAACCCCTAACGGTACTCCTCCGTAATTACTAAAGACTTTCCCGATTGTTTTCCAAACAGAAATCTTCCTCAATTTTAACTTTGTTGTTCCATGTTCATAAAGCAACAATTAAAACCTTTTCTTTACAACGAAAATTAAGTACCCCGGCCATTCTTGAGAAAATTACTCTCGGAAAAGTTCTCCGTTGAGAGGTAGGACGGGGGGAAGAGGAGAGTATTTACAATACTTAAAATTATAAGTGAAAGAGGATTTGGAGATCGAAAGAGAATACAAAACTGGGAGGTTATAGCGAGGTTATACCCAGCCACTTGTTGACCTAGGTTTAACTCCCACCTTGTTCCGGAATAATTCCGGTCCTGGATTTAGGGAGCGGCTTTGTAATCCGTCTTAGGCCCCGTTGGGTGAGAGCTTAAGGCACAACCTGCTTATGAAATCAGCCAGAATTACAATATAATTGCCTAAACGTACGTCTAGATTGTAAGAGGTACTACTCCCGCAATCATTTCATGTGTTGTTATTATAGTAACTCTTGGAATTGTAGTGAGGAAGAGCTGATTATCAGTTAATAAAAAAAACCATGTACCGCAACAACCTATGACGAATATTGGGTTCAGTAAATAGTAGAGACTGTACTGTTGAAACACGACAACGTTTGAGAGGGAAGTGATCTTTACGAGATCAACATCAACCACCAGTTTTTTCACCAATCAAGGGTACCAACAGGTTGCATGCTGCAAATGCATCATCTACATGTATATTTATCTTGAGTTATTCGAAAAAAATAGTTGTTGCTTTGAATATTCGGCCCATAACCTAGGAATAATGGCATTGCCTCTTTATTGGCAATGCAAGTTTAACTTCCTTAATACTAGTATCTAAGTTTCTTAACTCCTAATAAAATATGTCTTTTTCCTTCAGTCAATACTTGTTAAAATATCCTTTGGCGGTGGGACTATATTGTTCTCATAATTATCCCATAACTGTAAAAAATAGTTTTTTGGTTAATTAAATTAAATTTCAAACTAATTTAAGTATAAATACGGTGTGCCTTCGATGCTCCAAGGAGATCTGTATCACAACTCTCTGAAGAGTTTAAGTGACACTTCCTCTTCATCCGTAGACTCTATTTCCTAGGTTCTTTCTTACACCAAACCATCAACTAACAACATCACTCTAATATTTATAGTCTCCGATTAGTCTAATATGTTCGCTTCGATTTGTCTTCGATGCCCCGAGAAGGTCTCATGTCCCGCCGTTACGTTGAGTTAAAGTGGCTCTTTCCTTCTATCCGTAGACTCTATTTCCTAGGTTCTTACTTATATAAAACCATCAACTCACAACATCCATCTTACATCTATAGTCTCCTACAATCCAAATCCTCTATCCAATCTCAAGGCACAAGATCTCGCCCTTCCGATCTTTATATCCGTTCCCATAGAACCAAAACTTTTGAGCGTTCCATTCTCGCCCGTTCTATCTCTCTTTGGATCTCACTTCCACCCGATATCCGTCATGCGTCTTCTTTAATCTCATTTAAATCCAAACTTTTCCTACATGTTTTAAATTCCCAATTAGATGTTTTATAATCAATAAATAATTTATAGATATATTCAACTTAATCGATTGATTTAAATATTCCTTACTCATAATGATATCATTTTTTTATTGTCAGATGCTATCATGTATTCACTTATTTTTCCATAAACTTATTTTTTTATTGTAAATTTTTCTGTTATTTTTATTTATTTTGAATTACATTTTCTGATTCTCTTCCAAAAAATAAATGTTTAGTTATTTACTTTACGGATGTAATGTAAATTTTGTTTCATTCTAATGTCGGTCTTTGGCCAGATAAATATTTAATGAAATTTGTTCATCTCAGTTTTCTAAAGGGACCTGGTCCCAGAATAAAATTATTTTTCTAATCTATTCTGTTCTCCGGCAATTTAAATCCTCTATTCAATTTCAGGACACAACATCTCGCCTTTTCCGGCCTTTACACTCGTTACCAAAGAATCAAATCATTTGAGCGTTCCTTTCTTGCCCGTTGCAGGACACTTTGGAGCTCACTCCAACCTGATATCCGACATGCTTCTTCCTTATCCACTTTCAATTTCATGCCTTTCCTACATCCACCGAATTCCGAAACAGATTCCCTCTGATTAGTTATTATTGTTAGCTCATACCTATCAATAGTAATTACAACTTATTATTTTTTTATTAATATAGAATATATATTTTATAATAATATACAATATATTATTTTTATAATGGTATGGGGCTTTGTTACTTTATTTTTTCTGTACGCTTTGTTCTTGATGTTTTAGATTTGTATTCTATTTTTTCTTTACCAGAACATACCTTTTAGTTTATATATATTTTAAGTACGACGACTAATCTAAGTCACTACAACTCGGTGGCGAGTCCTGGCCTCCTCCACCAGCTTCTTCCTGTCTTCACGGTCTTTTGACACCCAGGATATCCCTCGCGTCTGTCCACACCGTCCGATAACCTCAGCTTTAGTCTCTTCCTTCTTCTTGTGCATTATCCTCGGGTGCGTTATCCTCAGTCACCATTGAACCCAGATAAGTGAATTGGGCCATTTTCTCAATGTTAAAGGGGCCTATTGCGATTGTCTCATCCGGTGGAGACACGTCTACAGTATTCATTTTTAAGTACTTATGTAAATATTGTATGGTTCTTATACTGTAACCGCTTGGTATTATATATATATATATATATATATATATATATATATATATATATATATATATACTATAGATTCAATAAGTTTTGAACACATCTGTTATTCTTGAACTGGTCCCAGAATAATATTATTTATCTATTTTATTCTGAATATATACATATACTCGTATATTTAACGAGATGAGGTCTTTTTTTTATACTAGACAATATTCACTCTCCTATAAGAGGGCTATTTCTTAAAGGTAATTTCGAGTTCATCTCAATATCGGAAGAGGAACATTAGACAGCGGTGGTTGGTGGCCTAAGTGCATGAG
The DNA here is from genome assembly GCA_037127475.1 of Arma custos. Taxonomy (NCBI): domain Eukaryota; kingdom Metazoa; phylum Arthropoda; class Insecta; order Hemiptera; family Pentatomidae; genus Arma; species Arma custos. The sequence goes on from CM073762.1 coordinate 9,102,580, forward strand.
CCTCGTATGAATAAAATTGAAGACGCGTTATCGGAATTGAATCTGCTATCGCGAACGAGATCTGGCAAAAACGGGTTAGCCTTCCCAACCCTCCCGCCAGGCAGCGCTGCTTTAATCCAAACAGTTCGTGAGCTCGCATAAGTTAAGGACTCTCTCTCATCTCATCCTGAAGCACCTGCGCTTCTAGGGGCTGGCTCCTTCGTCCTGGGCTGGTTATCCTGCGCTTTATATAAGCGGTAAATCAACGTGCTGTCAGCCATCATTAAACGGTCCCCCTTTAAGCAAAGGAACATTATGAAAATCGAAATTTCCTTGCTATTCAATGAGTTCAATAAAAAAAAAAAAACTGTACCACTACAGCTCATAGTCTTGGGTTCAGTACATGGTAGATACTGTACTGTTGCTTATGCAGGGAGCTAATTAATTCTAAATCTCACTCAATCACCAGTTTTTTTCTCTTTAATATTTTAATTTATTAGTTTTAATAATAATAACAATAATTAGAAAAATTCTGGGACCAAGATGGACCGAAGTGTGTAGATTACAGAAAACATATAAAACTGAAGAATATTCTAACATAGAGATAGACATAAGAAAATACATCTCAGGTTCTACGGCCACATAATGAGGGTTTCCGATCACAAACTTACAAAAAGAATAGTAAATTATGTAGCATTCCTTTTTAATGTAGGGGAATGGATCCGAAATATTAAGAAATACTTGGAATTAGCCAAAATTACTAATGAAGATATGGACACAAGATAACCCAAAATTAGTAAATGTAGTAAATAGATAATAAATAAGTTTTAGTGACATCCACTCATCCACCGAAACAAATTAGTTCGCCATAAATAGAATCCTCCCAACTGTGCCTGGAATAATTTACCTATCGGCTCAATAATGTTTAAAATTATTTTCTATTATATCAATATCACCAAAATCACAGCTGATTCTATTGCTAACCCATAACATTGGGGGGGGGCTGTAGTCCAGTGGTTAGTTAACAACCTACTAAGCCCGAGATCGCGGTTTTTTTAAAGGGAGCAAAAAATCCATGGTTATGCCGTCCTTCGAATGGGACTTTAAACGTGAGTTTCGAACCTGTACGATGTCGGGTATTCGTTAAAAACTCCTATCCTAATTAAACCTCGATAGGCAAAATTTAGGGATCCCACTGCAGCATCGTCCGATTATCCATATCAATAAGATAAAATATATTGCGTTTCCTTAGTAATTTATTATCGTCCAGCCCGGGCAATTACTTGAAGGATAGAAATGAGGAAAATAACGTTTCAGCATCCTTAATTTCTGTTTATCGCAGCCAAAAGTCGGGAAAAGATGGAGTGCTAGGACTCAAGTGGCAGGATACTCCCCTCAGAGCTCCTCTTTTCCTCATAATTTAATAATCCTGGATGAAGGCTAACTAAGAGGCAGATATTATTAAATATTAAACAATCTTTATAATATTTTTAAACAATACAACACCAAAAACTTTTCCTTATTCATTTATACTGTTCCATGGAAATCCATTGATTCAGTTTATAATTAATTCCTTGAAATTTACAACTATATTATAACAATGCAACTATTAAATGGAAGGAATGATACATAAAGTCATAGATACAGACAAGTATTGAATCTACCCAGTCGTAGTACTCAATTAACAATTTCAAATTAATAGGTCACGAGGCCATTTTCTTTTTCAGGCACCTCAAAGGGTTATCAATGATTGAAGAGGTTGATAAGGTTTGAGTGGTAATAAATTGTGTCATGAAAGGATTCATATCGGGTTCGGACCAAATCAGTAACAAAGGTCATTGAAGTCATTATGGATGACTTTATTCCTATCAATGTAAGGAGCATTATTGTACAAAGGATTTTGGATTGTAAGGATTGGATACGAGAGGAATTCGATGACTTAGTGGAGCCCCAAAGTTCTACTCCGTAAGTTCAAATAGGTCGTATAATAGTCATATATATGAGTCTTTTGTAATTAATTGGGAGCTTAGAGCGTTTGTGTAGTCAGTGTTTCATTAGCCTGAAACGGCGAGCAGTTTCTTGTCTTGTATCCTCCAGTTTTGACACCATTCTTCAAAATCAGTGATATCGGACTGAAGAGTATGGGATGCAATAACTGTACCATTGTTAACTGAAAATGCACATATATCATCAGCATAAGTGGTAAGGATAGTATTGGGAACCATTGATTTATTGTTTATTTTCTATTTGGATAGCGAATTACATAGGATACTAAATTACTGATCTTTAGGTGACGAATTCGAGCCTGGTTGTTGTAGAAAAAATGTTGATTCTATCGTAATGGGCTTTAAGAGATCTAGAGATTGACACTGACCTAACTTTTGTAAACTGGCTAAGCATAATTTGGGAAAATTCTGGCAGTTTATCCTGATCTCGTCCATGTAACCTTTACAAATTTCTCTGAAATAGATCTCTTATATTTGATAGTGGTATTGCTATATTGGCTTCACATATTTATTTGTTGATATTTACAAATTTATTACAATAATACAACAAGTACATAGGCTAAGTGATACCTAATGACATGAGATAATGACAAGTAGAGAAACTACGCACTGGTAGTACTCGAATCATAAGTTCAACTAAGAAGGTCACGTGGCCATCTTCTCTTCAGACGCCTCGGAGGATTGTCGGGAATTGAAGAGGAAGCTAGGTTTGAAACTAGAGGATTTGAGTGGGAATGAAGTTTGTTATGAAAGGATAGATAGCAGTTTAGGGCCAAATCAGCAACAAATGGGACATTAAGTTCGTTGTGGATGACTTTATTCTTAACAAAATAAGGAGCATTAAGGACTTTACGAAGGATTTTGGATTGTAAGGATTGGATACGAGAGGAATTCGATGGCTTAGTGGAGCCCCAAAGCTCTACTCTATCTACAAGTTAAATTATATTTCTACTTACAAAGAAAGAAAAAGGAGCCTGATAGAGACTGTACTGTTTCATGAACAACGCTTCTGCAATTAGGTTACTTGTCCTAGGTCACGCTCAACTGCCAGATTTTTGTAGAGGCTGGGTAAGCCCCAGGAGTGTCCTAGGTCCTATATGATCCATCTCCGGCTGCAAACAGACTAAATAAAAGTATTGCCTGCAGTTGGATTCGAACCAGGATTTCCGGCATGGCAACTCAGTGCTATACCACTATCCCTATTATTATGTTTTAATAACTTTATTATGTAACTTTATTATGTTTTAATTCTTATTTTTTAATTCTATTTTGGCTAAAAAAAAATTTTTAATTTAATTTGGCTATTCTTAAAGGAAATAGTCCAGATTTGTTTCTTCCCTTTATTATTTTATTGAGATCTTTTATTTTATTTTATTATTTTTCCGGGTTTTTACAACCTTTGGTCATATGCCGAAACCCAAAGCATTTTGTCGTCAATACTCTCGATCTTTCCATTCTCCCCCGCCAAGCCTCTTGCTGCCATCACCTCTTCTACTCCTTCCAGCCAAGTTTTCCTTGGGCGGCCTCTTTTTCCTCTCTCCTCTGGAATATAGTCCAATATCATTTTTGGCCATCTCTCGGGGCCCATTCTCCTCAGATGACCATACCACTGCAGCTGTATGGTCCCAATTTTGTGCATTATCGTTTCCGCTTTAACTTTATCTCGTATGCCAGTTTTTCACTCGCTCAATTCTGGAAATGCGACAACTTCTCCAAAAATCCGCAGACTTTGTGAATATCTTGGTCCAAGGACCCAATTCAGATCTAAATACGAAAATATATTTTAGAAAAATAGAGTGTCCTTTTTTTTGCTATGAATGAATGAATGAATAAAGCCTTTATTATAAAGAGAATCATAAAACAAGATGGCTAACAATAAACTACTAATATTTACAAAAACATATACATACATAATAACTCTTTATAGAACTTCCCTTATGGGAGTATGGTCTAACTTGAGTGGAGTGACCAGCTCTATTGGGAAGTGGAGTTCGACATTAATTTCTGCCACTTAACTTTATTTTGAGCAATTCTTGTCCTATTTTATCTTCATCTGTCGAATCAGCAGTTGGCGTGTGGACTTGAACAATGCTTAGGATTTTCTTCTTAAAAGTTAGTCTGATTAGAGCTATTCTGTGATTAATTTCTTTAAATTCTAAAATATTTCCTTTTAGTGTTACTTATATAACAAAATCCCACAAATTATCAGCTCCCTAATATGCATTAAAATATTAATAAAATTTAAATAAAAGTCTCAAAGTACATATGTATATGTACGCAGCTATTCCTTCACGGTTCCACGCTATGAATGAAGTGAGCCAGGAGCTGAGGTGGGAGTGGGCGGAAGTGGTGGGGCCTAAATCCTAGGAGAGATCGCAAAGATAAGATAAGAGGTTCGATTTACCTTTAATAGTCCAAAAATATTTTAATTATAACAGTCCTTCCTCTGGTCCTATTTCTTCCAAACTTCGTATTTGGCTTCTCTAACCACTAAACTACACTCTTGTTAAAAATTGTTTAAATTGAACTACCATTAACGATTATTTGCAAGATCAACACGGAGACGATCTTATACATTCAACGGACTCAAGCCGACTCCTTTTTTTTTTTTTTTTTGCTATAATAAAGACTAAAATATCCAACTACAATTAACTCGAATCTAACCTTTTTTTGAACTTTAAATATTGGTATATATATTAACACTTCTTAACCTGTTCAACTACAACCTTTTTCTATTTATATAAACAATATACTATGTAAAATGTAAAAAAAATATGTAATAAATATATAAATTCAAATAAACACTCAAGCTCTACACTAAGTGAAACCATTTTTACACAATTTCCATTGATTACTTTCTTCCGCGATCCTCTATTCCCTTGAAAGATCTGTTTGAGAATAAAGAAAGAATTGGAGAGAGTTGTGGATAACCGGAATATATTTGAATTGCAGATGAAGGCGGAGATAACGCCATGTATATTGGCTAATCTTTTAACAGTTCGGTGTCTCCATCTTTATTAGGCCTCCATTTCCATACTCCATCGTTCCTTGTGGAGACTGGATTGGCAGAAAGAGGAGGAGTTTCTATCCACTTCCGGGTCTATAGCTTCATCGTCCAGGATAATTTTATTCCAAGTTATAATTTGCGTATATATTCAGATATATAAACAAAGTGGAAAGTACCATAAATTACTACAATATTCAATTGAAATCCATTAATATAATCCAAGTAATTAATTAATACATACAAAATCCGTTAAGCAAGAATTATTTATTTCACTAAAGAAACCTTATAATGTAATAATTAATATAACGGTGAAAAATGCGAATTTTTGTAAAATTTTCGCTGTAAAGTTACAATGCTCTGTTCTAAGAAGGCGCAATAGCTATGATAATGTGATCATACGATAATAATCCCGGAATAATAATAGGCTAGGATTATAAAACCAGAATAATAAATTTATCCTAAATCCATGTGAAAGAAAAATAATAAATATTATCCAAGGTTATTATGTTATGCAAATTTGATACAAAATAGTGGAATGCATTTCTACAAACAATTTTAATATGGAAAAGCAAAACCTTAAAAGAGATATTAAGTATTTATTAAGACGTGAAAGTGAATATTGTATACAAAAAACCTGGTGAAAGATAAATAATCAATTGATTTAAGTAGCCAATTATAATAAAAATAATTTAGTGTATTATAAAAAAAATAAACATATTATATGTTCAAGCAAGTACAAAAGATTATATAAATAAACGAAAAAGGAAAGTGACAGTGCATGAGAAAAATGTTGCCATCAAGAATTCTTTGACTATTCCACAAATTATCCTAATATAGTTGTATGTTATATGTTATATATTAATATAAGCCAAAGCTCAAAAGAGGGATAGAATATACAATTTTAAGACTTTTTTTTATGTAAATTTCATCTTCAAAAAAAAACCTGCATTCCAGTCAATATATTTTTTATTCTTTTATAAACGAGACGTTTCGGCAAAATCTAATGCCATTTTCAATATTAAAATACATCAACAATACTAAAATTAACTTTTAAAAAAAGTCATAAGTCAAAAATCTCATAAAGAAATATTTAAAAATTATTTTTATTTTTCCTCATTATCTTGGGAATTCACTATTCTCCCATGGACAATTGACCATGGGAGAATAGTGAATTCCCAAGATAATGAGGAAAAATAAAAATAATTTTTAAATATTTCTTTATGAGATTTTTGACTTATGACTTTTTTTAAAAGTTAATTTTAGTATTGTTGATGTATTTTAATATTGAAAATGGCATTAGATTTTGCCGAAACGTCTCGTTTATAAAAGAATAAAAAATATATTGACTGGAATGCAGGTTTTTTTTTGAAGATGAAATTTACATAGAAATTGAGTCCAGTTTATTAGATAAGAATTAAAAAGACTTTTTTTTATTATTTTATTGAGTTGTACAACTGTAATACATACATCTAGTACAATTGCTATGAGAGTAAATAATACATGATAGGACATGTAGAGATACTACCCACTGGCAGCACTCTAATAAAGTTCTATAATAGAAGGTCCCGAGGCCATCTTCTCTTCAGACGCCTAGGAGGATTGTCCGGGATGGAATTGGATGCAAGGATGGAAACTAGTGGGTTTGGATGGGTTTGAAGTTTATTGTGGAATGATAGGTATCTGGAATGGGCTAAATCGGTAACATATGGAACGTTAAGGTCATTATGGATGGTTTTATTTGTGACAAAATAAGGAGCGTTTAGGATTTTGCGAAGGATTTTGGATTGCAAGGATTGGATACGAGAGGAATTCGATGGTTTGGTGGAGCCCCATAATTTTAAGACTAAGTTGAAATAATTTCAAACGAAATGTCTATGACTCAATAATTCAACATATTTACAACTGTATTTTACAGCTTCTTTATCGTTTTACTACTTATAATAATAATAATAATAATAATAATGTCTTTATTTATTCTGGGACGAGTCCCTATAGAATAACAATACAGGCATTGTAAGCTATTAAATCTTAGAGTGTTAAATAATTACTTTTAATTAATTATTACAATTAATTTAATTAGTGAGAACGAATAAAAAAAATGAACAAATAAAAAATGTGAATTACCTACAATAACAGTATTTCAAAAACATATTAGAAGAAAAGAAAGAAAAAAAATTAAAATAAGTTTACAATAATTATATTAGAGAAACAAATTTATGGTCACATATATCAAATTTATGCCAAGAAAAAAAACAAAAAAGAAAGATTAAACAAGATTATCCGAGATTTACCTTTCATCCCTTTTTGTCCTTTTTAATATCTATCTATATGACATTAATAATACATATGTACGTGGTTTAAATTCCACACACTCAAATATATGAATACAAAATAACACACACAAATGTACATCTAAAAACATCATTCATTCATCGAATAAAGAGAGCATTAAGTCAATACTGATCCCCTACTGTTTTCGATTTTTTGGGAATTGTAGGGATAATAGGTGCTGGAATATACGGGATTTGAAGGTTGGAAGATTATTGGAACGACGAATGGAAGAAGGTATAGAGTTCCAAAGGGAGGAGGATCGGATCAGGAAAGCTCTGTCAAAAGCTGCAGTTCTGTGGTATGATGTATATAGATCAGAGAGCCGAGAACGGGTGTTGCGGGAGAGGACTGTGGTTTTGAATTGAAGGAGATCGAAAATGTAAGATGGTCGACGGGATTGGATAACTTGGTAAAGGAAAGATGCTAGGATGTACTTACGGCGGTAGGAAGGGTAGAGCCATTTCAATTCTTCGTAATATCGGGTCACCGAGGCATCTCTAGGGATCCCAAAGATGAATCGAACGAAGCAATTAAGCAACCGCTTTAATTTTGCTTCGAGATCCCCAGAGATACCCCCATACACCGAACAACAATAGTCAAAATGGTGGAAAATTAAGGAAGAAACTAGGAGTTTACGGATTTCAAAAGGGAACAGGTGACGAAGGTAATTGAGACGCTTTAAGGTGGAGAAGGTACGACGAGAAATTTCAGAGATATGGTTTTTCCAGGAAAGGGTCTGATCAAAAGTAATTCCAAGGTTTTTGACAGTTGGGTAGAATTTGATAGGATTATTGTTTAGAAGGAGGATTGGATTATGTGGAATAGTTTTAAGGAAGTAGTTTGACCCTATTATTATTGCCTTGGTTTTGTCCACGTTCAACTTTAGCTTGTTATCCATTGCCCATCGATTTATTCGATTCAGGTCATCTTGGAGTTTTTCGGTGGCTAATATTAGATCGGAAGGGGAAAAGGATAGGTACAGATGAAAGTCATCGGCATAGAGATGATACTGGGAATGTCGGATAAGAAGTGGAAGGTCGTTTATGTAAATGGCAAATAGGGTGGGGGATAGTGATGAACCCTGTGGGACACCACAGGATAGCGGAAGGGTTATGGAGGGAGGTTGACCGGGGACCATAACATATTGGGAGCGATCTGAGAGGAAAGACTTGAACCATCCTAGAGCACTGTTGGATATAGGTAAGTTTCGTAGCTTGGCGAGAAGGATATTGTGGTCTACTGAGTCGAAAGCTTTGGAAAAATCTAAAAGGATCAGAATGGTTAATTTTTGCTGTTCAATTGCAGTATGGAGATCATGGGTGATTTTGAGGAGAGCGGATTGAGTTGAATAGCCTGGACGAAAGCCGGATTGGAGAGGGTTAAAGAGGGAACGTTCTTCTAGAAAATTTGAAATTTGGTTTTGGGCTAGGCGTTCTAATGGTTTTGAGAGGTTAGAGAGAAGGGAGATAGGGCGGAAGTCATTTGGAGAGGAGGGATTTTCAACTTTATTTAGCGGGCGCACTAACGCGGTTTTCCAAGGCGTGGGAAATATGGAGTTTTGTAACGAGAAATTATAAATATGATGTAATACGGGCATTAAGACAGTATATTGTTCTTTGCAAATTTAAGTTTTGACTGTCACGGAGGAAACTCACTGGTTAAATAAATTTTAAAGCATATTTTTTGTAATAGTTGTTTGCAAAAATTGTTTGTTATGTTTTCTGATGAGGATCATCTTTCATAAAACATAACACCTCACCTACAAAAAGGATCTGTCAAACGAAGGATTAAGGAAAAGCCCATGGGATTATAGTTGCAGGTAATTATGAAGGAAATTTGAGGAAGGTTGGAAAAGTTCCAAGGCCCAAGGGCCCGAGAATTTATAGCTCTTCATTTATTATAATATACTCGCTTCTTTAGTTTTAATTTTTTTCCGTTGATTTTAAATATTATTTACATATTTTTACTATTATATTATTTATTAAGACGTGTTGTTGAAAAGTTCTTGCATATTATATGCAAATACCTATTACAAAAAGTATGCTTTAAAATTTATTTAACCAGTGAGCTTCCTCCTGGACTGGCAAAACTTAAATTTTCGAAGAACAATGTAAGTAGTAAAATAATAAAAAAAAATTGTAAAATATAATTATAAATACGTAGAGTTATATTAGTAGTTATTAGTAGTTATATTAGCATTTCGTTTGAAATTTTTGTACCCTAGTCTAAAAACATGTTGTATCCCTCTTTTGAGCTCTGGCTAAGATAACAAAACTATACGACAATCTTGAGATAATAGCCTAAGATGTTAAGCTTCTATTGCCATAAATAAATAACTTTATAATGCAATTGGGAAAAACCACAATGCAAAGCCTTATGTTTCAAAAATACACCCACTTTCCAGTCGACGTTTCGCCTATTCAGGCATTCAAGACACCAAAGACACCAATCAACAAAAAAGGGGGTTATGTGAATCACATCTCGAAGAAAAAGGTGCAATACATCCCAACGATCAACAGCCCAAACAGGCTCCAAACATGAGATAGCACCCCACCACCAAGACGTTCAACATACAACTGAACGAAAGTAATACGCAACCAGCTGGGAAAGTTATAGAATCATTCTAAGATAGAATATCCTTCCCAGCTGGTTGAGATTTACTTTCGTTCAGTTGTATGTTGAACGTCTTGGTGGGGTGCTGTCTCATGATTGGAGCCTGTTTGGGCTGTTGATCGCTGGGTTGTATTGCACCTTTTTCTTCGAGATAATAAAACTATATAATCTGATAATCTAGAATAATAGCATCATAAGTTAATAAATCTGTTTAACATAATTACCTTGGATACTAATAACATAATATAATAAAAACCTAGGATAATAATGTTATAAAATAATAAACCTACAAAATTTAATAACCTAGGATAGTAGTAACATAAGATAATATATAACATACATATATATAAAATATAATAAAAAAAATATATATATATATATATATATATATATATATATATATATATAACATAATAAATCTATATAACCTAATAATCTAGAATAATAAGTTGTTCAACACTACAATTCATGATGCTCTTTATTAAAATTATTAATATATGAAACTTGATTTATGAATACACAACATCCTAAACTTAACACGAATATTTTAAATTATTAACATTCTGTAGAAGCCAGAATTTATGGACTTAGAAAGCCAGATTAAGTCATTGGGGACTTTTTTCTTCTTTAGTGTCTTTTAATTTAATAAATGAACTTGAGTGAAAGAGACTTATCGACTTATGCAAAACAGGCAGAAGGGACAACCCTTTATGCAATTTTCATTTAAAATCTTGTCTCAATTGGAGATTTCCGCCCTGTTTAAAGCTTCGAAGGACTCTCATCTTTTTTTTTTCTTGTTTGAATTCACCTCGATTAATTCTATCGGACAAACCCCTGATTAAAATTAATATCTATAAATGAAAACTTCCTTTGGAAAAAGAAAAGGGACGAGAGAAGTATAATGTTCGAGGAATAAATAAATTAGAAAGTCTAAGTATCAATTTATAACTAATACAACCTTTATTCATCATGAACCATTTATTTTACAATTTATAAAAAAAATAATGGAAAATATAATTCAATATTACAGTTTCTGTCAACTTAAATTGATTTTTTTTCTTTTGGTAGCGCTCATTAAACTAATTTCCTTAATTATTTTTTATGTATTTTGTATTCCTAAAAGTAAATACAGTATTTTCATATTTCATTCTTATTAGTAATAATTAGTTTTGATTAGTAATGAACGAGAAAAAGTATCATGATAATTTCACATAAAAATTTATTTTTTAGTTAGAATTTAGTATATTGTAATTTATGGATAATTCGATGCAACACATCATTTCAAATGTTGACAATACGCGATCACCGATCGTTTTTTGTCCCCTACGGATATTGTTGACTTGGAGTTCAATCAGTGCACAACACTCATTACGTGTACTTTTGGGGAGTTGCACTCAATCAGTGTTGAACTGTGGATCTTACTTTACGAGGTCCTGTTTCTGGGTTTTTCAAGTCATAATCCTTCTACTCATTGTGAGTATTGAATGCATTGACGATCGTGATCTTGATGAGATGATGTTGGACAGAATTTTATGTTCTTTTATGGACATTTACGACAATTATTTTTATTATTAAATTTAAGTTAATAGTTAATTTATTTCTTCATTTTCAATTATCAATGTTAAATTCAATTTTATTAAATATCAGGCCTGCATAGAAACAGTTTATTATTAAGTTGTACATTTCATTAGCCATATTTTTTTTTGTTATCTTTCAGATGTAATTCTTTCGTTCATTAAATTTAATTTTTTTTTCCATTCCAATATTTCTTTTTTTTCATATTCTTATTATAGTTATAGCTATTTTAAAGCGCAGATTATCCGAACGAATGTTGTTTGATGTGATTTGGATAATCAGGAGAACAATTGTAATTATTCCAAATATTGGCCTTCATATACTACTAATGTTGGAGTTAATATATATATATATATATATATATATATATATATATATATATATATATATAATGTCACCTGCTGCTCTTCTTTTGAACTTCGTGGACACCTGAAAAAGGCTGGGCGGGGGAACAAGGTATAATCTAGGACACATAGAAAAACTTTGTATGGGAATGAATCCAACCATCCTCATATCAAAAATAAAACTCTACTATAGTAAACAAAAATAATATTAAATTACACCTAACATCTAATAATAATAGTAGTAATAAAGTCATTAAGAAAATAATAATTACAACCTGGAAAAAGATTCACCATCAATAACCATGATTCCCAAAACTACTAATAAAAATAATAATTTCAATTTATAACAAAGTCCATTATCAATAACAAAAATGTTATAGACACTAATAATAATTAAAATTTAAATAAAAGATCTCCCTTCTGTTTTATGATCGATACGAGAGAAGAAAAAATTAATAATTAATTTGACAATTATTGTCAGATTTGATTGGGTCTACCAACAACTCAACTACCATCTGACTACACCCCGAATCTAGTCAGACTACTGAATTATAGATAATCCTACCTTGACGAAGATGAGCTCCTTCCGGTCGGACACGACCTTGCTCGCTGGCAGTACCAGTTCTCAGCTCTTGACTTATGGGAGAAAACGAACGGTCTTAAAAAGGATTCGATCTAACATAAACATTTTTACCACTGTGTCCGAGATGTGCTGCCCCCTTGCGGACAGATTTGGCTAATCTCCTTGTAATATGAATGGCATCCGGTGTTTGTTAACAGACCTGGGCATGGGAAGTGATTTGTAAGCACGTCTCGACCAAAGAGAGCCTTAACAATATAATCTCTTATCTACATCACAATTTCATTTATGTTTATATTTAGGTTACTACACATACACACAGACATACATGCATATATACTGGTAGCCACTGTATATAGGATCTAAGTTCTGTTTATAAGAAATGTTGAGAAAGAAATAAAAATAACACATTGTTGTAGATATAATTTAATTTGAGGTAACCAGAGAACTCGTAATCAGATAAAGAGGGTGGGATGCAACGTTACGGAAAACTTTAGATAAAACTTGGCGGCGTTTTGTTATCTTCTAGATTGCTAATGAACACGAGTTTCCCTTCAACGAAAACAATGCAAGGAAAAATCACAGCGTTGCCTCTCCGATTTCCTCAGTTTAAATAAGTTCTTATCAAAAATTTGTTTTATAAAACATCTTGGTGTTTCAGTTTTAATTATTGCTAATTAGATTTTTAAACACTCCACAAATATATATGTATATTTTCGATCTCCTTCAATTCAAAACCACAGTCCCCTCCCGCAACACCCGTTCTCGGCTCTCTGATCTATATACAGCATCCCACCGAACTGCAGCTTTTGACAGAGCTTTCCTTATCCGATCCTACTCCCTTTGGAACTCTATACCTTCTTCCATCCGTCGTTCTAATAACCTTCCAACCTTCCAGCACCTATTATCCCTACAATTCCCAAAAAATCGAAAATAGTAGCGGATCAGTTTTGACTTAATGTTCTCTTTATTCGATGAATGAATGATGTTTTTTGATGTACATTTGTGTGTGTTATTTTGTATTTATATAGATGAGTGTGTGGAATTTAAACCACGTACATACCACCACGGCAAAGTGAAGACCGACCTATAACCCAATCTATCCCTGTCCACAAATAAGTTTAATTTATTTCCTGTAAGGCATTTTATGGCAATCCTTTTTATATATTTAAAATCTGAATTATAACCTTATTCGAAATTGAATAAATAAACGATCCTTGTTGTAATTCTTTTGGTGCTTACATACCCCAGATACACTATGTATTTATAAATAATATATTGAAGGTATAATTGAAGAATAAATTGGTAAACACAAGAACAGACTTTTGGAAAGGAAGCCAATTAAGATAAAAGTCGTATTGCACATATAGCAGATTTACTTATTCTAATATTATTATAGTTGTAAATATCAATAAATTAAATTTTAAAAAAAGATAAAGGCATATAAATAATAATTTGAATACTCATCCTAAATGATACTCTGGCATCCCAAATATCAATATATATATTCAAGATATATTTAAGAGTAGAAACATAGCATAATATATCAAAAAATAGAACGAAAAACTAGGACCAATATTCGGAATAAAATAATTTGAACTTTTAAATACATTTTTAATTATTTTTTATCGCATTAAAACTTCAAATGACATCACATCTACGTTTGACAGATAGATAACATTTCGATTCCACCGTTGTTAGCTGTCACAGATCAGTCGACCGGAAACATAAGCAGCAAAGGGGAAATTACCAATGGATTAATAGCTAAACATGTGGGGAGAGGTAAATGAAACGTGGATGGCAACGTATTAGAGACCCGTCCGCACAGAGAGAAATTTAACGAGATCGCCCGAGGCTGGCTCATATGGGCCATCGATATAGCTCTACCACCGCCATCTAATACTTTCCACTTTCCTTCAGTATCGTCCTCACCCCCCTCCAGCATTTTCCCTATCAAATTTAAAGGTAAGAGGGCCCTCAGGGTATTTTCACAGGAGAGAATTTCTAAAAAAAAAAAAAAGAAAAAGAAAAAACCTCCTCTCGTTCCTTGAGAATCTTTAAGGGCCCATCTTTATAAGGTACATGGAAGGGCCTTAAATAAAGACGTATTCACTCGTAAGTAACGCTCTCTACCGGCAATATCTTCTAAGGATACAATATGGCCAATATGTCTTTAGGAGTATTCCTTTTTTTTTTTCTGAAACAATTCAAGCAATTTGTATTCGTGCAATTTGGATTGCGATAAATTTTTGTTTTACTTCTACTTACCTGCAATAATAAGAAATAAATACATGCTTTAATGTTCGAATAATATATATACATATATATATATATATATATATATAATATTTCTATTGATTTTTGTACAATATTGTTATTCTTAAGGGACCTGGTCCCAGACTAAAGTTGCTTTTCTATTCTATTCTATTATATTATATTATGTATATATATATATATATATATATATATATATATATATATATATATATATATATATATAGTCTATAGTTAGTAGACAAGTGCAAGTTAAAAAGTTGAACTACATAAAACACTCGTAGTAACAAAGTATTAAATCCAAGATCAATTACGGTTTGTTTATTGTCCTATAGATTTTTAAGATATATTATTGCGTTAATGTTTTCTATATTCATATTTATACACCGCATGTTTTCGATATACATATTCATTCGTAAATCACTGAGTTGCCATGCCGAAGATCCTGGGTTAAAATCCCAATTGCTGGCAAACTTTTATTTAATCTGAAGAACGGAGATAGTTGGGGGGGGTGCAGTCAAAAAAACACCAAATAAGTACTAGACTTATATTTTGTTAGTGCTGACGTTTCGACCTACAATGTAGGCCATCTTCAGGGCTATGAGAGAGAAACAAACAGAACAAAAATACATAAAAACGTTACAGTAACAAGAATATAGTGATATGTAATGTAGAAAATTAAAATAGTGATAGATATGAAAATTAAAGATAACGAATATTAAAATAGTGACAGAATATAATAAAATTAAAATATTGAGAGATTTAATAAAATTAAAGATAATGAACAGAAATTAAAATAGTGACAGATACAATAATTAAAGATAACGAATATAAAATAAAATACAGAAAATAAATGTACAGAAAGGACAGAAAAGTAAACATAATATAAAGGGAATAAAAATGTGGAGGTAAACTCCTCATTGTGGAAATGAAAGGTAAACTCCTCAAAATGGTAAAGGTATTTTATTTAATCTGTTAGCATCCGGAGATGGATCCTAAGCGATCTAAGACTCTTGTGGCTCAAGTATCCTTTATAAAGTGGGTACCCAAAATAAGGAGGGAAAATCTGGCAATTGACCATGATCTAGGACAAACCATCTTCCTACAGAATCGTCCTCGAAGAAATAGTTCTGAACCCCAAACCCTTTTACGGATTGTAGTGGTACAGGTTTATATATATATAATATATAAAATTATATATTTTGTTCTGCACCAAGTGTACAGTCTCTACCATGCCAAATGTCCTTTATGGATTGTAGTGGTACTGTTCATTTGTTATTTATTAATTATTATAATTCTCTTAATAATTAATAAACATATATCAGTTAAAGTTTTGTATTTAGAGTTAATAAAACAATTGATTTGTATTTTTCTACGAAAACTATTAACTAAAAAAGTTAAACATTGCTTAAGCCTCTAAAAAATAAATTGTTAAAAATAAAACATTTTAAATACTGGGTCGTCATGCATGAAATTTGCGAATATTTAAATATTAATATTGAGGTAGGATTAAAGCTTTGTTTAATCTCAACAAAATATTTTCCGCGTTTTATAAACAAATGCTAATTCTCTATTTTCAAACAATGCTTGTTTTTTTCCCCACCCCCTAACCACTCCTAACCAACCCAAGTAAGCATTCAGATTCTAGTCAAATCTAAATCGTGACTATGGAAATACGTTATCCGTATGACTTTTTTTTATGAGTTCAGGCTTGGTAGTTAGTCTGCTCAGGTTACAAAAAAAAGCAGTGTATGTTATTGCATTGAATGAGACAGGATTTTTGAATATCCTGTAGAACTAGGGATGTATATTTGTAAAAAATCCTGCTGACGAAAAATAAAAGAAAAACAAATAGAAAAAAAGGATGTTGGGAAAGTTTAATTAAAAATTTAATTAGCTGATGGAACTCTGAGGGAGCGTGTGAACTGTTGAGGACAGGATCAGCCTCAGTGGTCAGCGCTTGGCTTTTTTATCAATGCCTTCATCCGATCCAGGGGATTCTCCAGCATGTTTCTCACTAAGTATAATGAAAATTATATAATGGTATTTTTCTATATAAATAATGTGTTAATTTTAATTTAAAAAATAAAATAAAATAAAGATGGTAAAATTTCTGTCTGAGTCAAATCTAGAAACACTGCTATCACCATGAACTAAAATGAAATCAGAGAATCATTCAACGTTACAACATTGGTGTTAAGGCGTGATTAGACTGAATAAATTCAATCGGAAGCAAATGGAAGTACCACGGGAATTTCAATGAAATCCCAGATATTAACAAAGCGTTTGATTTATTAATTTATATAACATGCGATATTTTCTTAAATAATACATGTAAAAGAAGATACAAATTAATAATAGCGTCTACAAAAATGACTTAAAACTAAACATGTAACTTAGCGATCTAATGAACAAATTAATTTTAAACAAAAAAAGAAGAACAAATGATTAATATGAATGGGAGCGATAATTAACAATAACAGAAATGCTCCATGCTAGCATAATGGCCAAAGAGATAATTACAACGAAATGAACTTGAACGTTATACTGAAGATTTCAATAAGGTGCGAAAATGTGCGAATTATTATTATCTTCGCCAGTGATCACGGCATGACGGAACAATGAGCATAATATCATGAACTAACTTGAACTGTCCGGTTGGTACCATGAAATACGTTGATCATCAGGAGAAAAATTAGTTGACAATTTGAGGCCTTATGATAATGAAATGTGACTTTACAATGATGCATACTCAATTATCATCATCTCAGCATAGCTTCTGGCGAGTAACAAACTTTAAGACCTCTTGACGTTCTCAGAGGAATAACGGCTTGAGAGCGGTGTGAGGAGCGGCAGTGTGCGATGATCGATGCTGCGAAGGTCTAGGAGAACAAGTCCGCTCGGCGATCTAATAGCAAGTGAAGTGACTCAAAGCGTCGTTCTCCCCTCTCCTACGTTTTGGCGGCAAAGTACATCCGATTTTAGAGGCAAGGATCGGTCAGTTCCATCTGGCGGGCAGTCCAGGTCCGCGACTAAACAATTGGCTTCAGGGCATACTTCAGGATACATGAAAGTCCAATAAATTTTAAATAATACTTTCTCAATAAAAATAATATCTGATTGTTATAAAAAAATAAAGGCCTGGTCTCAGTACGCCCATCTATCCATTCGACTAACTTCATTCAAAGTCTAATAAAAAAATTTAAAATAAAATGTTCTTATTATAAATAATCTGTAACGGCTAATTAAAAATTAAATGAAAAAATAATGTAAATGATCAGTTTGGAATTTAGACCTAAAAACATCATTATACACAGCCTACAAAATATTATTTTTGAATATTCAAGTATTCCAGTATCGGTTTCAGGACCAATCACTGTCAATTACTAATTGTAAACTAATATTTTCTCAATATAAATAACACGTAAATGCAAATAAAAAATAAAATGAAAAAATATGATTAATGGTTAGGGTGATTTCAGATTTACAAAAATTGTTACTGTTCACGGCACGCCGTGAAATACATCTAGAAGGCTGGGGACAGGAAATTTCGGGCCGAGAACCTGGCATCCCACGTAGAGTCCCTGAGTTGTTCGACACACGTTATGGTGATGATGTACTGTAAGTAAGCCCAGGGCTACCCAGACCGGAGAATGGAGAGCAGAGGAGAAGAAGGCCGGATAAAGAAGAAAAATATGAACAATACCGACCGACCTTAAATATTTAATGTAATTTTAATTCTCATTTTTTGTTACCATTGTCCGTGAATTACCTCAATAAAAAGAATTATGTTTAATTTCATAAAGTCCATTTAACATCACTTTAAAACACAACCAGCAAACAGAATTATTGGTAATATCCCCATCTCAAAGGAAATATCTTAGTTCGAACAGTTACCCACAAGCAATGCAAAATTTAATAACAAATAATTAAATGAAAAATATTATATCTAAGAAAAAAAACCTATCCTTTAATTTCTGAAGCTGTTCCATATTCATCAGGTTTCCCATTTCCTCAGCAATTTAGATCGTCGGTTTTCTCACAGAATGTAGTACTTTATTTTAACATTAGAGGATAAGTTCTTTAATAATCAATATATATTAACCTCAATAAACACTAAATAAAATCAATAAATAAAATGTTAGTAAATTCAATTAATAAATTGAATACATTCAATTCAATTCTCGCATTTAATGCGAAGTTTGTAGGCGTTTACTTGAAACAACCTTAAATGTGCATGATTCTGATCCAAACTCGGAGAACACTTAACATCTTAATACTCTAATTCGAATCTAAAGGTTCAAATTAAGACTGCATATCGCCTTTCTGAGTTGGTTTAAGGAACTTCTTGCCTCCTCAATGAACCTGATTTTATTAAAGTGATCTAACTTATCGATCATGTTACATTACTGATAATTAATTCAACCGTGTTTTTCCAAAAAAATTAATAAATGCTAATTTTATACCATAATCCTTGTTAAAACGGTTTGAAAACGATTTTATTTATCATTTAAAATGTTTTCATTCAATGATTTTAAACGTTTGGCTTACCAAATAGATATATGCTTCATACAGTAGCTTTATGTGTACTAAAATTCTCTTCAGGATGGATTACTGTAAAAGAGAAAACATAAAACACAAAAAAAAGCCATAGCCTGTGTAGAGAGTAATGGCGGTAAGAAGGTAAGATCAGTCTTTATTTGCTAGTTAGTTGGGATAATCACGTTTTCTCTCTCTCTCTCTCTCTCTCTCTCTCTCTCTCTCTCTCTCTCTCTCTCTCTCTCTCTCTCTCTCTCTCTCTCTCTCTCTCTCTCTCTCTCTCTCTCTCTCTCTCGCTCTCTCACTCTATCTCTCGCTCTGTCACTCTTTCTCTCTCGCTCTCTCTGACCTGCACAATTCAGCTGGCCTCACTAAAAGTAGCTAACTTAGCTGTTGCTAGGCAACGTTTCCTCTCAGCATTTTTTTTTACTGCAAGTCTCTATCCATAATAATAGAAACCGGCAATAAACAGTTGGATTAAATGAAAGTTTTAATATCATGGTACTTAACGATATCTTCCAGCTCATTTATCACACACATTAAAAATACTATACGCAAACGTTATCATACAAATTTAATTATTTCCACTATTTTTATGTTCCATGTGCATTTAATATATTTTATGTCTTTATTAGCTGAACTGCTAATGAAACTTAATTTAGCACTCGCTTGCTATATTGAACCCTAAATAACATTATTGTATGGAGTAAATGTTAAATCTAATCAAGAAATAAGAAACTTTGCATACCGATGAAAATTTAAAAAAAATAAAGCCTATGACACTATAAACAGGTAGAGTCTTCGGTTTAGTACACAGTAGAGACTGTCCGGTTTCTTGGCAATGGTTGTGCCAACTGCCAGGTTTTCCCCCCATTTAAGGATGCTTACCTCATAGAGGCTGAGTGTGCCTCTGTAGGATCAGTAGAACCCATAGATTTTATCCGTGGCTATTAATAGATTAAATAATGTGTTTGCTACAACTTGGTATCTGGGACCTGCAGCTTAGCAATTCTGCATTTCCTTATGAGGCTATGCATCTTATAATTTTATTTGGGATCACTTGAGTATCTAGAGAATATCCTAACTAAAAATTGGATTAAATAAGATATTTTTAAATTTTATTAGTTTCCAGGGATTGGTTGAGTATTTACCAATTTACTAATCAGTCAACTTAAAACCTGAAATAAACCATCAAAGTCGTATTCATATATAGGTTATTTGGGTTAAGTAAGCATGTAAATAATTACAATGAATATGCCTTATTTTGAATATCACTTTTTGAATATATTATATCATATCAAGTATATCATATTTTGAATTCGCATTAAGACCTAAGAAATGATGATTCAGATAAATAGAGAATCGCCATAAATATGTATATAAATTAACACTATAAATAAGGGTTGCTATTTTTATAGTCTTAAATATTGCACTATATATTTCTATGTATAATACATTGATTTTTTAATAATTGATTGACAGTTTAATTAATTAGTAAATCGGTAAACACACAACCAACCTCTGGAAAACAATCCAATTAAGAATAAAGTTAAGACGTTTAAAGAAATAATAATTCAAGTAATCGTCTTAAATGAATACTCTGGAATTCCAAAATCAATTAGAATATTGAAAACTATAAAGCATATTAATATGTAAGACATAAAATGAAAAGAATATAGTAAAATACCAGTTCAAATCAATTCAAGACAAATCACTATCCACAGCCTATCAAATGTGATAAGTTTTCCAACATCCGACCCAGGACATACTCCGGGATTAAGTTTATTACCTTTATTAAACTTTATGATCCTCACCAAAAATTAATAAATTTATATAATAATATTTTCTCAATATAAAAAATCTGCATTGGATATAAAAAAAAAAGACATATGAACTTTATGATATTTATCATTGTCCAATAAAAACTATATTACGCGCATTGACAAATTGGCCCTATATCTAGCCTGTTGGGATGTTGATGTAGGCTTCCTCCACATCGCTCCGCCTATCTCCCATCGCCCAGATTGATGGTGCTCAAGTATGGTGCAAGGAACCATAATTCATGGTGTAAGGATAATGCTCCTGCCTCCGAGTTAGGGAGCTGAGTTACCTTGAGTTGGTTGGAAGAAATATCGCTTTCCCAACGATACAGTTCCGCTCGATCTTCTGTATCGTAAGTTAGTAATTATGACAGTTACATTCTAATTTAAATTAATTTTTCATTGGGTTTCCATAAAAATAATTAACTTAATTATTAATGTAACAAGAAGTTTAGTTAGCTTAATTAAATATGTAACAATAGAAGTGTAGCTATATACTAAATATATGGAATTAGAAGACTTTTGTTGTTTACTATGTTTTCGTTTACAGGTTTTAATTAACTGTAATTAATCCTCTCTTTTTTAATAAAATTGGCTACCACTACAGTTGAACGAACCATGCCATAATTTTTATTTATTGATATTTACAACTGTATTATAATAATACAACAATTAAAGAGGCTAAGTCGTACATAATGACACGAGATAATAGCAAATAGAGAAACTACCCACTGGTAGTACTCAAATCACAAGTTCAACTAAAAAGGTCAATTGGTCATCTTCTTTCCAGAGGGAATTGAAGAGGAAGCTAGGTTTAAAACTAGAGGGTTTAAGTGTAAATGAAGTTTGTTATGAAAGAATAGATACCGAATTCGGGCACTAATGGGAAATTAAGGTCGTTATGGGTGACTTTATTCTTAACAAAATAAGGAGCATTGAGGATTTTGGATTGTAGTGATTGGATACGAGAGGAATTCGATGCCTTAGTCCAAATAGGTCGTATGATGGTCATGTAGATGAGTCTTTTGTAGTTAATTGGGGGCTTAGAACGTTTGTCTAGTAAGTGTTGAACGTCGAGCGGTTTCTTGTCTTTTCAGTCTTGTATGAGGATTCCAGGTTAATCGTTTGTCAAGGTGCAACCCTAAGTATCGGATCTGTTCTTCAGGCACCTGTGGGATGTAATTAAAGGATACTGAAGGGCAGGAAGTCATTGGTTTAAGACGTAAGGTAAAAGTGATTTGATGCGATTTTTGAGAATTCATTTTAAATCTCCAGTTTTGACACCATTCTTCAAAATCAGTGATATGGGATTGGAAGCTTTGGTATACAATAACTAGATTGGTATTGACTGATAATACACATGTATCATCAGCATACGTGGTAAGGACAGTATTAGGATGGGTTGGGATATCAGCTATATAACCTGTATAAAGGATTGGGCCAAGGATTACTACCTTGAGCCATAAAATATGAACATGGGAACACGCGATTTTCGCGTAATTATTTTTAAGGGTTTAAACTTGGGCACAGCAGACCAGGTTGCAGAGAAAATGAGGGGAATTGTAACGAACGGATCATTTGCCATTTCCTAAATGAATTCCGTATCCAAAAGAATAATTAGTTTCTTTGTGGTTGTCAATGGCAGGAATAATTCATTTCTTCTTCTTCCAATGTTTTACTGAAAATCCTTTCTTTTTATTACGGACATTTCATATGAAACGGCTCAATAAATGCATGAATGGTCTCGGATTCACAACGTGGTACCGTCTGTTTCTGTGCCAAGAGTTGCAGCGAGATGGTTTGGCCGATATCATAATCAAGCTTTGGTTTTTTTTTTCTAATTTTACCCAATTTATAGAGGCTGAGTGAGCCCCAAGAGGTTATACAGTTCTCACATATTCCATTTATGGTTTTTAACAAATTTAATAACTTACCTGGGTCCTTTAGCACAGTACTCATTTTATTTAAAATCCTCAGCCCACGTTCCGGGCTGCGAACCCGCGATCTTGGACATAGAAGATTATTTTATTAGAAGATTTGGATATACAAGAAATTTTATGGAAACCACTATACCACAGGTAGCCCTCCAACAAATCCTTTGTTCCACTTGATGAAATCGCACTCCAATCCAACAACGCAGTATATTCGTATTACTAAGACTGGCTTCCGAAGACTTTTAATAGTAATAGTTTTAATTCAGTAATAAAACCGCTCGACGTTTCAGGCTACTTCAACACTTACTAGACAAACGCTCTAAGCTCCCAATTAACTACAAAAGACTCATCTACATGACCATCATACGACCTATTTCGACTTACGGAGCAGAGCTATGGGGCTCCACTAAGCCATCGAATTCCTCTCGTATCCAATCCCTACAATCCAAAATCCTTCGTAAAATCCTCAATGCTCCTTATTTTGTTAAGAATAAAGTCATCCATAACGACCTTAATGTCCCTTTTGTTGCTGATTTGGCCCGAACCCGGTATCTATCCTTTCATAGCAAACTTCATTCCCACTCAAACCCTCTAGTTTCAAACCTAGCTTCCTCTTCAATTCCCGATAATCCTCCGAGGCGTCTGAAAAGAAGATGGCAACGTGACCTTCTTATTTGAACTTTGATTTGAGTACTACCAGTGGGTAGTTTCTCTACTTGTCATTCTCATGTCATTATGTAACACGCATTCTATTTACTTGTTGTATAATTGTAATACAGTTGTAAATATCAATAAATAAATTTTTAAAAAAAATTCAGTAATAGTTTGTAGGAATCAGTAACAATTTGTTATACTATCAGAGGATAGTAAGTGTTATAATTAGAAATATAATAAAACTATGTAGAAATAATAATTATTATATTTTTAAAGCTATCTGTCAAATTGGATGTTTAACTAACCTTCTATCTGTTCCATTAAGTAATGCACGTTTTCATCATTCGCCTCTAACCTTCCTTGAGTTTTTGTTTTAATATTTCAACATTCATCTCTGGTGACGGGATTACTTCCAATCTGTCGTATAATGTTATAAAAAGTTTCTGGGTGTGTTATAAAAAAAACCTTTATCATTATAATCCATGGAGGGTCTTGGGTTCAGTAGATGGTATAGACTGTACTGTTTCTTGGACTACCGTGAAGGGATATCACACTGAGCCACCAGATGCCCCCTTATTTTGGGTACCCCTCCTTACAGAGGCTGGGTGAGCCTCAGAGGAATCCTAGATCCTACAGAATCCATCTCCGGGTGCCAATAGATTTAATAAATTTGTCATCTAGAGGGATTTAATGACAACACCTTCGACATGGCAACTCAGAGAACCACTGAGCCATTCGGCATTACCATTGGCTCTGATGACCTAATAAAAACATCAAAATGGTCTTTACATGCCCATTGTCTGTTTCAACTCAACTTACAAGAAATAATACAAAGAGGGCAATAAAAGGAAATTTTACTGATATTGAGCTAATAGAATGAAACTGCAAACAATTTCCTTCCAAATAGTGTAATAAAAAAAAAGTCGATTGAAATTTGTCTGTATTTCAGTAATAGTGTTGATATGGAGTTGGGAGCTCTATATGAGCTGCAGCTATTACATTGTTTTTTCCTTAGAAGAATGTCGGCGTTCAAACTTATACACTTAATTTTTTTTTTCCATTCACCTCTGATTTTTTTCTAATACTTTTTAGTAATGAATGTAGTCGTATACTTATTCATTTATGAACCGAATTTCTTCATTATATTGTTTTCCCAACTTATAGCCTTTTTCCCTTTCACCAAATCCATTCGTTGACTGCTAGAGAAACATACTTAAGTATGGTATATATTTTCTACTCCATTTTCTACGCCTAAAAAGCTTTTCATAAAGGAGCATTTTGAGATTTCGTTATCACTCGTTCATGAAATAAGCCCTGCCCATCTCAGATCCCTAGATATAAAAAACTGCTTAATATCCTGGTCTTTTACTCCCCAAAAAGTGATCTCTGGAAAAATTCAGATATTTTGATCTGAAAAATAAAACGGGATGCCATCTTGAGATTGAGATTGATAAGAACCATATCCCACCCTCTCTTCTCCAAAGTTGTTTAGTAAAAAAAAAATATCCTTTTTCATATAATTAAATAACATTATCTTTATTGTGTGCTTATCATATTTTTCAGTTAACTTACTTATCTACTTACTAAGAAAGAAAAGTTGGGCCCTTTCGCTATATGTGAGTCTAAATTTTGAGCTGAAGGCTGCTTGCCTACGACTGCTGCTGCTCTGAATCTTAAGAGTACAGGAACCGGTACTCTTACCCCAGGTACTCATAAATTTCCAAATGTTGTCACGTATAACATAATGCATTAAAAATGTTTAATATACGATGTTAGAAATAAATATATACTTTACTACGGAAGACAAGAACTTAACAGACGATTCAACCAACTATACAGATTACTATGTAGGGCTTCCCATCATTCAATAGACAATACACTACTAATATACAAGATGATCATCAAACCTATTTGGACATATGGACTGGAACTGTGGGGGACCGCAAAACAATCGAATATCAGACGCATTCATTCCTTTCAATCCAAAGTCCTGAGAACTATTGTTAATGCTCCTTATTGTGTCTCCAACAAAACCCTCAATAATGATCTCAATATTCCTTTCTTCCTCGACCTCATCCCTACTAAATTTTTAAACTTTCACCAAAACCTTGCTTGTCATCCCAACCCCCTGGCTCAGCCATTATCCAGTTCCACACATCCATATAATCCACCGAGACCTGATATAATAATGTTATTTGGAGTACTGTCAGTGGCCAGATTCTTCACTCACGACCTGTGTTTGTGTGTGTGTGAAGCGCACTTAACCAGCTTCCATTGGCGTTTAATGCCAGTGACGCGGCTGGGAAAGGGAGCTGGGGCCTCCCGGACTCTTGCTTTGCCCTCATTCCTGGTGAAGCAGCATAGTACGGGGGCTCCAGGCAAATTGTAAATAGGTTTTGAATGTGTACATTACATATATTTTTTTTTACTTTATTTTATTGTTACGGTCACAGAGAGGAAGACGGAAACAAGGGGTTAATGTCTTAAGCCGTCGGTAGGAGAAGTTAAGATTGGATTAGAACCTTCTCGAACGCCTCCTTTTGTCGGAAGATATCAAGAAGGTTCTCGACCTTCCCAGAACAGCCTTCCCATACTTCCATGTTCTAGAATGTTCGGCCTTGCCTATTTATATACCCCTCTCGCCTCGAGCGAGTCAGTCTGAGAGTAGACCAGGCACTGTGATGAACTGTAATAAGTGAGTGTCAGTGTGATAACTTATTCATTGTCGAACCGGCCAGTGTAATAAGTGTATCAGTGGACTGTGACAGTCTTGTGAGTGTAATAAACCGTTTCTGTTTGTTACTCTGTGTCATTTTGTGATATTTGGAAAATCTTACGGTCGGTGGACTTTAATTAGTGAACTGTAAGTGTTAATTAGCAATAGTTAATTAGTTAAGCAGTAGTTGTAATTTGATGCTATTTGTACAAGCTTATGTAAACAGTTAAGCTATTTAGTATTGGTAATATCTTATATTATTGTAAAAATTAGATAATATTTAGGCCTAGATAATAAATATTTAAAATATTGTTATTGTAAATTTGTATCAGTTTAATCAAAATCGAGCCATGTATGCTTCTCTCTACGCAAAGCTTCGTGTGCAGCAGTCAAAATTGACGACGAAGTGCCTTCCAAAACTTATGTACGTTATCTAGGACTATACTTGGACCAAGACTTATATGGAACGTACATACAAAATTAAAAAGACAAGAACTGACTAGACGGTACAAACAACTATCACATCTTCTGGACTACAGATCTTCACTTGACTTGAGGAACAAACTACTTATCTATAAAAGTACACTAAAACCTATTTGGACATATGGAGCAGAACTTTGGGGTTCAGCAAGAAAAGTTCACATACAGAAGATACAAACAACACAATCCAAAATTCTTAGAAAAATTATTAATGCACCATAGTATGTTTCGAATCACACTATACACAACGACGTGAACATTCCCACTATAAAATCATGTATTCATAACAAATACATAACATTCCACTCATCGACACAATATCACCCAAACCCCCTCATTCTTCCGCTTTCCTACTCCCTGTTACCTGGACTTGATAAAACAAAATTAAAAAGACATTGCCCAAGAGACCTACTGAACACTTGATATATATATTTTTTTTTCCAAAATAACTGGATGATCATGGAGAAAAACGAAGAGAAAGAAACTTCATTCAAATTTGCTAGATGCGTAATTACGTAGGTGCAAATAAAAAAAATTAAATAATAATATTCTTTTTGCCACTTTTTTTAATAAATATTAGTATCTTTAATTAAGGAATAGTTTAATTCATTTTAATACCCAGTAGCCCGTAACATTATTATCGTTTTTGCATTAATTTCTTACTATTGCCATATGTACATAATTATTTTATAACGTAATTCTAGATTTTTTTTTTTTTTTATATCATTGTCTTGTTATGGAATGATTGTAAGCTACACAGCAACATTACTTATTGTCCACAAATGCCAGATTGTAATGTTTCAATAAAGTGTATAAATAAAAAAAAAACTTTACTACGGATTTTTGTAGCAAACTAGTAGACATTTTTTCCTAATACTCACTTCTTAGTGGACGGTAGATTCTATTCGACTCTATCGAGATTTATATATCGATTTATCTCTACAAATTTCGGAATATAATTCACAAGATGGGCAGAGCTGGATTGGCCCAACGCTCTATATCTGCCCTGGCCCTGGAGCAGCAGACAAGGAGAACTACCTTGAGAGGCTATGATTAACATAAAGAAACCGTTTGAAAGGGCGTTTGTGATTGGAGGAGGGCTAAGCTGGATCTGATAGGGCGATTTATCGGATGATTAGGCCCGATGCCAGCTCACTCCCTTTACTCTATATATAATTAGCCATCTTTCGTCCTTAATGCCGACCGTCTCAGTAAAACTTTATTTTTTTTCCTTTATCCTTTTCTTCATTCATATCTCTTTTTTTCTTTTTTTTCTTTTACCCCAACCACTCTCTTCACTTCCGATCCCTCTAAGGCTCTAATCAAATATTCCGGCTCTTATTATTAATTACCTCTTTTACTTTCAGAACTATAGAGAACTTTTTTTTTTTTAATGGACTGAGAAGAAGTCCAATTTAGGGTATATTTATGAGAAGAGTTATATTTATTTATCGGTATAACTAGAAATTTATGTTTAATTATTCAAAAAAAAAAAGATTAGAAGCATAATAAAAAATACTCTCTTAAATTACCACATCCAATATTTTTAATCCAATAATGAAGTATTATACGGATCTAGGACCCTCCTCGGAGCTACACAGCCTCTGTAAAGTGGGTACCCATGGTTGAGCGTGATTTACAACAAATCACCTCCCTGCAGAACCGTGGTCCATAAAAAAGTACTGTCTCTAACATGTACTGAACCCCAGATTTTTCACGGATAGTAGTGGTACAGGTTTTTTTTTTCATTGAGTATTCTTTCTGGTTTTTAACGTGTCGATGACGTTTTCGCCTACTTCAACATTTACTGGACAAACGCTCCAAGCTCCCAATTAATCACAAAAGACTCATTTACATGACAGTTATCAGACCTATTCGGACATACGGAGTTGAGCTGTACTAAACCATCTAAATCATCTCGTATCCAATCCTTACAATCCAAAATCCTTCGTAAAATCCTCAATACTCCTTATTATATCACAAACTCATCCATCATGATCTTAATATCCCATATGTTGCTGATTTGGCCCAAACTAGATACCTATCCTTCCATGACAAGCTCCATACACACTTGCATCCGTTAGTCTCTCAACTTTCTTCCCATACTATTCCTGATAACCCTCCGAGGCGTCTGAAAAGAAGATGGCCTTGAGACTATATACTAAAGAACTTAATTGGAGTGGACTACCGATGGGTAGTTTCTCCACAATTGTTTTTCTTTTCATGTCATTCGTTCATACAAGCAAATTTTCTTATTGTAATATTATTACAGTTGTAAATATCAATAAATTTATTTTTTAAAAAACGTGTCAAATTCTGTGGCAACGTTTTGCTAGGCATTTTGTATCTTCCTCAGGGCTTAATTTGATTTATCAGTCTCAGGCTAAGCCCTGTGAAAACAAGCAGTGTGACCAGCGAAACGTTGGCAAAGAAATTGAAAAATGTGATGAATGGATTAATTATATCAAATGATTGGCTCAAGCTTTTTAACCGAACAAAAAAAATCCTGATTTTATCTTCATTATTCATAGTCGAAAAACCGGGATAGCTTAGTGTGCAGAGTACCGTGTTCAATTACCAGACCCTTCAATGAATGTAGTGGTATGGTTTTTTTCAAACCTAATTCACAATGTTAAATATTTAATATAAAAAACATAAAGTTGTAGTAACTTTTTCACTGAAAAATAGTTTTAAAAAACGCGTTTAAATATAAAAACAAAACTTTAAAGCAGAACAAAACTAGTTTTCTATAAGTTTAAAGTGAGAATATGTTATGAACATAAAATTTAATTTGATATAAAAAGTCTATAGCTTGATTTTAATTGTTATAAATATTTTATTGACAGACATTGGTAAAAGTAGAGTCATTATGAAAATATCATTAAATGCATCTAATGTTTTTTACTATAAAATGAAATTTTTTGTTAACAACCCTATTCATATTTTAAAGTTACTGGTTATTTCTTTGTAGTTGTTTTTTACCTTTTAATCCGAATGGCTATAAATGCATGTTTTTTTATTGCAGATAAATTATTTAATTTGTTAAAAACTACTTATTGACTTTGAGAGATCTATCGACCCTACTTATGCTCACACATTCTCTATGGAATGGGTACTCTTAAGTATTTTTTTTTTAAATATTTTGTTTTATTTTATTTTAAAATATGTACAAATTTTAAAACATTTGTGGGATAATCCCTTAAAATGAAAATGAGTTCACATTACAACGGTTACTGATTAATATGCTTTTGTTGTTGGTAAAATTTAAAAAACCAACAGAAAAGAGAGTACATAGGATTTACTTAAGACAAAATTTATGTATAACATAATACAACATGCATATTATTTATAATAGTATGTGTTTTGTTCGTTTGTGTCTGTATTTTGGTATTGTTGTTTTTGTATAATTTTCTATTTCTTGTATGAGTGTGTTGTCTGAAAGTTGGCATGAGGTGAAGAATCTGAGGGTTTGTTGGTGTATGAATTTTTGTATTGTTGGGATATCCAGTTCTTGAACTCTTAAGTATCTAGCATGTACTAAACCAAGGAATGGCCCTTTAAAGGCTGCAGCGATATAGTTTGTTTTAGTCGAAATGTAGCGAAAAATATACCATAGATTAGCATAATGTTATTCATTAATTTTGAAATTATTTTGAACATATTAGGGTTCGGACTAGCTTAGTAAGTAGGGCACTAAGCTACCAGTTGTGGATCGACTTTGTAAAATCTGAGGATTCATCTTGGGCTCATTCAGCCTCTATATAGAGAGTGTCTTTAATTAATCTGACCTGGAGGTTGAACTTGGTTCCAGCAACATCAAGTTGCAGCTGTCGGCTCACACAAATATCTTCGTTGGGTTTTGGTTTTATAATGAAGTAGAATATGTATAATTTACTATGTTAACAGCAGCGAATCGGACCTGCAATCTAGAAACCCTGTTAGGCTCAATCAGCCTCTATAACGAGGATTTATTTTTAACGAAGCTGAGAAGCTCAGTGTGTAGAGAGATTGATTACTCTACTCTAGGTATCGAGCTCGAGACAAGGTGTGCCTCGATAAATAAATAAACAGATATTTATTTATTCACCCTCCCCTGTCTTACAACAACATGGGTTTTGACGGCATTAATGTATCTCACAACATGCGTACGAGGTGGGTGCAAATACATTATTTATTCTTTAAGCTGAAGTGAACCTACTCGGTGAGATCTGGAGACGCTCCTAGAAATCACTCAGCCTCTTCGAAAAACCCTTCACAACCTAATGGATATTGTAGAGCTCTTATCAGGTACCAAACCAGCGACAGTTCGTGGGAAATACTTGTTTGGGATTAAATATTTAATCGGTAGAATTTATTATATTTAACCTAATTCACGGAATGGCAGCAGAGTGGCTCAGTGGTAGAGCACTGAGTTGCCATGCCGGAAATCCTGGTTCAAATCCCGTTGAAGGCAGTACTTTTATTTAGTTTGTTTGCAGCCGGAGATGGATCATATGGGATCTAGGACCCTCCTGGGGCTCACCCAGTCTCTAAAAAATATTAAATAAAAAATAGGCTACCCAAAAGAAGGGGGAAAAATCAGGCGGTTGAGCGTGACCTAGGACAAGTCACCTCCTTGCAGACCCTTCAATGGTTGTATTGGTACAGTTTTTTTAACCTAATTCACAATGTTAAATATTTAATGTAAAAATTTAAGATTTTAATAAATTTTTCACAAAAAAATAGTTTAAAAACGCGTTTAAATATAAAAAACAAAACTAAAAAGCAGAAACTAGTTTTTAATAAGTTTAAAATAAGAATAGATTTATGAACATAAAAATTAACTGTATGGTAAAAGAAAATGTAGAGTGCTTGATTTTAATTGTTATAAATATTTTCTTGACAGACATTGGTAAAAGTAGAGTCATTATGAAAATATCTTTTAATGCATCCAATGGTTTTTTTTACCATAAAATGAAATTTTGGTTTACAATCCTATTCCTATTTTAAACTTACTGGTTATTCATATTTACTTTTTTTTTACCTTTTAATGTGGATGGATATAAATCCATGTTTTTTTATTGTTTTTTTGTAAACTAATATTCACTTTGTCTTTTTAAGTGACCAAAAATCGAGTTCAAAGATTCCGCTACTTATATACATTCAGCAAATAACAGCATGTTAAAAATTACAAACTATTAAAAAATACTACTGTGTAATTCAAAACTATCTCCATCATTCGAACCTTCTTTACACAAATGTTTTTGATGAATTTCTATATTAAAAGAAATCATTTTCAAACTAAACAAACCATAAAAAAATAAAAGTTCATAACATAATATTGAAAATGGCAGTAGCTATATCAGTGAACTCTTTTTAGATTTTTCAAGAAAAATGAAAAAGGTATTTTATGTAAAAAAAAGTTCGAGTAAAGGGACTTTTGAAGATGGTTATAGTTTCCCAGAAATGTTTACAAGAGTAATATGAAAGCAAATTCGAATATTACTTTCCAAGTTCAGAATAGCTCCGAGAAATTGAAAAAGCTTCCCAGAAAAATAAGATATGTTTTTTTGCAAATCAATGAAGGCTTTACCTAAAAAAAACAATCAAAAAATATAATTTCGAACCGGCAATATTTACAAACTTACAAATACATAATAAGGTACAATGCTAAAATTAGGCAATTAAATTTTGGCTAGAGTAAATTTTATCATTATTGTTTTTATGAATCATTTTGCTGATTTTTCCTAGTTTTATTTTTATCTTAAAGGCGTTTCTTTTATTTACTTGATTGTTTTCAATAATATTGCTAAAATATTTATTTGTAAAACCTCATTCAGAAGAAGTTAGTCATTTTCATGGTGACTTAAGCTGTAATCTATGTAATGAAATTATAATAGAGAGTGAAAATATTTGTTGTACTACAAAAGATCATTCATCATTAAAACTAATGAAAATTCAATTAATACAATTTTATTTTGACAAGTGATCTTCAAGATTTCATTCAAAATTATTATTATCATTTTATAAATATTGAAAAATAAAAAGAGACCTTACATAAATGTTAAGACCGTGGAAAAATTCCAACGAAAAGTCCTTAGTCTCCAAACTAAAACAGATATAGAAATTATCTGTCCAATATTTCGCCTATTCAGGCATCCTCAGGGTAGATAGAAATAAAAAAAACAACAAAAGAACGAAAAAAAAAAGACTGAGGATGCCTGAATGGGCGAAATATTGGACAGATAATTTCTATTTCTGTTTTAGTTTGGATACTAAGGGCTTTTCGTTGGAATTTTTCCACGGTCTTAACATTTATGTAAGGTCTCTTTTTATTTTTCAATATTTATATATTTTGTGGAATAGCCATAAATCCACTAGTGTCTTGATAATGTTGTTTTTCTTTTCATTGCAATCTTACTTTCATTTTTCCATATAGTTTTTTGTCTTATGTTTTGGTATTGTTTACTATTATTTACTTTTTCCTGTTGTGCTTTTTGTAGTTTGGTGAGTGTATGTTGAATTTTCATATTCTCCAGTATTTATCAGCTGTTTTTATCTAACCTTACCCAGCCGGGGTCGAGTAACCTTCCTTATGATTCATTAGTTGCATTTGAGCCTTGGAGGTGGTGAGATGCTTCTTGGGTGCATTATTAATGTTTTTTTTTTTCTTGTTTTTTTTCTATCTACCCTGAGGATGCCTGAATGGGCGAAATATTGAACAGATAATTTCTATTTCTGTTTTAGTTTGGAGACTAAGGGCTTTTCGTTGGAATTTTTCCACGGTCTTAACATTATCATTTTATCACATTTTATTTGAATTCATTTAATTTTTGATCTTTTTTGAATAGTTAATTGGTCTGTTTTTTTTCGTTAATTTTATTTTAAGGCTACTTTTTAAATTTCCTTTAATGATTTTCCTATTGTATTGCTAAATTCATTGTTTTCATTTTATAATATTTTTTAAAAAAATCCCAAATTAATGTTTACATCCAAGCTATTGCGAGCCTTATTAAAAACCGTTGTGATTTTCGCGGTGGAATAAGACCTATATTAACTAATTACTTGAGATGAAATTCGAAAACTATTAATGCTAATCTTGAAAATTTAAACCATCTTCCTTGAGAATAGTGTATATATTAGCCGGTATATTTATCTTGGACAGGCCAGAATATCGACCAAATCTTTTGATGCATTGCCCGCGACTGAATAGAGAGGCTGCCCTCTTGGTAGAGTTCTTTAAAATATACGCTTAGTAGACTATTTTAAGTTCGTGGGTTCAAGGCCCGGCGAGTGGCCTTACGATTTTTTAAAGAGAGTGAAAAATATCGGTTCCGAGTCTGTACGGTATTATACGGTTACTTGTTAAAGATCCCTATCCAAATTACAACTGTATAGACCAAAATTTAGGACTTTCACTGTAGCGTCCTCTGATTGGCATTAGTATCATTGAGGGACGCTAAGTGAATAAAAAACTACAGTTGAACATCTACGAATACAGCTTTTTATTCGAGAGGGGGAAGATAAAGATGCGCAATAAAACAATCAATATATTTGTAATATCGTACTGGGTGTTATAATAAAAATAAATATATATTTGCACAATGAGAATGAAGAAGTACAGGGAAGAGAAGAAGAAATAGAGACATATGTAATGATTTATGTGCGGTCCATATATGACTACCTTGATAGATAATACACATATATATATATATATATATATATATATATATATATATATAGAGAGAGAGAGAGAGAGAGAGAGAGGGAAAGAGAGTGAGGGAGATATGGGGGAGAGAGTTAATATGAGAGATGGATAACGTGCTGCTTAAAAACCCAAAAGTCGTTATTTCGTATCCCAGTCATAGGATTCCTCAAACATGGCCTGAATTTTGGTTCTATAGGGTCCGTTAACCAACCGGGGGACACTCTCACGGGCCGGCTATGGGAGGGATGACTTTATTTTTATCAGGTTGTAGTTCTTCAAATATCAGATTCAGTCCAGGTACGGACTGCTTAGGGGAAAGAAATATAGGCTCTCATGTCCCTGCTGATAAATCGGACTAGATCCATGGATCATGGCTGAATCCATGGATCTAGTCCGATTTGTCACTGTTCTTGAAACCGATTACACTTCGGTAGGAAAGAAAATTTTAATCAGTCCAAAAGGGATTGGTGATGTAGCTATAGACAGCCAGCTGTACCATGGTAACCATGGTTCATAGCCAAGTGGGGTATGGTTACACACTCAAGACATAAGAATAAATCTGCAGCCCCGGTGAATAAGTGCTTAAGTCTAATTTTCTTCAAATGAGTTTCTTGTACTTAAACCTAGATTGGTAGCGTGAGTCGAAAGGACTTATTGGAGGTACAGTAAGGCTATCAAGTACTGAGGGAGTGGGGGTAACAGCCTAAAGCACCCCACTATTCCTCAATAAAAATAAAAATATATTGTTATTTAAGTTGATATTTATTACTATCCCACTCTCTCAAATAATATTGAAAGTCAATAACTTTATAATGAGTAAGAGTTACTCACGCTACTACTTTTACCTCCGGCTAGGAAAAGTATTATAATTATTTCCGTATAGATAAATATATCTATTTATGTATTGTATATATATATATATATATATATATATATATATATATATATAATAAATATTTTTTTATATATATAAATTAATGGAGATTTAAAAAACACGCTACTAATCCCGCTACAAACGTTAACGCTATCAGTCTAGGGTTAAGTAAGCGGAATCGAGTTATTTTCGTAGGGAATAAGGGGCTACGTCAGGCATAGGCTTGAGAAAAGGGGTTATTGTTTATATTACAACTCCATTTCATGCCAAAAACTACGAGAATGATACCATTACTGTTCTCTGAAACCAGTCAACTCTCTCTAGACAAAATACAACTTTAGATTCACCGGGACTGTATATATATATATATATTTACCATTATGTTATGATTGTAACAAGACCGATGTGGTGTACACAGCAAATTATCTTTGTATAAAGATCACCACTTCATGTTTAGGAGATAATACATCCACTAATAATACATCCAAGGATGATAGTACACAGAAGAATCTCTTCCCTGGCTTAGGGATCTCATATCTCTTAGTAAAATTACGAAAACGTTCGTTTTATTACCCATTTAACATAATGCGAACTTTATTACTTTAATTGTATCGATTACTTAGTTGTTAATTTTATTTCAAAAAAATCTAGTGTATCGCACAATCCTTCCTTATCTTGCTACTGGAAATAAAGTTTATATGTTTCGATTTGATATCTGGAAGCGGCATAGCCCAGTGTGTAGAGCGCTTAGTCACTGTAAAGAAGATCCTTGTTCAAATCAAACAGAAGCAATTAAATTATGTAAACTTTTAACAGAGCTTACCCAGACTCTAAAAACTTGGGTACCCTAAATTAGTGTGAAACACGTCGGTTGAGCGTGATCTCAGTCAAATCTCCTCCCTGGATAACCATCATCCTAGAAACAATTCAGTCTCTATCATGTACTGAACCCAACATAATAATAGGTTGTAGCGGTACAGGGTTTTTTTTCAGAACACCACTTCAGTGTAAGTCTGTTTTCATTATTCAATCCCTTCAAATATTCTGTATGTTAGATATTTCTTTTTAAACTTGTTAGCTTAGCTCTTAATATAATGGTATATTATTTATTAAAATCCTTTGTTTTCTAAGAATAAGCATCAACATATCTTGAATAGGGAATGGAGTGACTCAGTGGTAGAGCACTGAGTTACCATGCCGGAAATCCTGGTTCAAATCCTGCTGCGGGCAAGCCTTTCATTTACTGTTTGCAGCCGGAGATGGATCATATAGGATCCAGGACCCTCCTGTGGGGCTCATCCAGCCTCTATAAAATATTATAAAAATAGGGTATCCAAAATAGGGGGGGGGGTATGGCGTTCATGGGTTGCAGATTAAATTACAATGCTGGGTATTTTACTCAAGGAACCTTAAAACTCCTATTTCCTTTGAACGTTTGTATTCGATACTTGAAAGTGATAGTGGTAATAGTGGAAAGTGATAGTGTATTAGTGGAAAGTGATTTAATTAAATTGCGCTTAATTAAAATTGCATTAATTAAACGTGATGAAAGCGTCGGGATTTATTTAAATCGAACTACAAAAAAAAAATTTATTCGTTCAATTATAATTTTGATTGGCGTTATTTTTCATTGTTTGTTTTATTGTATTGCCAAAGCAACCGGAATCATCAAATGACAAATAAAGAGCATTCAAACAATTAAACTGATTCATCTCACAAACAAAAGTCCTACAAATATTTAAATTGAATTCAAACTAATGAAAAAAAAGTAATTGACAAGGAGCTATCGATAGCACATCAATACATATTGGATTTCATCACTGTTATTTTAAACCTTTATATATATATATATATATATATATATATATATATATATATATATATATATATATATATATATAAATACAATTTAAATTAATTTGGTATTTAATAGTGTAACAAATGGAAAATTTGATGAATGACTTATAGTGTACACAAGTCAATCCTACCATAATTATAGTTAAATTTCTAAGAGGAGAGACAATTTGAAATAAAAAATATTGTCGTTGTTATTTATATAGTTGATATTTGATTTTTAAAGAAAGCTGGTACCTCTACAACCCATGAAGAATAATGGGTTCAGTACATAGTAAAGATTGTACATAAACAATAAAGGAAATACATAAACAAAAAAGCAACTCCACTCTCTACACACTGTAGAGTGTAATAAGTATATTAATTTTATAAATAAGTTACGGCATTGCTCTGCAAAGTATTTTTGCAATGATTCTTAGTAAGTATTAGACCCGCAGGTGTGGGGAGTCAAATAAAGAACAATGAATTGGGGAGGTTAAAATAAGTTTTATTAAAATTAAATAAAAAGTTTAAAAAACTGTACAACATTACAACACTTTGTTATCTATGAGGATGCCCATTTTATAAAGGCTGGGTAAGCCCCACCGAGGTCTGATCATCCCACAAAATAATTTATTTTCCACAGCCAATTTTGAATCCGGTACCTTTAGCATATTAACTCAGCTACCTACACGCTGAGCTGTTATCTGTAATAATTTAATTTATTTTACAAGTATGGTACGGCCCTTCAAAGTAGTGTGAGAATGATTCTTCGCTCTCAGGACAATAATTCAAGACAAGGGCCCGCAAGTAGAGCTAAAGGACAATCACCTTAAAGGAAGGATATAAATATGGTCGGGAGGACGAAGCGCGCTCTTCCTAAGCTTAATGAAGAGGCAACCGGCACCAGCTTTTCTTTTCTTATTCTGATGCGGGTTTCATTTTTTTTTCTTATTTCTTTTTTTTTCTTGTTTTTTATCCCCTGTTTCTGTAATTGTGGCATGGTGCGCGCCCCCTCCACCTAAATTTTACGGAAATTTACAGCCGTGGAGAAGTTGGAAGGGGAGAGAGGGGCGAATTCACTTCATACAGCTCTTCATGTTTATTGCCCGGTGTCGGCCATCTTTTGTGAAATATGAACGATGCCATTCCAGTTCTCCTTTTACTGCTTTCTCCGTTGTTTCCATCCCAGAGGAGGCAGTTCCACCTTCAGGAGGTTGACGTTATGGCCCCCGGCCCTCCACTCACATCTTCGCGAATTATCCGGATACTCGGCCCATGAAAGTATTACTAGTAACGTGATTAAAGTTTCTCTGTTTTCAAGTTTATTATTTTCAATCATAACTTAGTAAAATATCTACCATGATAAACAATAAAAAATTATCCCTGCCTCCTTATTTTTCACATTTTAAGTTTAAATATAGTTTGAATCCAAATATCAAATAAATACACAAGCTTATATATATTCTCTTAAGTTGCCTGGTTTCAACTCGTCTATTGTTTTCAGACGTTTTGCTGGCTTATTGCTAGCTTCCTAAGGGAACATTATCTGAGACTGATAATGTTCTTCTGTATTTTGGTATTTATAGCTTTTCGGGTCCTGGAGCGGAGCTTATTCTTCTAGGGATCTGATTGGCTGCTATCTGATTTCCTGGGCTCAGACCGTATGGTCTCTGCATGGGTGGGCTACGACTTCTGTAACACTGTATAGATACACATCAGTGGGTGTCACCTTAAATTTTTTGACAACCTTCCCGCATCCCACAACCCACTCTTCCAAGCCATAACCCCATCCCCCCTTCCTGCTAGGGTAGGAAGGGGCTCCGTGACCTCGTCAACATCATATCCTAATTCCCCTTCCCTTTCTCCCTATCCCATCCTCTCCTTTCTCCTTTCCTCTTCCCATCACCTCACCCTCTCCCTTCTTAGTTCTAAGTATTAGTATTAATTTAGCCTGTAAATTACATAACTAGAGAAGGTCCCTCACCTTCAGATATTTTGTACCTGAAAAATGGATAATTTTATTACTTTATAAATCAGTAAACCTTCCATTACTATTAAGTAGAATTAGGTTAATTTTATAATACATAATTTACTTTAAGTATGTTACTAATCACATTGTTTTTTTTATGTTTCATGTTCTGAGGGATTTGAAAAAAAACTACTTCTGTGCGTGGCTTCTCCTCTTATCCACACTCGACCGCTATGAAACAGTCTCTACTATGTATTAGTCCGATACCCTTCATGAATTTTAATCATGCGTTTTTACCTATATACATTTTTTTGTATCTAGTTAATTACCTTGATAAGTAACTCCTATATTTCGCTAAAACGTCCGCCTTCCATTATCTAAACATCTTATCCTTCATAATTTCTTCAACATTATAAGACCCTACCATCCTCGAGTTCAAGGACTATTTGAAAATTTGAGTATGGTTTTGGTCCCAGTTACATAAGCTTAGACCCCTTTATTTAATCTGTCCTCGGCCGTGAATTTATCTTGTCTGTAGACCCTTCAAGGGGCTCATCCAGCCTCTATTAACTTAAGTCAACTTTCTGCACGTACGTTGGCATATAGACAGTTTTGTCTCCAAGATCCTTCTTGGATTGTATTAGTATAGTTTTCCTTTCTACCAATTAAAATTATTTTTGTATCTTGCTTATTTAGACCTGATGAAAACTTCCAATAGGGGTCGAAACCTTCTGGCCAATGGTTACCGTCTTATCCTTTTTCGAAGAGCTTTTCCTAAAATAAAATTGGAGTATACATATCTCTGATCCAAATAGCATTAGCTTAGATTCTATTATTTGTTCTGGTATCGCCTGTGAATGGACCTTGTGGTATCTGCAGAGGTTCATAGGACTATCGCCGTAAGTATTTCCTTGCATCCTTCCTCTATCAAGTTATCCAATCCCGCCGTTCGTTACACATATATGAGCTCCTCAAATTTAAATCCTCCATCCATTCCCGTGAACCCGTTCACACCCTTCCGATTTGTATAAAGAGGCCCATCGAACCGCTGCTTTCGACAGATCGTTCCTGATTCGGTCCTGTTCCCTGCGGAATTCTATCCCTTCTTCCATCCGCCGTTCCAAGACCCTTCCTACCTTCAAATCCCGCTTATTTGATTACGTTCTATCCCTCCAGTTCCCCGAAGTGCATACATAAAATTATCGATAGAACATCATTTATTTTTATTTTTAATGTGAAGTAATGTGAAATCTTCATTTTTTCATTATCATGAGAAGCTACTTTTTTTTATTATTATTTAATCAGCTTTATAGATTGACTTTTCTACTTGTTTTTTTTCTGTGTTCTCTAAAGCTCTAAAGCCCACAATAATGTACAGTTATGTTATTCTAAAGGGACTTGTCCCAGAATAAATAAATAATTTATTATTATTATTATTATTATTAACCATTGGCTTAGAAAGAGTACACTGCATATCATTCTCGGCGTTCAATACTCTGTTTTGGTTATAGAACAGTTCTTTTTTTTTGTGCCTATTTATATATCTTTTGTATCTTCTTCATTTAGCCTTCATGAAGACTTTCAACAAGAGCCGGAACGCCTGCCTTTCCGTCTTATCCTTAATCTTCAACATCATAAGACCCTCCCATCATCGTCTTCAAGGGCTATTCGA
Source organism: Arma custos (assembly GCA_037127475.1). Classification (NCBI taxonomy): domain Eukaryota; kingdom Metazoa; phylum Arthropoda; class Insecta; order Hemiptera; family Pentatomidae; genus Arma; species Arma custos. The sequence continues at coordinate 9,143,470 of CM073762.1, forward strand.
AAATTAGAGTATGGCTTTGGTCCAAGTTGCATTAGCTGAGATCCGTTCCTTCCCGGAGGAGCCCCTGCAATTTCATTGCCTTTCATCCTCCTAATTCCCTCTGTCCCTATTAGTGTAATGACTCTAACTAGTTCGAAATACATTTAGGGAAAATTTAGTATAAGCACTGTGATATCCGACTTGTAGAGCCCCTCTAATTTTTAGGTAAACTATATTTTAATTATTTATTTCAATTCTCATTTTCATCAAATAAAAATAATAAAACAATATTTGTCAATTCAGGATGGTTAGTAATATTGTATTACCCAGATCCGTTCACGGGTTATAGTTGTACGGGTTTCAAGTAATATTGTAAAGGAAGTCATTAGTACCCTATTTATAGAAAATATAAAGTACAATATAAGTATAATAATTTGCTATGTTTCTACTCTTAAATTTATTTTGAATATATATATTGATATTTGAGATGCCAGAGTCTCATTTAGGATGAGTACACAAATTATTATTTATATGCCTTTATCTTAATTGGGTTCCTTTCCAAAGGTCTGTTCTTGTGTTTACCAATTTACCCATCTATTATACCTTCAATATATTATTTATAAATAAATAAATATCTGGGGTATGTAAGCACCAAAAGAATTACAATAAGGATCGTTTATTTATTCAGTTTCAACAAGGTTAATGATTCAGATTTTAATATATATATATATATATATATATATATATATATATATATATATATATATATATATATATATATATATATATATATATAAAGGATTGCCATAAAATGCCTTACAGAAAAAAAATTAAACTTATCTGTGGACAGGGGTAGGTTGGGTTACAGGTTGGTCTTCTTCTTGTCGCCCCCGGTACTCATCTTCTCGGTCCACGTTGTTCGCCGGCTCCTTCTTCCGCAAGATCTCTCTAGTCTAGTCCTTCTTACTTCTCCGGCCTCGTCTCCAGAGTGACTTCCTCCTCCTCTGTGTCTCTCTCAAGAGTTTTTCTTCTCCCCCTCTCCTTCCTTTTCAGGAACCTGACCATAAGGTTCCCAAAGGTCTGTTCTTTGTTCAATTATATTCCCTTTCATGTTTGCCGACATGACACATTTTCCCCGCTCGGCATCCCTTTCATGGTGCCGGCAATACATAGCAAATTAAATGGAAAAAAAATAATAATACAGTATTACTATGCAGTAAATAGTAATACACTAAAGGCCTCAATCAAGAACAGTAAGTAATTATTTGATACCATTTTATTGAAAGGTTGTAATTCAGTTTGTTATACAGTTTGAAAGAAAAAAATAATACAAAACTGTACCACTACAATCCGTGAATAGTAACTATGGTAAGTAAATAGTAAGTCATGGTAGAGACTTTACTATTTCAAGGACAACGATTGGGATGGGAGGTGATTTGTCCTATATCACACTCCGGCCAGATTTACCCCCTAATTTTTGAGTTTTTTGAGATTTGGCACATTTTCTAAGCACACTTTATAGAGGCTGGTTGAACCCTAGGAGGGTACTAGATACTATATGATACATCTCCGGCGGCCAACAGACTAAATAGAAGTCTTGCCAGCAGCCGGATTCAAACCAGGATTTTCGGGATGGCAACTCAGTGCTCTATCACTGAGCCAATCCGCTCCCTAATAATTTAGAAACATTTTAAAATTTAAGAATTTTTATAAATTTCTTGCTCGAATAATAAATATTTCTATATTATGTATATATTGTTTTATGATTCTTTGGAATGCATAAATACTCAGATACACACACATAAATATATATGTATATATTACCAAGTACTAGTACTAGTATATAAAACGGGTAACAAGTGTCGTGCCAACGACCCAAGTAATAAAGAGAAAGGTAGGGCAGGTGTAGGCTTCTAGTTAACGAGCACATCTCGACGGAGGTTGTAGCGGCAAAAACCTTGGCCTGGATTCATGTTCTAGAAAGCTCTGTCTCCTCTCTTATCAAATTTACTTTCAACTATTTTATCTTTCGGTTTACATATTTTATTACTGTTTTTCTTATTAATAAAACAAACGGTATAAAATAAAAACCACAATCCTTTTAGTAATAAAAACCCGTCAACGTTTTGCCAAATACAGGCATTATTAAAAAATAAAAAGTTCACATGAAAAATAAATGGAAAATATATTAAATCAACAGTACATAAACACATAAAAAGAACCATCATTCAGAGCCAGAAACCTCACTCAAAAACGTTTAATATAAATTTAATTTTATGAGCAATCTATAGTATCATAGATTATTACAAAGCATTTTTTCATCTTAAACATTCATTAAATTAGTCTTTTTTGTATTAAATATTATTATTTTTTTATCGTGAAGAAATTGATCTTTAATTTCTAAAATAAAAATTAAATGTTTTTTTTTTGCTATTAAGCCTCATTTTGTTATTAAACACCATTTGCACTAACCGGACATACTTGCGATGGACAAAAGTAAATGTTCTATTGAGGCCCTAAACCACGCAATAATTGCGGTGAATAATTGATTTGAGTAAATATATATAAAACAATTATTAGTGAAAATGTATACTCATCACATTACAGATCATAACCGTGATAAAAATGAAGCCATAAAAGAAGTAGAAACCATTTACCATTTCATGGTCCATTTGGGTGAAACATCAATTATCAAAAACGATCATAAACGAAGAATGAATACAAAGTAGACACTCTGGAATAAAGTAAAATCTCCGAAGATATAAAACGAAAAGTTTATGAACCATTTCCCTTCAAATATTAATCTTCCGGTGCATTCTTCCCATTTGAATTCTTAAAGACGACTAAAAAGCAAGGTAGAAGAAGAACGAAGAAGATCCGCTGTTTTTATCAATAAAATAGAATAATAAGATAGGTAACTAAGCAAAAGGCTATATCGAGAAATCTGTATAAATACATCTTTTTAAAAATCATGATTTTCCCTAAGTTACACTGCCAGTCTTATTTTTATAACTTAATCCAGTTACATTACGTTCATTAGTTCGGATAATAGACGCTGATTATTGAAAGAATCTCGAATTTCGTTCGTGTTTGTAATGAACACAGCAACTACATCAAACTTCAATATTAATAAACCTCAACTTCAGAAATTGGGTCAAGCAAGAAGATAGCCTCAGTCCAATCCTGTTTAACATTGTCATGGACGAGTTGTTGAAGGTATGCAAGCGGAGGACACACAGAGCATTAGTTGGTTACTGGAATATGGTGCCTGTCCAGGCTCAGTGTTTTGATTATGCAGACGACATTGTGGTGGTAGCAGAGAATTTAGATTCTCTGCAAGTTGCAGTTGAGGAGTGGTAATAGGAGCTTAAAAGAAGAGGACTCGCCATCAATCAGGATAAAAGCAAGGTTATGAAGGTAGGACGGGAGGAGGTGGAGCTCAGGATTGTGAGTGAAGGACACAAAGTAGAGCAGGTTGATATTAATGAATATCTGGGAACGGTCTTCAGGATAGGGACACATACCGAAGGTGGTCCTAGAGACTACTAGGAGATAGAGGAAAAAAAAGAAGAAGAAAAAGAACTTGAGGAATTTGTATTTAAATGCCTTTTTTTTTAATTTATTTATTAATATCTACAACTGTATTACAATAATACAACAAGTAAATAGGTTAAGTGATACATAATGAGAAGGAGAGAAACTACCCACTGGTAGTACTCAAATCAAAGTTCAAGTAAGGAGGTCACGTGGCCGTCTTCATTTCAGACGCCTCGGAGGATTATCGGGAATTGAAGAGGAAGCTAGGTTTGAAACTAGAGGGTTTGAGTGGTAATGAAGTTTGTTATGATAGATATCGGGTTCGGGCCAAATCAGTAACAAAAGGGACATTAAGGTCGTTATGGATGAGTTTATTCTTAACAAATTAAGGAGCATTGAGGATTTTACGAAGGATTTTGGACTGTAAGGATTGGATACGAGAGGAATTCGATGGCTTAGTGGAGCCCCAAAGCTCTACTCCGTAAGTCCAAATAGGTCGTATGATAGTAAAAATGCCATTTTTAAAAGTAAATATGCTACTGTATGTTGTATCTTATGAAGGATCAGGTTTTAGGATAAAATCATTTTAATAGTAGTTAATTTTGATTATAAGTATAGCATTTTTTTTTAAGTATAGCTCAGTGTAGAGTACTGCTTTGCTAGTTCTTGTTTAAGGCCACGTGTGACAAATTATTCTGTTGGCAGAAATTACTAGAATTATCGAAATTGACCACTGTATTATAACAATACAACCAGTAAATATGATGATATGAATAATGGAATAATGGAATGGACAAAGGCTAAGGCAGATAAAATATTCATTCTGTTAATGGCCGTAATGAGGCCATGTGGGATCCAGAGACCTTACTGGTCCACCCAACCGCAACCAAGTGGTCACCTGATCTCTAATTTAGGATGAAAAAAAGCTGGCGGTGAGATTAACTCAGGCTAAGCTTAAAATTAATACTCTGCACAACCGTTTGCTCATGAACAGTACAGCCCTTACCACATGCTGGGCCCAATACCATTTTTGGGTTGTAGTGATATATATATATATATATATATATATATATATATATCTTTACACTAGTACTAAATCCATTCTGTTCGATATCCTTAAGAAATTCAGGAGTACACCTTACAAAGAGTATCCTGGACACGAAGCTAGAACGAAACAATAGAACGACCTTCCGAAGAAGAAGAACAGCACGAGGTGATTTATCGACTGATCTCTAAAGTTAAGGGAGTTCTGGAAGAGAGATGACTGACCCTTCTGCACTCTGCCTCAGGTTCAAGTTTAATGACTCATTCACTCCTTTCACATCTCTCTCTATCCTTCGTTCTGGCGAAAACATTTTCTAAGGATCTAGGATTAAAAATATCGTATAGCATGTATAGAATAAAAAAATTATTAATATGGAACACACTGGTTATAAACAATGAAGATGATCGCAAGCTAGAAACCACGTAACAATTAAATCGTTAATTTAATAAACAAAATATTTATTTTCAATTATCACCATAAAGCTAGAGTTTATATGTATAGAATAGAAAAGAATAGAAAACAACCTTTATTCTGGGACCACGTCCCTTTAGAATAACAAACATGAAAAGAAAATTAAACAGAAAGTATAAAAACATAAGAAAAATAAAAATAGAAATTAAATATCCAAGTATTTTAACCAATCGTTGGAATAAATATATTAATAACAACAGTTGATGAATAAAATAAATGATTTGGATAGCATGCAATAAAGTCTTTACATAGTTTATATCTTCTTTGTGTAAAATATAAACAAAAATTCGTTACATGGTAGAGACTGGACTGATTCTAGGACACTGATTAAGTAGGCAAGAGATTTATCCGAGATTACACTGGATTGCCAGGCTTTCCTCTAATTAAGAGTAAACACATTATAGAGGCTGGGTAAGCCCTAGGAAGCTCTGCAGATTCAACAGGATCCATCCGTACCTGTTTACAGATTAAATAATTTATCTGTCTCAGCAGGATTTGAAACTGTAACCTTCAGTGTAGTAACTCATGTATATCCTTTTATACACCTTGAAAGTATCATTAGTCACCAATATCATCAATAATAATTATATCCTTCTTATCATTAATGTTTTCGATAATCGCTATATATCTCGATCATGTAATGATCATAATTACATCAAGAACTAGAGAATACGCGATCTGGACTTAAATATTTTGACAAAAAAGAATTGGTATTTTTTTTTTACTATATTTTATAGTTACCGCTCTTTATGCCACAATTATGTTATTAAAAAAACACGAAATATATCAGGAATTATCAGATGAACACACGAACTTCACGGTAGGGCTCTACTACAGAGTGATCAAGCAAACAAGTTGAACCTTCAATAGTAAATTTCCAGAACAAGTTTCGTCGTGAACCTCTAAGGGGAAATTTATTAACAAGATCTAAAAATGAGATATTCCAATAAACATTTGTGGAATTTCCCATAGAAATATTCTCTGTTATTATTTTGAAATCAGTAAACAATTTCACTAGCTTACTAAAATTGAAATCTGAAATATATCAGAACTGATCTGATGAACACCAGAACTTTATTTCACAATAATTACAGAATCCACAGATCCAAACTTCTATGGAGCAGGGCTCTACTACAGAGTGATCAAGCAACCAAGTTGAACCTTCAATAGTAAATTTCCAGAACAAGTTTCGTCGTGAACCTCTTAGGGAAAATTTATTAACAAGATCTAAAAAGCAGATATTCCAATAAACATTTGTGGAATTTCCCATAGAAATATTCTCTGTTATTAGTTTGAAATCAGTGAACCATTTCATTGGCTTAATAAAATTGAAATCTGAAATCCGATTTACAAAAGATTCATTTCATGTGTAAAACAAAGTTTAAAAAAATTAATACTCCATATAAAAAAGTAATCTAGTTTACAAAGCTCTTTCATATGTTAATAAACTAAGAACAAGTTAATTTTCCAGGAGAAGAGAACGCGTATAAACATCGAGTTTAATCGTTTAATCTCTACTGTAGTTCTACCAAGAACACGGGTATAGCTGGTGAAGGCGGGCAATGAAAAGAGGGAGAGAAAAAAATAAGATAAAAGAAAAACTAACACGAGTAAATGTTGGCTTGACCCCTTTACATCGTGGGGAGGTAGGAGGCGGAGGCGGCAAAAACTAAACCGGCCTTGATGGGGGCCTGCGTTTGATCTGCAACGTCTCTCTGCTTCTTTTATTGTCTGTCCTCTCATCAAGCTAGGGAGGACTAATATTTGAAGTATCTAATATGTTATTCAGGGACATCTGAAAAGTGAAAAAAACTCTTTCTGAGTTAATCCAAAAAACTAGGTTTATTTATGTATAGATACAAAAAAAAACTGGCCTAATAAAACTCGTGAATGGTATTGGGTTCACTATGCTATGTACGTACCGGGCGAAAGTATAAAAATAAATATGTGTTTGCACAATGAGCAAATTAGCATTTGCTAGATATAAGTCGCTCAGGTAGAATGGTTTGACCACATGGTCAAGGTGGATGAGGAAATACCAACGGGGGTCCAAAACTCCACTTCTGAAAAGGGACTCTCTGAACAGATCCCGAAGAAGGAAGGACGCGGCGAACGATGGCGCAGGAGAGTCCCAAGGCGGCCAGGCCGAAGACCTACCTATAGATAGTCTGTCCTGTATTTATTAATTCAAGTCCTTTATGTATTTTATGGCAATCCTCTATTACATCTGAATCATTAAGTGTACTTCTCAATGAATATATTAAATAATTAATCCTGTTTCCAGTTGTATGAATAAAGTATATTTATAATAATTCTCTTAGTGATTACTTAACCCTGGTACATATTTATGAATAATTTATTGAAGGTTTAAATAATTAGTAAATTGTTAAACACACAACAGATCTCTGGAAAATAATCCAATTAAGAATAAAGTTAGGGCATTTGAATAAATAATAATTTGAGTAATCATCTTAAATTATTACTCTGGCATCCCAAAATCAATTAGAATGTTTAAAATATATTTAAGACTATGAATGAATGAATAAAACCTTTCATTATAAAGAGAATTATAAAACAAGATGGTTTACAAAAAACTACTAATATTTACAAAAACATATACATACTTGTATAGTACCTAATATTGTAACTTAAATAACAATAATAAAATAACAATAAATAATATTTTTTTTCTAGTTGAATGATGAATTAATTAATGTAATAATCGGTATAATAACTCTTTATAGAACTTTCCTTATGGGAGTATGGTCTAACTTGAGTGGAGTGACCAGCTCTATTGGGAAATGGAGTTCGGTATTAATTTCTGCCACTTAACTTTATTTTGAGCAATTCTTGTCCTATTTTATCTTCTTCTGTCGAATCGGCAGATGGCGCGTGAACTTGAACAATGCTTAGGATTTTCTTCTTAAAAATTAGTCTGACTAGAGCTATTCTGTGGTTAATTTCTTTAAATTCTAAAATATTTCCTTTTAGTGTTGTTTATATAAAAAAATCTCACAAATTTTCAGCACCCTAATATGCATTAAAATATTAATAAAATTTAAATAAAAGTCTTTTAACCTTTTAATACACTTCTCCTTAAATCTATCTATTAAATACAATAATTTTAAACAAAATTTTTTTTCGGATATATACAAAATAGAACTAATAGATAATTTCATGTTGTATGAATAAAGTATATTTATTATAATTCTCTTAGTGTCCAATCTTCTAATTATAAATAATTAGTAAATTGGTAAACACACAATAGACCTGTGGAAAATAATCCAATTAAGAATAAAGTCAGGGCATTTGAATAAAAATAATTTGAGTAATCATCTTGAATTATTACTCTGGCATCCCAAAATCAATTAGAATGTTTAAAATATATTTAAGACTATTAAACATAGCAATTAAGTGGTAGAGACTCTACTGTTTCTAGGAAGACTGTTTTGTAGAGAGGTGATTTTTCCTAAATAACATTAAACCACCAGGTTATTATTTAGGGATCCCACTTCATAAAGGAATGTACTCAATTCCGCTCAGTGAACTCCAGGAAGGATCTCCAGATCTCACGAAGTCCAGCCGTGGCTGTTAACAGATACAATAATTTATCAGCCACTGACGGATTTGAACCCGAGACCTACAAGGCTCTGAGCTGCATTCCACCTCTTAAAACGATTAATAAGTAAAAGAAACTGTAACAATTCTGCTCTTAAAGAGTCTTCAGGATTCGGTATGTAGTTAGATACAATATGTTTCAAAGGCAAAGTTTGTCGCAGAGGTACAATGTTTTCGACACCTTGCTGAACAGCCATGTTCTCCCCATGTTTTAGGGTATCCACGTTAGAGGCTGGGTGGACACTAGGAAAGACACAGAGACGATTCACGACTATTAACTGAACAAGAAGTTATCTATGACAAAATAGCATTCTCAAAATTATATTGACAGCCAACAAAGCAAACTCGTTCTTTTATATTTTAGTAATTTTGTTGTAACAGGTTCAGTCCTTCCGGTTACTTATCATCTCAGAGAAAATTCTGTATTGTCTTATTTTACAAAACTACAGTAGAGTTGATTGACTCTACCCCTTTCTCTAATATCGGGAATAGCCTTGTGTTTTTTCAGATGTCAACAGCCGCTCGTAAGTTAGGTCCAAGTACGATTTCATCGAGAAAAGATGTATAGGTCCTCGTGCGCCTGCTGATCCAAAGCAGCCATAATCCTTGCGTCTAGGCCGATTCCAACTGTCCTTAAGGAAAGGAATGGCGAATCGACCCTAAAGTGAGTGGTTATTAAACTATGGGCTATCTGCCGCTGTATCGTGGAAATCATGTTTCACTGAAACGTGTGTTTGGGTGACTTCCTCTAGGCTACTCTCCCGCATCTATAAATATATATTTGCAAGTAGACGACATAGCTAGGGCAAAGTTCTACATGGTTTTTATCACTAACGGAAAAAAAAATATATACAATATATAAAGAAGGTGTTAAATATGTTTACAATGTTGTCTATAAGGAAACAAAACGTTCTGAATTACAAATCATTATTGTAAATAATATTTATTATAATCCATAATGTTATAACGATGTTCAAACCGATTAGTTCCATTCATTGATTCATTAATCATTGATTTAAATCGAAATTCTAAGAAAAAATAATTTAAACTAAATACAAAAGCTTTATTACAATCATTGGGTCCTTAATTTAAACCGTAAATATATTCGGTCTTATCATTAAAAATTTACCAACTATCCTCTCTCTCAGTAGAATATTTCAGACTAAATAGAGAAACAAGAGTAAGGGTTAAAAAAAAAAATAAAATAGAATTTCACACGAAACGGGACAAGGGAAAATACTCAACGGATTTGGAAATGTACACTAGAATGCTATTAACAGGATATATATTAGGAATTTCAAACAACGAGTCCTGCGAGAAGAGAGGGAAGGGAATTTAAATAAAATATGAGAAGAAGAGAGTAAATGGGGCTAGCTATTTATAACAGTTTATTAGCACGAGGCTCTACACTGTAGGTAGCTAATGCTTTCCCCGGCTTAGCGGCTGTAAATGCAAATTTCGACGTTATAAGTAGCTCAGGACTTTGCGGGGGGGGGGTGAAATAAATTCAAGGAGGGGGCGTGTCCATCGGAGGGTCATGGGGCCCTTCCTGTAATCACTATAGTCCAAGGAATCGTATTTATTGTTTAATTATACGCAAGATAATTAAATTCTTAATATAAACTGATGTTCAATTAAAAAAAAAAAAACGGGAAATAACTCATCACATAATCATCAGCACAAATACCGAAAAATTTTGACCAATGAATATGGAATGCATCACATCTCAAGTTCATACAAGATAAGTAAATCTGGAAAAAAAATAGATAGTGGTATTCTGATATAATATTACTACTACAACCTGGATGTCACAAGCTAAAATTGATCGGGAAAAAGTCTAGGTCAAAGGACTCAGAGGGATGTCTGAGAAAATACCACACATAACCCAAAGACCAAAGAGGACTGAAGAAAGGAAGAGGGTCCTAAGTGAACGAATAAGGGAGTACTGCAAGAACATGAAGAAGTAGTCTTGTATGATTCCGTGGTCTCATAAGATGCCTGTAGAGTTAATAATAATAATAATATTAATAATTATTAATATTATTAATAATATTGAGGTGCCTTATTATCGATATCAGCCGGCAAAACTTTTAGAAAATAATGAAATAAAAATTTACCGGAATGAACAAATGGGACCACAGCGTAATACATAACCGTCCGAATATTTTCTGGACCGACTTATTTTCTTGATTTTTTGATTGACTTATTTTCTTGAAGCAAATAAAATAGATAGAATCATAGAAATAGCAGTCCCATGTGATACAAACGCAATGAACACCATAACCGAAAAAAATAGGAAATACCAAGAACTGTCAATTGAGTTAAAATCACTTTATCATTTGAAGAAAGTGCTCATAACTCCAATAGTCATTTCCTCGAATGGTCTGATATTGAAAAGCAGAAGGGAGAATACAAAAGACCTTGGCCTCCATTTAGAAAAATTAAAATTGGCATAAAAAGCAGTTCTGTTGGACACCTGCAGGATTGTTAGAAATTCTTAAATCAGTTAATCATTTTCACTTTCCTTGAATTTAGAATTCCAGGATGTGAATGAGGCGCAAGAGAAATCTGTGCGAAAAATAATAATAATAATAATAATAATAATATATATATATACATATATATATATATATATATATATATATATATATATATATATATCTTACTAATATTATAAATGTGAAAGTTTGTATGTTTGTCTCTCTTTCACGCAAAAACTACTGAACAGATTTGGATGAAACTTTACAATAATACAGGTTATACATCAGAATAACACATAGGCCATAGCAAGCGCGGATTTAAGGGGGGGGGGGAGTGCACGGGGGCACGTACCTCCCCCCGACAGTTTTTTAGGTACTTTGGATAATCCATGATTGTACATAATTAAAGGCAAATCGCATGATCATAGTTGTTAAAATAACCGAAAGAACAAGAGTGAAACTATTTGTTTTGATATACTACTAATCTTACTAATATTATAAATTTGAAAGTTTGTATGTTTGTCTCTCTTTCACGCAAAAACTACTGAACGGATTTGGATGAAACTTTACAGTAATATAGGTTATACATCAGAATAACACATGGGCTATAGCAAGCGCGGATTTATGGAGGCGCACGGGGGCACGTGCCCCTCCTCACCCCCGACAGTTTTAGAGGTACTGTGGAGAATCCATTATAGAACATAATTAAAGGCAAATCAGGAATTTAGCATCTTGAAATTTTCAGATAGGTCCTTTGTATGATTTAAGAAAGAAGTTTGGATAATTCCACCCTTATTATAATAAGGGTTCAAAGGTTGTATGGAATCCGTCAGTTTTGAAGTTAGACATCTGAAATTTTGTACGAGTAACCTGAAAAAAATTAAATTATTTAAAATAAATTATTTATTATTTTAAATTATTGTAAAAAAGCACTGTCAAGAAACTTTATGCGGTAGTCCAAATTCTATGCGAGCGAAGCCGCGGGCAAAAGCTAGTATGTATATATATATATATATATATATATATATATATATATGTATGTATATTAAGCGCTTGTAAAAGTACGGGTATACGTGCACAAGCGCAAAGCGCAAGTTGGGAGTTAAACCCGGTCTCGAGCATCTCAACACATATGTAAGGGGTGCCAGCCTACTGGAGTCAACTTACAACGATCAGGCGAAAGAGCTATGACAAATATCCTGGGCTCACGTTGCTTCTATTGAGTATTTGAGGTTTTCTAGGATGTCAGTAATCAACCGGAGGTCCAATGAAAGTCTAATTTGGGAGAATAAATGTCTTCGTGAGCCATATGACCTCGAACAGCCATATTCCATGGATATGGACCGATTTGTGACTGGCCTTCACCCGATTGTTCTTAGGTGGGAAGAGCAATGATGAATTAGCCCTAAAAGGGTTTGTATTCCAGTAAGCAATATTCAAGATCAAATCATGCGGCTAAATATCGTCAAGCGCCACATAAAAGAAACTAACAGTATATCAGCAGCCCAAGTGAATAAGTCGTCAAGTCGAATTTCTTCAAGAAAGAGTTAATTTATTGAGAGAAGTGGAATCATATATAGATGTAATATAAGCAAAAGCTCTATTTCAATCCAATGCCAGACTTATTCACTTACGCACAACAAAACTACATTATGCACAACAACAACAACAACAATAAGTTGTCTATAAAACTTATGCACTTATGCATAAGTTGTATAGACAACTGGCTACTAGAGTTAGCAGTCACTGTTGATACTCGTGACTTAGCAAAGTTGTGAAGAGAGTCCATTCGTTTAACTTAAACTGCGGGAGGTGACTTAACATCCAATCAGGTGGCCTTTCAAGCTCAATCAGTTTGGTCACTTGTGCTCCAACTTTAGGAAACTCTCTTGTCCTTCTTCCTTCTAAAGGATAACAGCGCAGGAGTGGAGTGGCCTATCCGCCTCTTCAATGGGCGCCATAGTATTCAACTAATTCCTAGTGTAGTATTCTTCATCGTGAATCATGAATCATGATTAATTGTAAGTCAATATTTATTTATTTCCCCATCAAGGCGTAAGATTGATATATATTTTAAGTCGACACTTTGTAGGTATATGATAATTTTAACGGCTCAATCGATATTTAGATTTAATGGCTCACATTATTCGTGAATTATAGGAAATTCTCTGAAACACTCTAAGCCAAAATTAATATAGCAGAATTACTTCCACAAACAGTCCATCGTATGGATGGAAGAGGAATCCTATCCTTTGGCTTAAAATGGAATTGGAATATAAACAACAACTCCTTTTCAATGCCTGACTCAACCACAGCACTACGATAATGATAAAACTCACAAAAAATATAAATTTTCGAAAAAAACTCGACATAACCAATTTTTTCTCCAGAGCTCTATATATGAGTATATATACAATATATATATATATATATATATATATATATATATATATATATGAGTATAAATTGTACAATCTATAAAAGTATGTATTGTTATCTTCTGTTTAAAAAGAAGCCTCTTTATTATTATTTATAATATAATTGTTTAAAAAAATATTAAAATTATCCATCGCTGTCTTTAAATTGAATGATTAATGATAATATCCATTGAGAATTCCTTATCTAGGAATATTGGGAAAAAATGTAATTGTATGATCTAGAAAAATCTAGGAAGTTCTCTGGAACACTTTAGAGCCAAAAATACTAAATATTTTTATGTTAATCATTGGTCATGTTTGGGTTTGGAAGTGTTAAGTTGAAATATTAATGTACAAAATAAGAATTGTTAAAAATGACGATAGCAAGACCCTCTGGTAAATGGGTTCAGAAGGCACCAAAGAGAATACTCTATTGATGGTTTAATACAGGTATTAAGTTTAATAATCAATAAATTGGTAAGCACACAGCCAATCTCTATCTAGAAACAACCCAATTTTAAAAGAAAATATAAGGATATTAAAATAAATTATAAGTCAAGTAACTATCTTAAATAATTACTGACGGGATCCCCAAATCAATATAAATAATTTTTTTTAAATGTATTTATTGATATCTACAACTGTATTACAATAATACAACAAGTAAATAGGCTAAGTGATATATAATGACAAGTAGAGAAACTACCACTGGAAGTACTCAAATCAAAGTTCAAGTAAGGAGGTCACATGGCCATCTTCTTTTCAGACGCCTCGCAGGATTATCGGGAATTGAAGAGGAAGCTAGGTTTGAAACTAGAGGGTTTGAGTGGTAATGAAGTTTGTTATGAAAGGATAGATACCGGGTTCGGGCCAAATCAGCAACAAAAGGGACATTAAGGTCGTTATGGATGAGTTTATTCTTAAAAAAATAAGGAGCATTGAGGATTTTACGAAGGATTTTGGACTGAAAGGATTGGATACCAGAGGAATTCGATGGCTTAGTGGAGCCCCAAAGCTCTACTCCGTAAGTCCAAATAGGTCGTACGATGGGCATGTAGATGAGTCTTTTGTAGTTAATTGGGAGCTTAGAGCGTTTGTCTAGTAAGTGTTGAAGTAGCCTGAAACGTCGTGCGGTTTCTTGTCTTTTCAGTCTTGTATGAGGATTCCAGGTTAATCGTTTGTCAAGGTGGATAGGAACCCTAAGTATCGGATCTGTTCTACAGGCACCAGAGGGATATTATTAAAGGATACTGAAGGGCAGGAAGTCATTGGTTTACGACGTAAGGTAAAAGTGATTTGATGCGATTTTTGAGAATTTATTTTAATCCTCCAGTTTTGACACCATTCTTCAAGATCAGTGATCTGGGATTGGAGGCTTTGGGATGCAATAACTGGATTGGTGTTGACTGATAATACACATGTAATATAAATAATAAAGAATATTTATATTACCCTATAATAGTAGCATTAATTATAATTGAATTAATTACCCTAAACATAAAATATTCTATAAATGTTTTGAAAAATTTTGAGCTCAAAATGCTGAGCAAGTAATTACCTCTGTTTCTTAATGTTATTCTTAGAATATTTTTAGTAATTTCATGATAATATGATAGCAAATTATATTGTACTTATTGAGTTTAATATATTACAACCCGAATCGCCTCAGTTACTTGCATATTTTCTTATACATATATGTAAAACAATTTATGAGCATTGGAGTGATACTGTAGGCTTTGGTGAAACCTGCCCCTGATAGTGAAGTATAAGTTTGTAACACATGTTTTATTAAGGTTTAGTCTTTTATTTTTTTATATAATTTTCACTTCATTTCATTCTGATATTCTAATGAAAGATCATCTATTCAGTTTATTCAGGTATTATTATTTTTTCTAATTGTATTTTTATTTTTGTTATTTGTTAATGACTTTTTGTTTTATTTAATAAAATTTCAGACATTGAACTGTTTAAACTGTGATTACCTTTTATAGATAGAATACAGAATATGTATTTATATATATTGGCCGGTTGTTTGTGACGTTGATGCCTATGAATATTTACGTCCATGAATATATACATGTTGAAATCGTCGGGTGTCTGCCACTACATGTTACGGCTATTTGCAATACATACCATCCTATGCATATGTGCATACCGAAATACACAACGCCCCTTGCATACGTGCATGTAGATTGTACAGAAAGTATATTAATGTTCAGAAAGAATATTAAAGAAGTATGTTTACTTTCGTTTGTGAGTGGAAGACACATGTCTATCAAAGTTGTAGTAAGGTATAAAGAAATATTTCCGATATATCTACAGCCCCGGTGGATAAGTGTTTAAGTCGAATTTTCTCCAAAATGAGTTTCTTGTTCTTAGGAGAGCGAAATCGTGGTTTTTTCGTAGTGTATAAGGAACTAAGTCAGGCATTGGCTAGAAAAGGAGTTATTGATTATATTACAACTCCACTTAAAGTAAAACCACAAGAATAACATGATTTAAGTTAACTCTCTTTGGACAAAATTCTATTTAACCACTTAACAACCGGTGCTGTAGAAGTATCTGCAATCTTCTCGGAGGATTGTCGGGAATTGAAGATAAGCTAGGTTCGAAACTAGTGGGTTTGAGTGAGAATAAAGTTTTTCGTGATATCGGGGTTGGGACAAATCAGCAACAGATAAGACATTTAAGTCATTATGAATGATTTTATTCGTAACTAAGTAAGTAATGTTGAGGATTTTACGGAGGATTAAAAGAATTCGATAGCCGAGGAACTTATTAATAATATTTAAATCCAGACAAAAGAGGACAAAGCAAGAAAGGATACGCATCAGACATACACCTCAGTTTTCCCTGTCGTCATTTATCCAAATGAGTGAGCCCCCTTCCTGAATTCTTTTCATCACCACTCATCGTGTGATAAAATAAAAACCTTACACAAAGGACTAACCCAGCTAAAGGAAAAGGACACAATAAAGATAAAAAATAAAATGTAAAAAATACCCATATGCCATGTCTCCCTTTGGATATATGGAGTTATTAACGTGTAGGTGAAAATTCACATTTTAAACAATATACCTCTAACAATACGTGTTTATTATTTTCGCTTAAAATAATTTACCGTTAAAATTCATTGGAAATTAAAATTCATTGTATTGGTTGTTACATTTTGTACAGGGAACACACATATACTATATATGAATATTTTTTCTTGTTAATTACATAAAAAATAGTTAGATAATTATAGCGTAGAGAAATTTGAACCAGGATTTCAGGCATGGCATCTCAGTGCTCTACCATTGAGCCACTCCGCTCCCCTTTATAGTCAAGATTAACAAAAAAAACACTCCTAGAGGATCTTGGGTTCAGTACGTGTAAGAGACTGTACTTTTTTTAATCCGACCATTGTGCAGGGAATATTTGTTGAGATCACACTTGCTATGGGATGGTGGAGAAGGAAGGAGAGGGGGAGAGAAGAAAATTCTTGAAAAACGAGGCTGGAGAAGGCACTCCGGGATAGACGCACAGCAGGAAGGTACTCGGGAGACGAGGCCGGAAAGAAGAAGGACGGGTACCCCGAGAGAGAAGAGCGGCCGAACGAAGCGGGCGGAGATGTCAAGGAAGAAGACCGACCTGTAACCCAATCTACCCCTGTCCGCAGATAAGTAATTTATTTCCTGTAATGTATTTTATGGCAATCCTTTTTATATATATTAAAATCTGAATCATTAAATTTGTTGAAATTAAATAAATAAACGATACTTATTGTAATTCTTTTAGTGCTTACATACCCCAGATACACTATTTATTTATAAATAATATATTGAAGGTATAATAGATAAGTAAATTGGTAAACACAAGAATAGTCCTTTGGAAAGGAACCCAATTATGATTAAGGAATATAAATAATAATTTGAGTACTCATCCTAAATGAGACTCTGGCATCCCAAATATCAATATATTTATTCAAGATATATTTAAAAGCAGAAACATAGTATACTCAACCAAGAGGTTTTTCTTCACTTTATAGAGGCTGGGTAAGCCCCGGTTCGATCTGCAGGTCCCACAGACAGATTTAAACCTGGGGCCTTCAACATTCAGTAACAGCTCAGCGCTTGTAACGTGCTATTATGTATACTGTTATTATGTATTATGTATGTATTATATTATGTATGTATCGTACTGGGCGGCATTATAAAAATAAATATGTTTTGCACAAAGAGAAAATGCCCATTTGCTTGAATTAGGTCGCTCAGGTTTGCCCGCATGGTTAGGGTGGGTGAAGAAATAACAAAAAGGGTCGAAAACACCAACTTTGAAAAGACGCTCTCTGAGAACATACCGAAGAGGAAAGAGCGCAGAAGCGGAAAACGGAGGTGGCGAACGATGCTAGGCGAAGAAGATCTGGAGGCAGCTAGGCCAAAGAAGTACCTTTGTACGTAATTTACCCCTGTTCCACAGATAAGTGTAATTTAAGTCCTTTTATGGCAATCCTCTATATATATCTAAAACATTAATCGTATTCCAAGTTGTATAAATAAAGTGTATTTATGATAGGGGAGTAAAAAAAACACCAAATAAGTCTTGACTATCTCAACTTAAAAATATAAGTCTTGACTTATTTGGTGTTTTTTTATTGTACCCCCCCAACTATCTCCATCCTCCATTATATCATCCAGTCAACTATTTTCCTCTCTAATATATTTATTATAATTCTTTTGGTGCTTACTTACCCCAGATGCACTATTTATTTATAAATAATATATTGAAGGTTTAAATAATTAGTAAATTGGTAAACACAAGAATAGACCTTTGGAAAGGAACCCAATTTAGATTAAGGAATATAAATAATAATTTGAGTACTCATCCTAAATGAGACTCTGGCATCCGAAAATTGATCGCGTGATTAGACTGATTCAAATAAGAAATAATAAAATATATTAGTAAAATAGAGTCGGGTTTTTAAATGAATTAGGCCAGATACTGAATCATGTGGTTTATTAAATCTAAATATATAAAAAGGTTAGGCGATTATTTCATATAAAGAAAATACAAAAAAATATCAATTTTACAAAGAAAGAGAAAAAAAGAATGGTTAGTAATAATATTATACAAAGAAATTAGTAAATATTAATTTCTAACTCGAAATGACAATTCATATGAACTAAACGTTAACACTGGGCGATAGAGCCACAAGGTGATTGAGTCTACAGTCCTTATCTCCAACGGTGATTAATTATTGTCTTTGGAGTGATGACCGGTGAAGAGCTCCCTCTTACTAATAAAATGAAAAGGTGAATACCTACAGTTGAAGCGAAGGATTCGTTTTTTTGGCTCCTAGTCATCTGGTTAACGGGCGGTCTAGTAGTATCAAGGGTAGACTTCTCGTATATGGTGCTAGGTGATTTAGGCTATGGGCGAATATCATCAATGTTCTTGCTCCATGTGGTGAAGGGCGAGGTTAGCTTCTGTCGAGGAGAGAGGAGAGATGAGGTGAGCTAGCTGTCTGAATTCGGAAGTCAAGTAAAGTGAAGAACTAGACGGTGGAGTGGGGGAAACAAAGTCCTCTCTATCTCTTGCCAAGGCAACAACTGTGAAGCAGCTCGCGGGATTCAAATTGGGTTGATTCGCGACTGAACAAAGACTATAAAACATAGTCTTATAAAAAAATTAAGACTGATAAGTTTTGGTTTGTCTTGATTTAATATTAGTTTACTCAGCAAGCCCATACGTGAGAAGACAAGCCAGCAAGACAGGTGTGAAATCATAGTGTATGGTTAAAATAGTTCTACTGTCAGCGCATGTACTCGTACCTGTCGATGTCACGGAGATGTTAGATATGTCATGTTTATACATAACCAACAGTAACATTGCTAGTATTGATCCTTGCGGCACGCCTCTCAACAGCGACGATGCAAGCCTAGCTAAAAATAACGGTTATGTACTATAACAAATTATTAAATATTCAATAACTGTTAATAAATTTATTTATTTTTTTACTTATATTCTTTGGAAATAGTCTGGATAATTTTTCTTATTTCGAAGCTGATCTTCGATCCTTCGAACTTTTTCTTATTATATTAAAATCTAGTATGATATAGGGCTTCAAAAATTAAATTCGATAGCCAAGTTTGATTCATCACTTTCAGGAGAATTACACAGTCCTCATTATTTCCTAAAAAGTTAGTGTAGGTTGTTTTCTGTTTATAAAAATTATCTTTCACTCACTATTAAATTAAAAAAATAACAATATATGTAATATTTTATCGGTATTACCTAGCAAGGGGTTATGAACTAAAAACTGGGTTTGGGATTCAGTAAATAGTCAAGACTGTACTGTTTCATGGATAACGGTTCTCCAAGGAAGTGACGTCCTAGGTCATGCTCAACCACCTGATTTTCCCCTTTAATTTGGGTTCCCTATATTTATAATATTTTATAGAGGCTGGGTGAGCCCCAGGAGAGTCCTATATCCTATATGATCCATCTCCGACTGCAAACAGACTAAATAATAGTCTTGCATGCAGTGGGATTTGAACCAGAATTTTTGGCGTAGCCGAAGTACAGCTTCGCTCCCTGTTAAAAGTTAAATTATTAATATTTTTAAAAATTGGCAATTCACAAAGCTACTGTTCCTGACTTCTGAAACTCTTTATACAAAATATAGCAATGTTTTTAAATTCAAATGGAAAAATGGAATGTATCGATTTAAAAAATAAATAAAACCAGCTACATCTAATTCCAATATTTAGGACAGTTATGTCAATAAAATGAAAAAAGATTAAGTCATTTTTCAAATATATATCACTTTTTGTTATTTATAAAATCATACTAAAAATGAAAAAAAAAATCATGATTGTATTTAAATTGATGATAATGGTAAATTAATTTATGGTAATTATTTTCAAATATTTTTATTTTGAAGATAAAAGATTTTTCTTAGCGGGGATTCGAACCCGGGTCGTCCGCAACTCTAGCGTGGTGCTCTAACCATCTCAGCGACCAATGCTCGTATCCAAGCTAGAAAAATCCATTCTCTTCACCGATCCTATATCTTGGCAGCTCAGTTCGTTAGAACACCGCGCTAGAGATGCGGACGACCATGATTCGAATCCCGGCCAAGACAAACCTTTTCTCTTCAAAAACAATAATTTAAAAATAATCACCGTCAAAAGAACAATAAATAAAAAAAAATATAAAATTGACGTAAAACAACGAGATCCAGATTAAAGTAATGTTCAATGTACATTCTTCCCCGTGTATACATCACAAAAATTGCGAGAACACATGGATATAGGATCAGTGAAGAGAATATATATATATATATTGATTTATCACTTAGCTAACCCTAAGGTTCGATTCCGATAAAACCGATGGCTGTTTACAAACCTCTATTCACGAAATACAGCCCAACCCAAATCCCTAAGATCCCTTGATGCGATTCTCCCATCTTCTCCTCCGTCCACCCTCCGACGTTTATCATTCTGTTTTGCGCTGGTTAAAATTCTATTTATTCATCACTCATAAACAACAAATAATGTTTATAGTTTACTTTCATATAGTATTTAAATTATGTAATTATAATTTAAATCATCCATTATAGTTTATTATACAATATAATTAAATAACGTGAAATAAGCATTGGAAAACAATAAGATTTAAGAATTAAAAATAATCTTTGAATAAAAGTAGTCAGTATTTTTAGTAAGATTATTAAAGTTGACAGGGAGATATTTTATTATAATTTTTTTTTTCTATACGAAGTGAATCTGATTTTTAAAGAAAAATATGAAACATTAACTATTCAATACGAATAAAAAAATAACATTATCTTTGAAAAAATAAATTTTTAACAATATCAGACTCTATAGGTATTTTTACATCATTAAAACAGGTTTGTCTGGTTTATTTTCATGCTCAGGATATTTTTATATCAATTATTTTTGTATATTTTGATAACGATGTAGGATAATTATTTTCACATTTCAAATATTTAAGTTTTATTTAACTTAATTGGTCAATACTTATTTTATTTTATGTTTCGGTATGGTAAAGTCTCATATATAGTTTCCGGTGGTTTTAGTATTATTTACAGATTCTATTTTTTGTAAAATCTAATAAATGTTTTTCCAGTAATCATTTACCTACACCCAGGCCCAGAATGAGAATATAAAAAATTTATAAGGTTCATTTCATCATAGGTTTCCTATCAACTCTTATTATAATTATCATCATTAATTTTATTTTTTAAACAATTAAAGGCCACTCATGTACTTTATGTGGTCTGCAGACCGTCCTGGGGCTCGCCTATTATTCTTACTGTGGTAAGGTTACTTAGCGTGATCTTAGGACAAGTCAACTTCTTGCACAACCGTTGTCTTGGAAACAGAACACTCTCCATCATGTACTGAACCAAGGCTCTTTCTGGGTTGTATTTTTTTTTATATTGTTATTTAATTAGAATAATTTTCGAAAAAAACCGGCACAAACTCGACACCCACAAAGCCGATACTCCGGTAATACGATTCCATGAATATTTTCTAATGAAGGAAACATTTTCCAATCAGAATAACAAAATAAAAGAAATACGATCCCAACAGGGAACTGCCTATTGAGAGAAGTCGATTGCAGAGGATGGAGGAGGGGAGAAGCGGAAGATGAATAGAACTGAGGAATGAATTGAATATTAAATTTGAGAAGAACAATGAGAGTGAGAGAGTGAGAGAGAGAGAGAGAGAGAGAGAGAGAGAGAGAGAGAGAGAGAGAGAGAGAGAGAGAGAGTGAGGGGGGGCTTTGAGTTATGGTGGATGGAAATTAGCGGATAAACTCCTTTGATTTAGTTTCCTCTCGGGAGATGGACATTTTTTTACAGGCGAGAATCGAACCTATACTGAAAGGTTCCGAAGGTAATAAATCTCTTAATTGTTGACCCTTTTCGGCCTGACGAGGTTCGAACTCGGATTCATCTGCTACCTCCTGAAAGGTTTAATTTATCTCAGATTTTTTCAGAAGTGTCGAGCGTTATTAACTTACTTCAGCGGGAGAGTATCCGTAAATCATAGCTGAGAACAAAATCGTGCGTTTTTTTATTTTATTTTTACAAACAAAAATTCTGTTCAGGGAAGATTCGGTTCTGTTAGGTAAGGACGAGGGGCAGATCCAGGAAAGGTAGGAATTACTAAAAGAATTTCGATGAATAAAGATAATGAATTTGGGCTAGATGTAAATTCGTATATGACGATTTAAGCGGCAGGATAGTAACTAAAAAAGTAGAGATTCTGGTTTTATTATTGTAAGAGATAAGATTTAGGTACTTGAGGTCAATGATATAGAAAACTACTGACATTCGAGAGGAACTAAAGGCGTGATTAGTTAATTACTGGAAATGTGATGTTAGTAAGGTCGCGTCTTATGGCCTGAAATCTAAAAATCAGAATTTATAAAACCATCATCATTCCAACAGTTTTTAAGTGTGTATGTTAATTCTAAAGCATGATCCAATATCATTAGGTAATCGAAGATAACTTATTGCATTGAATATACGGTAAGATAAAGGGGAAGAACTCTATAGTCGAAGTATCTTTCACAATGCGGAATTGCAGAGCATGCATCCGATTAATATAATGGATTTCATAGATTCGAAGAGGTTGAGATGGGCTTGGATATTTGGCGGGCTTGGAAATTTGGCGGGCTTAGTAACGCAGCAATACTAATAAATAATAGTAATAGCTGAGCCACTTGGAATCGGAACTGAAGAATGAAAATAAATTCTCGAAAATCTCATCAAATCACTTTTACCTTACGTCGCAGACCAATGACTTCCTGCCCTTCAGTATCCTTTAATAATTTCCTACTGGTGCCTGTAGAACAGACCCGATACTTAGGGTTGCATCTCGACAAACGATTAACCTGGAATCCTCATACAAGACTAAAAAGACAAGATACCGCTCGACGTTTCAGGCTACTTTAATACTTACTAGACAAACGCCCTAAGCTCCCAATTAACTACAAAAGACTCATCTAAATGACCATCATATGGCCTATTTGGACTTACGGAGTAGAGCTTTGGGGCTCCACTAAGCCATCGAATTCCTCTCGTATCCAATCCCTACAATCCAAAATCCTTCCTAAAATCCTCAATGTTCCTTATTTTGTTAAGAATAAAGTCAACCATAATGACCTTAATGTCCCATTTGTTGCTGATTTGGCCCGAACCCGCTATCTATCCTTTCATAACAAACTTCATTCCCACTCAAACCCTCTAGTTTCAAACCTAGCTTCCTCTTCAATTCCCGATAATCCTCTGAGGCGTCTGAAAACGCCACGTGACCTTCTTAGTTGAACTTGTGATTTGAGTACTACCAGTGGGTAGTTTCTCCATTTGTCATTACCTCATTGTAATATAGTTGTACATCAACAAATAAATAAAAAAAATTATGAATAGAATGGGGTATGCCTTAAATCTGTAAAATACTGAAACAAAAACAAACTAGTCGGTTTTTTGCCTATTTTGTCTGTGCAGCATATATCAGTCACAACAAACTCTTCAAATACAGACAGCAACTTTTTTCGTTATAAACAAAGAGTTGTTGATGCCTGATGCGAAACCTAGACTAGTTTGTTTTTGGGCCAGAATTTTAGATATTTAAGTATCCGTTTTGGAGATTTTTTCTATTGCATCCTATTTACTCTCAATTATATTACAAAAGTCATCTATCTGTCATATAAAGTAATAAAAAATTAATATAATTCAATTCATCCAAATCCTTAGCTCGTATATTTTAAGGAGACCACTGGACTATTTAACTAATTAGTAAGACAGAATAAAATTGTGAAGACTGAGATGGGCTTGTAAAGTTTCCATGTTAAAAAAAAGTAAATAAGATTTATTGATCTCCGACTACTTCATGTTATTGAATGTTATTATATAAGGAAAAGTTATTCGTAAACCATGACTTGAGGGCAACTTCATCCATTTAATCCTCGTAAAATATTATGGCTCCTAACAAAAAAAAACTCTCGGTATTAATTCAATGATGACATGAGTGTGCTAAAGTATATCCATAATGCACGTGACGAAGTATATCAGATACATAAATCGATATGTGTTGCCATCTTTGAAAGAGCTTCGCACAACCCTCCAATGTGTCCCTCGGGGACTCAACATTATCATTCGTTATCAGTTGAGTCAGAGGGAAGAAGAAGAAGGGGCTCTTCTCCAACTTTCTTTATATTTCCTCTCAAAATATTTTAAAATACAAGTAAGATAGCTCAGTCTTATAACGTTGACTTGCCGTGCCAAAGGTCTCAGGTTAAAATCCGGCTGTGGCAGATAATTTATTTAATCTGATTAATTATTATCCATAGCGCCACGGATGGACCCTATTGGATCTGAAGACCCTCTTGGAGCTCATCCAGCCTCTTGTGGTTGTGCGTGATTTCATAGTAATTGCCTTCATACAAACATTAAAGGCTCTATCGGGACCGTCTGTACCGTACACTAAGCCCAACACCCGTCATAGGTTAGAAAATTATAGTTAGAAAACTATTGTATATACACCATACTTTCTTTATTTTCTATCTTTAATATTGCTATTTGGTCGAAACAAGTTTGTGTTTTAATCTGCATTAAAATATTTAATACAAATACATAACATTCCACTCATCGACAGAATATCACCCAAACCCACTCGTTCTTCCGCTTTCCTACTCCCTGTTACCTGGACTTGATAAAAAAAGGTTAAAAAGACATTGGCCAAGAGACCTACTGAAAAATTGATATTTCATTCCAAAACTCGATGTTCCTGTACAATAGCAAAGAGAAAAACATCTGGATCAAATTTGCTGGATGCGCAATTGCGCAGGTGAAAATGAAAATGAAATAATAATAAAATATTTAATAAAGTACATAACGCTTTTATAAACAATAATGCACGTATTATGATATATAAATCTCCATAATTGTGTTACTAAACTATCTTCTATTGCATCGGGTTACCAATGTCTATCTTTCAAATATCCTTTTTTTTTTTCTGAAACTGGAATGAGAATGTTTCTTCCGCTGAAAATATAAAACTAGAGAGAAAATTTTTCCTTAAGGGGATAGTAAGGGAAGATGGAAGGTTTATTCAGCATCGAGGAACGTGAGGACTTTAATAACTGCTTAATGTAAACTGAGAAGGAAAAGTATCTCATGATTGTTTTAGAAAAGAAAAAAAAAGAAAAGAAAAGGAAGTAAAAAAAGTAATTTGTGCAGAGGGAATGGACCGTGGATTAGAACTGTCTTCATCATCTATATTGTAAAGGGGGCCAAGAGATGGGGTGGGGGATACCTTAGACTTGTATTAACACTCCTCATTTTTATACAACGGCCGTCTTAACTTTGTATTACAACAGCAAACATTGTACTTAGCTCATTTACTTAGGTTGAATAATTCATGACTTTTTTTAATATTATATATATGTCGCTATATGGAACCATAGAAATATGTAAATAAGTAGGTTAAAGGTCACTCAGGAGGTAGCCAAAGTGCCCCTTATGATCGATACCTGAAGATAAAAGGATACAGGACATTGGCAGTCGTTAGCAAGAAGCGGGCAACTCATGATGTGGACACTCACATATAACGAAAGGACTCCCATTCCTCTTTTTTAAGTAGATATATAACCATACTTGTAACTATGATCAGTACACAATAAGTACAATATTATTGAATTAGATGAAAGAGATCATTATTTACTAAACAACTCCCAGTCAATCAACCACATCAACTTTGGAAAAGAAAGATATGTTTTAAGTCATTAATAATACAATATTACTATAATCAGATTATTCATTATATTATTTTAATTATTATTCTAATATTATTCAGATCAAAACATCTTAATTTTTCATGAGATCATTCTTTAGGCAATGAAGCCAATATATACTTTTTCATCTAAAAATATTTCTGCTTTGGATTGGTCTTTTATTTTAATGAATAAATATCTATTTTTTTTTTCAATTAGGAATGTCAACCAATATATAGGACAATAACCCTTAACCCTTAATTCAATGAAAGGATTGTAGTTTCCAATGTTCACTTCCTATGGAATTAAAATGAGTATTCAGTGTCATTTGTGTAGTGTTTTTTTTTAAATTGGTGCAACTGGGTTTTGTGTTCTTTTATGGGCACATTTATTTTTTGGAGTTCTTCTCCTTCTACTGTAGTATGACTACATTTTAAGGAGTTGAGGTGGTAGGAATTTTTGTTGTTTTTGTTGTATTTCTTATTTGTTTAAGTGCCGGGTCACACTTAATTTTTGTGTATATTTTTATAATTACAAACTTACATACGACCGTTTATTTACATATAGACATGGTAAAATATTTATGGAGTTTCTTCCATTACTTGTTGCCACCTTATTGGAGCTGAAGCAGGTGTCAGAGTTTTAAATATTCCGTTTGTTGTGCAGGGAGTCGAAGAATTTAATGTGTCTTCGTTTTATGAATTCAGTTGTTGTGGGTAGATTGAAGAGATCGTGTAATTGTTCCGGTGTTAGCTTTCTCAGCGATGTAGACCGAACATTTTTTCGGAGTATAGTGTCCTGAAACAGTTGTAATTGGCGCTGCCTTTGTTTAGTGTCGTTTCTTGCAGCAAATTTATTAGTTTCCGGCTTTTAATTTTTTCAATTTTAAGTTCAAAAATACCTTATCGTCCTGAGAATGTTGTGCGTGGTGTGGGACTTATTGATGATGGACGTTCCATTAGATATGCAGCTAATACCATCGGTGTTGAAACTTTACGAGACGCCAAAGAGGGCCTGGTTCTTGACGGCCTAGGGTCCAGAACAGAACCACAGGTTAACCATTTTTTGACTTTAAGAATTTTACGAACCCGGCACCTTTGTTCAAGCGATTCGTCGGCTAATAGAAGTTCGAGGTGTGCCAATTTCTGCGTACTGCTCGGAGATTAAATGAGCATGGGATAATGGCTTTTCCCCGAGTAAGAGGACCAGAGTTGACCAGAACTAACAGAGATTACACAGCGATATGTGTGTCATAATTATATTAATAATGAGTCAAATTGTATTTGCGCCTCGTAACCGCCCTTCATATCCGATCGGTCTCGCAGGTTTATTAGATACCTTGCGCCGCAACTAGGCTGATCGGTGGCAGGTCATATCGCTCAAAAGAACGACATAACTGATATTCCATTTTCAGACTTTTTTTTATTACGTCATATTTTGAGCCGTGCCAAATTTGATGTTTAACTTTTATGGGAATAATAATAAATTCTTCATTTATTCTGGGAGAAGTCCCTTTAGAATAACGTAACTGTACATTATTGTGGGCTTTAGAGCCTTAGAGTACAAAGAAAAAAAAAAGTAGAAAAGTCAATCTATAAAGCTGATTAAATAATAAAAAATATCTTCTTATGATAATGAAAAAATGAAGACTTCACATTAAAAATAAAAATAAAATTGAATAAACAAAATAAATAATATTCTATCGATAATTTTATGTATGCACTTCGGGGAATTGGAGGGATAGAAAGTAATGAAATAAGCGGGATTTGAAGGTAGGAAGAGTCTTGGAACAGCGGATGGAAGAAGGGATAGAATTCCACTGGGAGCAGGACCGAATCAGGAACGATCTGTCGAAAGCAGCGGTTCGATGGGCCTCTACATACAAATCGGTAGGGTGTGAACGGGTATCACGGGAATGGATGGAGGATTTAAATTTGAGGAGCTCAAATATGTATAATGGACGGCGGGATTGAATAACTTGAGAGAGGAAGGATGCAAGGAAATACTTACGGCGATAGGAAGGATACAACCACCTCAACTCTTCATAAAATCGGGAGACAGGGCGTCCCTGGGGATCCCGAAGACAAAGCGTAGAAAGTAATTCATCAAACGTTAAATTATGGCCTCGAGCTCCACAGAGACACCCCCATATAGGGCGCAGCAGTAGTTTAAGTGGGCGAATACTAAAGAGGTAACTAGGAGTCTACGAGTATCAAATGGAACTTGGTCACGGGTGTAGTTTAGTCTCTTCAGGATAGAAAAAGTACGGCGAGATATATTGTCAGTATGAATTTTCCAGCAGAGGGATCGGTCTAAAGTGATCCCGAGGTTTTTGACTGTTGGGAAAAATTTGACGGGAACATTATTTAAGTACAGGATTGGGGAATGAGGAACTTTTTTAAGGAGGTGATTGAGGAATAGTGACATAAGTTAAAATAAAAACATTTTCAAGCTTTTAAAAGAAAGCCCTATTGCCGCTAACTGATAATGTAGCAGTTGAAAGGCGTGACTAGTGTTTTCATTACCACGACTGGATTCAATTGCCTTAAATAAATGGAATGAAAGAAGATATAAAATGTAAAAACGTAATACAACCTCCTCAAAAATAATATAAAAGCATTTTTCCCCTAGGAACCTCGAAATAAAACCATGTTGAAAGGAGAAACAGAGTAAAGAATTAGAAGGATACGAAAGAAGACGCGAGGAAAGTTGTCAGTATTCACAGCCCCCTGAATGTGTCACCACTCCCCGACCTTGTCATATTTTATTCAAACATTTCCTTATGAATAATATCCAACCCTTCCCCGGGCATACACAACCGCTTCTATATGTGTCCGCATTAGCATATACAACAGCGAATTTGCACATTTATATATATATATAAATATATATATTTTTATTTGGAATATAAATGACAACGTTTTGGGGAAAACAAGGCAAAGCTAATAAAATTGAAGGTAGATTAAGTGAACATCCCGAAAATTAAGGAGGTAGTTTTAGCTTGAAGTCATAAATAATTTCAGAATAATCCCCGGGTGATACACTTATCAAAGAATACACTTTACTCTTCTAAATGAATATGAAAATTGGCTGAACAACGTCTTCAGATATTCCAAAATAAGGTGTTAAGTAGAATATTCAGTCCAAAAAAGGATGCGACCACTGAGGAATATAGGAGATTACATAACGTGAAATTGCGAACCATGCATCCAGTAAATATTATTCAAGTGATAGCATCACTAAGATTGAGAAGGGTCTGCAAAGTTGCTGGGCTTGGTAAGGAACGAATTCCTAAGATGTTAATAAGAGCTGTACTGACTGGGAAGCGTCTGAGGGGTACACCGAGGCGTAGGTGGGAGGATTGCGTTAAGAGTGATCTGGCGTTTTTGGGTTTGGGTAGTTGTCCGTGGTCGGAAGTTTGTAAGCAGAGATTCGCGGTTTCGGCATCGAGCCTTCCGGTTTGCTAAGCCTTTTATTATTATTATATACTCTGGAACAAATATAATTGTGAAATTAATTTTTCCATTAATTAAATTATTTATTTTTTTTATTATAATTTTAACAATTTTTTATTATATTAGATGTATAAAAACTTTGTTTGATAAAAATAAACACAATTGGGAGATGTAGTTTTATCGAGGATGGGCTTTCATACAATGCTCACATTTAAAAGTATACACTTATTTATTTTAATAACAATGAGTAAATATTTTAAGGACACCACAGCAAAAAAATAAAATATGGTCTTTGAAGCATCTGTGGAATGTGAAGAGGCAGCTAGTCAGGGCTCATAATAAATATCTACAAAACAAAGTACATGCTCTCATCGAGAAAACTCCCAACCAGTGGATATCTTCAAGGAAGAGGGTGCAGATTTGAAAATTTTAAAATATTTTAGTATCTTGGTACCATTGTAATTGAAGATAACAGACTGGAACAGGAAATAAAGGCTAGAATCGAGACCGGCAACAGATGTCGTAGGTCCCTCAGAAACGTTTTCCGAAATAGAATTATTCCCTTAAGCCTAAAAATATTGGTATACAAGACGGTACTTCGTCCAGTCCTCATGTATGGTGGAGAGGTATGAACTCTATTCAAGCGAAGAGTATATCGCCCAACCAAAGAAGGTATTCATATCCATATAAAAAAAAAAATCAAGAACTTTGGAGAACCTGATATAGCTTCTTGTATCAAAAAAGCAACATTAAGATGGTTGGACAAGGTACATAGGAAGGACAAAAAAGGCTTCAAAAGCAGATGGAGTGACGTCCAGATGGAGCAAGAGGAAGAGGCAGGCCTAGACTGCGATGGCTGGACGATGTGGAAGCAAACCTTAAGCTTTGGGGTGTGAGAGCATGGAGAAGAGTCGCGGCGGATCGGTCAGGGTGGAAGAAAATTGTTGAGGAGGCCAAGGTGCACAGTTTCACATTTAATAGTTTATTGTATCACTTTTCATTGTATCTATTGTACTTAGCTTTTTTCAAAATATCTGGCTTTTTATTTTAATTATCTTGTTTTTGTAACTGGAGTACATCTTTCTTAGTCAATCATTCACATGAGTAAATTAAAACCTTTTTCCAGTCATATATTATTTTTCTTTATTTTAAAAACGTTTCAACAATTCCATGTCATTCTCAATTTACATTATTTTTTAAGTCCTTTAACATTATTTAATTTTAAAAATATTCTCTAAATTTTTTTTTTCATTCATTTTCAACCTAAAAATAAAAGACAAATCAAATAAATACATAATTTTACATACAAACATGTCCCAAAAATACTGAATAAAAAGTATAGATACCTTTTTGGTTGATTGTCATATAATTTAAAATATTTCTTACAAAGCTTAGAGTTACAGTGTACTCCATGGTCAATTAACAATTTTTGAAATTTGTACTTTGGACTGTTTTTGATTATTATTATTAAAATAGTATTTTCATTTATTTTCTTCTTCAATATATAGTCATCATGAATGGTCAATTTATATAAATTAGTAATTTTTTATCTATATTGATCTATTTTATATCTTTCATTTATTTTAAAAAGTTAATTGTATGAATTAAGAAATTGGAAAATGAAAATGTACAAAATTATAAAAAAATTTTAGAGAATATTTTTAAAATTAAATAATGTTAAAGGACTTAAAAAATAATGTAAATTGAGAATGACATGGAATTGTTGAAACGTTTTTAAAATAAAGAAAAATAATATATGACTGGAAAAAGGTTTTAATTTACTCACGTGAATGATTGACTAAAAAAAAAATCTGACTTTTTCTGAGTTACAACTCTCGCTGCTCATTAGACACCATTCCTCAGATCTGCATTGGAATTATGGGTTCCTTATGGGTTATCATCATCCGAGGGACATTTCTAAGATTTCTCGACAGAGTTCAGGACTGGAGAATGAGAAGGCCATTCCAACAGCTCGATTCCCTTCTCATGGAATCCGTTCATTTTCTTTTTGATTTGATGCACTTTTTTTAATAATAATAAAAAAGTTCAGCTCCTTACTCTTTCAGCAAGCCTTTCAATCAAGAAATCTCTAGAAGCTGTTATTACGTAAGGACGTGATTCGTTGTCCACATCAAATGTTTCTATTGAAAAAACGACCTTAGTAAAGAAGTGGTACACCCTGTTTCCCCTATTCTAAAATGATATTTTAATTATTTTTATTAAATCGATCAAATAAATAAACCGGACACTGATAACAGTAATATAACCTAACAAACTAATACTCCCATAATAATTCATGTAAGACATAACAAGCTCCTAAGTTAGTAACGATTAATTTATAGCGTTGTAAGCGATAGGTACGAAGGAGTGCTCAGTGTGCAGGTTCATAGCTAGTAATTAATTGGAAACTAAGAGGACCAGCTAAGACAATGGCTTCTGCTGGATCCTTAGGTTAATTGATAAAGTTATTGCCGAGGAATCGAGAAGATGGTGGATGTTGCACTTTGTAGGAAGCGGCCAATAACCGCACACGTGTGAGGGCCCATATAGTAAAGGTAATGTATCGTATGTATGGGCAATGACTTAGAATATATGTGTAAAAAAATGTTATTTCCAGCCTGTGTATTAAAATTGAGCCAAAAAGTGAACTTTATCCACTAAGCAATAAAGTAAGAAGATGACAACCTAATTCTTCTAAGTAATGTAGGTTTTGTACTGAAAAAGTTCAGGGTTAGGTTGCTACACCTGTCACACCGGCTATTAAAATCAGTTGTTATTTCAAACATTAAAATTTTTAATTTTTTAAAATTAAAATGTTTGAATTTATTGTAAAACATAACATAATATAAAATATTATAGCTTATAGTTTGCCTTTTTACACCCCACCTGGAGATAAAATCTTGTATGCCCCTCGGGAATAAATTGATCATTATTCCCAGCAATACTTTACTGTCTCGGCTTGTTCTCCTGAGTAAAGACCATTATTCCCTCGCATTCGCTCGTGAACGAACTCGCATTGTACCCTCGCATTCGCTCGTGAACAAACTCGCCTTGTACCCTCGCATTCGCTCGGGAACAAACTTACAGCTGAGGGAATAATGATCTTCTAGGTCCCTAGGTGCATAAATAACTATAACTAACCCGGGTTATCTGCTTCTCCGTTGCAGTACTCTAAACCACTGAGCTACCAGGGGTCGTATCCAAGTCTGACAAATCCGTTCTCTTCACTGATCCTATATCCCGGCCAGGACATATCTTTTCTCTTCAAAACAAAAATATTTAAAAATATAGGTTTTTACTTATCTTCACTGTTATGGAAATTATATTGTGTTTTAGTTCTCGAGTTTCAGTCTTTCTTGAACTTATTAGGCGATGTTTCGAGACTAGGTTAGTCTCATACTCATGCCCTGACAGTGAAAAAATGAGCTTTTAGTAAAAATATTAAATAGCACACTAAAATAAATATAAAATGATCTGTGTAAGTTGTAATAGATAGGGTGAACTTACAAGTTTCAAAGAATGAATCAGTTTTTCATTAATCAGTTACCTCGCAAAACAGCATAAAATGTTTATATTGCAATAGCTATGATCAATGAGTATGTGGTGATCTGTATGATTTATTATGGAATCGTTAGAGATTTATTGTTAACTTGTACCTTCTAAGAATTATTAGAGAGTTAAACATTGACCTGCGATGTTGTTAAGGTTAGATCTACCTATGTGTACGAAATAACGGCATATAATTGGACGATGTCAAGGAGAGGGGGAGGGTAGAGAGTTTTGGATTAGACATACAGAGCTTTAAGCTTGGTCACTTTGGTTCCGGACTTCAGATAGCTTAGACGTGCTTTTCTCTCTCTCTCTCTACTTTATTCAGGCTTGTATAAGAAATCATATATTATTGTACTTTGATTTATGAAACTATTGTTTGCATGTATATATGTATATTATTTGTGAAAATATATTTTACATTGGGTCCCTTATTTTTGTACTGGCTTTGTTTCTCCTACTGTCGGTCCACGAGCCTATTTTGAGCCCATTTTATATATCCAGGGAGAAGGTCCAATACAAGTAAGTAATACATTTTTAGAAACAGCAGTTTTATTTAATTGTTGAATCATATTAGATGTTGCATAACAGGAGCTTAGACCTTGAACATCCGATTTTTTTTTTACAGCACGATTTTTATAATTCTCTATAGTTATCATTTCTTTTATATTCCGGTAAAACTATTTTTCTCTTGGTTTATTATTTTAGGTTTATCAAATTTAAAGGTATGTTGTGTATTTCTAAAATGTGTAGTGAGGGCTGTTTGATCTGGTTTATTGGGGTTATTTATTATTGAATCACAACTATATTTGTGTTGGTAAACTTTTTAAGTATTGTTCCAATGTTCCGAAATAGGATTTACCGCATTTATCTTCACATTGTATTTCGTACACGACATTTGATTTTAACTCTTATTATAAAGAGGTTTTAATGTGGCATCTAAGGTAATTGCAATATTCCTGAAACCCTTTTCCCTCTTAGGACAACTAGTACCAATTTTTGTAATACTATTGCTTAAAAAACTTTAATGATGCTATTCATTTTGAAATTTAGAAGGAAACACTAATATCTTCTTAATACTTTTTACCTCCTTTACTCCTTATTCATTCACAATGTGAAATTTATCTTCATGGTTCGAAAAAATTCAATTTATATAATTCTATATTCTGAATAAGTTGCTAAGTAAGCAATAATCTCAGTTTAAACTCCTAAATGTCTTATAATTAATTAAACCAAAATAAAAGTCGCATATGATGCGTTTTGAAAGAACAATAATTAGAAAAACATTATTTCCAATAATAAATAAGTAGGTAAAATATTCTATATTGCACTTTATTTCTACTTTTAAATAAATAGTGCAGAAATTAGTAGGATTTAAGGTAGGGAGTCATCGTTGTAATGTACCTTAAATATGCCTATAAATTATATATAGGCACTTACGTACCTGCCAATTTATAGGATTATCTCTACACCGACATGGACATAAAACAGGTTGTAAGAAAGATATAAGAACCTTTTTCATATCTGGGTTTCATCTTGACAAAACGCTAACAAAAGTTATAATAAATCCTCTTTTTGAGAGGTTTAGTGATGTTTTCAGGCATTTTTTTATTATTTGTTTACTAGATTTTATTCCCAAAATTAAAATAAAATAAAAAGAGAACTTTGGCACTACAAACCTTGAAGGACATTGAGATTGGCCTGACAGAAACTATAAGCCGTTTAGAAAATTAAAACAAAAATGTTAAAAATAATTAAATAATATTTAGTCCTTTAATGTATTTATTATAACTTACTTCCATGAATATCACAACTTTGCACCTTTCAAATATTTATTTTAACATGGCACTTCTGAACTTGATTAAATTAATTTTAACACTTTAATTTCATTTTTCAAGTCGGTTCAGAACCCGAAATCATTCATGAATTTTTTTATTGATGCAGATTTGTTTTTTGTGAAAAAAAATTAATATTAAAAAATAAACCAGCACGAAAATTCCAAACGTTTTAGTGAATTTCGCGTATCCAGAATAATTAGGCATAACACTAAAAATGTTTGTGATTTGTCGAGTTAAAATTCCATTTCTAATAATAAACTAACAGTAGACGAATAGTAAGAAAGATAATTTAATACATTAAGATCAAATATTAAGAAATCATTAATAACATGATTATATAAAGAGACTTTCCGATAGGAACTGACTAAGTGACATTATAACTATGTGACTCCTCTAGAAATAACTTTGTGACAACTTTCTTAACATACTGTATTCTAACAATACCATCTTCTCTAGCTCTATCCACTCTAAATAATCTCTATATTTTAGAGTTGTCATACATACAAATAAAAGAAGAAGGAAGGTCAAAGAATTTACATTGCTGACACACGCAATCATTGATAAAAATCCCTGTTTATAAATCCATTTTATAAAAAATTTGCTTTAGATGATCGACCATTTGGTAGCTAAATGAATTTCCATATAAATTTTTGTCTTTATTATTATTAATTCTGTAATAGTATTTTAACAACTTTCCGAAGAAATATCAAATCCTTTTATTACTAAGCCTTCGAGGTACCATGAAGATTATGATTGGAAAATAATCATCGCAATTTTTGTGGTTAGGACGTCCTGTTGTTCTGTTAACTATGGGGAAGAAAACGGTTTAGACTCCATTCCAGGCCTTCTTTAGGACTGGATAATCCTATAATTTTCATACATACATTTTTATATATAAAAAATAAAAATAAAATATTTATCTATAACTTGTATACCTAGCCCAAAAGAAGACATGCGATGTGGTTCAAAACGCTGATTAAAAATAAATAAAAGAAATTCTTCCTCTGACCTCAACCAGGAGCATTTTCATCCAAAGTGAACTAATACTTTTCAAGTTTATAGCGACTATATTAAAAACTTTATTCATAGTATAATGAAGACTCCAAGAATAATGTCTGATCCTCTGCTTGTATCAGCATTTCGCCAACTTGCCAGTAACTATCCCCGGCTTAAAAGAACAGTAGGGGCGAGGGTGACCGAGGGGAGGTAACGAAGGGAGAAGGATGTAGGTCCTGTAAGGACGAAGGCGATAAAGACGGCAGTTGGCTGGGAGTCATTAGTAATTTGTTGTCCTGTCAGTCGCCCCATTCTCCCTCTTCGTACTTCCGGATAATTTCCTCCAGCTGTTTGTTCATGCCATCAGCTCGCTGGAGCCAGCTTAGTAACTGTCTCTACTACCTTTATCCAGGAAGAGTGTATCATCCTTTCGTATCACTAATTTTTTTATTGTTCATGAATATAATAGCCTATATTTCTGCTACATACAAACTATTTGTATAGTAAGCAGGCACATATGGCGCATATCGAGGTAGTGACAAACATTGACTTACCGTGATTTTGTTGCAATTCGTAGATATAGTTTTAATCCATAGTAGGACCATAATATACAGAAAAATGCATTTTGTAACTCTTGACATGGTAAAGAAGTATGTTATTTTCATAAAAAAATAAAATAAATTAATCATGTATTTCTATTTATATAACAGCGTTCCAAACGGAATTCGCCTTAGTACAAAATTTTAATTGATCTATACGTCTATTGATATCATCAAAAATATATATATGTACATATTCATTATATTTTTTGTATATATTTCACATTTATGAATATATATAATCAATTTTTTTAAGTGCTTTAGATACCAACCTGCAAGTTTTATCGGTCTTGCCGGTTTAGTATATCCTTTGCGCCGTAACAAGGCTAAGTGTTGAAAGTCGATTGTCTGTAATTTGCATTTGTAGGTTCTGCGATAGGATACGTAATATTATAAGAAAACATAAGCTCAATTAATAATTCGTTTATATTTTTTTTTAATTGTTATTATATTTAAATATTTTTGTTTTTAAGGGAAACGATTTGCCCTGGCCGGGATTTGGACCCAGTTCGTCTGCTTCTCCGTAGCAGTGCTCTAAACCACTGAGCTACCAGGGGTCGTAACCAAGCCAGACAAATCCATTCTCTTCACCGATCCTATATTCCAGTGTTCTCGCAATTTTTCCGATATATACATGGGGAAGAATGTTCGTTGAACATTATTTTAATTAGATCTTGTTGACTTACGTCAATATATTATTTATAATTTTTATATATTATTAATCGTTATTATTTTTAAATATTTTTATTTTGAAGAGAAAAGATTGCTTCACTGCCCATTCCCGTAACAACTTGCTATATTTTATCAGACAATGTATTGGATTTAAAATATTTTTGTTTGTAAAATTATGTATTTTCTGATTTGTCTTTTATTTTAGGTTGAAAATGTACAAATTTATAAAAAAATTTTAGAGAATATTTTTAAATTAAATAACGTTAAAGGACTCATAAGAAATGTAAACTGAGAATGACATAT
The DNA here is from genome assembly GCA_037127475.1 of Arma custos. NCBI lineage: Eukaryota > Metazoa > Arthropoda > Insecta > Hemiptera > Pentatomidae > Arma > Arma custos. The sequence continues at coordinate 9,181,218 of CM073762.1, forward strand.
TAATGTTGAAACGTTTTTAAATAAAGAAAAAAATATATGACTGGAAAAAGGTTTTATTTTACTCACTTGAATGATTGACTAAAAACAATGAAAAGTCATAAATCAGGTAACTAGATTTTTTGGGGTTGGGGGGGAATTCAATATAATATGGGTCAATTAATTATCATTATTAACTGTGAAAAGTATTTTCAAAACTGTTATTGAAGCATTGGTTTCGGCTGTACATTATTAGAGATAATAATTTATAATATAATATAAAATAATAAATAAACTAATGTAAATTTTTTTTTTTATTGAGTGGTTCCCCAAAAATGAGGATTTTTCCAACCAAATGTTAAGGTAATATTGTTACCTGCGGCTCCTCTCCTTGACATAGTGGACGCCTGAAAAGAATTGGGTAGGGACATGGTATAGTCTAGGACATATAGGGAAACTTGGTAAAGAAATGAACCCAAAATATCCTTATATCAAAAATAAAACTCTACTACATTAAACCAAAGATAACATATAATTAATAATAATAGTCCTAAAGGCATTAAGAAAAATAATAATTACAACTTAGAACAAGATTCACCATCAATAACCATAATCATATAGGCACTAATAATAGTTACGATTTAAAACAAGATCCATCCTCCTTGACCATAATTCTATAGGCACTAATACAAATAATAATCACAATTTATATATTTAAATTTTAATTTTTTTTAATTAATCAGCTTAATCAAAATTTGATATTTTGTAAAAATTATAATAATAATAATAAATTCTTTATTTATTCTGGGACAAGTCCCTTTAGAATAACAATACAGGTTTCTATAAAGTATATTATTAAGTCTTAGAGTATATTAATGTAGGGCATTATTATATCTTATTAAATGAGGAAGAATTAATGAGAAAAAAGTTGCGAATTATCTCCAGTGATAACATTTAAAAAAGAAAATGAAAACAGAGTTCAAGAAATAAAAAAATAACAGAAATAAGATTACGATAATTATATGAATAGAAAAAATAGATAATTACATATGTATGCAAATTACAATGTCAAGTAGAAACAAAGAAAGCATAAATTGAAACAAAAATATGAACAATATCAACTAATATAGTTTGTTTTTAAAAATGTCTAACTGGATGAGTGAAGCGTCAATAATATAAATATACTTATATAAAAATAAAAACACATCATACTTTTATCAGTTAGAAATAAAGTTGTGATCGAAACTTGACGAAAGAGGGAAGAAAAAAAAATTTTTATTGTCAGATTTGATTAGCTCTATCAACAACTGAACTACTATCTGGCTACATCCCAAATCTAGTCAGACTATGGAAAAACAGATAATCCTACCTTGACAGTTCATCCTCCTTCCGGTCGGACCACAATCCTGCTCGCCGGCAGTACCAGTTCTCAACTTTGACTTATGGGGGAAAACGAACGGGTATAAAAAGGCTCATTCGAGCAAACATAAACATTTTTACCTCCCGTGTCCGGGATGTGGTGCCCCTTGCGGACAAAGGTGGCAAGACATTCTTGAAATAAAATGTAAATTAATCAATTATTCGCTTAATATGGGGATGGATGTGGAAAACCCCTGAATAATATCTGGTCTTATTACCACAACTGGGCCTGGGAATTGTTTAGTAGGTATCGTGTAATAGTTTCACGTACTTAATAGTATAATTTCTTAATCTAAATTAACATTTCTTTTATTTACTTTTCTTCTTTTATTCAGTTTGGTACAATATATTTTCCATGTCGTCATATCAAATGCATCTTCTTCATTGAGACCGTATCCTGCCATCCCTCAATAACCTTGGTTCAACCATGAAAAGCTTTGTCTTCTTCCTTAAGGGCTCCAGTACATGATCATTTTTCGTATTATTGCTTTACTGTGATTTTTTCCAAGATGGTATTGTGATTACCCATTATCTCTTGGACTACCGAATATATATATATATATATATATATATATATATATATATATATATATATACATATATACACATATATATTTTTCGATAATATACGTTGGCTGCAGAAACTATATTCTAGGGATACAAGCTGGAACGAGCGCTCCGCAATTCATTCCAGCGAGTCCGATCTAACTGGATTAGTGGAGCGAGCTGTGTAAATTCCGGCGGAGGTTGATTCATGGAGTGAACAAAAAATAAATCTGTTCGCTCCCCCCCTCCCCCGCGCTCCTCGCCCGCAACAAAAACCTCTGTTTGATAAAAGTTACTGAGCTGTGATGGATGCGGCTTCCTGTTTACTAAATTTACAGAAGAAATCACAGTTTACAGTCCTTTACAAGAGTGATAAAAGATCATACGTTGTAAAGAGAGAACATGGGGGTGAAGGGTAGCTACAAAGCACCCAGGGAGATAGGCATCTCTCAGTCCGATTGGTCTTGGCTTCTGAGAAATTTTTATTAGTACCAGAACCCATGCGAGGTGAAGAGCCTCGTCCTGCACGTGGTACCCCTGCACAGTGGGGAGTTCCTCCTCACTGACGAAACCCATCGGAACTAGACTGGGAAGTCGATAAACATCCCCCAATCCAGGCGGAACTGCATAGGCTATTGGATGAATGGCTGAGGGTGATTCAGTCCTACTATGCGAACTCCGGACACCTGGGCGACCTCCGGTTTCAATAAATGCCTTCCTATAGTAACAAGGCTCTGCTATAGGTGACCTTTTATTACCTTTGCTACTCGTGGGAACAAAATGAACCCAAATTATACAAATTTTAAAATAAATGAGGACTCCATGGAGTCAAATACGACTGACTCGTCAGTAATTAGCCAATCGGTCTCTGAACTGATGGCTAACCTAGAACAAGAGGTCTCAGACCTCGCAGAGGAAAGGGAACCACCTGCACAGCAGCTGGCAACCACCTCTGAGATCAATATAAACAAACTTCCAGACGAAGTCTGGAAGAACATGACGCATAGCCAGAGGAAGAACTTTCTACGGCAAAAGAAAAAGGCGACTCCCACCGAAACTCAACCCTCAACATCCAAGGATGAGAGGAAGAGAGGTAGGGAGAAGCAGGAGACTCCTTCACCTTGCAAAACGGTGAAGAAACCAAAAATGGACTATAGTGGAGCAGCTGCAAGCATCAAGGTTGCAGTTGCCCATACAGATTATCCTCATCAGAAACTGAAGGATGAAGATTTTCAGGGCCTTATGCTCAAGCTCCTGAAAAGAATGAGGGAGAGGAAGGTTGAACAAACCCCCGTCGGCTTCAACGGCTACTCCCTGAGAGACGGAGCACTCGTGGTGAACTGCAAGGACGAGTCCACCAGGGAGTGGTTCGTTAGTAATATTGCGGAGCTCTCCCCATGGGAGGGAGCACCGCTGAAAACCTGCGACCCCAAAGAACTTGAGGGTTTCAGGAAGATAGGCACCTTCATACCAAACCCAGTGGAAGGTATTAAGGAATGCCTACAGAATCTGCAGGTACAGAATACGGGTCTGCAGACTGAAAGATGGAAGATTCTTGGTAACAAGACCCATAAACATGGGATGTACTTTGTGGCATCCATTCCCGAATCTGTGGCCAAAGCCATTGAGGAGAAGAATGGAAGAATCTACCACGGGTTCCACAACCTTCAGGTAAAATTCTTTCCAGGAAAAGACGCACCCACACCGGAAACAGCTGTGGACGATATGAAGACTGGTGAAGAGGTGGGAAAAACAACGGGTGGTGAGGGTGCGGCTGTCTCGGCGGCTGGCGTCACCGTGCCCGGATCCACTTCGGGCCAAAGTGTATCTGTCACTGCCAAGCTTGGTACCAGGCGGCAACGAACGGAGCACGGAGGCAGGAGGGATTACGGGGTGGGGCGTCAGGCCGTCGGCGCGGCCGGGCCCGTATGCCGCAAACCGTCCCCGGGCAGTGGAAAGGAGGAAACTCCACCACATCCCGGGGGTGATCCCCCCTCATCACTATGATCAAGCTGCTGCAGATAAATCTCCATCACTGCAGGGCAGCCAGTGGAACTCTGCAGCAATATGTGGTAAGTCATGGCATTGATATTATATTTATACAAGAGCCGTGGATTAACAAAAATAGCAGGATTGCAGGACTGGGCCTGAAGGGATATAGACTTATCCAAGCAAACTGCCCAAGGCCCAGAGCCTGCATCCTTGCAAAAATAGAATTAAATTGTTTTCCAATGTGGTCATTATGTTCCAGAGATTCTGTGGCAGTAATGATCAATTTAGGGGGCCAGGAAGTCATCCTGGCCTCATTGTATCTCCCATTTGAGGAACAAGTCCCAACGACCTGCCTTGAGAGTATAGTTGACTATCTCAAAAGACAGGAAACGATGGGAATTATTGGGGCGGACGCCAATGCCCATCATAACATCTGGGGCAGCAGTAACACCAACCGTAGAGGTGAGTCCCTTTTGGAATATTTGCTAGTTAATAATCTAGATATAGTTAACAAAGGTAACACACCAACCTTTGAAATTTCTAACAGACAGGAGGTCATAGACCTCACTCTGAGCTTTAAATCAACTAGAATGATAAATATTACAAACTGGCATGTCTCTAAAGACTTTTCCAGTTCTGATCATAAATATATCAGGTGGGAGCTTGAGGCTACAATCTCAAAGCCTGAAACCTATAGAAATCCCAGAAATACAAATTGGGAAGGCTTTAGGACAAATCTTAAAGACTTAATTAAAGAATGTCCCCGTTTGGCTTCTAATACCTACCAGCTGGAGTTCTTAAATGGACTACTGACTAAGGCACTTATCACTGCATTCAAGGATAACTGTAGAACAACCACTAAAGGGTCAAACTGCAATGTACCCTGGTGGAATATGCAGTTAGAGAAGTCAAGATCTAGAACCAGAATACTTTTCAATAAAGCAAAAAGGACTGGTGAATGGATCGAATACAGACACGCTCTAACTGAATATCATAACCTCATTAGGAAAGCCAAACGGAACTCATGGAGACAGTTCTGTGAAGAAATTAATAATACGAATACATGCGCTCGCATGAATAAAATACTTTCTAAGAGCAACTACTGTAATACAGTGGGCTCCTTAAAGAAACCAAATGGAGATCCCATGAACATTACAGAATCTATAACTGCTATGCTGGAATCGCACTTCCCGGGGAGCAAGCTCACAACCTCGGATACGAAGGTTTACCTCCCTGAGGATAGGTGCAAACCGGACTGGACATCAGTCCGTGAAATCTTCAATACCAGCGCCATAAAATGGGCAGTTAGAAACCTCAAGCCGTACAAAACACCAGGCTTTGACGGAATTTATCCTGCCATGCTAAAAGAGGGTCTTGAAATCATCTTAGGCAGGCTCTCCACTCTATTCCAGGGCTGTTTGGCCTTTAATTATATCCCAACAGCTTGGAGAGAAGTTAGGGTCACATTTATTCCCAAACCAGGGAAAGAAACATATGATGAACCCAAATCATATCGCCCCATTTGTCTTTCCTCATTCTTGCTGAAGACAATGGAGAAAATTCTTGATAGATATATCAGGGACAAACATCTCAGTGATGGATTAGTAATGTTGCATCAACATGCATACAGAGAGGGAAAATCTTGCGACACTGCGCTGCATGCAGTGGTGGACCAGATAGAAGATGCTCTGCAGTGGAAACAAATCGCGCTCGGAGCATTTCTAGATATAGAGGGAGCATTTGACAATACCCCTACTCATATATTAACTAATGCCCTACTAAGGCACGGCACTAGACCAAACATTGCTAATTGGGTCATTGCCATGCTAAAGAATAGGGTCATTCAAGCCAATATGGGCAATTATCACCTAAAGGTTAAAGCAGCCGCAGGCTGCCCCCAAGGAGGTGTCCTTTCCCCACTCCTATGGAACCTGGTAGTGGACGAACTACTACACCTCCTAAATGAGGCGGGTTTCCAAGCGATAGGCTATGCAGATGACATAGCAATTATAATCAAGGGCTTTGACCAACAAACTATTTCAGAGTTGATGACAATGGCACTAAGAATGGTGGTGAGATGGTGCATGAGAGTAGGATTGAACATCAATCCTAATAAAACGGTAATTGTACCTTTTACAAACAAAAGGATATTGAGGGAACTCAACCCCCCTAGGATGAAAGGGATGAGTATTCCATTCAGCAAGAAGGTTAAATACCTCGGTGTTATTATGGACAGTAAATTAAACTGGAATGAACATATCGACTATGTTACCAAGAAAGCCACAAGAATTCTGTGGACTTGTAAGAGCCTATGTGGCAACAAGTGGGGAATTAGCCCCAAGATGGCCCGTTGGATGTACACAGCAATAGTTAGACCTGTGCTAACCTATGGCTCAATAGCCTGGTGGCACAAAGCTGGTATCCAACAAAATAGATCAAGGTTGGAGAAGGTGCAGCGGCTTGGGTGCATTATGATCACTGCGGCCATGAGAACCACCCCTACCGCTTCACTGGAAACTATACTTGATTTAACTCCTCTTGACATTCTAATTGAATCAGAGGCATTGAAGACAGCCTACAGGCTAGTAAAAATAGGAGGGGTCAAAAAACCCACCAACGATTTTGGACACAGAAGTGTCTTTGATATAATCGAGCAAAATGCAGATCTAAAAAAGCATTCTGATTCAATGCTGAATAAGTATAACTTTGAAAAAAGATTTCACGTCAATATACAGGCGATTTGCAAAAGCAAGAATGATTGCTTTAATCCACCCAATGGTCTAAATGTGTATACGGATGGATCCAAAGGGGAGTTTGGTGCCGGCTCGGGATTCTGGTTTAGGGGTTGTCAGGGCATGGGTCATTACTTAGCTCTGGGCACGACACCCACTGTATTCCAAGCGGAAATATGGGCAATACTTGCAGGTGCCTTCGCTATGAAGGACCACAAGAATAAGGTAATTAACTTTCTCACTGACAGTCAGGCAGCATGCAATGCATTACAAAATGCAGTAACAAACTCCAGACTAGTGGAGGAATGCTGTCTAAGACTAGATGAACTAGCTGTACATAACAGAGTTAACATATTTTGGATCCCTGGGCACAGTAATATTCCAGGAAATGAAAGGGCCGACAAATTGGCGAAGAAAGGAGCAGTTACTGCTCCTATTGGACCTGAACCATGGTGCGGGGTCCCCCTTCCCCTGGCTAAGGATACAATTAATAAACTAGCCAAGAGGAAGATAAAAACACGTTGGGATAGAGCCAAGATAAGGCATACAAAACTTTTCATAAAGGATCCCAACGATAATCTTTCTGATAAAATCAAGAAAGAAGCTGCTCACTCGTCGAGAACCGACCTCAAAAGTATGGTTGAAACCATCACTGGGCACTGTAAACTCAGGAAACACATGCATCTCCTAGGCATTGAACAAGAACCTAGGTGCAGATGGTGCAAAGAGGAGGACGAAACCCCTTGGCACATCCTCTTTGAATGTATAGCACTAAGTCGAAAGAGGACATTTGACCTTGGCCCTGGTGGATACAAGGAACTTCAAGAACTGAGGTTTAAAGACTATTTAAAATTTCTCAGAAGTCTAGACCTATGTTAGGGATTTTTAGGACTCAAGCACAATGGGCCTCTTTAGGCCGAAGTGCATAGTAATAAGGGTCATACTTAAATAATAATAAAAGAGAGAACATGATATATCAAAAAGTATTATTATGTTCATATTTTTTTTCGTATTACGCTAATTAGAATCACGTAATTTCAACTGTCTTTTATTTGTATTTCTTCATTATGTTCATGTTTATTATTATCATCTATTTCTATTAATAATTACATCTCTTGTAAGTATGTTTTCTGTAAGATTAGTCTATTTTTAAGGTATTTGTTGAATAATATTAGATGGCCTTGTATATACGAGGAAGAAAATAGTCCGGGTGGAGGTCAAGATAATTGTCTTATTTAGGAAGAACTGTTTATCAGTGATCCAACGTCTCGATCCACATTGCAGGTCCTCTTTAGGGCTAATCATTCATGATACAAAGAAATTAAAATAATAGATGTTAAAGAATAACACACTATGTAGTCTATTGATAGAATAATATTACATATATGTAGTTATAATTATATTATAAAAAAAAGGTACAACATGTTGACAAAGAGATACAGTTTAAATCTAACAAGGTAGCAAATGCAAAATTAAAAATTAGAATAAAGTAACAAATGTTACTTTTTTGTCATTTGTTACTTTGTTGGATTTAAACATTACATCTTTATTATTATAAAATTCAATCCTCTCTGGTTCTTATTTCTACTATTTACTGCATATAACATTGTTCTATCAATATACTACATATAGTGTTATTCTTTACCATGTATTTTACTAATTTATTTGTATCTTATATATTTAGCCATGAAGAAGACCTGCAATTTGGGTCGAAACGTTGGCTTACCACGTTTTCATGACCTCTTTCCGAGCCATTTTCTTCCTCAAACATAACATCTATTGTTAGAAAATTTATTTTCATTATTATGGCTGAACCTTTAAAATGGAAGATAGTTTTGGATAATACAATTTTCAAAATTACTGTAACACTAACAACTAGTGTTTGAGGAAATGTCCGAAAATTGGACAACAACTCTTGTTGGAACAGAATGGGTACCACTAGTCAGCATTCTGTAGCCCGAAAGAGAGAGAGAGAGAGGAGATACAGGTTTATAGCCGGCAGTCCTAGGGTCCCTGAGAGGCCACTATCCTCCCGATCCTGCCACTTCGGGAACCAAGGATAGACCTCCAATCTGAGCCTTTATTAGAGGGTCGTATTTTACTCCTGGAGAACTGGAAGGATTTAAGGTTCCAGTGACGGCTGCGACTGAGGGGATCTCGTTTGATTAATGCTTCCGATAATAAATCAGTCAATGGTTCAATATATTACTCAACGACGTTTTTATATATTGGATATATTAAATGTGGTATATTAAAACTAACTTGGATAATCACTTATAACTGTACCACAACAAACCATGGAGGATCTGATGTTCAGTACATGGTAGAGAATACAGTTTCTTGTGCAGGAAACCTACAGGTTCCAATACTAGCAGCTGACAGATTAAACAAAAGCCTGCCAATCAGCGGGATTCGAACCCAGGACCTTGAGAATGGCAACTCAATACTCTACCACTGAGCCACTCCACTCCCATTTAAAAACGAAAATCGAATCCTTGTTTAAACTCACACATGCATACAAATAAATTGATTAAAGTAGATCACTGAGGCCGAACTGCAAACTAAATAGAATGGATGTTTAATGTATCATGTGGGAAACGGTCATTCTTACATTTACATTACAGTCGTAAAGTATGTTGCAAAGTATTAACAAAATAATGGTTATATTCACTAAAGAAACAATTGAAAGCTGGTTCAAGAAAATAGCAAAAATAGATACGAATATATCCGCTGAATTCCGAAAACCATAGTTTCGCAATTTCAATAATTTATGATAGCTACTGTACGGTTATAGTATGAAAGGAGGTGGCTTGTGCGAGCTCAAATTCAACTTCCTAAGGTTTCCACCCCCAATTGAGAAATCCCACAATATTGAGGAGGCTTAGCAGATCACACAGGGTCTATCCGTGGCTAATACAGATAAATAATTTATCTGTCACGGCTTGATTTCAACGCAGTACCTTAAGCAAAGCAATATTAATCTGCTAATGATTTTACTTACTATTTTGAGTCATATAGTGTTTTTTTTTTTTTTTAATTTTAAATATATATCAATAAGTACAAGTTTATTTCAATGTTGGATTCATGCTGTTGACAAGGAGATAAAAAACTAAAACAGGACAGTAAAATCTATATTTTTTTTTAATTATTCCGCAAGGGAAGGACATCGCATTCCTGCGCACACCTAATTAAAATATTAACTCCTTTCGAAACATCAAAGCAGAATCCTAAACACCTCGGAAAGTTCAAAGCGGATTATTGAGCATTTTAATGTTGTTTTCTCTATTTTGGCGTGCAATCTAATTAAAATGTGGTATTTCCTGCCAACTTTCTTCTTCTTGTTCCCTTCGCTCGAAACAATCTCCTTGTTCTCAAGTTGGCCCAGACAAAGGAGCCCAGATTTACCACGAAAATGTCAGAGGCGACCAGAAAATATTTATTAAACTTTATCAACTTGTGCCGCCATAATGCAGTTAGTGACAAGGCGGTCTTTGTCGTTAGTTAACCTTACCACGAGGTTAACTGTTAATCTTTTCGTTGTAAATAGAGGATTATTAAACAAAAATTTGTTAAATTTTAAAATAATTTTTAATTTCGCTGCTTAAGGCTACTTCAGACCAATGATTCTCAGCCTTTTTTTATCTACGCCCCCTTTTCTTCAAACGAAAGCTCACACACCCCTTGCAAATTGCACAAAATTTGTTTGTGGATATGAAAAAACCAAAAAGTATTTATAAGAACAAAAAAATAAGTTTTATTTTCACAAGATACAACATTATAACATTCAATTTTAAGATAAAGAAGTGCTGGAAGAAGAAAATGACCAAAAATAAGTCAGACTTTTTTTTCAACTAGTCTAGTCATCTAGTTGAATTCACGCCTCCTAGGTTGGGAACCACTGTAATAGACAAGCACTTTAAGTTTCCAAATAATTACATAAGCTTAATATAAACAATAAAATAGAGCCTAAAACTCAAAAAGAAACTTTATTATTTATTATAATGCAATTGGGAAAACCACAATCCAAAGCTTTATGTTTCAAATCCAGTAATACACCCACTTACCAGTCGACGTTTCGCCTATTCAGGCATTATCAAGACACACACACAAAAAAAAGGGTTATGTGAATCACATCTCGAAGAAAAAGGTGCAATACATTCCAACGATCAACAGCCCAAACCTTCCTATATAACCTTCCCAGCAGGTTGCGTATTACCTTCTTTTCAGTTGTATGTTGAACGTCTTGGTGGTGGGGTGCTGTCTCATGTTTGGAGCCTGTTTGGGCTGTTGATCGTTGGGATGTATTGCACCTTTTTCTTCGAGATGTGATTCACATAACCCGTTTTTGGGTTTTGTTTCTTGCCTCAATGCCTGAATAGGCGAAACGTCGACTGGTAAGTAGGTGTATTACTGGATTTGAAACATAAGGCTTTGCATTGTGGTTTTTCCCAATTGCATTACAATAAGATTAATATACATGACTATTGTAAAGCCTTGGGCTTACAGAGTTGAGATTTGAAGCTCAACTAAGCCATCGAATTCCTCCTCTATCCAATCCTTCATAAATCCTCAATGATCTTTACTTTGTTACCAATAAAATCACCAATAATGAACATAATATCCCATTTGTTGCTGATTTTGCCCTAATCCGATATCAATCTATTTATAACAAAGTTTATCCCCATTCAAACCCACTAGTTCAAATCTAAAGAACTCTTCTTTTCCTTATAATCCTCAGAAGCGTCTAAAAGAAGACACATACATAATTATGTATTTAATTTCAATAAATATGTTTTTTTTGTAATCTATTAAACTTTTATTCTGTTTGAGATTGATAATGTTTTGCTCTGATTCGGAAAACGTAGAGCTGATATCTATTCTTTATCCACAATATTCAGGACTTATTTATTTCTATCATTATATTTAGCAACACGTTTTAATAATTAACAAAATTGCATATGACCGATTATCGTGAACAAGTGATTAGGTCATATCAAGGCTTTAAAAATTACATAAAGGGACAAAATAGCAAGAACTTTTCCAGCACGTTGACCATAAGATGGAAGCGTTGCGTAGCAAAAGATCCAAAAGACGGAAGAAATCAGAGTGAACAATTGCATAACAACGGCCAACGACGGAAGAGGCCAGGACTCCCTAACTTCCATTTCTAACTTTAGTCTTAATTGGATTCTTTTCCAGACTTCTATTGTGCGTTTACCAAGTTACTGATCAATTATAACATCAATATACTAAGCATAAATGAATAAAATAGAGCCAAAGACTCAAAAAGTACACCCACTTACCAGTCGACGTTTCGCCTATTCAGGCATTATCAAGACACATAAAGAAAAAAAAAGGGTTATGTGAATCACATCTCGAAGAAAAAGGTGCAATACATCCCAACGATCAACAGCCCAAACAGGCTCCAAAACATGAGACAGCACCCCACCACCAAGACGTTCAACATACAACTGAAAAGAAGGTAATACGCAACCAGCTGGGAAGGTTATATGGGAAGGTTTGCGCTGTTGATAGTTGGGATGTATTGCACCTTTTTCTTCGAGATGTGATTCACATAACTCGTTTTTTGTTTTTGTGTCTTGATAATGCCTGAATAGGCGAAACGTCGACTGGTAAGTGGGGGTATTACTGGATTTGAAACATAAGGCTTTGCATTTTGGTTTTTCCCAATTGCTTTATAATTAGTCATAAATTTATAGTGCATCTTGGTTAAATCAGCACCAAAAGAATTTAGAATAGATATACTTTATTGATAGGATTTTAAACAATATTCATAATGATTCAGTATATACATTGAGGATTACAGTTAATGATTCCATGCCATAAAATACGTAACAGACTTAAATTACGACTTATCTGGGAAACAGGGCTAGGTTAGGTCTATAGGTAGGTCTTCGGCCTGGCCGCTTCCGGATCTTCTGCGCCCAGCATCGTTCGCCGGCCTCCTTCTTCGTTCCTTCTTCTTCGAGATCCGTTCAGAGAGTCCTCTTCAAAGTGGAGTCTTCGAACCCCTCTTTTTGTTATTTCTTCGATACATATAGCAGTTTTGTATTTTTATATTCTAACTAAATGGAGAAGGGAGACAATACAACATCGATGACTCCCATTAAATGATTTTAAACTTATAAGGATTAATTGCAAACTGAAGAAAGGACTCCTCGTTCCGAAAGAAATAAGAGAAGATGGAGCAGAGGATAAGAAGAGGGACTAGTGCGGGAAATCCCTAATCAGCAGGCCCTTCGCTGGCGGCAGTTAGGAGTGACTATTAAAGCGGTTCCTAACTCTTCGGCCCTTTCCCTGTCCGAGGGCATTAAGAAAATGGACCAGACCACTAACTGTCCTCCAGAAATTAATTCTATCCGCTCTTAATTGTTTCCAAGTCCAGCAATAATAAGACCCAGGGAATTATTCATATTGGTGTAGCTAAAACAGTACTCGTATAAGGGTAAAGTTTTTTAAATTAACATATATTTCTAGTATTATTTTATGTAAAAACTTTGTATCATAATTTGTATTTTTACAAACAATTGGACTATTATGTTTTTTAACTTAGCAAATTCAGAAGATCGCTGAACAGAGGTGAAGCTCCTAAAAATACTAATTTGAATTTTTTTAAATGTTTTAAGTGAATATATACTGCGCAAAAATGAATGGGGATATTCCTAATCTTGTATTTACGTTGCCTACAATAATATTAAGTATATTATAATTTCTAATAATTATTAATGCTTTTTATAATAAAAATATTATTAAAATGGTAGGCAAAGTAAATATAACAAAATTAGAGGTATTTTACAGTTGTCATATCAGGTGACATTTTTTTGCATTAAAATTTATAACTGTGGCTAGAGATTAATTTATGTTAAAACTCAACGTCAGTTTTTTAATAATAATTACTTTTCGAAGCAGTATTCAGACATTTTCATATTTTTTAAATTATAAAAATATAATTTTTCTTTGTGTCTATAGGAATATTTTTCTGACTATCAAAAGAATATTATAGAGCTAAAGGAGCATTGAGAAAAAATTTAAAAAACCTATATCAGATTTTGATTAAAATGAAAATGATAATAATTAATGAATAAGAGGCATTATGTATTTTAACCGAAATAAAAAACAATTATGTGATTCAACTTTTCGGTCAATTTAACTTAACTATAGGCATCATTAAGCACAAATTAAAAATTAGTTCATATAACTGGACCTTACTGCAACTAATTTTGTATAGATTTTTTTTAATGAGCTGTCAATGCTGGTTAGAACCTACTTATACCCAAACTAAATGTAAAAAAATATAAAAACATTTTTATAATATAAAATGTATATTCTACATATACATATATATATATATATATATATATATATATATATATATATATATATATATATATATAAAGTTGTATATTTTTTATTTGTAATGAAACATAATAAGCCTTATTAATGATTAAAATAATGTCGTGGCCGTAAAATTTTTCTTTTTATTCTTTTTTATTCTACTCGCTTCTTATATATTATAAAACACTCACCTTTTGATACAGAATAAGGCGATATCTTTATCTCTTATAGTTTTTAATAAGGTACTTGCGAAAAATTGCATTTTCGACCTCCTGACCTGACAGGGAAAATTAATTTTTTCAAAGCAGAACTTTCTCCGATATATTCAATGCATGAAGTCTCACAAGAATAAGCAGATGAGCTCTACATGTTATAGCAAATTATTATCTCTTTGTTAATACATTATTTAAATATTGTTATCATTTCCAAATATCGCTCATAATATAAACAAAAAAGTTAAAATTTACTCAGGTCCTTAATGTTTATCCCGTAGGTCAAACTGTGTATTAAATGAACTTTTAGGCAATTAGTAAGGTAATGTGGCGTATTATGTGTTTTGGGTGTGAGTGCGTAATCGCCTCGTGAAATCCAAAGACACAACTGATAAGGGATGTACTTTACGAAGCACAAAACCCTAACACTGCTACAGGCACGTAATTTCGATTAGGTAAAGCATCGCGAGTTTAGGTAAAGCATTGAAGTACGTATTAATTAGGTTCTTTACGTTGGTATCACTGTTATCATAGCATTTATATTTATTTTTTTTAATTAACTTTTTATTAAATAGAACATTTAGAGGATTTCCTTCGAAATATTTTGTCATCCTCACTGCTCTTTGACACTTTTCTAAATTTTCTGTGCAAATCTGTTTATGTTAGTTGGACTTTTGATTTTTATAAATGTCGACAATTATTAATCCTCTTTCAAACAAAAATGTTTTTTTACTTCTGTAACATTTTGCTACTTGGAAATAATTCAGTCTTTATTAAGATGTCAAAACGCGATTTTCGCATAATTTTGCTTTACGAGTTCAAGCTCAGCACGAACGTCCAGAAATATGAACGAAGTCTGAAGCGAAAAAGTCTCCTAGGTGCAGTAATTCTGATGTTCTCTATATTAGGTCATTTTCTGGCTGATTCATAGTTCTCAACTGGTCCTAAGAGACACCACCTTGACCTTTGTGAACTGGCTTGCTCGTACTGAGAGTGTCTCTTCTATCTTCATATAATTACTCTAGTAATATAAAGGAAACCGTAGTAGGTGGTTCGTAAAACTCCCTTAGATCAAAGAGCGACCTCAAAGAACGACAGACCTCATGTTTCACGACAGACAGAAAAGAATAACTAAACCAGCTGGATTACGAAATTCTTCCACGTCTGCCATATTCGCCAGACTTATCTCCAATGGATTTCCACCTGTTCAGAAACTTAGACAACTTCTTTAAATATAAATTTAAAAAAAATATCATATAATAATATAGGGCATTGTGGCACAATAGTAGAACGCAGAGTTTCCACGCCGCGGTCCTGGGTTAAAATCCCGTTCGCTGGCCGATTTATATTTAACCTTTTATAGGTTTGAGATGAATATTATGGGATCTTGGAGCGTACTACGCCTCATCCATTCTCTATAAACTGATTGCAAAAGGGAGAAAATCTTGTTGTTGAACAAGATCTTGGATCAATCACCTTCCTACTCAACCGTTGTCTTTGAAACAGTGAAGAATCCAAGATCCTTCTTTGGTTCAATAGCTATAAAGGTGTATTTTTTATAATTCTGTTGTACAGCCTTACATAACAGTTAAGAAATATTGAAAAAATTCTATTTTCTGAACATTTTATGAAACAAAACCGTCTTTACCATGTACTGAACCAAGATAATCCATGGGCTCAAGTAAGATATTTTTGTGTTTTATAATACTATTGTGCAAACTATATACCAGATCACAAATCCTATAAATTTCAAATCCTCTATTTTTTTAAAATCTTATAGACAAATGCATACTAGCGCAGGAAGCAAATCGGAGAGAACATAGATCAAAGAGCCGGTGAAGTTTGACCATAAAGGCGACAAATTGAACTGTTATCCAGTTATTTGTGAAACACAGCTAGCGCCCCCCTCATTTTTTCAACAGAAAAAAATGAAATTGATAAAGAAACAAAAAAAAAAAGAAGGCTTTGTAAAAATAGCTTTTCACCGAGTAATATTTTTTCTCACTTAATCATTTCCAGGCGAGGTCACAATTTTTGCTCTGTTGTGATATGTCACCTCCCCCCCTCACCCCTCTTCATCTCCCGTCACCTCATTGTTTCGTTTCCGTTTAAAAATAAGGACACCGTCTTTTCCATAATAATGTCCTGTCAGTCCCGATTTTAAAGGATATGCAGGAAGATTTATCAAAACAGAAAATATACCTGAAAAATGTATAAGATAAATATTTTATGAATCAGAAAATAGTCCTGGTAGAGGTCAAAAATACAATCTTAAATATACAAAATACAACTATTTATTAGACAACAACGTTTTGGAGCATTTGGTATGAGTTGAAAGATTTTTGAATTAGGATTTTAAAGTTTTTGCAATTAGTTTTCAAACTTTTAATTAGGCAAAAAAATATATCTGTTATGAGTGTACCACATATAGACAGTAATTTAAGTAATTTAAATGATTATTAAACCTTTTTTAATTAGCGTAATGTTTATAAATTTTTTTAATGTTTTAATTGAAATTTATAACATTATTGATATTAAAAAATAAATAAAAAACCGCCACAAACCTTGAACGGGTCTAGGGTTCACAGTACGTGGCAGAGACTGTACTGTTTCATAGGCAACGATCCTGCAGGGAGGTGATTTGTCCTAGATCACGCTCAACCGCCAGATTTCCCCCTTATTTTGGGTACTATTTTTATAACATTTTATAGAAGCTGGGTGAGCCCCATGAGCTAGTCTTGTCTGCAGCGGAATCTGAAACTTTGAACCAGGATTTCCTGCATGGCAACTCTTCCATGTAGTCTTCAATATTTCGTAGACAAGATTTCCTTAGTGCTTTTTTATACCAATCCA
This sequence comes from Arma custos, assembly GCA_037127475.1. Taxonomy (NCBI): domain Eukaryota; kingdom Metazoa; phylum Arthropoda; class Insecta; order Hemiptera; family Pentatomidae; genus Arma; species Arma custos. The sequence goes on from CM073762.1 coordinate 9,198,304, forward strand.
TTAACTCGCAACATCCTTCATATATCTACAGTCTCCTCCAATTCAAATCCTTTATCCAGCACTACAATACAAGATTTCCGATCTCTACACTCGTTCCCACAGAACCAATGCATTCGAGCGTTCGTTTCTCGTCCTCTCCACAACAGTGTGGAACTCAATCCCTTCTTTCATCCGCCATGCTTCTTCACTGACTTCATTTTAATCCATGCTTTTCCAACATCTCTTGACATCCCAAAAATATGTTCTCCAAGCAGGTCAATCCTTCGCTTCAATAAATTAGTATTGAATAATCGATTTCGTTGCCTACGTGTTTTGTTTATTTTCCTAAATAAGATATAGACTGTGTAAATACTTTATTGCATGCCATTCCATTCATTTATCTTACATAGCTACTTTTGCTATCAATATATTTATTCTCGACAATTGCTTAAAATCCTGTCGCTTCGTACTGTTTAGTTATTTAATTTATATTTTTACTTTTATTATGTTTTTATCTGTTTTAATTACTCCATGATTCTTATCATTGTGTAGCCTTCAGTCCAGATGTATATTATGTTTATTTTTTTTTGTTCATGATTGTTATTCTAAAGGGACATGGTCCCAGAGTAAAGTTTTTTTTTCTATTATATTCTATTTTACTACTTAAAGCACAGTCAAAACAGTAATGTTGTAAAAAAAAAAAAAACATTTTATACAATTTTACTACAATAGCACAACTTTATTAAAACAGTTATAATCATAACATTTATTTAAAAGCCACGAAATAAATATAAGGAAGTGCTGCTTCTTGATTTATCTCTCCACATTTCCGGTTATATTCAACAAGTTGTAAGGACTTCCTGTTTATTCATCCTAATATATGTTTATTATGAATCCACTTCGCTTCGGATTTTAAAATATTAATAACATAATAATAATAATATATATTATTTATATAATAATAAATTATATAAGTATACTATAACTATAATCAATAAAATATTTGTGTAAAAATAATATCAAAATAACTTCGGCCCCTAAACTTTGGCCCCTGTAGACTGTTCCGTTGACTGACCCTCACGGTCGGACTGTTGTGCGGGTCAGATATATACAGTGCGCCGTGCCTGAGTTAATTCTGTGCTTACTGGAATTCATAAAAAAAATAATCTAACTATGTTTTAATATAATAAATGTTATGTCTTTCAAACACCATCAAAAACAAATTATTCCAGAAAATAATTACATTTATTATATTTTAGGCTGAGAGATCAATTTAATCTTGTTCAATAATTAGAAACAGTGAAATTAATAAGTGAATATCTATAACTTTAAAATTTAAGTTTTTCAGTTGTATGTTGAATGTCTTGGTGGTGGGGTGCTGTCTCATGTTTGGAGCCTGTTTGGGCTGTTGATCGTTGGGATGTATTGCACCTTTTTCTTCGAGATGTGATTCACATAACCCTTTTTTGTTTTTGTGTCTTGATAATGCCTGAATAGGCGAAACGTCGACTGGTAAGAGGGTGTATTTTTGAAACATAAGGCTTTGCATTGTGGTTTTTTCCAATTGCATTATAATTTAATATTTAATTATAAATAAAATTTAAAGCGTGATTTTTATGATATATTCGATCGTTAAAACCCAGTTTTACAACATTTATGTAGAATAACTGTTAAGAGCCGTGGATATGGAGAACATCCTGGGACTCACCCAGTCTCTATAAAGTGGGAACCCGTACTTGGAAGAAAAACATGAAGGTTCAGGGTGATGTAGATCAAATCACCTTCCTGCAGAATCATTTTCAAGAAACTTAACAGTCTCTACCACGTACGGAATCCAATACCCTTCATGGATTGTAGTAGTACAGTTTCTGTTTTATTTAAGTATAATAGCTTTTGTTTATATGAACATTGATGGAAAAAAAATTAATTTTAAAATTTATTCCATCATTAATATTTTTAGGCTGAGGAAAAAGTGAATCGAGTTACAGAATTAGATTTAATAATAATACTAGAACTCTGATATTTACCTGTAAATACAAACTGAGGAATGATTTTTATCAAGTTATTTTTTCCGTAAAATAAGAAAATTTTGGCAGGTCGATAAAAGTAGGAAAAATTAAAACCTTATATTAAAGTTTCTTATCGAATTAAAAAGAGAGCATCCATCTTGGACATAGTTTCAAAAGAAGCAAGAACAAAACGGCAATTTGGTTAAAGAAATATTTTATACAGCGGTATAATATTTAGACAATTATAGAAGTGGTAAGAGTAGAAATATGTAAAGTTTGTTTTAACTGTTGATCATTAAAAATCTTACGGAAAACTCCAGAATAAACATACTATATTTATTTTTCTCTTCGTTTAAGTTTCAATTTTACATTTAGACTACTGCATGATTAAATGTAATTCTCAAAAAGCTGTATTTACTGTTGTAATGCTTAGAACTAGTTATATTTACGCCGGAAGCTTACACAAAAATTGGATTTAAGGCACACTAACAATTCACATTTTAAATACAAAATATACTTAATTTTTATTATAACTACTTAATACTAAAGTCTCTCCTAATACACAATTAGCTCATATATTATTATTGCGAATGTACCGAGGATGATCACGCAAGTACTCTGACGGTATATCTTACATATTTCCTTCATCTTTTCTCCTTGTATTCTTTTTTCCCTGCTCCGTCCATTTTGTTCCTAATCTCATCAACACTCCCTCTCTGGCATCACGTTTCTATCTTGTTTCCAAACATTTTTTTGTTAGTTGCGTCACTTTGAATACAAGACTGAAAAGACAAGAAACTGCTCGACGCTTTCGCCTACTTCAACATTTACTGGACAAACGTTCTAAGCTCCCAATTAATTACAAAAGATTCATTTACATGACAGTTATCAGGCTTATTTGGACATACCGAGTTGAGCTTTGGGGCTCTACTAAACCATCCAATTCATCTCGTATCCAATCCTTACAATCCAAAATCCTCAATATTCCTTACTATGTCACAAACAAACTCATCCATCATGATCATAATATCCCATATGTTGCTGATTTGACCCAAACTAGATACCTATCCTTCCATAAAAAGCTCCATACACACTTGAATCCGCTAGTCTCTCAACTCGCTTCCCATAATATTCCTGATAACCCTCCGAGGCGTCTGAAAAGTAGATGGCCTCGAGACCTTCTACTATAGAACTTTATTGGAGTGCTATCAAAGGATAGTTTCTCCACAAGTGTTTTTTTATGTCCTTTGTTCATACAGCAGATTTACTTGATGTAATATAATTACAGTTGTAAATATCAATAAATTATTCTATTCTAAAAAAAGTATAATAATATAATTATAATATATTTATCATATAATATCGTGTCCACGATCGAAATAGTGTATCAGTTTTAGATAGTTAGAGAGGGGAAGAAATATGGGTGGAAGTAGTATCGAGTTGTAAGGTAAGTGGGAAGGGATTGGAGGAAATGGCCCTCGTGGGGCACGTGCCTCCAGCCTCCGCTAATCTTTAACCTCCCGATGATAGCGATCCTTTTCCACTGCCTTCTCGATATTTCCGTCACCGGCTACAACATCCTGTTCCTGTAGGGAGGGTTCAATTTTCAGGAGGGGGGGGTTCAATTTCCCAAATCGCTCAGGCACCGCATCGCAGGATACCTTTGTATGCTCCAAGCCAACCTTATCGTGTGAATTGAATCCACAATTTTTATCTTGACTTTATAGCTATTTATTTTTATCAATAAAACGAATAAATACTCAAAAATAGATAAATAAAAAAGTTATTAGAATACAATTTGAAATTGCTTAAGACAAAACCCTGAACGTGAAACTTAAGGAAATCTTAAGTTTGCTTTCATCTTATCAAATAAAGTATAAAAACAACAACTTGTATAACAAGATAATAAAACCCAAGAGTGGAATCCTGGGAAAACTTTTTTCCAAATGCTTGTGATTAGTGATTAGACCTTTGTTAATTTTCAGTAGTAATATCACTAGAACATTGATAATAGACGAGATAATTTTATGACAATCGAAAGCTTATTCCTTCGAAAGTTTTCGATTGAGCCGAAGGCTAAGGGCTGTTACCAAGCATAGAGCTTGAGAAATCATAAAATTATGAGGCATTTGTCAATGTCCGAGGGATATTCAGCAAAAAATTTTTGACAAAAAAGTTTATAACTCAACACAACGAAACATTTATTTATTTATTAAAAGTACAGTTAGTGAAAGTAAAATTATTAAAATTTAACTTAACATTAGATTCGCTGCTGCTCTTCATCTATTACCACGCAGAATATTTATGATCTTGTGTGACTGTAGATTGTATTTCTGGGAATTTTTTCTTTTATTAGCGCATTTATACTTTGAACACATTCGCATTGCCAAAACGAGACATTTTAAACGAGAAATTTATTTGGAATGAAGTTGTCAGATTCAACACGTGTTGTCATAGTGATTGATAATTGCACTGAATGTTTATTGCATTCAGTGCAATTATCAGTTTAATATTGCCATGATTGGGTGAAGTTGTTACATATGACACAAAATGGTAAACTTTGTAAGAACTGTCAATAAAATTTAAACTGAATGTCATTGACTGGTACATTTTCATATATAAATGGAAAAAACGACCACTTTTCTTTTCAAATAAACACTTGCGTTTTAAAACCCAAAATCAGCTGTTAAAATCATGCATAATTTCAACCATCTGACTTAATGATAATATGGTTAATGAGGATATATTTTAGCAAAATAAATATTACTACATGCTCCTAAGTTAAGGTAAGTAAAATAGGAAATAAATGTTATAAATAATATAATAATAATAATAAATAAATATTTTTTAAAAAATCGAAAAAACCAACAAACCAAAGCCTTAATTCTCTAAAGTACTCGAAAAAACTAACCGGTCAATATTTGGTGCAATGAATGAACTTTTAGTTTTCATTATCTCATAATAAAGATCGAATCAAGCACATCTCACGTCAATAGTTAAAACTAATAAATCAGAGTTGGCATCCTCACTCAAACTTGTTCAAAAGAAAAATGAGCTAAAGTCTTCGTAATGATTTGTGGAACAGAAATAAGGTTTTTGCTTGAATTCCTAGGAGTGAAGATGCTGTATCTGAACGATAAATCTGTTAGGATTGTTGATGTGAGATGTATTTGATCTTCATTTATATAATTTATTAATCTTAAATTATTTTTTAGATGTCATGATTATACCTGTAATGTCGGTTTGGTTTGTTGGGTATTTCCAAGATTTTAGAGATTTAACTTTTTTATTTCAATTTCATTCTAGTATATATTTCCATTTTTTCTTCTTTTTATTTATTGTTCTTTTGATGTTGATAATTTTTTTTTAAATTTATTTATTGATATTTACAACTGTATTACAATTATACAACAAGTAAATAGAATGCATGTTACATAATGACATGAGAATGACAAGTAGAGAAACTACCCACTGGTAGTACTCTGATAATTTTTAAATAGTTTTATTTTAAAAAGATTTGTCCTGGCCGGGATTCAAACCCGTGTCCTCTGTATTCCTAGTGCAGTGCTCTAACCACTGAGCTACCAGGGGTCGTATCCAAGCCAGACAAATCCATTCTCTTCACCGATCCTATATCCCCGTGTTCTCGGGGGTTATACATCGCAAAAATTGTGACATCAACTGAATAGCCTGCTAGCTATAAGTTAGACCGTTACTCAACTTTATTTTTTACACAAATATTTACCAAGCCTTGGTCATGATATTTTATATATTTACAAAGCCTTTACCAAAAGCAACACATATTAAGAGAAATAAACAGGAAGTCTCTACAACTTGTTGAATAGAACCGGAAATGTCGAGAGATAAATCAAGAAGCAGCACATCTTGCAATTTTCCTCTTGGCTACTAAAAAATCAATAAATAAATAAATTCTTCTCTCGTGTAGTTGACTGTTTCGTACAAATCAAGCCGCGTTTACTGCGGATCCATAGGATTTTATTTTGGAAAGTTTACATTTTTTTTTCGCTTAGTTGTTGACACTGCACCCCACACTTCACAACCATACGTAAGTAGAGGTCTAAGTATGGTTTTATAAATTAATAAGGCCGTTTCTGGTTTTAATCTAGATTTTCTATTAATTACACTGAACAACAATGAATTTGTTTCGGGCTTAAAAATACCCAGTTATTATGTATTTTCACCCCCTGAGTTCAAAAATCACCTCGAAAATGACCAATTAGCTCTTGTTTTCAAGATACAGTAACATGTCATTTTTTAATGCTCAGCTTTCACTTTGTCGAGAAATTTAGTTTTTGTATGTTGGTACGCCTGTTAACTGACAAAACCAACAGTTGTACAGCTATTTTGAGGTTATATACGTGATTTCAGTTCTTCAGATAGTGCTTCATGTGGTTTCTGTTGCTTTCTTATTCGAATTTAATGTTTTGGAATGATATTTAATTGTACTAAACCAAAATGCCACGAAGTTGTGTGAATTCAGTGAATAACTTTTGTTACATTTGTGGTGAAGTAACATTTTCGTCACAGAAACGCAATCTTACTCTTGCTGTTAAGACTGCTTATAAGCATTATTTTGGAGTTACGGTAGGTGACCAAGATAAGTCGTGGGCTCCACATATATGTTGTAACTCTTGTTCAGTTACTTTAAGAGAATGGCTGAAAAATAAAAAACGATCTATGCCTTTTGCTGTGCCCATGGTTTGGCGGGAGCCTACAAACCATATAAATGACTGCTATTTCTGCTTGACTCCACCAATAAAGTCGGGATTGTCAACAAAGAAAAAAAGAACAGTTCAATAGCCAAATATTCCTTCGGCTACTCGACCAATTCTACATTCAGATGGTTTACCAATACCTACCCCACCCCACAGTTATGAACTTGAAGTGGAAAATGAAGATGGTGCAGAAGAACTCAGCCAGCCTAGCACATCTCACGACCCTGATTTTAAGGAAACAAATGATAAACCGCACAGACTGAGTCAAGCGGAATTGAGTGATCTCATTCGAGACCTTGATTTGTCAAAGGATAAGGCAGAACTTCTAGGCTCAAGACTACAGCAGTGGAATCTTCTCCAGTATGATGTCAGGGTATCACAGTATAGAAACTAGAGCTAATAAAATTTTTTCATTGTCATTTTCGTTTTTTTCAACCCAAAATTAGTAAGATTTGACTCATGAAGTGAAGGAAACATTACAAAAATATTTTTTTGTTGGACAGTGTTATCGGATAAAGTAGAGCTAATCATGCTTAGGCCTGTGTTGATATACTGGTTCCAGGTAAAACGACGATCTAAATAAACTTAGAGATATTTTATAGCTTCTTATTCCACGGGAGGTTGCTGCCATTGAGCACTAGCTGAGGTGGATCTGAAGGGCGTCTAAGGGTGAAAATTTTTGGGCAGAATTTTTGAACGTTGAGGTCAAATTTCCATTTAGAAAAGTATTGTTCTAACTCATTAAGGTGACTTTGAAGTGTGTTCCTGGCTATAATTATCCCATCACTCTGCGACAATACTGCTGTGTCGTCAGCGAGCATGGCTATGGAGGTAAGTTGGGACCTTGTGATGTCATGAACATAAAAGTTGAAGAGGATCGGAAAGAGATCTAAACCCTGTGGGAGAACTGGTACTGAATGGTCTAATGGTGTTTTTTATGGTTCATGATTTAATCGAACTATCCATAGTTTTCTAATTGATGTAAAATAAATACTAAAACCATCCATCAGTTTGTATTAATAGATAAATATAAAATTGCTAAATAATTATTAAATTTATAATCTCTAATTCGGAGGCATGGTTCACTTCTTCACCTTCCAAAATATTATTTTTTTAATGAACATCCAAAATACTTTCTTTCCGACCATGTTTATACAAACAAAGTCATTATCCTTAAAAATGTTAATATTACTTTTCTATGATATGTGATTTTATATTATAATAAAAATCATTTCTTAATTCGTATCTATTAGAGAATGTTCTAACGAAGTCTAAAAATATTAATGTTGTGAACAACTTCAAATACACGTTCTTTTCGATAATGGGTATATGAACAAAGTTGTAATATTATTTTTATATGGCAATAAATACATATTAAAAATGATTACTTAATTTTTATCAACTAGAAAACATCAAAATTGCTAATAAACATGCGGTAAGAATGATTAAGCTTTTCTGCTACTTTTATAATATTACTATTGTAATCAACTTCTAAATTTATTCTTTCCGACAATGTTAATAATAAACAGTTTTATACATGAACGTTGTAAGTATTGTATATAATAACAAAAGTTATTATTCTCTGCAAGATTATTTGTATATCATATACCATTTTATATGATAATGATCTAGATAATAAAATTTATTTTTTACTTTTTGTCTAATAGATAAGATTTAAGTTCAAGTTAAACATATTAAATTTAGTTATTTTAGAACTCGGTAACATCATACCTTTTTCTCCTAGTCTAAAAATATTAATATAATAGTCTTAAATAAATAATTATAGTAAACAACCATTATTATACTTAAGCGTTGCAAGTTAATTATAATATGATAGTAAATATATTATTAAATATTTATATTTTGAAGAGAAAAGATTTGTCCTGGCCGGGATTCGAACCCTGGTCGTCCGCATCTCTTTCACGGTGCTCTAACCATCTGAGCTACCAGGCCAGACAAATCCATTCTCTATACATTATACAATCAATAAATATTAATAATATAAAATAATAATTATTAATATTAATAAATATTTTATGGGATAGTAAATATATATTAAAAATGATTGCTTGATTTCAATCTATTAGAAAATATTAAAATTCCAAACAAACATATAAATTTCATTAATTCGAATTCGATAGCATGATTTAGCTTCTTCTCCTTCTCGTAAAATATTACTTTTAAAACACCATTCCTAAAATGTAAACGTTTAAAAAGTTATTATAATAAGGTAAATAAAGTTATTATAATTATTTTATGTTAAGGAAAACTGATATTATAATTATAATTATATATAATATTAATTATATTATTAATTATATTAATAATGATATTATAATATAATTATATATTATTATTATAATAAAGTAATTAAAGTTATTATAATTATTTTATGTTATGGAAAGTTGATATTAAATCAGTAACGGCGCACTGTATCTACTATACCCGCATGACAGGCCGACTGTGAGGGTCAATAAGACTGTTCAGTTTAACGCTTAAGTATAATAATGGTTGTTTACTATAATTATTTATTTAAGACTATTATATTAATATTTTTAGACTAGGAGAAAAAGGTATGATGTTACCGTGTTAGAAATAATTAAATTTAAAATGTTTAACTTGAACTTAAATCTTATCTATTAGACTAAAAGTAAAAAATAAATTTTATTATCTAGTTCATTATCATATAAAATGGTATATGAAATACAAATAATCTTACAGAGAATAATAACTTTTGTTATTATACACAATACTTACAAGGTTCATGTATAAAACTGTTTGTTTATTATTAACATTGTCGGAAAGAATAAATTTAGAAGTTGATTACAATAGTAATATTATAAAAGTAGCAGAAAAGCTTAATCATTCTTACCGCATTGAATTAATGAAATTTATATGTTTATTAGCAATTTTGATGTTTTCTAGTAGATACAAATTAAGTAATCATTTTTAATATGTATTTATTGTCATATAACAATAATATTACAACTTTGTTCATATACCCATTATCAAAAAGAAAGTGTATTGGAAGTTGTTCGCAACATTAATATTTTTAATAAAATAGAGCCAAAAACTCAAAAAGAAACACTATTGTTTATTATAATGCAATTGGGAAAAACCACAATGCAAAGCCTTATGTACGAATATACAGGGGCTGAAGTACGAATATTTTATGACCGAGAAGCGAACCAGGATGGCTGAGGTGGCTAAGCACTACGACGGACACGTGGCATACCCCGTTACGAGTCCCGGTCCTGGTCATATCTTTTATTATCAAATAAAATATTTAAAAATATGATTTTATTGTTATTCTTATCCAAATATAAACTTGGATATAGTTATAATATTATAAATACCTTCAAACTACCCAGCAATTTGATTTATACAAAACATATATTAAGTCAAATAAACAGAAAGTCCTTGCAACTTGTTGAATACAACTGGAAATAGAAGGAAGTAATATATCAAGAAGCACTTCTTGGGATTTTCATATTGGCTTCTAAAAAAATCTTCCCATATTGTTATCATTATAATTATTGTTTTTATTATTGCTATTTTAATAAATTTGAGTGCTTGTAGGTTAATCATTAAAAACATTTATGTTAAGAAATTACCATTTTGATTAAGATTTAGGAGTAAGAAATGTAGAAATGTAAAAAATAAATCAGTAAAACCACTATTGAATTTTTTTTCATATTTAGCAAAAACTTAATATACAAAATTATGACAAAATCATCGATTTCGATAAGGCTTAAAGAGATATATAAATTATTTTAGAGACGCAGCCTATTGAAAAAAATGGCTACAGTATGATTATTATTTTTTAATCTGTTGAAAATCTTAAAACTTTTCAAATGTTTAATAAACCAGATACATATAATTTACATGATATACGTGTATTTATGTGTGTTTGCATCTGAATTACATTGTGTGTTGTGTGTGTGTGTGTGTGTGTGTGTGTGTGTGTGTGTGTGTGTGTGTGTGTTTTCTTTATCTACGAGCGAAAACAATTTATAAATATGGTTGACGATCTAAAGGTTTTACGGTTTTTAAAAATCAAAAGAACAGTTTTTCGTTTAAAATCCAAATGCTATTGATACAGGTTTGTTTTATCATTTTCGTCATGACAGATCATACTGGACTGAAACGACAAGAAACAGCTCGCCGTTTCAGACTATTTACTAGACAAACGCTCTAAGCTCCCAATTAATTAAAAAAGACTCATATACATGACAATCATTAGACCCATCTGGACTTACGGAATAGAGCACTGGGGCTCCACTAAATCTTCGAATTCCTCTCGTATTCAATCCTTACAATCAAAACCCTTCGTAAAATCCTCAATGTTCCTTACTTTGTTACGAACAAAGTAATTCAGAATGACCTTAATGTACCGTTTATTGATGATTTGGCCCCAATCCGATATCAATCTTTTCATGACAAACTTCATTTCCACTCCAACCCACTAGTTTAAACCTCGCAACCTCTTCAATTCCTGATAATCATCCGAGGCGTCTGTGAAAGAAAAGAAGATGGCCTCGTGACCTTCTAAATTGAACTTTTTATTTGAGAACTTACTACCACTGCGTAGTTTCTCTACTTCCCTTTGTCTCTGGACATGATTTATCTTTAATTATATTTACTTGAGGTATTCTGTATCCAGTTGTAAATTTCAATAAATACATTTTTTTTGAAAGTCATTACAGATAATTACTGATATAAGATAAGCTATAAAAGACAGCATGCCTTGTAAACCTCCGAAATTAACAATTAAAAAAAATAGATTCAGGTTTTAGAAGAAGGAGAAGCTTTAATGAGGTTTAGTTTCTTGGAACCTAAAAAAAGAAACTACCTAGAAAATATCTTTTTAGACTAAAATTAAAATTAAAATTATATTATTATAAATAATAGAAATGTATAAAAGACAAATTTCCTCTATTTGCAATTTTTTTTTCTGTTGGCTCTACAGACCTTGTAGATCTTTGGCCGCCTTTACCAGCCTTCTCCACCTCTGTCTATCCTGGGCCGCTGATTTCCAGTCTGCCACATGTAGCTCCTCAGCATCTTTGTTGACCCTGTCTATCCATCTGGTCTTTGGCCTCCCACGTGGTATCTTGCCAACTATTGTGGCATTCATTGTTGCGTAGAGGCTTCCTGACGGATTGCTTCGAGCTACATGCCCCGCCCGTCTTAACCTTCTTGATTTCATATCCTGAGATATCATCTGACCAGTTTCTGTGAGCAATTCCTTATTGGTCCTTCTCCTCCAAGAGTGCAGACTCTCATCCCATACCCCTCCAGTCATCGTGCGAAGGATTTTCCTTTCGCATCTCTCTATTCAGCTTTCCAGGGTGCCAGTGAGAGCCCACGTCTCATAGCCATATATCAGAATCGGCTTTATTGCCGCATTATAAACCCTTAGTTTTAAGTTTCTAGAGATGCTTCGGGATTTCAATACTCTTGAAAGAGCGAAGAATGCTCTGTTTGTGCTTGTTATACGCTGGTCTATCTCAGTTAATTGTTCATTGGTTGAGGTTATTGTGGAGCCAAGATAATTAAAGTTATCCACTTTCGGGAACGATTTGTGATCCACGCTGATGCTTTTTCTGGGATGGACTTTACGGCTCACTGTCATGTATTTGGTTTTTTCCTCATTTACCTGTGAGCCTATTTGGTCTGCTTCTCTCATCAGCGTCTTGGCGAGTCTCTCAATATCCTTTTCATTTTTTCCGAGGATTCTATTTGCATATACAGAATAATAATAAACAAGTAATGAAAATTTATATTAGATTAATTTATTGATATTTACATCTGTAATAATGTTACAAGTAAATCTACTATTATGAACAAATAACATGAAGAAAAAAAAACAGTTGTAGAGAAACTACCCATCGGTAGCACTCCAATAAAGTTATATTGTAGAAGGTCTCGAGGTAGTCTTCTTTTCAGATGCCAGGAGGGTCATCAGGAATAGTATGGGAAGCACGTTTAAAGAATAGCGGATTCAAGTGTGTATGGAGCTTCTCAAGGATAGGTCTCTTGCTTAGAATAGGGCCAAATCAGCAACATATGGCATGTTAAGATCATGATGGATGAGTTTATTTGTGACATAATAAGGAGCATTGAGGATTTTACGAATGGTTTTGGATTGTAAGGATTTGATACGAGATGAATTGGATGGTTTAGTAGAGCCCCAAAGCTCAACTCCGTATGACCTAATAGGTCTGATAACTGTCATGTAAATGAATCTTTTGTAATTAATTGGGAGCGTTTGTCCAGTAAATGTTGAAGTAGGCGAAAACGTCGAGCAGTTTCTTGTCTTTTCAGTCTTGTATGAGTAAGGAAAATAAATAAAAAATACGATTTAGTGTTGGCGCTTATATACTGGTATAATAATGAGATAAGGAGCGGTGAATTTCGGTGAGTAGGAAGCTGAATTTCTGTGCTGAAGGTCCTGAATACAACTCCAAATAAATTAGTTAGAATACAGCTATGACAGATAAATTATTATTCTGCTAACAGGCACAGATCTCTGCAAACCATTCTGTGGCTCACCCTGGCTCTACAGGTAGCACTAACAGGGGAAAAACTGGCGGTTGATTCTTATTTCGTCGAATTCACATTCGACATACATACATACAAAACCTTATGCTCAGAAAAAGTACAGTCTCTACCATGTAATGAACACAAGGCCCTTCATGGGTTGTATTAGTACAGTTTTTTTAAATAATAATTTTAAGTACTTATTAAAGCAATAATAACTAATGTTCATTACACTCGAGAAGATGGGGATTAATGCCGAGAAACTTAACAGATGTAAATATTTCGGACAAGAAAGTTACCACCATTATGGAAGTCTAATGGCCTCATTACCAAACTTTGAATAGACAAACTTCTTACACATTTTTGGAGAGTATTAATAAAGTGACTAACAGTATTCAAAATTACACACAGCCACAAAAGTAGACTAAAATAGACAAAGTGCTGAAATAATGGAATTTTTGTGTGTTTCATTTGAATTTTAAAAGAATCTCTATGCTGCTATGACTGATCGGACGATCCTAAAGTAAGAATCTTAAATTTTGCCTATCCGGGTTTAAATAGGATTTTTAAAAAACCTGTGTGTGTAAAGTGGTAGAGTGGTAGTAGCGTGGATTTTCACTATCACATTTTACTACTGTATTTAATTACTTTGCAGCAGCGACTAATCATTCAGTTAGAGGAAATACATTTCTTATTGTACATTTCACATTTCATGGTACATTCTCTCTTCTTGAATAATATTTGTTGACCTTATAAGAGGCAGATAATGGCCCGGATGAAGGTAAAAAAAATCTCTTAAATAGGGAGATGCAATGGGCAGATCTTCTCCAGGGCTAAATATACAAAATATAGGCAAATTAAAATTATATCTATGAGGTGAAAATAGTTGACTGGATGATCTAATATAAAGGAGATAGTTGGGGGGTGCAGTCAAAAAAACACTGAATAAGTATTAAACTTATAATTATGTACCGACGTTTCGACCAACAGTGTAGGTCATCTTCAGGGCTATGAGAGAGAAACAAACAGAACAAAAAATATAAAAATGTACAGTAACAATAATATGGTGACAAGTAATTTAAAAAATATATCTATAAGGCCATATCTGCCACTATTTTAATTTTCTACATTACTTGTCACCATATTATTGTTACTGTACATTTTTATATTTTTTGTTCTGTTTGTTTCTCTCTCATAGCCCTGAAGATGACCTACACTGTAGGTCGAAACGTCGGTACATAATTATAAGTTTAATACTTATTCAGTGTTTTTTTGACTGCACCCCCCAACTATCTGCTTTAAAATTATATCTGATACATTATAAAATACATGAAGGGATCATGGTATCTGAGTGATCAAAAATAAAGATAGGGGGACTCTTAGATAACTATACCAAGCAAATGGAATAATTGTAGACTATTAACAAATAATTAATAAAGAACGTATAAAAATAAATCATAAGATAATAAAAAATAAAAATAAAATAATAAAAAAAATGAGTAATAAAGAATATAATACAAATAAATCTAATTGAGATGAGGAAATACAAATAGGAAATAATGGACATAAATATTTGGCCTCATCTTTTTTTACCTCCACCCCGACCATTTTCTTTCTCATTATTATGAAATAAAAAGAACAGAAGATACTTTCAACTATATATTCTTACTTACCTACCTGTACGACTACAACCAGTGAACGGATCTGGGGCTCAGTACAAGGGAGAGACTGTACTGTTTCATGGACAACGGTTCTGCAAGTAGGTGACGTCCTAGATCACGCTCAACCGGCGGATTTCCTCCCTTATTTTGGGTACCCTAATTTTATAATATTTTACAGAGGCTGGGTGAGTCCCAGGAGGGTCCTAGATCCCATACGATCCGTCTTCCCATACATTTCAATTACGATGGATTCAATCAATTCCAACTATGGAAACATAGCATAGCCTTGTAAGAAGTTTTAAAGCTTTAAAAACTTTTTTATATTACCCTTACCCGCTTCAAAGAGGTAATATGATATCCTGTAAATTGCACGCTCGGAGGGATTCCTAAGTAAGATATCAGGTCTAAAGTTGGGAGGGATACGTTATCAAAGGATACAGGAGATCCTTTGTCCCGTTGAGGATATTGCACCATTTCAACGATCCCGAGAGTAATTTGCCGGGCTGTAGAGGGTCGTCCGTCCGGACTCGGCAACCTGACGCTCTTCGCTCGAGTTCGGAAAGAGGAATCAAGGAAGAAAAAGTCAATTCGACATGAATCGGAAGTAACAGGAAGACTGATTTAAAAAGGAAATGCATGTAAGAAAATATTTCGTTATTGATATTTTGTAAATCGTAAAAAACATTGTTATTTAATTAATTAATCAACAATTCTTACAATACTAGTCTTATAAAATAATTGACTGTTGTGCTGTATCAGCCATCGTAGGAGTAAGGATCAATTTGAAATCACTTTCCTCCTATTACGCTTAAGAATGAAATATTGGTGAATGCCTTGTAAATTCAATAAACAGACAAAAAACAGTATCGCTCCAACACATGAAGGATCTTTGGTTCAGTACATGGTAGAGACTGTACTGTTCCTAAGCCAACGGTTGTTCAAGGAGGTGTTTTGACACAGATTACGCTTAACTGCCAGGTTTTTCCCCGTTAAGAGTTCCCACCTTATAAAGACCTTGGTAAGGTATAAAGATACCACAAGGTTCATATTTGGCTGTTAACAGACAATGATTTATCTGCTACCGTCGGATTTGTACCCTGAACCTTCAGCACAGATTACTTAATTACCTGCAAAGCTACTTATCACCATTATATTCCGATCTACCCACTTACTTTACTTGGTTACTAGAGAAAGGTCTGAAGATTCAATAGGATTGAACTAAGGTTTATAACATATTAAGGGTAGTTTCCTATCGTATAAAAAACTTTCCTTCTCAGTATTCCTTAAGCATCCTTCAATCGATTGGGTATGTGAAACTCGTCAGACTTCTGTATAAAACTTGCAACGCAGTGGTGACCCTAACGCGTTTACTTGGCATTGTGGTTTTCAAGAATTTAAAATAAACCTCCAAAGATGAGATGGTGTTATTGGAGTAAAGGAATATAGGTCCTCGTGCGCCTGATGGTATCAAACAGCCATAATCCGTGGTTGTTGAACCGTAGGATTCGCCAGGGGCAAGGACACGAATTAATCGGCACCAAAAGAACAGGTTACAGAGTCCACCATGCAACCCTTGGTTAGTAGGAACTTAAGTTTGGGATGAACCTTATTTTATGTATCTCATCATGTATATCTGCTTAAAATACTAATGTTTCACTTTTTTTTTGTTAAATTTTATTTTATAATATTTGATTACAAATTTAAGTGTAATTGTTATTCTCATATATAAATTACCAATTTAGTCAAACTGTAAATTTTTAATTTCTTATATTGTTAACCTATACTAAAATGTAATTCTATAAACTGATCTGTAATTAGTAAAATCACAGGTAATGAAATGCAATATGCTTAAGAAAACATGGAATTAATAAACGGTGCCTCCAGGCTATCACGGCTCCCGTAAGCAATATATTTCAGAATAATATTATATATATTTACAAAGAGAGAAAAGGAGAGAGAAATCAGAGAACACTTGTACACTATATCTTGACAACCATGTGCAATTTAAAAGTAGTGTACAACTTTTGATTTCTCTTCCAGGAAGCTTTATCAGTACATTTTAATGGAATGGTTTCTTTTCCAGTCGCATTCATTCTGAATTATTATAAGAAATAAAGTCGAAAGTGATGTTATATCACTTTTCAGTTGATGTTATATGATTTTATATCATTTCATTTTTTCAGTTAACTTTTCACTCAAGTTTTATTTTTAAAAAATGCTCCACAATAAAACCCGTATCGTGTTAAATATAGTGTGAAATTAAATCTTATACAATGTGACTACAAGAATTATTATCTTAGATAATTCTGCTTTCCTGAAAAGTGGTAGAATTCTCAAGTTCTGAAGTGCGTTAGATTACCGTTTCATCCTCTCAAGATGGCCTTTCATTGAACCAATTTAAGAAAAGTAAGATGATCGTATCAAGCAACAACAAAAGACTATCTATGTTTTTTGTTGCTTCATTTGTTTTTTTTGTGTCGTGGAACACTATAACTTTATTCGTAAATATTTTTAATTTAATGTTATCAAACACTTACGATAGTTTAGCATTCTACTATGAACTCTCATCTCAAATATTACAGGTAAAATTAACACATAGTCAATCCGATAATAAGATGGATGAAAGACTATTATTTTAAGAAACAATAACGTGCTAAAATTTTGATTTCTCTTACATAATTGAAATAATAATGGATGTTAATAATATTAAATATTTAAATAAAAATATTTAATATTTTTTATTACTAATATTAATATTAATTTTATTAGTCATTAAATAATCAACAATTGCCCTGTATCTTTCTTCAAAGGGGATGGGAATCATTTTCATCAAGAAAAGGTAGTTCTTGTGAACTTATCGTAAGTATATATTTTTTTAAAATTATTTTATTGAATTGTACAACTGTAATATATACATCTAGTACAAGGGCTATATGAATAAATAAATAGATGACAGGACATGTAGAGGCACTACCCACTGGCAGCACTCTAATGACATTTCTATAATAGAAGGTCCCGAGGCCATTTTCTCTTCAGACGCCTAGGAGGATTGTCCGGGATGGAATTGGATGCAAGGATGGAAACTAGTGGATTTGGATGGGCCTGGAGTTTATTATGGAATGATGGGTATCTGGAATGGGCTAAATCGGTAACATATGGAACGTTAAGGTCACTATGGGTGAGTTTATTTGTGACAAAATAAGGAGAGTGAATACGAGAGGAATCCGATAAATATAACTTTAAAAAAAACATTTACCAGCATAACCCATGAAGGTTCTTGCGTTCACTACACTGTAGAGACCATACCAATGGTTGAGCAGAAAAGGGGTTCGGACGCTTAAATATCAGGTTTTCCCCTGATTAAGGGTACAATACACATTATAGAGGCTGGATGGGTACAAGAAAAGTTTATAAATCACGAATAATCCATCTATTTCTGTTAATAAATTAAATGTTTTTAACGTTCACAACTGAATTGAACCTTATCAGGTATTGAATCAAAGTATAAATTTATAAAAAAATAATTTATGTATTGTAACCTTATACATCAATTGAGATTATGCATATTCTTCCTAAAACTGTTTTTTACATATTAGCTAATATTTAAATAGCACGATTCCTACTGGTGCACTTTAAATACTTTACTCAATAAGAATTACGTAGATATCAAAGTTTATACAAAATTATAAAATGCATACTTAAGTTTAAATATGATTTATTTATTATCGCTATATTAATATTTAATTAAATTAAATTATTATATTTATCAGCGGGAAAAGTATTAACAAGCTCAGTTACCGAGAAATTCCTAGATTAAATTGAGTTTGGACCAACTCTACCTAGTCGAGTCATTAACTTTTTCCATGGACTGTACTCCAGGTTTCCGAGAAATTGGGAAGGTCCGATCCCTCGTCATAATAAAACAATACACGAGGTTTCATTACTGTTATACTTATAAACAGTCAATTAAAGTGTATTATTTCGTATATATATATATATATATATATATATATATATATATATATATATATATATTGAAAACATGAATTGTTTATTATATATATATATATATATATATATGTGTGTGTGTGTGTGTGTGTGTGTGTATGTGTGGGTGTGTGTGTGTGTTTATGTATATTCCAACAAAGATATACTCCTATGTGGCAATTAAACACAAATCGCGAGTTAGGATATCGTTAAATAATAAATGACAATCTGATTTCCGAGAGAGGAAGAATTAATTGTAGTATCTGATGAAAGGACTGTAAACAGAAAATAGGCAACCTAAGTAAGAAGATACTAAACCAATAAAAATTAGCAAAAACTTATAAAAAATTAAATTATAAAAAAACGTACATAAATTGTAATGCAACAGGAAAAAATCTCATAGGAACGCCTTAAATCCATAAATTACACTTCTAAAAAAAATTAAGCGTTTCGAATCACACTACGACATGAATATTCCCACTGTAAAATCATATATTCAAAACAAATACACAACATTCCATGTATCAACACAAAGTTCACTTGTTTTTCACCCGGACTTAACAGTAAAAGATTAAAAAGTCAATGGCCAAGAAATCTGCTGAAGAACCATTGATCATTCCCAAAACTTGATGCTCCTTCAAATAAAGGAGAAAAAACTAAAATCAAATTAGATGCGAAATACCGCAGGTGCAATTAAAACAAAAAAAGTGCATAAATAAATACTAAAAAGTAATGCTTAAAATAATAATAATTCGTCGAAAACTAATATTACCCTTTTTTTATTAAGTGATAAATATCCGAAGTATGGAGCCTAAACATAAACAAATGAATAAATAAACTGGCACTTATAATGAATAAATATGTGTTTTTTTATATAAATGTGTTTATTATTTATTTAAAAATCCTATATTCATTAATAGGATTTTCACAATAATGCCTAACGAAGAGATTCAATAGGAAACCTATTGCGAAATTCCACACAACTGTTTCCGTATCATTTCTCGGAAAATTTAAAATGGGACTTTATTGGACTGGTCGTTGAATATTGGCAATAATAAACGACTTTCAGGTACAATAGGATTCGTAATTCCTCGCTCATTATTAAAGGATTCGCTCGCTCGAGAGATATTACAGCCAATGAAAACTTTGTTCCCCATAATCCTCGCTACAGAGGATATTGTTATTGTGAACATGAAATAATATTTCTGTATTCAATACTTATTAATTAAGCATTGTTATGAAGAAAAATTGAAAGATATATGCATTTTTAAGTACACATTAATCCCGTATGTTTAATGAAATAAAATTTTATGAGTATATTTTATTAAAGCGTGGTTGTTTATTTAATGTTGCTATGCAAGGGGAGTGGAGTGGTCTGAAGTGGTAGAGCACTGAGTTTCCATGCCAGAAATCCTGGTTCAAACCCCGCTGCATGCAGTTACTTTTATTTAGTCTGCTTGCGGCGGGAAATGGATCATGGGATCTAGGACCCTCCTGTGGCTCACCCAGCCTCTATAAATCATTATAAAAATAGGGTACCCAAAATTGGCAGTTGAGCGTGACCTGGGACAAGTCTCCTCCTTGCAGAACCGTTGTCCATAAAACAGTACAGTCCCTACAATGTACTGAAACCCATACTCGTTCACGGGTCGTAGTGGTTACAGGTTTTTCAGGTCCATGCTGCAATGGATAATCGGACAATCCTACAGCGAGAGTCCTAAAGTTTAGCCTAACTTTGGATGGTTAGGATAGTGATCATTGACCAGTACCTGACCCCATTTTACGTCTACTATGAACAAAAACAATTACTAATTATAATATGAAAAATTAAAACAAAATAAATCATAAGCAAAATCAGAATTTAGAATTATATACATATATAGAATATTAACAATTATAAGGCTCGATGCCGATACCAACAATCTCAATTTAACTTTCCGTCCATGTATCCACCCACATCTGCCAGACCACTCTAAACGTTATCCTCCCTCCTACACCTCGGTCTTCCTTCAGACCTTTACCAGTCTGCACAACGTTTGCTAACGTTTGAGGCGTTTGTTCCTTAACAAGCTCAACAATTATATTTTATGTGAAATATTATTTTAATTAAACTAATTATTTGTTTGTGTCTGTGGTCTGGCAGATGACTTATTTTGTTTTAATTTTTCATATTCTAATTAGTAATTGTTATTGTTCATATTATTTATCATTATGTTGTTCATTTTTAAGTAACGCCAATAAAAAATATATGATTAGATAATTAATTAAATGAAAACAAATGATCAGTAAACTCTTAATAATGAATATAAGAAATATGTTATGTATTGATTAATATAAATTAATCACCTATGATTTATCCAATGTAAAAATCAAAAATGGGTATTTATTAGGGCACTTTATCAAAACCTATTAATGGCATGTTTAAAGATATTTTGATAAAACTTGTAATAATTATAATCTATTTGTACTAAAATGCTGTAAATGTAAATTACCAATTACAATTTGTAAAATCAATATAAAATAAATTAAAAATTATTTTTTAAAAGATATACAATTTTAACGTTAAGACCGTGGAAAAATTCCAACGAAAAGCCTTAAGTCTCCAAACTAAAACAGAAATAGAAATTATCTGTCCAATATTTCGCCCATTCAGGCATCCTCAGGGTAGAAAGAGAATAAAAGAGAAACAAAACATGAATAATGCACCCAAGAAACATCCCACCACCTCGAACGCTCAAATGCAACTCAGTTTCTTGGATGCATTATTCATGTTTTGTTTCTCTTTTATTCTCTTTCTACCCTGAGGATGCCTGAATGGGCGAAATATTGGACAGATAATTTCTATTTCTGTTTTAGTTTGGAGACTTAAGGCTTTTCGTTGGAATTTTTCCACGGTCTTAACATTTATTTTAGGTCTCTTTTTTACTTTTCAATATTAATACAATTTTAACTATAGACCCTATACAAAATGTATATACTAAACAGCAGTAACTGATTTCATAATTAGTAATTATTAATTAGAATTTGTAAAATATAAATATAATAAATAACAGACAATTTTAATAGAATATATTTTTTTTAATTTGATATGATATGATTTTAGCTATATACACTGTAAAAACTACTACACAAAATATCCATCCTGAATAATAGTAACTGATTGCTTAATTAGTAATTAGTAATTAGAGAAGATTGAGCTAAACATCTCTGATGACCAATCAATAAAGCGGATTGGTCTATTTCAGGTCTAACCACTAATAATTGAGTAAATGCTCAATTTGGTTAAGAATGATCTCTGCCAAGCTGCTGCCTTGCACAACTGTTGGTTTAGAAAAATAATATATGTATCTTACAGTACCTTAGTTTTAGTTTTTAGAGTTTTAGTGGTAGGTTTTTTTTTTTTTTTTATTTTTTTTTTTATATTTTACAAATGAGGAGTCTCATCTAAAATGGCCATATGTCAACTTCTGATGAAATGCATTTGTATTCATTGCATTGAATGAAAAAAGGGATTAGCTATATAATGAAGTAGCAGAGTAGGATGAAGCAGTCAGCAGTGTGTTATAATAATAATAAATTCTTTATTAATTATAGGACGAGTCTCATTACAATATTAGAACAGACAATGAAATAAGAGCTTCACTCTCTTGGAGTAAAATTAATAGAGTTACAGAATAAACACACATATATCATATTACTAATAAAATTATAGTATAAATTATTAACTAAAACAATTGCTGAAGTTTGTGAGTTTCTTATTACATCTCATTCCTTTATATTTTGTTATTAAGAAATTTAGGGAGCGGAGTGGCTCAGTGGTAGAACACAGAGTTGCTATGGCGGAAATCCTGGTTCGAATCCCGCTGCTGGCAAGACTTTTATTTAGACTGTTTCCAGCTGGAGATGGATCGTATGGGATCTAGGACCCTCCTGTGGCTCACCCAGCCTCTATAAAATATCATAAAAATAGATTACCAAAAATAATGGGGGAAAGCCTGGCGGTTGAGCGGGACCTAGGACAAGTCAACTACTTGCAGAACCGTTGTACATGAAACATTGCAGTCTCTACCATGTACTGAAGCCCAGACCCTTTCACTGCTAGTAGTGGTACAGGTTATTAAGATATTAATTGCACTATTCGGTGCTGTGAAAATCTAGACATATGTAAATTAAAGCATTTTAATATGTAATCTACCTACCCACCTCCTTAACTTAAAGTAAATAACATTATTCTCGCTCCTAGGAATGTGTCCCTCATATTAAAAATTATAATTTTTTTCATTTACATTGTACATACATGTGCCTAACGTTTTATTAGAGCTAATCCGATATTATTCTAAAAATTTTATAGAAGCTCAGTTGTCGAATCTCTCAAGTAAAATCTCTTGTTTATTTTCACCTCACCTTGGACTACCGGTAAGAGACATCCATTTATTTCAAACTCATTAATATATCGAAGCATCAACTCATCAACATTTCGAAGTATCAACTCATCACTATCAAGAACTCAACACTTTTCAAGAACTCAGTTCATTGTTCAGTTTCTTATTGATTCAAAGACCATTAATATTTTTTGTTTTAAGACTCATCCCTTTGAGTAAATAAGTTGGTTTCATTTTTTATGTAAATAATTAATTGTAGATTCTAGCTTAGTGCATTTTCATTTTCATAATTTTTGCTTTTATTTTTAAATATTGTATTGTGTGTGTAACTTTGATATTTTTGTAATTATTCTTTTTCTATTTATACATTATACATTTATCATTTATTCATTTTGTATTTTATTATTTGTATTTACTTGACGAATTCTTTTCTATTCCTTTTCGAGCTTTGATTTTTGTTTGTATTTGGGGAAATTACCACCAAATAAAAACTTTCTGGCTTTTATTGAATTCAAAGCCGGCAAATTCGCCCGGATAGAAGGTTAGCGGATTATTGTTACGAACCCCTTCTTCCACACGTGTACACTTAGTGAATCCTATTAAAATATTAGTACCCACTTAAATATTGTGTAGGTATTGAGTATTTTATAGAAAAACCAGATTATGATTTTTTTTTTTTTTATGTTATAGCGTCCCAAACTCTTCAATCCCCTATCGCTGACCTAGAAAAATGGTGTCAAAAATGGAGGATTAAAATAAATTCCCACAAATCCAGTCAAATCAATTTTAACCTCCGTCGTAAACTAATGACTTCCTGACCTCCTGTATCGTTTAATAACACACCAATGATTCCTGCAGAACAGGTCCGGTACTTAGGACTACACCTTGACAAACGCTCAACTTGGAATCCTCATACTAGACTGAAACGACAAGAAACAACACGCAATTACAGGCTACTTCAACATTTACTACACAAACGCTCTAAGCTTCCAGTGAATTACAAAAAACTCATATACATGACAATCATTAGACCCATCTGGACTTACTGAATAGAGCTTTGGGGCTCCACTAAGCCATCAAATTCCTCTCTTATTCAATCCTTACAATCCAAAATCCTTCGTAAAATCCTCAATGCACCTTTCTTTGTTACGAAAAAAGCAATCCATAATGACCTTAATGCCACATTTGCTGCTGATCTGGCCTGAATCCAATATAAATCTATTCATGAAAAACTTCATTGCTACACAAACCCACTAGTTTCAAACTTCGCAACTCTTCAATTCCTGATAATCCTCCGAGGCGTCTAAAAAGAAGATGGCCTCGGGATCTATTTTGTTGAACTTGCTATTTGAGTACTACCACTGGGAATTTTCTCTAATTGTCATTTCATGTGATTGTATACACTCATTCTATTTACTAGATGTATTAATATAATACAGTTGTAAATTACATTGAATAATTTTTTTAATGTTTGTTTTATAGATAAATAAACTTTATCGCTTACAAGAAAAATTGCTTAGTCTTATTTCAATGCACTTTCCAGTAGGAATTGGTCTCCAGGGAAGTTAGACCATCACTCCCTAAGGGGAAGGCCTACATAAATTAACAAGCAAAAATTGTATATAGTATCTGTAGTAAAATTATTTTAATTTTTATTATTTTAATAATTTCTGTTAATTTTTTGTAATAAAGGCTTTATTCATTTATTCATTTTAATGCATTATTTTTATTGTAAATACTGTTCTATATTATAAAAATTGAACTAGCTTGCTTTATTTTTTGAAATCGATTTATTCCTTTTTTTTAATTCAAAAACAGTGCTATATTTTCTGTAAGAGCTTAAATAAGTACGAAACAGTGTTGTTATTTTATTGTTAATATTTATAATTTTACTGATTTTGTACGATAACAGTGGTTCCTCGACTCATTGCTAAGAGCTATTGCTAAGAAAATATTACATCACAAATACTTGTTTATATTATAGAGAGAAATGACAGAGTCTATTCTTTTACTGGCTAACCAAAAGGAATCGTTTACCATGAAATTTAATGGCCGGAAGTAATAGACCGTTTCGCATCTCGTTTAACTGTCTTTTTATTGCGCGACTACGTCCGTTCGGTTTTCCTTAATGTTCCTTAAAGCAAGGAAAAACAAGATATGCTAACAGATTTATTCTAAATTTATTTATTTATTTATTGAGATTTACTACTGTACTATAATAATACAGTAAGTAAATAGAATGAATGATACATAATGGCATGGGATAAAGGCAAGCAGAGAAACTACGGATCTTTTTCAGAAAACGCATGCAGATTATTTTTTAAATATCTGTTATTTAGTATCAGTTACATTTATTTATAACTGTTATAACCTAATTGAAATAAAAATGTTAAGAATGATGAAATCATGTGGTTTACTTATAGTACATATGATTTGCTGTTAGTCATATATTCATTTTATAGTCATCAAAATGAATATCTTAGCGAAAATAGTTAAAAATCAAGAATCAGGCATAAAATATGCTCAAGATAAGGGTATTATACA
This sequence comes from Arma custos, assembly GCA_037127475.1. Classification (NCBI taxonomy): domain Eukaryota; kingdom Metazoa; phylum Arthropoda; class Insecta; order Hemiptera; family Pentatomidae; genus Arma; species Arma custos. Next base: position 9,224,145 of record CM073762.1, read on the forward strand.
TAAGGCTCTGTTCTAAGGGACATAAAATGAAGTAACCTCAGGAGCTCATACTCAAAGAATCGAATCTCTATGGTCATCTCTCAAGAGAAGGAACAAGAGAGAATGCGGTACCCACCAGACGATGATAGATTCGTACCTGTGTGAGTATATTTGGAGAAGGAGGTACGAAAATAGGGATTTATTTGAGCAGATTCTAAAGAATATTGTGGATTTTGTCCTCCTTATTGAAAATGTATATCTATAATTGTCTTGGTTATTTGTTGTGTTTTAAATTATAGATAAATACAAACATATGTTCCTTTATTTCTATTAGGTTATAACAGCTATCAATAAAAGTTATAACTGTTATAAAGTTATAACTACATTTATAATTAAGTTACATGTTAGATTCTGAAACATATGGAGTTATTTCATATAAGTAATCACATTTAACGAATGCATGCGTTTTCCGAAACAGACCCGAAACTAGTAACACGTTAATACTCTTTCAAATTTCCACGGTCACTATTTATACAAAAAACTTCTGTTGTTTCTTCTGGTTTAGACCGTTTCGGTGAATTTTCTGCCAACGTTTCGCTAGACATGTTGCTGACATTTATACCCATTTCTCTTAATTGTTACACACTCACTTCAATTAACAAATTCAACTTTGAAGGTCACGGGGCTATCCTCTCTTCAGACGCCTCGGAGGATTCTCAGGAAGAGAAGAGCCAGCTAGGTCTGAAGTTAGTGGAACAAAGTCTTGGGAATAAAGTCATGAATGGATTGATATCGGATTAGCGCCAAATCTGCAACAAATAGGACATTAAGATCATCATAAATGATTTTACTCGTAATAATGTCAGAAGCATTATACGAAGAATTTGGATTGTAAGGATTAGATAAGAGAGGAAGTTGATGGCTTAGTGGAGATTACAATGATTACAATTAAAAATTTACTTTGGACAAAAAAATCTTATAGTAGTCATGTACATGAGACATTTGTAATTAATTGGGAGCTTAGAGCGTTTATTAAATGTTGAAACGGCCAACTGTTTTTGTTGTTCCAGTCTAGTAAAGAAAATTAAGTATTAATATTGAAAAGTAAAAAGAGACCTTATTTAAATGTTAAGACCGTGGAAAAATTCCAACGAAAAGCCCTTAAGTCTCCAACTAAAACAGAAATAGAAATTATCTGTCCTTTAAGATAATTTCTATTTCTGTTTTAGTTTGGAGACTTAAGGGCTTTTCGTTGGAATTTTTCCACGGTTTTAAAATTAGGTATTAAAATTTGATCCAAGATAAAGATTTTAGCGTCGTCATAAATATTCATAAAAGGCATTTCATTATTTCTTTATAACTATATATGTTTGTTTGTTAGTTCATTTAACGTCACTTTATACTGCTATGGCTAATAGGACGATGCTACAGTGGGAGCTCTAAATTTTGCCTATCCAGGTTTAATTAGGATAGGGATTTTTAACGAGTACCTGACATCGTACAGGCTCGGGACCCCCATTTAACGTTCCTTCCGAAGGACGGCGTAACTAAGGATTTTTCACTCCCTTAAAAAATTTCCTAGGGCCACCTGCCCGGCTACGAACCCGCGATCTTAGGCTTAGTAGTTTGTTACGCTAACCACTAGACCACAGGTGACCTTATATACTCGTATGTGATTTATGCCTGTTGTTTCCGGGTTCATATCCGGCTGTGGAAGTTAATTTATTTAATCTGTTAAAGGCAATGGATGGGTCTTGCGAGGGATCTGCAGACCCTCCTGGGACTCGTCCAACTTCTAAAAAGTGGATACCCTAAATTAGGGAAATAACCTGGCGTTTAAGTGTAGTCTCGGCTAAACCATCTCCTTACACAACCCTTGTCGTAGAAACCGTCTTTACCACCTACTGAAACCAATATCTTTCACGGTTCGTTTTTTTTTTGTTGTTTTTTTAGGATAGTTAAGATGAAACAACACTAGATAATGTATACTTTGAATTAAATTATGAATTTTGTAATTGTATTCAATATGTCAAATGGTATTTATGTCCTTGAGCCTTAATTTAAAATCCTGGAAATATTTCGCGTATTTCGATTCTGTTACTGTATCGACATGAGTAATACAATTGCAAGCATGTGATATTGCAAGGGGACAGTGTGGACTGACCAGGCTGACCAAGTTTGCATATTCGCATTCATATTCAGCAGATTTCAGCTGAGATTGGAACAAATGGAAGCGAAATTAAATAAAAATGGCTAAATTGGTTCGCGAGCTCACACAACCCTCACAATGGCTGGTATATCAATATAAACTAGTGTACGATCCTATAAGCCCTTTAAATGTTTTTATTATTTTTAAATATCCTTACATCCTATTAGATAATATATTACAAATACTGAATAATTTATCTGCTAGTGTTGAACTCAGTTTTCAGATCTATAGCTCAGTAAATTAACATCCTAGGTCTAGGTATACCAGTGTAGACCCACCATGCCACATTAAATCCTAATATTTTTTATATTATTTTAAGGATTAAAATAATAAATATTAAACTTCATACAAAGAACGAAGTGACTAAACTTTACATCAGTAGTCCGAGTTGGGGGTATAACTTTGTAACGAACAGAGTAAATGAAAAACTTCATTTCCACTCAAAGCCACTAGTTTCAAACCTCGCAACCTCTTCAATTCCTGATAATCTTCCGAGGCGTCTGAAAAGAATATGGCCTCGTGACCTCCTAAGTTGAACTTTTTATTTGAGTACTACCACCGGGTAGTTCCCTACATGCCTTTATGTCGGGAAATGATTTATCTTTCATTATATTTACTGGATGTATTATGTATCCAGTTGTAAATTTCAATAAATATATTTTTTTTAAACTAATATTTTAGATAATTATTTAATATTTTATGTAACATTTAAACCTGCGTAGTCTCCCTTCCAGTTAATTTGATCTCAATGATTTTTGATAACTGATTAAAGGTTACTAGGACATTGCCATCATGATCTTCTCACATGAAGTTAATGAAGCAGAGAGGGAGGACAAGAAGATTAGTTTTTACCTGAAAATTTTATTTTAATTAACTCGAGTATTGTTATTATTTTTATATCTTTACAATCACAGAAACATTTACACATTAAATTATAAATAACAATGGAAATGAACTATATTATTTATTGCCCTATAATATTCAATAATATTTTAAATATATGTGAGATTCATATTTTTATTTATTATTTAATTTTCATTTGCACCTGCGCAATTGCGCATCCAGCCAATTTGATCCAATTGTCCTTTGGAGTTTCGGAATAGAAATATCAATAGTTGAGTAGTTCTCTTGGCCAATGTCTTTTAAATCTTTTCCTATCTAGTCCAGGCAACAGGAAGTAGGAAAGCGGAACAACGAGCGGGGTTGGGTGATTTTGTGTCGATGAAAGGATTATTATGTATTTGTTATGAATATATGATTTTATAATTAGAATTTTCATGTAGTTGAGTATTGTGTGATCCGAAATATACCATGGTGCATTAAATTTTTTTCTGAGAATTTTGGACTGTATTGTTTGTATCTTGTGTACGTGGACTTGTTTTTCCGAAGCCCAAAGTTCTGCTCCATATATCCAAATAGGTTTTAGTATACTGTTATAGATAAGTCGTTTTTTATGTAAGTCAAGTGAAGATCTGTAGTCCAGAAGATGTGATAGTTGTTTGTACCGTCTTGTAAGTTCTTGTCTTTTTAATTTTGTATGTACGTTCCACGTAAGTATTTTGTCCAAGTATAGTCCAAGATAACGTACATGGTTTTTAGAAGGTACTTCGTATGGGTACTTCGTCGCAAATTTTGACTGCTGGAGACGAAACTTGGCTTAAAGAGAAGCTTACATGGCTCAATTTTAGGCGTTTTCTGAATTGCCATTTATAGAACCACTTTTCTAAATCAAATAAATGATTTTGAAGAGATATATTGATCTCTGTGAGAAGAATTAATGGCTTAATATTATAAATATATGTATTTACATATGTAATATTATGTAATCTTATAAATATATGTGAGATTTATGATTTTTTTTTAAATCAGAACAGTTGGTATTATTACTATTATTATTAATTAATTATGAAATATAATTATAATATATATTGATAACTAATATTACACATACTGAGTTATAGGGCACAGTTGACTTGGACATTGATCTAGCACGAGACCTAAGACAGTAAATTGGACGGTGTTCTGCCTGAGATATTGGATAGGAATGGTTAATGTTGTGTTCTCCGTTGATTACACAGCCTCCTGGCTCTGTGTTTGCATCGCTCACACATTATTGCTACCTGTTCCCGCTATATTAATTAAATTAAACGTTCGAAATTCGTTTAAGAACAAATGTATAATTATTTATATATTGTATACGATATATGCATATATAATTCTGTATTCTATGTATTACTGTAGTATTTTAGGAGAAAACGCAGTTTAAACATCCCAATATCTGAAAATTTATTGAACAAAAAATAAAATAAGAATCAAATAACAAAAATTAATACAATTAGAATTCTTATAATTTTTTTTCTTTTTTTAAACTGGATTTATTGTAAATTTCATCTTCGAAAAAAAAAAAACCCTGCTTCCAGTCAATTATTTTATTCTTTATATACAAAACGTTTCGACACTATGGTGTCATTCTCAATCCTTTCTTTTTCTGCATTTTTTAACTTAAAATAAATAAATTAACAATAATTACAATACTATAAATAATTTAACATAAATGTCCAAAGATAACATACTATAAGTATAAATACCTGGAAAGTCAATACTTTAAAAAAATTCTTAAGGAGATCTCTAGTCCTCCATGGTCAATAAATAATATTGCATTACAAAACCAAACTTTGATCTTTGAACCATCAGATCCTTTTTCTTATTTCTATTAGTCATTAGACTTTAGTATAAAATAACAAATTATGTTCTAAAACGCACATCAACAAAATAATACAAAGTAAAAGGTAATTTTTTTTTTTTTCGAAGATGAAATTTACAATTAGAAAGTAAATGATCATACTTGAATAAACTGAATAGATGGTTTTTTATTAGAATATCAGAATGAAATGAAGTGACAAATTTGTTTTATTGAAACAAATAAAATATAATATAATAATGAAAATATTTATTTAAGAAATTATACAAATGCCATTTGGCACATATTGCATTTTCGATCTTCTTTTGGTAAAGAGGCATTATCGTGGACAAGTGTTTGAAGAAACCTCCCATTGAAGGCACTCCTAGCGTTGTCCATCTCACTGCAGTATATCCATGCTCCAGAGACGTTTCAGTCTTCTTGTCGGGTTCTGTGGTAATGTTTCTGTCAGTAATGATTGTACCAGTAAGTTTGGATGTCCAGCAAGTGAGCAATGAAATTTTTTGTAGTCATTTGATTGTGTCAGTCACGAGTGGTATTTTTTGATCTATGCGTAATTAAAAAATTAAATAAAAGATGAAATATGAATAATACACAAGGCACAAAAAACTTTTACTTCACTATTAGACGTAGGTTACATAAACAGTTAATCATCTTGCCACTTATCGTCTCAATATATTGAAAAATGAACAGAGTAAAATATTTTGAACACATAGGTGTGATTTGGGAGCAAATAGCGCAACCAATCGCTCATAAAGCAACAACATAAAATGAAGAAAGCATATCGCTTCTTCAAAAGAACAACGCCTTATCTTAAAAGACCAAATAGAAATATTTGAGCGTTTCTTGTTCGAATTCAAAAAATAAAAATTTGTATTTGTGAAGCAAATATTCTTAATTTAATGATGGTATTAAAAGTTTTTCATTAACCATTTGATAATTTTTAAAAGCTTGATTTTTTTTAATTTAACTTATGTCATTATCCCCATAACACTTCAAGCTCAAAAATGATGCGTCTAAAATTATGGCTTTGTTTATAAAAAATCATGTTGGAAATGGAATATCAGATACGTCGTTTCTGAATTAAAAAGCTTGCAACTGAAGCATGGGTTATGTCGTTGTTATTTCGCAGGAGCAATATGGCATGGCACGTTACCTATATAATTTACATTAAGGAATGTATTCCTCTAATATACATACAGGCATTGCTGAAAAGTAATTAAACACAATAAGCAGCGCAATATGCGAGTGAAAATATGATACAAAATGAAAAACGCAAAATACTAATATTTTAGCTCGAAAAATAACTGAGGAAGGATGCCGATCACAATCTAGAAAAACGAAAAAATATATCTCAAACCTGGAAGCAGACAATAAAACGATGATTGAAACTTTAAGGACATTTTACTAGATTTCTACCCAACAAACTCACCAATAGTTACTTGTATAAAGTCAAGTCAATTTCACTATGAATTATTCAAGTTTATTTAATGAATTAATCATAATTATATAATTATTAATTATATTATGACTTATGTCAAAATATTGATTATATTCAGCTTTAAAAACAAACATCAATCCCAGCAAGTCCCATCAAATTACCTTTACCCTTCGTCGTAAACCCTTGACTTCCTGTCCTACTGTATTCTTTAATAGTACTCCACTTATCCCTGTTGAACAGATTCGCTACCTGGGACTCAACTTAGACAAGCGTCTTACTTGGAACCCTCACACAAGACTGAAAAGACAAGAAACAGCTAGACGTTTCCGACTACTTCAACACATACTAGATAAGCGCTCAAAGCTTCAGATCAATTACAAAAGACTTATTTATGTGACTGTTATAAGACCTATATGGACTTATGGAATTGAACTATGGGGCTCCACCAAACCATCGAATTCCTCTCGTATCCAATCCTTGCAATCCAAAATCCTTCGCAAAATCCTAAACGCTCCTTATTTTGTCACAAATAAAACCATCCATAATGACCTTAATGTTCCATATGTTACCGATTTAGCCCATTCCAGATACCTATCATTCCACAATAAACTTCAAACCCATCCAAACCCACTAGTTTCCATCCTTGCATCCAATTCCATCCCGGACAATCCTCCTAGGCATCTGAAGAGAAGATGGCCTCGGGACCTTCTATTATAGAACTTTATTAGAGTGCTGCCAGTGGGTAGTATCTCTACATGTCCTATCATGTATTATTTACTCTTATAGCAATTGTACTAGATGTATGTATTACAGTTGTACAACTCAATAAAATAATCAAATCAAAAAAACAGGGATTTATAAAATTTAAACTTCTTCAGAATCGACTTAAAATTGCAAGACAAACAATCCTCATTTGATTCCAAGCATTTCTGTAGGTAGAAAATGGATTACTAGGCTTTATTCCTCGGTAAATAAGTTCGGCTAAGTACAAAGTCGATGCAGTAAGGGCAGATTAAGCTCGGAGGATACTCCGTTAGGTTTAAAGAGGAGAAGCTAGAAGTAAGGGAGTAATTACAAGAGATGCACTCGTTGACAGAGCAGACGAAGTAGAGGAAGTCGAAGAAGTTACGGAAGTGGAAGATATTGAAGAAAGTTTGGACCAAGTGATCAACTTGTTGGGAGCGAGATCACTAATGGGCCGAATAGCCAGCTCTATTCCTCCCTACAGTTCTCATCATATGCTCCATAATCCTTAACTACTTCCTCGAATGTTTGTCTTAATTTAAAATACTTCCTAGGCCGGGAGACATGTGTATTTAAACTGCCCGGTTAGGAACTGTGCAAGAACAAGCCACGGGTTCGGGCAGCATACTAATCTTATAATTTTAAAGTGAATCTTTTATTCTAACTCCCCAAAATTTTTCGTTCATCTATCGCATGTCGTTATAGCTGAAGAAGGGATAAAGTGAAAGGCGCATGACCGAGCAGCCAAGGCCAATATGGCGGCGCCCTGTCAGCTCACCGTTACATATTAATGTTTGCTATTAACAAATCTCTTCAAAGACTATCAAATCCTTTTATCAGTGTGTATTAATTTTAACTTTGAGTGCTTGAATTTACTTTAACTTATTTCACATGAATATTTGATGAAGTTTTTAATTTTTATCCGGTTCATTCAATATATTTAATTTTATTTAGCCCTTCAGTCATCTTCACAATATTTAAATATATGCTATAAATTATAAATATACCGTCAGTTCTAATCAAGGCACGAGCGGAAGTGATACCAATACCTACGAGACGAGGTACAAGCATTTACTTATTTAAGTTACCATAAAAAGTTACATTTATAAACTTTGAGGCTCGAGGCGAAGATAAAGTTATTGATAGAATAATTGAAGTTGACAACAATTCCATGATTTAAATAAATAGTGCTCTTACTTTTTAATATGCGTTTATCATCTAAATGATTATATTATATAACTATGTATTCCGTACTCTAATACGCGAATTGAAATGAAATTTTATTATTGAATATTTTGTCTACTATTAATTATATTACGATAAAAAAAGCAATTTTAATACCCTAAATCGAATAATTTTCCAAATATTTTTAATTAAATGCCTACAAACCGAAAAAAAGTTTCACTTGCATCGTGGTTTCATAAAACCACACAACCTTTTTTGGTTATATTTTAAGTATATTAACTAATTAAAACAATAAAAAAGGAACATATAATACCAGTAAGAATTCAATTGCGGAAATATCCAAAACAAAGCTACAAGTCTCTAAAATATTTTTAAATTACCCAATGTTTAGTACCACGTCTCAACATACCCATATCGATAGTTCAACCATATATTGAAATAAAAGTGAAAAATACTTTTCATGTGATTAAAAAAACTATTTAAAGATTCCTTCGAAATCATTGGATATCTTCAAACGTATTATACCTATGTTTATATATACGTGGTTTTGTGCCTTATAGATCTTTTGTGCCTGACTCTATATGAATTTTATATCAATAATCATTACTTTATTATTATTCATATCATTACTTTATAAAATTATTAGGGTCAATTTTCACATTCAATACTTTGTATTTGATCGACGATATGTGGCATCTTAATAGCGACATAAAAGATACCCCAGTAAATATAGACAGGAATTTTTTTTTCCATTCATATCTTAACAAGTATTTATTCTCTTTTGAGCTATTGCTTTTCTATTCTAATAATTTTATTTTAACATTTTTTTATGTTTCTTTATTACAAAATATTATATATGTACATTATCAATATTAAATATTGAAATGTTATGAAATAATTCTTCCAAAATCATAATGACATTGACTTTTTCTTAAATTAAATGTATCTCAAATCTTTTTTCTTTAGTACAATGAATAGGGTTTGTATTACAAACTAAGTTAAATGAACTGATAAAGAGGGTTAACAAAAAATTAATATTTTTTTTACTGAATATTAAAAAAAAAATTGGGAGTTTTTAAAATACTAGAAAATAAATAACCAGCATACATTATCAGCCTCTATAAAATATTATAAAAATAGGAAACCCAAAATAAAAGGGAAAATCTGGCGGTTGAGCGTGACCTAGGACAGGTCACCTCCTTGCAGAACCGTTTTCCATGAAACTGTACAGTCTCTACCATGTACTGAACCCCGGATCCATTCACGGGTTGTAGTGGCACAGTTTTTTTTTTAAATATTATCAGGAGTTACTTAAACAAATTTAAATCAATGGAAATCAAATACAGAACAACACACATCTACAGTCTAAATACAAGAAAAAACTGAGTCGCTCTCAGTGTAAATTAACTTAAGGTTAGGCAATGGATAGTAATAAGTATACTATGTAATAAGTATACTATGCATTAACAGTCATAGCTTTGGGAATTTCTGACCCTCGTGGGGCTCTTCCAGCCTCTATCCTAGAATCTAATAGCACAACTGATGGCATAGAAACAGAACAGTTTCTATCATGTACAAGGCTAATCCTCTTCATTGGTTGTCACTACAGGTAGCCTGTAGGTTTTTAAAACAACTATAAGTAAAAAAAAAATTTTCATTTTTACTTTTTTTCAGAGATGTGGAGAATGTTTAATAATAACATAAGTTTGTATTTTACAGCTTTGTATAGTTGAAATGAAAGCATAAGACGTATATACCAACAGATAAAAAAGTTTTAAAAGGCGCCTAGAATAGATTAAACAGTAAAAATTGTGTAAATCCTGTTTAAGTTGAGGGAAACAGGTTAAAGTTGTTCCTTTGTTCCTCTCTTCTGTTCCTTCTCTTCTGTTCCCTGTTCCAATTGCAGGCAACTTTTATTTAACTTGTTGTCTCCTTTCTCAATTAACAGCTGTTAGAGTTGGCCCGCTAGTTACCCGTTCCCCTCCCCCCTCGGTTCCCTTAAGCCTCTGAATAGCGCTCAAATTCACAATTTACTGTCCAATTTAACTCTAGAAACTCGCTGAGGTTTCAGTTACAGTTTGAATACTGTTCTTGTTAACAGATTAGTAACTGTTTACAACCTCATGATCAGCATTGGTAATTTTAGTTTGCAAAATAATCAAGAAACGAGATGATTTGAAATCCGAAATTTAATTCCAATTTATACTTTCGTTCACACATTACAATGTCTAAGAATATATCCGATCAATATATCTATATGGATTCAGAAAAAATTCAGTCAAATCTTCTGTTATACAGAAGAAAATCGATAATTGTTGTAATCGTAATGAAATTTCAGAGCCTGGGTATGTAAAAAGTATACACTTTGAACATTGTGAGTCTGTGAAACAAATTCTTTAATATGTAGATTTTTTTCTGAAGTTATAAAACGGATAACTTTATATATTCCGAAATAATTTAAATAACAAAAAAAAAGAGAAAATATCGAAATCGGAACTAAAGCTGTTCCGAATTCAACCCATAATCAGAAATTCAACCTATAATATAGAACAGAAATGATTAATTAGCATATCGATTCACGTTTGATAAGTTTGTATGAATCCTGTACCGCTACAACGTGTGAACGGGTCTGAATTCAGTACATGGTAGAGACAGTGCTGTTTCATGGAAATTGATTGTTCAGGGAAGTGAATTGTCCTAGATCACGCTGAATCAAAAGATTTTCCCCTTTATTCTCGGTACCCTCTAGAGGCTGGGTAAGCCCCAGGTGGGTCCTAGATCACTTAGGATCCATCTCCGGCTGCTAACAGACTTAATAAGTGTCTTACCAGGAAATGGGTTTAAACCAAGATTTTTAGACTGGCTACTCAGGGCTCCACCACTGAGCCATACTGCTCTTCTTACACAATGTAAGTTTCTATGTATAGAGTATATTACAATCCCATATTTGTATAATAAATAAAAGGCTTAATGTGAAAAAAAACTTAATCCGACCTAAATTGTATATATACAGCAAAATAATCATATTTTCCATTTTAACAATAATGAATAATGGAGTTTCACCGTAAAAGTAAATTTAAATTGTCTTCCTAATTTAGTCGCAGACATTTGCTTGTGGGGAAAAATGGGATTGATTAACAAATGAAAGAATTTAGTGTTTAAAACATATTTTTTTAACAATGAAGCCATTATATTAGCATTCATGTAATTAGTATGATTTTTTTTAAATACTAACTTTTTACAAAATAATTTAATAAAAGCTACAGGGTTTGAAATTTATTATATCATCGTCCCTGTAGGTTGAATACCATAAAACAAAATCATGGATTTATACAAAAAATGGATAAGCCTATCGTAGTAATATGTCATAATTTTTTTTTTATTTTACACCAAAATAAGATCTGAGACAATTTCAGGAAATTTTTAAATTATCAAATTTAGACTTTTCTTTATTAATTCATTATTATTCAATAATTAAAAATTATGAAGTATAATAGAATATTTTAAACTTCCTTAGACAAATTTATATATTCAATTAGATAAATTGGACATTTTCACCATTACTTTGTGTTCATATTATTCAATTAAGCAAAGAATCCAGTTTTCATAGCGCCTTAAAGGACAGCCCGCAAGTCTGATCAGTCATGCTGGTTTAGCAGACACCTTGCGCCGTAACTAGGCTAATGGTTGGAAGGACGTTTGTCTTTAACTCAAGTTGATATAATTTAATTTTTTGTAATGTATACTTTATACCTTTCAATGTTTGTAAAACTAATATAAGTATTATTCCAATAAAATATACTAAAAAAAGATATTTTTTATCTTGTAGTTATTTTTCCGCATTTATATATTATTTATAAACTTAAAATTTATTTATTTTATTTTGTTTATATCATTGTTTTATCATGGAATGATCGTAAGCTACTTAGCACCATTACTTATTCCCAACAAATGGCAGATTGTAATGTTTCAATAAAGTGTTAAAAAAAAAAAAAATCTTATAGTCTTCCTGTAAGTAAAAAATAGTCACTGATCAAGTAGGGCTGGATAACCTAATGGTCGGTATTAAAGATTATATATTAAATTATATCGGTATTAAATAGCATCCATAGTTTTTGCAAATACGAAAAAAACAAAATTAATAATCATGTATGAGAGGAAAATAGTTGACTGGATGATGAAATGGAGAACGGAGATAGTTGGTGGTGCAGTCAAAAAAACACCAAATAAGTACTAGACTTATATTTAGTAAGTCTGTCACTATTTTAATATTCGTTATCGTTAATTTTCATATCAGTCACTATTTTAATTTTCTACATTACATATTATTGTTACTGCATCGTTTTTATATATTTTTTGTTCTGTTTGTTTCTCTCTCATAGCCCTGAAGATGACCTACACTGTAGGTCGAAACGTCGGCACTTACTAAATATACGTCTAGTACTTATTTGTTTTTTTTTTTTTACTGCACCCCCCAACTATCTCCGTTCTCCACAATTAATAATCACTTGCTAATTCTTGAAATTTTGGAGCTTTCAACATTTACACTTACTCTTTGTGATATTAATTACATGACATATTAATTACACGCTGATACATCTCAGTTAATGTATGCTATTTAAAGGAAAATAAGTCCAAATTATGTATATATATATATATATATATATATATATATATATATATATATATATTTGCCTTGGTAGCTCAGTGGTCAGAGCACCGCGCTAGAAACGAGGGCGACCCGAGTTCGAATCCCGGCCAAGACATAATCTTTTCTCTTCAAAATTAATAATATATATATATATATATATATATATATATATATATCAATGAAGCCTTACACATTTTATCCAGACTTATAGCGATAGGCTATCTGAACTAACTCTATAAGGCTTCTTCAATATCAGAAGTAAATGAATTATGAGTATTGGTCAGCGTTAATATGTTCCAGAATGATTGAAATAGAAAAAAGAAAATTTTTAAGTTAAATATAATTTAATATATAAGTTTAAGCGATCGTCAATACTCCCAATGAGCAGAAGGATGTTGATGACAGGACGAATTCCAGGAACTCATAAAGCACGAATAGTATGTACAATACTGTCATACTGTTGGCCACAAAAGAACTCGTAAAGAGTGATTCACATTGACTAAACTTCAATTGAACCCTGTGATTACAACTACCAAAATGTACTCGTAATGAATATTGTTCACTGAGTGGAGGCCAATTCTACACTAAAAGGAACTCGTAATGAGTGATCTTCATTGATTGAAGTCCAAAACAACAATCGTAAACGACTGGACGCCGTCACAAAAACAATCGGCGGTCGTGTTTTGTCAACATATGAATTAATTTATCTATGAACTGTAATCTACTAAATTCTAATTAAAAAATAAAGTTTTATGTACAATTACTCATATATTTTCTCTCGTTCGTTATAATTATAAATTAAATAATTAAACATGAATAAAGCAAAGCAATGAGACTAATTTATTTAATTTTTATAAGAACAATATATAGAGTAAAAAAAAGGTAATGAAATCAGTTTAATGAGCGTTAACATAAAAATAATAAAACTAGCTTAATGAGCGTTAACAAGTAGATAGTCTGAAAAGTTGAAAAAAATATTTAATATTTCCGTTTAGCCGTTTCAGGCTACTTCATCACTTACTAGACAAACGCTTTAAGTTCCCAATAAATTACTAAAGACTCATATACATGACTATTATAAAACCCACTTGGACTTATGAAGTAGAGCTTTGATACGAAGCCATCGAATTCCTCTCGTATCTAATCTTTACAATCCAAAATCCTTCGTTAAATCCTTAATACACCTTACTCTGTTACGAAGAATATCGTATATAAAGACCTTAATGCCCAATTTGTTTCTGTTTTGGCCCAAAACCGATATCCTGTCATGACAAACTTTATTCCCACTCAAACCCACTAGTTTCAAATCTACCTACCCCTTCGATTCCCAATAATCCTCCAAGGCGTCTGAAATGAAAATGGCTTCGTGACCTTCCATGTTGGATTCGTTATTTAAGTATTATCAGTAGGTAGTGTCTCTACTTGCCTTTATTCATGATATTATATATCATTTAGTATATTTAATTTTGTATAGTTATAATTCAGTTTTAAATTTCCATTAATAATTTTTTTAAATAATTTATACAATAATTGATTTAGAAATTTTAAAAAACAACACAGTTCTCTCTAAGTTTTGATGTTTCACTTCTGTCTCACTAATGCCTATTTAATATATATATATATATATATATATATATACACACATATATATATATATATATATTGTTTAACAAAGTCATTTAGCTTCTTTAGAATAGTACTTGTATGTAGATATTATTAGTAGATAGTCTAAAATGGTTTTTAAAATACAAAATTTAATATATCCATTTATTAATAAGGATACTTTCATTAATAAATACTAAGACGTAGAGAGAGACCGGAAACTTTAATTTTACTTTATATAAAGAAGAAAATAAAATTAAATAAATTTCTTCCATTGAGCTCTTCCTTGATCCTGTACAAAACTTTATCTAATAAATGTCCGATGTAATAATTAGTTTCTATTAGATCGTCATGAAAATATATTGGCTTCTCAGCGAGCGGGAATTATGTTAACTTAGAGTGGAAAATTATTTGAAAGTAAACTTCTCCGCCCTTAATAAAGCCTAAGTTCTCCCTTTTTCCTCCCTTAAAAGGGAAGTCCTACTCAATATGGTCCCTTCTTTTATTTAAGTTTGACGCTTCCAAGGATAAGGATGCAAAAGGGAAGCCACAAAAAATGTAATCCACATATATATTTATATCTTATAATTTCCTCATATACTTACGATTCTCCCTAAAAAATGGAAATATTTATTCAGTTTTATGCCCGAATTATTAAAACTTATATATGAAAGGTTTTAATTTTTAATTGAAAACATCTTTAGCCAAGTTTAGTGACTTTTAGTAGGGTAAAAATAATAAGCGAAGCGTAGTAGCAAGTGCAAGAGTTATACAATTTATTTTAATCAACCCAGTTTAATATTAGACTCCAAGTGATATAAAAATAATAATATTTCGGGTATTTTTCGTTTAATCCCCGCATCTATTTTCATATTAAAAATAAAGCACATGTTATGAAAAAAAAATTACCTACATTTAATAACAGTTATTCTTTTTTTTTTCTCTCTTTTATTTCCATGCACACCTGTCAAATGCAAGTAATTGACAATCAGCAGATTGGCTGACTGAAAAAAATAATACAAAATGACATGGAAGGCATGACGAAGAACAGTAGCCAACAACTACCTCTCCATTGGCTTGCTTTAATTTCCTACTGTAATAGATCCCTCATCCACGTCCTTTTCATTCTCCTCCTAGTATTCTCAGGCATGAGAGTAGTGGCCAATTTCAATGACTTTGGGAGTCCGTAGAGTTTTTCTTGTAAGCGTATGTAGTACGTTACAGTTATTCTATAGACCAAAATGTAGATATGTCATTTATAACCTCAAAAATATTTTTGTCTTTGTACCTCTGTCACCAGATAAATTCACACAAATGCTAGTCCAGGATCTTTTAGTTCCTGCCTCTACCTTATTTCTTATTTTGGCTGCAGCACATAGTGACTAGATTGACTGCCTGTGCGCTCCAGTTGACGGGTCCACAAAATGTTCTGAGTGGTTGAGTGTATAATTTTGGTAATTGCTTGGATGAGTGCATTACTTAATACGTGCTAATAGTGTATTTTCATTTCTGTTGGACACTACCATAAATGAAGCATCCTTTTTTTTTTCCCGGCATATCTCACCTAAAACCCAATGTTGTGGATATACTCTTGTATAACTTCATTTTTTTAAATGGGAATTAAACGAAAAAGACCTATTAGTCCTAAAGTTCCATTAAATACGACTTAGAGAGTTATTTATGCTAGGACTAAAAAATATACAACCATTTTATTTTGTAAAGAAGAATTTAGTATCATTTCAAGGTCACCTGTGGTCTAGTGGTTAGCGTAACAAACTACTAAGCCCAAGATCACGGGTTCGTAGCCCGGCAGATGACCCCAGGATTTATTAAAGGGAGTAAAAAATCCTTAGTTACGCCGTTCTTCGGAAGGGACGTTAATAGGGGGTCCCGAGCCTGTACGATGTCAGGTACTCGTTAAAAATCCCTATCCTAATTAAACCTGGATAGGCTTTAAATTTAGAGCTCCCACTGTAGCATCGTCCGATTAGCCATAGCAGCATAAAGTGACGTTAAATGAACAAACAACAAGTATCATTTGGTCTTTAGAATAACTGTTATAAAATGTAGTTTATTTTTTTCATAACATGTGTTTTATTTCTAACCATTAATTAGAAATGCAGGATTAAACGAAAAAGACCCAATGTTTCTACTAAATGCAGTTTTATAGTTGTGGAATTGATACTAATAATCACTTTAAACATCAATAACTATTGGGTATTTGTAAGACTTTTGTATTTGTAAGATTTTTGTATTTTGTTTTTGACATTTGATTTTCTTTTTTTTTTTTAATTCGCTATTCTTATTTTCTACCTGTTATTACCTTCCTTCTTCCTTCTACCTGATTCAGTAGTTACCTTCGGTCTTTGATGTTGGTGGGATGTTTTCTCTGATTAGGTCCTTGTTGTCCTGTGAGGTCGGGATGTGCTTTATTTGTTTTCTTTTTTCTTTTCCCATAATCCTCTTATTCCTTAATCGGCAATATATCAGCAGGTATTTTCCTTTCATATTGCTTTAAGGACTTTAGGCTTTTAGTTTGGAATTGTTTCACTCATGTCTGAAAAACATAATTTAATTCTCTTTTGAGTTTTTACTTTTCTATATTTAATTCTATATATTAATTTTATCGCTCCTTAAAAAGAACATAGACATAACTCAAATATTGGCATTTTTTGAGTTAACCCTTCAGCAGGAATGGTATTGGTGAAAGGTTTTTTAATTCAGGAACATCTTTTTTTTTTTTAATAAAGTCATCTTTTTATTTTTTGAACTCACATGGAATATTCGAATGTCTCTATTGAAAAATTAGTTTTTTTAGTTATAAGGTTGCTCTCATGACGGAGAGATGTCTCTAAATAAGGAGTGATTTATAAACTTTTACTGTAACGTAAAACGTTGCATAATGCGTCTGAAAATAAGTAAAATGTGAAATAATGCATGTAAAAAAAGTAATATGTTACTTAATGTGTGTAAATTAAGTAAAATGCTTTATATTACTTAGGAAGCAGAGTGGCTCAGTGGTAGAGCGCTGAGTTGCAATGCCGATGGTCGTGGTTCAAATTCCGCTGACCCAGCCTCTATAAAATGGATACCCAAAATAAGAGGGAAAATCTGGCGGTTGATCGTGATCTAGGACAAATTTCCCTGTTCAACCGTTGTCTATTAAATAGCACAGTCTCTACCATGTACTGAAACCGATTACATACGAAGCAGAATGGCTCAGTGGTAGAGCGATGAGTTGCTTTTTATTACATTTTTTCAATCGCATCATTTTTTACACTCTGTTATATAAAATAAATGTATTCATGATACACAATGGATATTGTATGAGTCAGGCGGTCACGTTGAACTGTTATTTGATTACGTTGAACTGCTATTTGTCTCTATATAAGTGTTTTTCTTTTTCTACACAGAAAATGAAAAAATCGAAAAGTTTTAAATGGCAAAATTGTTATTTACTTAAATTTCAGATACTTAAATATTTATTTTTTTGTAAATAATTATGTACCAAATAATTTAATAAATTATTTATCATATATTAGATGATATCATTAAAGTTATAAGTTAACGTAAAAGTAGCATCAATAAGAGACTTAAAATAGAAGTTATTTAGTACTAAAGTAGGGAGCAAGACGCGGTACTTATTATTCAGGAAGCAGCCTCCAGGAATAACTTTATTCCTCTTAACCATCGTCTCATGATTTTCGGATGAATAAATTCCCTACATAACCATATTAGAGCCAGCTATATCTTCTTGCTGAAAGCAATTCTATAATATAATCTAAACAACACTATATGTATTTATAATAACAACAATATAGATTTTCGGCAATAGATAAGAAAACGTTCTGCCATGAAGCTCAATCGTAGACACAATATCTAAATTTATATATCTTGATATCTATATAATACAATACACATTATCTATATTTCGAGATAAGAATTTCAATAACGAAATTATCTGTACGAGCAATAGGGAAGTGCGTTTTGCCATGCATGAACGAAATTAGTAGATATAATTTGGTATGCTTGATTAGGTAACATTACAATGATACCATTACGAAGCCTATATATTAAGTATTAGCTTAAGCTCGCGGCTTCGCTCGCGTGGAATTTGGTCTGACACTTAAAGTTTCGTGAAAGATCATTTTAAATAAATAATTTTTTTTTTTTTAAATAAGTTCCTCATACATCGAAAATATCAGATGTCTAACTTCAAAACTGACGGATTCTATACAACCTTTGAACCCTTTTATATTAAAGAGGAATCCCTTGGGATGGAATTATCCACATTTCTTTCTTAAACTATACAAAGAACCTAACTACAAATTTCAAGATGCTAAGTTTCCTGATTTGCCTTTAATTATGTACTATAACGGGGGGGGCACATGCTCCCACATAAATCTGCCCTTGCTGTAGCCTATACAATCATGGATTCTCCACAGTACCTAAAGAACTGCCGGGGGGGGGGCACGTGCCCCCGTGCACTCCTCCCCCTTAAATCCGCGCTTGCTATAGCCTATGTGTTATTCTGATGTATAACCTATATAACTGTAATGTTTCATTCAAATCCGTCCAGTAGTGTTTGCGTGAAAGAGAGACAAACATACAAACTTTCACAGAACCTAACTACAAATTTCAAGATGATAAGTTTCCTGATTTGCCTTTAATTATGTACTATAACGGGGGGGGGCACATGCCTCCACATAAATCTGCCCTTGCTGTAGCCTATACAATCATGGATTCTCTACAGTACCTAAAGAACTGTGGGGGGGCACGTGCCCCCGTGCACTCCTCCCTCCCTTAAATCCGCGCTTGCTATAGCCTATGTGTTATTCTGATGTATAACCTATATAACTGTAAAGTTTCATTCAAATCTGTCCAGTAGTTTTTGCGTGAAAGAGAGACAAACATACAAACTTACAGAAAATGGAAATTTTACAAAAAATGGTATAATACTAGCCCGAAGATTTCAACATAGGCATAATTATTTTAGAAATAACTTTATATATATATATATATATATATATATATATATATATATATATATATAAGGGATATATCCTCCCCGCACTATATTTCCTTTTGGAGAAGCAGGACTCATCGATTTCAACAATAAGATCTTCTCCTGTGCCGTATTTCGGCAGTTTTTCTTTTAATTTAATTTTTCCTAGTTTTAAACTCCCACCTCTTATAATTTGTACTACTAGTGCCGTTAGTTATTTGTTCTCCCGCTGTTTGGCGGGTGTAAGTTTTTAAACCCCGTTAGTCTAATTTGGGCCGTCCTTTAGATATCATCTTCTGTTTTCAACTATGCCTCTATCTCACCAACTGATATCTGTTTTATATGTATGGGGATGCGTACAGGTATTTTTTACTCTTTTTTTATTCCTTTTACACCTTTCTCCTGTAATACTCAGAACCTGGTACATTTCATTACACACGTAAACCTGCTAGAGAAACCATTAGATTATAGAAGATGCAGATATTCAGGTGAGCTGATTTTTTTCTTACCCTTTTTTATTTCAATTTATTACCTTGTAATTAATTTCCAGACTAAATTTATTTCTTTTATTTTTACAATATTACTATGGTCCTCCGTTCTATGCGACGAAACGCCAATTAAGTATATTGCATTCGATTGGCTACGTGAACTAAAAAGAGAAAATTTAAATGATCAAATTCTTAAATTCTTTTTTCTCTACACCTCCATTCATTATAGGCTTTGTTAAAGTATCATTTGTACATACTTCTCAGAGTTTGCTATATATTAATTAGGATTTATAATTAGGCTACATGTTAAATTTCTGAAACATGTGCATTTATTTCATATAAGTAATCATAATTACCGAATGCACGCGTTTTCTGGAACAGACCCAAGAGCAATAATATATAATAAAAATCAGCAAGCCTTTGCTCTTAAGAGCAAATCACAGGAGGTAGCAAAAGTGGTATCAGGAAAGAGCAATTAAGTATATATTTAAGTATGTGTGAGTTGTGACATAGCCCGAACGATTATTATCAGGAGCCGAAGAGAAGCTGAGAGGAGCTAGCTAAGGAGGGCAATGAGGGAGTGCTCCCTTAGCCTCATCATCATTTATCATCGGGACCAATATTGCTCAATGTCACTAGTTCTCAGTCTTAGGATGGATCTTAACCTCCTCTTACATCACTCTCGGGGATAAATAGCCCACTCTACTCCTGATCTCATAATTTTCGAATTTATTCCATTCCATTATTAAAACAATAAAACCTTGAAGAGGAACTCCATATATGATTATCCAAATAACACTTACTAGCTTTATATTCGGTTTTAAAAGATTTATCCTCATCTACTTCCATCCTCATCCAACTAGACAAAACGTATTAACTATTTTTATTAAATTAATATAAAAATGAAAAATATGAAAAACTAAACAAGAATTAAGCTAAAAAGTTAGTAAACAGCAAATTATATGGGTAATAAAACTATAACATACAATTGAAGTAATAATAAATTAAATTATAATGCAATTGGGAAATGCAATTACTGGTAAGCATCAATTTGATTTTGAGAATGCTAAAGTTATTTACAAAGAGAGTGGAAGGAAGTTGTTCGAGGCCATGCAGATTGCGCAAAAGATTGACATTTCGGTAAATTATAAAACAGATTGCAGAAATTTGAACCAATATTATTCGGAAAAGTTGAATATTTTAAAAGAAAAATTTGGCTAACTTTGCTAATATGTATAAATTTTTATAGGTTAATATTACTTGATATGTTTTGTGGATCAGCTGATTCTATAACCTTCCCAGCTGGTTGCGTATTACTTTCGTTCAGTTGTATGTTGAACGTCTTGGTGGTGGGGTGCTGTCTCATGTTTGGAGCCTGTTTGGGCTGTTGATCGTTGGGATGTATTGCACCTTTTTCTACGAAATGTGATTCATATAACCCCCTTTTTGTTTTTGGTGTCTTGATAATGCCTGAATAGGCGAAACGTCGACTGGTAAGTGGGTGTATTTTAGAACATAAGGCGTTGCATTGTGGTTTTTCCCAATTGCATTATAATAAATAATAGTGGTTTTTTTTTTTAGTTTTGGCTCTATTTTAGTGAATAAATTAAATTCATTAACTTGAACATTAAAGTTTTAAGAAAGCAATGTCATTTTTACGGTAACTAACGTGACTTTCTTTTCTTTCTTTTTTAGGTGGAATGTCTAACGTCTAACTTGGTGATGCAACTAATTGGACTAATGTTTTCCTTAGGTTTTTATATACTTAATCTTAAAGTACGATCAAATAACAGGTACTTCTATATAGACCAAAAGAGAAACGGTGACAGGGAAAACATACAAACAATTTATGAAAACCATTAAGAGAAAACCAAACCACTGTAGTTCCTAGTTCAAATAAATTGAAGCCGATAATTATTTAATCCATTAACATATGGATAAATAATACATGGTATAAATGGGCCTCGTTGTATCCGAACTATTTTGGAATGTCAATAATTCTCAATATTAATGCATTATTAAGGTACAGGAGAATACAGGTTTCTAGTCTTTGCGTTAATTAAATATCCAAGCATCCTAATCTCTTTTTCCTCAACTTCTAAAAGTCTATTTATACTGTTTTTAGATTTAATTATTTATATTAAACCTGTATTATTACAACCGCAGCGGAGTTGCTCAGTGGTAGAGCACTGAGTTGCCATGCTGGAAATCCTGGTTTAAATCTCGCTGCGGGCAAGACTTTAGTTATTTATTTAGTCTTTTTGCAGCCGGAAATGGATCATATGGGATCTAGGACCCTCCTGGGGCTCACCCGGCCACTATAAAATGTTATAAAAATAGGGTACCCAAAATATGGGGTAAAATCTGGCGGTTGAGCGTTACTTAGGACAAGTCATCTCCTTGCAGAACCGTGGTCCATGAAACAGTACAGTCTCTACCATGTACTAAACCCACGATTCATGGGTTATAGGATTATTACAATCTATGAATGGCCTTGGGTTCAAATGAAGTAAGAGACTGAAGTGTTTCCAAGTGTTTGGAGTGTGGTTTGGCAGCGATCACACTCTACCACCAAATTTTCCCTCAATTAACAGTATCCACTTCATATTGGCTGGGTGAACCCCAGGCGGATCTGCAAAGTGTATACGTCTAGGGAAAAAAAATGTATAAATCTTTCAAAACCGGATTCTAACCCAGGAGATTCAGCAATGCTCTCTACTTACTCGGCCTATCTATCATATATATCTATATGATACAGCATATAACACATAACAGCTATAAAAGACCATTGACAGATACAGTTGACACATTAGCATAGATCCTATTAGGAGGGTTGAGGATGGTAAAGAGAAAGGCTGCACCAAGATTCTAATGAAGAAGAGGCAGTAGACAACAAACATCAGCATAACGAGATGATTCCGCGTCTAACGAGCTAGCAGCGCTCTCGAGTCCTGCAGGATCTCCCAGGTCCTTTCGGTCCTTTGCTGCGATTTGGAATATGTCGACATGATTCGAATAGATATTGAGGAATGCCATTAGAAATATAGGAATTACAACAGTCCAAAAGAACAAGAACATCATTTTTATTCCAGGTATTGCTAAATAAAATACCTGAAATAGATATGAAAAGTAAATATTTACTTATAATGCAATTGGGAAAAACCACAATGCAAAGCCTTATGTTTCAAAAAATACACCTACTTACCAGTCGACGTTTCGCCTATTCAGGCATTATCAAGACACCAAAATCAAAAAGACGTTCAACATACAACTCTATGTTGAATGTTGAACGTCTTGCTGGTGGGGTACTGTCTCATGTTTGGAGCCTGTTTGGGTTGTTGATCGTTGGGATGTATTGCACCTTTTTCTTCGAGATGCGATTCACATAACCCCTTTTTGATTTTGGTGTCTTGGTAATGCCTGAATAGGCGAAACGTCGACTGGTAAGTAGGTGTATTTTTTGAAACATAAGGCTTTGCATTGTGGTTTTTCCCAATTGCATTATAATAAATAATAGTGTTTCTTTTTGAGTTTTTAGCTCTATTTTAGTGTAAATAATTACCTTTCAAGAGTTCGAAAACTTTATCTCTTACAATTTTAAAGCGTTTTTAGATATCTCGAAACTTATTTACTTACAATACTTATTTCTTCATGGAATTTTACATTTATTTTTAAAACTACTAAGAGAGAAAAACAAAATATATGATATCATTCAACAAAAGCATGACTGGTCGATTTCTTTTAAGTAGATGATATAGCTTTAGAAAAGTTGCAAATATCAAGTATCCCGGAACGATTGTCACAAAAAAAAAACGTTAGATCATAATGTTGCAAGAATTTGAAATGGCAACAAATGCTTCAATAACATTCCTCTAAATTGAAATATATCCTGAGGAATCTATGTACAAATATAAACTGCTCAAAAATGAATAGGGGATTTGTTGAATTTACTTTGGCTAGTATTTAAATATTATTTTTATTTAATGAAACAGGTATGAAAAAGAGCTCAGAAACCTAATAACCTACAATTCCAAAGACTTTTATACATCTTAACTACAGTTAGTTAGTATCTTTTTAATGTGGAGATGGATTAATAAATAAATAAAAATCTACAGAATGTTAACAGTTTCTTATTTTGCGTTGGGTTTATTACCATCGACTGAAAATGAAATTTCTGTCCAGGCATAACACACGTCGCATTCCTCTTCGGCAACAGGATTTTTATAATAATCGAGAAGAGAAATTGGAAAAAAAGAAGCCGGATTGAAGCGAAGAAGCCATAACAAATAATAAGGGAGGAGACCGTGTTAAGATTCCCCACCGAGAAATATGGGAAGAGAGAGA
Source organism: Arma custos (assembly GCA_037127475.1). Lineage (NCBI taxonomy): Eukaryota > Metazoa > Arthropoda > Insecta > Hemiptera > Pentatomidae > Arma > Arma custos. Next base: position 9,248,494 of record CM073762.1, read on the forward strand.
GAGAAAGAGAGAGAGTGTGAGAGAGAGAGGGGGGCTGAAGCAGGTATATATCATTGAAGAATCGTCTTTCCCCGACCGACAGGGAAAACACATTTCCCACGAACCGGGCCTTCTTATAACTTGCACTTTCCCACGAAAATCCAACTGCTCAATATTTTCTACAAGGATCCTCTACCTGTATTCGCTGTATGAAGAGAGAAATAAAAAACTTGAAGGTTAAAAGAAAAAAATAATCCCAACACAACGAAACATGTCGAAGAAGCAAAAAAAGTGAATAATATTTTATAATTTTTGGTCAACTATTTTGATTTTTAAATATTTTTATTTTAAAGAGAAAAGATATGCCCCCGGCATCGAGAGACAGAGGATCCGAGTTTGAATCCCGGCCGGGGGCATATCTTTTCTATTTAAAATAAAAATATTGAATGATAATTGTTGACCTTGATAATATATGTGAAGAAAGTGGTCCGGGTAGAGGTCACAATGAATTTCACGTATAATTGGAGAAAAACTTTGTTGATTAGCCAACGTTTTGACCTACTTTGTAGGTCTTCTTCAGGGCTGTGGGGTGGGGGGCTGGGGAGTTATGTCCTCACTAGCTATGAAACACAGTTAGCTATTGAAACACACCAAAATCCACAAACCAGGATATCCACTTATTATTTCTAACATAAACTCCCCATCTAGCAAACTTAGCATATTTCTGTGGAATAAAGTGGTCCGGGTAGAGGTCACAATGAATTTCACGTATAATTGGAGAAAAACTTTGTTGATTAGCCAACGTTTCGACCTACTTTGTAGGTCTTTTTCAGGGCTGTGGGGTGGGGGGTTGGGGAGTTAGGTTCTCACTAGCTATGAAACATAGTTAGCTATTGAAACACACCGAAACCCACAAACCAGGATATCCACTCCGTCCCATTATTTCTAACATAAACTCCCCATCTAGCAAACTTAGCATATTTCTGTGGAACAAAGTGGTCCGGGTAGAGGTTACAATGAATTTCACGTAGAATTGAGAAAAAAACTTTGTTGATTAGCCAACGTTTCGACCTACTTTGTAGGTCTTCTTCAGGGCTGTGGCGGGAGGACTGGGGGGTTAGGTCCTCACTAGCTATGAAACACAGTTAGCTATTGAAACACACCAAAATCCACAAACCTGGATATCCACTCCCATTATTTCTAACATAAACTCCCCATCTAGCAAACTTAGCATATTTCTGTGGAATAAAGTGGTCCAGGTAGAGGTCACAATGAATTTCTCGTAGAATTGAAGAAAAACTTTATTTAGTTATTTATTTATTTATAGTTACTGTAACTGTGTTTCATAGCTATGGAGGACCCAACTCCCCAGTCCCCTCCCACAGCCCTGAAGAAGACCTACAAAGTAGGTCGAAACGTTGGCTAATCAATAAAGTTTTTCTCAAATTCTACGAGAAATTCATTGTGACCTCTACCCGGACCACTTTGTTCCACAGAAATATGCTAAGTTTGCTAGATGGGGAGTTTATGTTAGAAATAATGGGACGGAGTGGATATAGAAAGTGGTCCGTTCTTCCACATAAAATAAAAAATTTAAAAAAGTGAATAATTTTCTCCTTGAAGATTTTGCTTTCAAAGACTAAACAAAACTTAGATGGAACTGCTTATCATTGCAATTTATAAGAATCATAAAAAATATATCCTAATCTTATTAAAAGTCACGCTATACATTTTAACCAATTTAATAAAATTAGAAAATTAAAATACAATGGTCAAGAGACCTGCTTGGGTACAAATAATCAAGTATGGAAAAAAATATTATTTTTGATAACACTGGACAAAAAAATTTAACATTTTGTCTGTTAAATGAATCACAATGGCAATCCATTCAAACATTCTCAAAGTCTTGATGCTTCATAAGCTTCCTTAAGAACAGCTGAAATGCTGACTTCTTACATTAAAGCTGCAATACGACCTGAGACAACAATATATTCTGATTGCTGGAAGGCCTATAAGGGAATAAAGTAAATTCAAGGCATGAGGTACAAACATTACGTTGTTAACCATTAGAAAGTTTCGTTGACTTGAACAGAGGTGCTCATACCCAGAGGTTGGAATCACTTTGGGCTTCAATCAAACAAAGAAACAAAAAAGAATGTGCAAAGAATAGAAATATGCTGGATTCATATTTATGCTAATTAATATGGAGGAGAAGGTATGAGAAAGAGTGATTGTTTACTAAGATTTTAGAAAGGATTGCTGCTTATTATTCACAAATTTAATTGAAATTGTTTTGTTTTGACGTTATTTATAAATATACACATGTTTTATTATGCCACGTTTCGCATCTTTAAAGAACAGCTGGAAGGTTGACACTTTATAAATTCTATACGAGTTATCTCGTAATTGAAAGTCAACGTTTTAAGGATATAATCTTTGGATAATGACTGATTAGCTAATCATGTGTACTTAATCCACTGTTTGAGCAAAGAAAGTTCTCTCGATAATTAACTGATCTAAGTTCGTAAATTTAAAGTTAAGCTAACAGAGCTCATTAAAAAAATAATGGAGTTTTCTAGAAACATTATAGTGAGCGGAGTAATTAAAACAAAAATAATATAAAATTGCATCTAGCATTTAATAATTATAAGAATAATAATCCTAAAGACATTAAAAGAAATGATAATTACAACTTACAAATAAGATTCACCATTAATAACCATAAACCCCAAAACCACTAATAAAAATAATAATTACAATTTAAATATAAGATCCTTCATCTGTTTTGTGATCGATAGGAGAGAAGAAAAATAAAATATTTGATTGTCGGAATTGAGTGGCTCTATCAACAACTGAACTGGCATCTTGAAAGTTCATCTTTCTTCCGGTCGCACCACGATCTTGCTCGCCGGCAGTACCAGTTCTCAAATTCTGTTTTAGAATATTGTCAATTCGATATTTACAATGTGTTATGGTTGTAAAAAGTTAACCATGATTAGTAAATACGTAAATAAAATACAACCTAGTAAATGGTAGATAGATTTTGTATGAATTTCATATGCTGTTTATAAAATAATAAGGTTTTAGTTTTCATCATTTGATGTAGATATCATATTTTGAAAATACCTTATACCTCTGAAATTAGAGGTACTGCAATAATAAACAGTTATGTGGTAAATATGCTTAATTTGAAAATGGATAACCTTTCTACTTGATTCCTATCATATCAAGTTGGCGTAGAGATATACCATATCAGTAACACATGCTTTAGGAACAGTAAGGAATTTTACTGACCCATTTATTGAGAATAGTTTATAATTATTATTATTAGTTTCATTTGAAAAGTTGGTAGAAAGAACTTTTAGATAGTGGATATTGCAGTTTTGTTATGAGTATTTTATTTAATAGAATAAATAAAGACATTTAAAAAATAATCTGCATGCGTTTTCCGAAACAAACCCCCAAAAAAATACTAGAAGTTTGAATGGTTTGTTGTTTGATTGTTCATTTAACGTCACTTTATGCTGCTATGTCTAATCGGACGATGCTACAGTGGGAGCTCTAAATTTTGCCTATCCAGGTTTAATTAGGATAGGGATTTTTAACGAGTACCTGACATCGTACAGGCTCGGGACCCCCGTTTAACGTCCCTTCCGAAGGACGGCGCAACTAAGGATTTTTTACTCCCTTAAAAAAATCCTAGGGCCACCTGCCGGGCTACGAACCCGCGATCGTGGGTTTAGTAGTTTGTTACGCTAACCACTAGACCACAGGTGAGAAGTTCGAATGGTATTTTTTTCTAAAACCTATAATAAGCATTATTCTATATTGGCCAATAACACGGGAATCATTTTAAAACAAATATTTTTATTTTACTTCAATCAAAGTTCTTGTTTTGAAGAATCAGAAAAAAAATGTAAAAATTAATATATACAATTTTTTGAGGATCTTCATTTTTATGCGATAATCCTATGAACTTTTTCAATTATTTTTTAAAATCATAATAAAGTTATTAACTTTTCTTACTTTACTTTTACAGGTTTTTTCCCTCAATGGGTTGCCTGGTTAAGTCAGAGCGTCTCTCCACTTTTCTCTGTTCCACCAGTCATCCTCCTCAAGTCCCCCGCCGGCCATCTCCTCCTCCACGCAGTTCTTCCACCGGGTTCGGGGTCTTCCTCTTCTTCGTCTGCCTGACTGTTCCCACAGCAAAAGTCTCTTCGGTCACCTACGTTCTGGCATCCGCTGGCAGTGTCCGTACCATCGCAGCCTGTTCCTTCCAATCCTCTCCGGAACTCCTTCGGTCACGCCCAGCCTGTCTCTAACATCTTCATTTCTGATTCTATCCAGGCGGGTGATCCTCAGGCATCTCCTCCAAAAGTCCATCTCTGCAGCTTGTAATCTGGAGTAGAGCCCCGGGTTCAGTGTCCAGGTCTCTGAGGCGTAGCTGAGGGAGGGCTCAACAATGCTTCTGAAAATACGCCTTTTGTTGTCCATTGAGATGACTGTGTTCCAAAGAACTGGGTGCAACATTCTAGTCACTCTTCTTGTCAGGCCAACTCTCCTCCTAACTTCGTGTTCCGACTTGCCGTTACCATCTATTGTTGACCCTAAGTACTTGAAAGAGTCCACCCGCTTGCATATTTTCCCACTAATGTGAAGGTCTGTGGCTTCTCTGCAGTTCACTGCCAGGTATTCGGTCTTATCAAAATTTATTCGTAGACCCCATAGACTGTATTCTTTTTCCAGGGCCATCAGCGACTCTTCCAGACCATCTCTGTTATATGTGACCACTGCCTGGTCATCGGCAAAGAAAAGAGAGAAAAGCATATGTCCATTTATGTCTATGCCCTTTCCTCTCCAACGTGCGCTCCACTCCTTTACAGCCTGCTGTACATAAATTTTAAACAGGGTCGGGGACATACTGCATCCCTGCTTAAGGCCCTTTGAGGCAGAAAAAGGCTCAGATAAGCGAGAGCCGAGCTTCAATCTGTACTCGTCTTCCCTGTACAGACGTCTCACGGTATTTATTAAGGCATCGCTAATGCCCGCACCGTGACAGCCTTATTAACTTTTCGATTATAAAAATTATGTAATTATTAATGCCGTGAATAATATTTTCTACAAAAGTTATACAAAACAACGTTTTTTTATTATACCGTAGGGAGTTTGAAAATAATTAAATTATTTATAAAATAATAAAGCGACGCTAATATTAGCCTACCCTCTGGAATATTCACAATAGATTGACTAGGTTCACGTTAATTATTTAACTCCTGACAGCCTGAGCTAAATTGAGAGCTGTAGAGTTAATTGAATCCGTCCCTAGAACAATCCGAACGCTCCACCCCCCGTTCGGGCTAAGGTTGATATTATATGATGCGACCTGGGTTTTTTCGTCAACCCGCGGGTTCCGGGCTACACAGTCATCTGGGTTCGGTCTAGATTAATCGCTCACAAAAAGCACGGGTAGCAAGAAACCCTCCCTGCCTCAATTCTGGGCAGCGCCGATTGAAAAAAAAAATCCCATCATGTGGGGGATGGAGGACGAGGAGATAGTCGAATTAACCTAGATTAAAAAAAATTATGGTTTGTAACATGTAATGTATATAAATCCTTAAATAATTATTATGATTAAATGTTCGAGATTGATATCAATGGGGTTGTACTGAGTTGAATAGCTGAAGATCCTGTGTTCGAAACAATCTTTGGTAGATAAATTATTTAATCTGCTAATAGATTTAGATGGACCCTGAAGGATCTGCGAATACTCCTTGGGCATATCCAGCATCTAAAACGCAAGTGCTCTAAATTAGAGGAAAAAGTTTGATATCGAAAAAATCATGTTCCTACAACCATTGTATTCGAAACTACTATTTATTTAGTTTTTTATATTAATTTATTGATGTTTACAACTGAAATATTATTACATCAAGTAAATTTGCTGATATGAACAAATGACATGAAAACAAAAACAGTTGTGGAGAAACTACCCATCGGTAGCACTCCAATAAAGTTCTATAATAGGTCTCGAGGCCATCTTCTTTTCTGACACCTCGGAGGGTTATCAGGAATAGTATGGGAAGCAAGTTGAGAGACTAGCGGATTCAAGTGTGTATGGAACTTATCATGAAAGGATAGGTATCTAGTTTGGGCCAAAGCAGCAACACATGGGAAATTAAGATCATGATGGATCAGTTTGTTTGTGACATAATAAGGAGCATTGAGGATTTTACGAAGGATTTTGGATTGTAAGGATTGGATACGAGATGAATTGGATGGCTTAGTAGAGCCAAAAAACTCAACTCCGTATGTCCTAATAGGTCTGATAACTGTCATGTAAATGAGTCTTTTGTAATTATTTGGGAGCTTAGAACGTTTGTCCAGTAAATTTTGAAGTGGGCGAAAACTTCGAGCAGTTTCTTGTCTTTTCAGTCTTGTATGACTATTTATTAAGTCTAAAAGTCCTAATGCTATTCCAACCTCACTAATAGTTTTCCCCATTTTTCCAAAAATGTAGGTTTTTTAGTTGTGTCACATTAGAATTACTAGTGCGTTATGCAGATCCCAAAAAATATAATTAATTTGTAGTGTTATTGACAGATATGGTAACTTTTATTCTCCTGTAATTCAATATTTCATTAATATTACAATTTTCAACTGTAACTAAAATAGTTATAATCTTATATTATAGTGTCTTTATTTTATAATCTTCTATAATATAATATAATCTTATATAATATAATATAAGTAATGTTCAATGAACATTTTTCCCCGTGTATACATCGCAAAAATTGCGAGGATACGGGATATAGGATCGGTGAAGAGAACGGATTTGTCTGACTTGGATACGACCCCTGGTAGCTCAGTAGCTTAGAGCACTGCACCGTAGAGGCAAACAAAAATAATTACAACTTTTAAAAATAATAAAATAGCTGTAATGTTTGATAGGAAACTATATATTTACTAGTAGCCCAAATTTAATAGTTTTTATATCAGTTTTTGATAGATAGCAGAGTAAATATTTTTTGTCTGACAGGACATTGCACATTAAGTAAGTGGTTGGTTTTACAACTTTAATAGCAATATAGAGGTTGTAACATGGTTATATCCTTATGCCCATCAACTAGAACAGTTTGATTGAATTTGAAAATTGATGACATAAATTTATAGAGGTATAATCACCTCTGGCTTCATCGGTGACGGTTAGATTTGTCCTATCAATCAGATTAGAAAATTACCCATTGTAAATGATACAATTATTATTTTTATAATAATTATTCATATGATTGTAGAATTTTTTTCAGATCAAATCATATCCTTTTTTCATCAATTACTTGGACATAATACGATATGTCCAGGGATAAAAAATAAGACCCACGATAAATAACTTGATCTTACTGCCACGGCAATTTTCAGAAATCTGGCCTAAAATGACAATTTCATTTAATCACATTATATTATTAAAAACTCTAATTCTAGAGCATAGTTATCACCAAAAAGCATAAAAAATGTGTTTTTTTTTTTAAAAAGTCTTGCGAATTATCTCGTAGTTGTCTTCTGAAACAGAAATCTCTTCGCTGAAGAGATTTTTTGTTCTTTTCCCAGAAGCCATCTATCGATATTAGGACTGATATATTTCGAGTTTAATGGCAAGTAGACACAGGACTTTGTATCTTGTTTATATCGTCGATACCGTAGTTGGCGTCCTAGAAAACAACGCAATCTACGAGTTATCTCGTAATTGGGAGTCAACGTTTTAAGGATTTAATCTTTGGATAATGACTGATTATATAATCATGTGTACTTAATACACTGTTTAAGCAAAGTATGTTCTCCCGATAATTAACTGATCTAAGTTCGTAAATTTAAAGCTCTCAGAGTTAAGCTAACAGAGCTCATTAAAAAAATAATGGAGTTCTTCAGAAACATTATAGCGAGCGGAGTAGCTCAGTAGTAGATAACTGCGTTGCCATGCCGGAAATTCTGGTTCAAATCCCGCTATGGGCAAGACTTTTATCTGGTCTGTTTGCAGCTGGAGATGGATCATGGATCGGGGAGTTAACAAAAAAAAATCACAAATAAATTATGTGCCAAGAGACATTTGTATAATTTCTATCAATACAAAGTTACCTGCGGCTCTTCTCTTGGACTTCGTGAACACCTAAAATGGGCTGGGTGAGGACATGATATCATAGCATAGGGAAACTGGGTAAAGAAATAAACACAAAACATCCATTTATCAAAAATCAAACTCGACTATATTAAACAAAAATAATATAAAATTGCATCTAGCATTTAATAATTATAAGAATAATAGTCCTAAAGACATTAAGAAAAATAACAATTACAACTTACAAGATTCATCATTAGTAACCATAATCCGGAACCAACTATAAAACTAATAATTTTATTTTAAAACAAGATCCATCATCCATAACAATGATCATATAGACACTAATAGTAATTTCAATTTAAATAAAATATCTCCCATCTGTTTTGTGATCGATACGAGAGAAGAAAAATAAAGTATTTAATTGTCGGAATTGAGTGGCTCTATCAACAACTGAACTACCATCTGACTATACCTCACATCTTGAAAGCTTATCTTCCTTCCGGTTCGACCACAACCCTGCTCACCGGCAATACCAGTTCTCAACTCCGACTTATGGGAGAAAACGAACGTGGATAAAAAGGCTCATTCATACGAGCTAACATAATAGTGGGCATAATAGAGTAATATCTCGCCTCCTTACCAGAACTGGGTCTGTAAAATGTTTAGTAAGCACGTTTCGACCACAGATGAGAGCCTTAACAATTAGCATTTTATTTATCTACTTTGATTTTATTCAGTCTGTTACAATATATTTATTATCATACATTTCAACTGCCTAGTTATGAGAGAAATAATAACCATCAACAATTTATTTTCCGTTATAACCTAACAACAAGAATAATGAAAATATGTTGTTTTTTTGTTTTTTTTTCAAAGACTAGGTGATAATGTATCAGTACCCCAACACTAAGCCTCGATACGTGCCTGAGGAGGCATCAGAGTCATTATAGCAACAGCTCAGAGCCAAGACCAACATCCTCATCGAGTTTATCTTTTTCTCGGCGAGGATCGAACCCTAGTCGTCTCGCATTAGGATTTGGGACCTGCCACGAGTTGGGTTTGTTCTGGAAATTAGTTGCGGTTGCCGTTCATTAGCGACTCACTCTAATCAGGAAGTGTGTGTGTGTGTGTTGAGTAGCTATAGCAACCCTTACAGCTTTGTCTCTGTATTATTTCTCTCTCTCTCTCTCTCTCTCTCTCTCTCTCTCTCTCTCTCTCTCTCTCTCTCTCTCTCTCTCTCTCTCTCTCTCTCTCTCTCTCTCTCTCTCTCTCTCTCTCTCTCTCTCTCTCTCTCGCTCTCTCTCTCTCTTTCTCTCTCGAGTAATCCGTACCATCCTTGTATTCTTTTAATTAAATTTTGATGTAGGGTGCGTCTTGAATTTCGAAACAGGGGAGGGTTCGCAATTGAGTCTTCATGTCATTATCCAGTATTCCAACAAGCACTTGATACGGTACCTGTAAATTGTTCTTCCATCCACAACTTCCATAAGTTGTTCTTCCTTCCTCATACATTAGGATAGATTATTTCTTAAATTAAATCAGCCAATGCCCTATAAATAACATATTTAAAAAAATTAGTTCATTAAAATTCACTACTGTATAATTATTATAATGCAGGTAATTAGAATGGATGATAAGCAATGTAAAATAGAGAAACTACCCACTGGTAACAAATTCAACCCGAGGGTACCATCTTTTCAGGGTTAGAATGGGAATAAAATTGGTCTTGTAAGGATTGACATCGCGTTTCGGACCAAATAACCAGCAAATGGGACATTAAGATCTGTTTTTTTTTGTTGTTTTTTTGTTATTTTTGGAAGTTGATTGTCTTCGTCGCCGCTTGGCATATTTGCTCTGAAGATGGCCTACATTGTAGGCCGAAACGTCGGCACACAATAAATAGGTTACACTTATTAAGGTGTTTTTATTGATTGCACCCCCAACTATTTCTTCCTCACATTAGAAGTTACAGTCAACCAATTCTTCTCTAACATAAAAACGGACATTAAGATCATTATGGAATACACATGTATATAGGGAGTGGGACAGATCATTGTATGAATTGCTGTGTTTTTTTTAATTTATTTATTTATTTATTGATATTTACACCGGTATTGTAACTATACTACAGGTAAATATAATGAATGATACATAAAAGCAAGTAGAGGAACTACCCCATGGTAGTACTCCAAATACAGATTCAACCTTAGAAGATCACGAATCCGAAGAATTAATAGAGCTCCAAAGCTCTAATTCGTAACTCCAAATAGGCCTTACAAGAATCATGTATATGAGTCTTTTGTAATTAATTAGGAGCTTAGAACGTCTGTCAGGTAAACATTGAAGTAACCTGAAAGGACGAAATGAAATATTTTTAATATTCTTTTCAAACGCCTCCGAGGATTATCAGGAATTAGAGAGATTTCTAGGTTTGAAACTAGTGGGTTTAATGAGGAATAATGTTTGTCTTGAAAGGATGACTTTATTCGTAACAAAGTAAGGAGCATTGATTATATTAAGGAGAATTTGGGATTGTAATAATTTTATAGCAGAAGATTCGATGGCTTAGTCGAGCCCTACTCCTGAAGTCCAAATAGGTCTTGTAATAGTTATGAATATGAGTCTTTTGTAATTCATTGGTAGCTTAGAACGTGTCTAGTAAATGTTGCAGTTACCCAACTACATCTTCACCATGGTGATATTTTTACTTAAATACGAGGATTCCAAGTTGCCAAGATGTAATCCGAAGTAACGAATTTGTCCTGCATGAATTAGTGGGATATTATTAAGGGATACTGGAGGACAGGAAGTCATTGGTTTCCTACGAAGGATAAAGGTTATTTGACTGGATCTGTGGCAATTTATTTTTATACTCCAGTTTCGACACCATTCTTCAAGATCAGTGATGTGGGATAAGTATCAGTCTGTTCATAACTTATATTCAGGAAAATAAAATTCACAATCGATTATCAATAATCCTACCTATCGTTGATATGGTTCATTTTTTACAAACCGTATTAATGTTTATACAAATTCAAACTGAAAAAAGGAAGGCCCAGCAGGTCTACCGTAGAATATCCGTACACAAATAGCCGAAAACCCTAGGGATAATACGAGAAGATACCATTGATGAGTGGGATCGGCGGAGGGTGACAACCACATAAGGTGCTACGTTGAGGAAATAATCCCGGACTACTGGATTTCGCAATTCCTCACAGAGTATGGAGGGGCTAAACTTCCTGAATAAGGAAGGGATATTGACCCTTTATGCTCTTGCTGCGGCGTTCCGAAGTCTGCTGAGCACATTGTCACAAGTTGCACCGCCTTTGAGTCACTAAGATCCAAATTGTTGTGGGGAGCCGTAAAGTCCGTTCTCTCCGAGAATGAATTCCCTCAGTTAATGACCCGAGACAATCACCCGTAATTCAAAGAGTTTGTGTACGAGTGGAAAGCGGAAGGAGAATCCTTGGAAATGACCAGTAGGAAACATTGAAAAATAGATTGAAAAGTTTGTAGACAATACAATTATTGTGTGATAATTAATATTGTCAAAACCCGTGTTGCCGTTCTATAATGTCAAAGGCCTATTAAGGCTTGGTCGTAGTTTAAATTCACAAAATTATCAAAACTTTATTATTGTATCATATCATACTTATTCTATTATTATTTTTTGTTTTTATTTTTACCAGATCGTCCTGGTGGGTCTTACATGGTTGTTTATTATCCATCTATTGATTGTTTATGGCTGATAGCAATTGATTTTGGGTGGTATAGTCTCGTACAATAGACACCCCTAACTAAATACATCGTTATAACTATTGGTTAAATGTAAATAACAGTGAATTGTGGCATATCTAAGTATTGTCCATATGTTCTTTTTCCGGGATGGACCGTGTGGTGTTGGTTTTGTTTGCCAACCTTTCGCTCATCGTGTTGTGAGCTTCCTCAGGGCTAGTCAGTAAATGAAGAGCGGATGATGGAGTCAGGGTGTATATACCTTAGAGGGGGTCTCGGTCGAAGTCTGCCTTCCCATTGGCTCGCTTGTGCCGAGTCCGTAGGTTGTGTTGTGTTCAGGTGGGTTCGTGTGTGTTCGGTATTGTCGTATGTGTGTGGATGGTAGGTTGATGGGTTGGTCTTTTGTTCTATGGCAGGGTACCAGTTTTTGCTAAGTTTGTAACCGTCTTCCTTATTGATATTATTGGGAACTTTGATAATTTCATAATAATTATCATCTCCGCACCCTAAGAGAGGCCATTGAAATTATCAAAGAACTCAATAATTTCAATAAGCAAGACTGTTACAAACACAGCAAAAACTGGTATCCTGCCATAAAACAAAAGACCAACAAATCAACCTACCGTCCACCCACATACGACAATACCGAACACACACGAACCCACCTGAACACAACACAACCTACGGACTCGCCACATGGCAGACTTCGACCGAGACCCTCCCCCCCCCCCCACCCCTAAGGTATATACACCCTGACTCCACCATCCGCTCTTCATTTACTGACTAGCCCTGAGGAAGCTCACAACATGATGAGCGAAAGCTTGGCAAACAAAACCAACACCACACGGTCCATCCCGGAAAAAGAACATACGGACAATACCGCAGACCGTGGAAGCCTACGTGAACATATATGAGTATAAAAAAAAATCTACATAAAATTATAATCTACATATAAAATAGCTGTAAAATAAATTTAAAGTAGTAATATCACTAGAAATATATATTTATACAAGTTATAATAAGATGTCCTGCAGTAACCTGGGCTTTAGTCTTTGAGATGATGTCTGCTTTCCTACCTGGTAATTTATTGCTCCTTTAGCTGCTGGTAGTTGGCTATGAAATTATTCTGAATTTTTTTGTTATGTGGTCGTCTATTGTTTCTATTTGTAGTTCACGGTGAAGTTGATCCATCCACATCCACTGCGATATTCTATTATAAAATCAGTATATTTATCGTATGAGATATATTATATAACTTGGCATTGATTGGTAACTTCAAGAAGGCCTTGAGAGTTGGAGCTGCCCGGCAAAACCTGCTCATCTGATTTAAGACCAACTCAAAAAAAATTAACAATATATTTTGTATTATTTAAATAAAGTAGCAATTGCTTGATAGAGAGGTGAGTTAATTGGATATTATGGCCGGTGATTTTGACCAGAGGGGTTCGGACCGGTTAATGAGGAGGTCCTTGTGGCTCAATTATTCACTTAATGAATTGGGGAATCCTCCCCAGTTTCCGGTTAACATCTCGACCGGAAAATCATTGATAATTTCCTTTATTAACAAAAAGAGGGAGCGGTTGGGATGAGGAAGTGAAGTAAGGTTAATTCTGAAGGACCTATTCAACTTTTGTCTAGTTTATAATTTAGAACACTTCCTATGTAAACTTTAGGTAAACCTGTTAATGTTTATTTACCCGAAAGGAAAACAAGTTTTAATAAATCCGTATTTTTTAAACCCCAATTGCTTAATAATAATTATCTCGAATACGTTTGCAGGATTAACTAATACTTACCAGCTGTGCTGAAATATGGAAGCTCAAAGCTGTGATAATTTTCCAGCTGCAAAAAAACAGCTCCAAATTTACGAGTGAAAATATTTAAGGAATATTTATTGTCCAAGTTATTGATAATATAAGCAATACATTAAGAATTCGGATTAATACCGAGTTTTATTCCTTACCAATGCGGTCAGACTCATCAAGACATGCTATATAGAAGAATGCCTGATAGAAGAGTACCAAGCCTAATGTTAGTAAGCATGGAGGGGATATCCCAACCTCCCGTTGCTACGAACTATGGTTTCTATGGTGCAATGGCAGGCTGCCTCAACTCAATAACCAGTCCCTTTGGGATCAATTCACCAGTGTCTTCCCATCGACTTACCCTAGGGGGTCTATGACGAAGTAGCAGGGGGGGACAGTGACAAAATGATCTAGATCCAGTGATGATTGCTGTTCAGGGTCAGCAGGCGCAAGAGGACATATATTTCTTTTCCAGAATCAACCCTCCGAACGGTTATCATTCATCCCAGGAAAACCACAATTCTATTCTGCAGTAAACTTAACTAAATTTCTGTTGTTTTTTTGTCACATGAGGCCAAAATACCTATGTTATCGTCTCATTGGACCTTGTTGCTAAGCAGATGCTATGTTTGGCTTATTTATGCCCTCTAACTGAAGGTAGGACTAAAGGAAGGATGTATCTTCGACAGTGCACTGAGGTACTTACATATGAACTGTTTTTTTTTTTCAAATCGTAAGTATTTTTGATCTATTTATATGGATCATTCCATGAATATTGGGCAACTCTATGTCTTCGGACCATTTCACTTATTTAGTTAAATAAAGCTTATAAAAATAAATGCTAATTCAGTTAATTAAGTGTATTTCTTTCTATAGCTATGCATAAATTTATAAAAACTTTATAATTTTATCCAAAATCCAACAATAGAATGGTAAAAATATCAGTCCCTAGCCATGTCCGTTCATTAAAAGTTAGTATTTGGGGCACTAAATTTTTTTAATCCATTAACTTAACAAGGTTTAAAACGATATAAGGACCAATAAACATAAAATAATTTACTAAAATAGAGCCAAAAACTCAAAAAGAAACACTATTATTTATTATAATGCAATTGGGAAAAACCACAATGCAAAGCCTTATGTTTCAAAAATACACCTACTTACCAGACGACGTTTCGCCTATTCAGGCATTATCAAGACACCAAAATCAAAAAGGGGTTATGTGAATCGCATTTCGAAGAAAAAAGTGCAATACATCCCAACGATCAACAGCCCAAACAGGCTCCAAACATGAGACAGCACCCCACCACCAAGACGTTCAACATACAACTGTATGTATGTATACAACAAGTTGTATGTTGAACGTCTTGGTGGTGGGGTGCTGTCTCATGTTTGGAGCCTGTTTGGACTGTTGATCGTTGGGATGTATTGCACTTTTTTCTTCGAAATGCGATTCACATAACCCCTTTTTGATTTTGGTGTCATGATAATGCCTGAATAGGCGAAACGTCGACTGGTAAGTAGGTGTATTTTTGAAACATAAGGCTTTGCATTGTGGTTTTTCCTAATTGCATTATAATAAAATAATTTATCTAAACTCAAACATTTTATTAGAATTTTCAATGAAATTAATAAATAAATCTTAAGTCAATATGTTGTCCACAACTTAGAGGATCAGGTAACCACCCTAGCTCCTATATATATATATATATATATATATATATATATATATATATATATATATATATATATATATATATATAAAATTTTAGATTTTTTTTTTTTTAGTACTACCACTGGTTAGTTTCTCTACATGGGTTCTTTATATCTCTCTATATCAGTTGTAAATTCCAATAAATACATTTAAAAAAATTATTAATAATGACAACAGAAAAGGCTTAAAATTTCACAACAAGATAAAAGATATAGAGAAAATGTGAAAGGTGACTGACCAGAATGACGCGGATTACCAACTTTCCGCTAACGACCAACAGTATGAGAAGTTTCTATCTGGCGCGAGTTAGTGTCCTGGCGAGGAAGTGATGTTTTTAAGCGCCGGGTTGTGCCAAGACAAAGAGCCCCAGCCAGCTCGAGCGTGAAGAGATAGCGCTCGCCCTCCCAGCTTCTTGTCTTCTTATCTTCCCTCCTCTCAGCGCTCTCTCTTCTCATCTCGAAGCTATTGGGAGCACTTATGTTGTCCCCACATATGGCCAACTTCTTCAACCGCTCAAGTAAAATATGATGTAACCAATATATCTGTGGCATCTGTGCATAGTGGGCTAAGTTGAACTTTGTGAATATCGAGCTATCTAGTTAGAATCGTAATTTTTTTTCTCTTTCTTTGTGTCTAACACCCTAAGTGTTCCATCCATTGCAATTAAGGATATTCCTTTGTGAATCGTGGGCTGATACTCCAATCTTGAACTTAAAATAAGTTCAGAAAAATTACGATTCTAAGTAGATAGCTTGAAATTCACAGAATTCGACTTAGCCCACTACGCACAGGTGCCACAGATATGTCCTCGAATAAAAAATATATCACCAAACATACCATAACACCAAAAACCTAATTTTTCAATAGTGGTATTTGAAAGTTCAATGTGAGTTTAAATAAATATGTAATAATTTGTGTATTGGCACAGCAAAGCATTCCTATCGTAATGATCGTATTGAGATTCTTTTATTAGCCATTAGAAAAATTGTAATAGTTATTTATGCACCATGGGACTATAGAATATCATTAGAATAATGCAATCAGAGATCAGATCAGAGAATCTCAGCAATAGGTTAGAGGCGAAGCCGAGTGAAAAAAAATATTGCTGCGAATAATGATAATAGACTAGCACAAACGTGTTACTGTATGTTATTGTTAAGATACTGTAAGTATTCTAGGCTCTCTATAAGCCATACTAGTCATAACCATAACAACTGAACTTAATGGCACGCATAGACAGCTGTATCAATTCTTCAGAAACAATTCTGACAAGTCTCTCATTAAAGCTATAGATACCAATATGAATAGGCTTAAGAAATCATAATTTTTTCTTTCATCTTCTGATTATGGGCCTGTGAAGTTGATAGGATCATTAAGGAACGAATTCCTAACTAGTTAATAGCGCTCTGCCGACTGGGAAGCTTCTGAGAGGTAGACCGAGGCATAGGTTGGAGGATTACCAGTGTGTATTTAGACGGGGAAAGTCAACCACCTATCAGATTTTTTTTCAGGGAGGCAAATGTTGAAGAAGGGTTATGAAAACAATATGAATAGACCCAACAAGAATTCCAAGAATGCCTAATGGAATGCGGCATGATGGTGTAAGTTTGAGGGGGAAAGAACGTTCATCGATAAGACAGGACGAGGTGGAGGGTGATCTGAAGGCGATGGGTATAAACCGGAGGTGCCTTGCGGCGGAAAGATGTGTATGCAAGAAGTTACCAGAGGCCATGGTTCTTCAAGGACTTTAGAGACCGGAATGAATTAGTTCCTTATTCCTTCAATAAAGGATCTTAGTTAAGAACACATTACTGTTTATATGTATCACCAAAACTTACATCGGTACTTATTGAATTTTGTAAAATATAAATCTGTCCTCCAAGAAGGCAGGTTAGTGGAGAGAACAAAATAAATAAAACAACATAAATAGTTCATAGTTATAAATAACACTATTTTCAATGTTTAATTTTTGAAATTTATCAATCTTTTCTTTCTATATATGCTTGTATTATTACATTTTACTTATGTAACCTCTAGATGTCTGGTATCATATCCATATCTATAATTAAACTAGTTTTTTCTAAAGAAAAAGGGGGGTTGAGTATGAAGGATATACTCAACCCCCCTTTTTCTATATTTTAATCTTCTCATTTTGTATCTTTCCTTTTACCTCCTCATTTTTCTTTCCCTTTATATTATTGTTTACATTTTATCCTTTCTTGACATGTATTTTTTCTATTTTATATTCGTATTCTTTTATTATTATATCTGTCACTATTAGAATTTCTGTTCATCATCTACATTTTATTTTTATCTATCACTATTTTAAATTTATTATATTCTGTAACCACTCTTATATTCATTCTTTATTTATCATATATCTATTCACTATTTCATCATATATAGTCACTATTTTAATTTCCACTCTTGTACCACTTTATATATTCTTGTTACTGCAACGTTTTTATATATTTCTGTTTGTTTCTCTCTCTTAGCTCTGAAGATGGCCTACATTGTAGGCCGAAACGTCGGCACATAATAAATAAGTCACACTTATTTAGGTGTTTTGATTGACTGCACCCCCAACTATTTCTTCCTTACAAAATAAATAAAACGATTACCACGAGGTCCCTTAAGCAGAAAGCAATATAACTGTCGAGGGTGCTAATACCTTGAAGGGAAACCGACTGAAAGAATCAAGAAAAGTTAAAGGGAGAAGAACAAGAGAGTGTTTTTAAGAGGGGAACTCTTCTTGAAGACGGAAAGACAATGGAGTAGAAGATCAAGATTCTGGCTTAGAAAGACACGCGCCGAAGATATCAATATCTGAGAGGTTTTCTTCCATCGACCTACACGAAGAAACGTGTTATTTATTTTATGACAATGCTCTTAACTTAATCATTTGGTAGGTTATCTTCCGGTTTCCTTATCATAAATCACTGTTTGTTATGAAGATGCCTAACCAAAAAATACTCTTCTTCAATTAATTTAATAATCAAATAGTAATATCGGGCGCCAATAAATAAATATTAACTTTAATAATATTTTATATTATAAGGATTCATCAATGGCATTAGAATTTACGAATATTTGCATTTCTTAAGACTAACATAAATCAGGTTATACCCACTCATTTTACATGTACACTTTCAATCATTTAAATTCTAACTCTTTGCTATTTTAATCCCTACTTTATGGCACTTCACTTGAGAACTTATGATGGTTACAGTACCTTATGTCACTTGGCCGTACTTGTCAACAAGATGGCGGCTTCTCTCATTTCTTTGTCCTCTTGGGTCCAGTCACTCCTCTACCTGCTACCTCTCACATTGGCACTCCGCTGCATAAGACCGCTCTAGCTCCACTTCTTTTTCTACCACCTTTTCATCCCCTCTCCATATCTCGTCGATCTTACAATCGATCTTTTGCAATTTTGACATTTACTTATTATAACAACAAAGCAATCGACAGTTTAACAATTATATATCAAATTGATGTTCAAAAGAGTTCTTTATTTGTCCTTATAACTATTACTTATTAATTTATAATGGTACAAAAGAATATTTACAAGCTTTACAAATCACTTAACCTATTACAATATCCAATTTGTCTAAATGCAAATACTCGTCTATATCTAATTAAATATATATATATTTTGTTTATTGATTTTATTTTATACCTTACACATTCACGATTATAGCTCAATGAACAAATCTTCGCTGTCAAAACAATGGTGCTGTCTACACTTTAGGCGATTTTACAGGAGAGAAAAAAAACGCGCCATATGTTATATTATCTTTTGTATATCAGTTATCTTTAAATTGCTAATTACAGCACTGCCTTGCTTTTAACCTTGAAAACTTTTTTTTAATAGTGTGTAATTCAACCTGTAGAATGCATTATTGTTACTAACTCATTTTCACTAAAAGTTTTAGATAGGGGGTAACAACGACGAAATATTATATGCATTGTCATAAAAATAAGTTGCATTCTATAAACTGAAAATAATAACTTTACTATTAAATTTACATATTTTTGTATTAATATAATCCCTGAGTCTCTATACTATAATTATTTAGGAATAAGCTAAATTTATAAAGTTTTCAGGCAGTAATTCTAAAATTAATTAGCTGTAATTAACTGTTGTTTATATATCTTCAACAACTATTCAATGGCATCCCAGTATAAATAAGACTATATTGTCTCTCATTAAAGCTATAGATACCAATATGAGCAGGCTTAAGAAATAATTTTTTTTTTTCATTATGGGCCTATGAAGTTGATAGGCTCATTAACGAACGAATTCCTATCAAGTTAATAAGCGCTCTGCCGACTGGGAAGCTTCTGAGATGTAGACCGAGGCGTAGGTTAGAGGATTGCGTTAAAGGTGATATCGGAAACGAGCATTCGGGATCACTAAGCCTTATCATTATTGTTATTATTATCTTCTGATCAATAAATTGAATAATATTTAATATTTAATTAATTGAATATTAAATGGCACTATCAATAACTTAATCTTTCATTAGGTTTAGTGGTGCAATTTTTATTATTTTATTATAAAAATTAATTCACGTCTACCTTTTAAAGCTCAATAAATTTTACACTTTCCTTCCTATCATAAAAAGAATATATCCCTAATTGAACGAAATTACCTTGATAGAAGGGAAAAAGGAGCGAGATTAATTTTTTATTCATTAAATTATATTTTAAAATCCTCTTGTAGGAAATCTAATATGATAAAGTTCATTAAATTTCTATTAAAAGATAGAACTATGCTTGTTTATCGGATGTGCTCCTTTCTACATATACGCTATTGTTGTAGTACAAAGGTCCTCAAAATTGGTACTAACTTGGTACAAAATTAATACGACACTTTAGTGTACCGAAAGAATTCTTTTTTATTTTCGGAAAAAGGTATCAAGATACCCTTGGGGAAGCCATTTTGAAAACATGATGATGTTCACATACAACTATTGGGTCATTTTTTATTTATTCAAGAGAACTTTCCGTTTCACTTATTCATGTAACACATACCTCATAAAACCATTGGGAAGTAAAGATTATGTAGAACTTTGGCATCTAAATATCTCTTAGAGCTATTAGAATGTTGCACATATGTTGTTTTCCAATGTTGGGTACTCAGTTTTAAACTACCTATAACAGATAATCATTTAAATAATTTAGTGATACAAGTCATTTCATGCGAAACTTTTGCTATGTACTGATGCAGGGGCACCATGAAAGGGATGCTGTGCGGGGAAAATGTGTCATGTCGGGACACATGAAAGGGAATATGTTTGGGACAAAGAACAGACCCTTGGCCCCCTTATGGTTTTGTGGTCCAAGATGGTGGAGAAGGAAGGAGAGGGGGAGAGAAGAAAACTCTTGAAATACGAGGCTGAAGAAGGCACTCGAGAGATAGACACAGAGAAGGAAGGAGGTACTCGGGAGACGAAGAGAGAACAGGAAGGAGGTACTCTGGAGATGTACAGCAAGGAGGAGAGATCTGGCAGAAGATAGAGAATCCCAGAGGCAGCACGGCGAAGAACGACCAGCAACCCAATCTACCCCGTGTCCACAGATAAGTTTAGTTTATTTCCTGTAATGTATTTTATGGCAATCCTTTTTATATATATTAAATCTGAATCATTACCCTTGTTGAAATTAAATAAATAACCGATTCCTTATTGTAATTCTTTTGGTGCTTACATACCCCAGATACACTATTTATGTACAAATTATATATTGAAGGTATAATAGATAAGTAAATTGGTAAACACAAGAATAGACCTTTGGAAAGGAACCCAATTAAGATTAAGGAATATAAATAATAACTTGAGTACTCATCCTAAATGAGACTCTAGCATCCCAAATATCAATATATATATTCAAGATATATTTAAGAGTAGAAACATAGCACTTTATTCCCACTCAAACCCACTACAGTCGACGACATGAAATTAGGCGGCTCAAAGAAAATGCGCTGTTGCCGCTTGTAGCGAGAATGTGGGCGTGGTTTTACTCAAAACTGCCAACATTTGACAACAATGTGCTAGCATCGTTGCCTAGTTATACCGGTTTCAGTTATTTGGTTTTTACCCTTGGTACGCTAGTGTAGGTCGATTTGGCAACACCGCAATTTTCTTTGAGGCGCCTAATTTCATGTCGCCGACTATAGTTTCAAACCTAGCTACTTCTTAGGTTATTATTAATCAGGTTTATAATATTTTAATATTTTAGAGACTTAAGGCTTCGTGTTTTGGAACGTTTTCACTCACGTTTTTAAAAATGTTTTTTGCCTCTTCTGTGCTTTTCGCTCCTCAATATTAATTTATTAGGTTTCTGTTAAAAAATACCGTCCATCTTTGTTACCTTTGTAAGAGCGGTGTAGCTGAGTTTCTGTGTCCTGAAGGTCCTGGGTAAGAATACAGCTGTGGCAGATAAAAGTAATTAATAAAGTTAACAGCCATGAATGGCATTAACATCATTTGGAACTGTATAAACCCGTAAAGCTCAGTATTCAGAAAACTAGGAATATGTAAAGAAATATATGAAGGATCACAAGGAGGATCACAAGGAGCAGGTAAATCAAAGTCTCACCTGAGAAAGGAGTACATCTGCAGTTGTAGGCAAGAAAGTGGCATGTCAAGATAAAGAGAAAAGGACTTCATGTATCTACTTTTTGTAAGTAGAAATATATTTTTGTAACCATGATCACCATATAATAAAATTAATATTATTCAATATCATGAAACGTTTTTAGTTTTTTTTTTATATGTTTTTCAATCAATAATGATATAGTATTACTGTAACGATCTCTTTGTACGATCTCAGGTTGGCATCCCATATTATTCAGTGAGGTCATTGTTTGGGCAGTGGAGGTAACAATTCAGTTTTTCCTTTATGCTGGAACAGTTGGATTCTTCAATAAACCTGTCAGTGGATTTGTTCGACTAATGCCCTAAATCATAGCGTAACAAACAATCTCAAAAAGGGAAAAAAATGTTGAGAAAACTTAGAGACGGAAGTTTTCTTTGTTCCGTGGGAGCAGTGGAAGACTGGATATGTATTAAGGAGGCCGTGAACTATGGCGGCAGTTCTCCAGCCAATGGCAACTACAATGAAAGGTTTCTCGTGTTGCTCCAGTCGTGAAAACTTTAAAATAGTCAAAACTTCACCGACTCCCCCCTTCTCCTTTCGACATATATCACCTACTCCCTTCTGGCCGCCATTAGTTCTTTCTTCAAATGTTCTCTTTCCATGAAAGCATTTCGGAATAACTTGCCGAAACTTATTCGAGAAATACTCATCTTTATCAATACTTTTCGATGAAGTCTTCTCATAAGTATCGACGAGTGAGCTATGTTTGAAAAACAGTTCTTAACCTCTCTATTGTATAAAAAAGTTTAAGTAATGTTATATCGGCGTTGCCTAGCAACGGATCGAGCAACTTTTATTCTTTAGTCTTTTGTCTTGCTCGAGCAGTTAAAAAATATCATCATGATATACGACTTCACTAATCAAAAATATAAAATATAAACAATTTAAATTAGGAATTAGCTGGCTAAATTACACCTACAACTACAATTTTGTCCAAACTGTAACGATCCCACATATTTTCGGATATGTCAAAGCAACATACATGAAAACTATAAGGTATGCAAAATATTTGTAAGTACAAAATTTATAGCGTTACAGTGATGATAAAACATTGTAAGAAATTGTTTTACTCTAAGGAACTGTTTTCTCTTTAAGTATTTGTTTAACTAAAGTAACTGTTTACCAAGAACTGGTTGCCCTCAAGAACTACTTCCTCAAAACAACTGTTTCCTCAAATTAACTGTTTACCATAAAGAACTGTTTTCTCTTTAAGGAACGGTTTATCTAAAGTAACTTCTAACCCTCAAGAACTATTCACTCAAAATAACTGTTTGCTCCAAGAAACTGTTTACCCTAAAGAACCCATCTTTTTTTAAGGAACTATTCAGCCTCAGGATCAGTTCGCCTAAAAGAACCGTTTGTTCTAAGGAACTGATTATCCTAAAGGAACTCTTTGGCTAAAGGAACTGTTTGCCTGTCTCCGTCTAATTTCTAGCGCAGTAATTAATACGACAGTTGGCAGACCTGGAATTAGTACAAGACTTAGCTACAGCTGAGGGAACAAACGGCCTGGAACCCGGTTTCGTTAATGGTCACCTTTCTTCTTAATGAAGAGGTCCATTCTTATATATTTTATCCTTGAGTATTTTTTTGGTTTAATTCTGCATACTTCTCCCATTAATATTCTGAAAGCCTATTCCTGTTTCTTTGAATTTTTTAATTTAAATATATGCACCTGTGTTTATGAATAAATACCAAAAATATTAAATATTTTACCGTATAAATATTATACATAATCGTTATTAATAGTGTCCTTCATCATAAAAGAGTACTGAATTGTGGAAGGTATATACTGTGAGGAACAGATTACAAATATTAGGTATATATATATTTTTTTTTTAAGAGAAAAGATTATGTCTTGGCCGGGATTCGAACCCGGGTCGCCCGCGTCTCTAGCGCGGTGCTCTAACCACTGAGCTACCAAGGCACGCATTCCAGCCCGACAAATCCATCCTCTTCACTGATCCTATATCCCTGTGTTCTCGCAATTTTTCGAGGTATACACGGGGAAGTATGTTCATTGAACAGTACTTTAATCGGGATCTCGTTGACTTGCGTCAATTTTATATTCATAATTTATTTTTTATTTATGGTTCTTTTTAATTTATTTGATTATTTTAAATATATTTTTTAAGAGAAAAGATTATGTCTTGGCCGGGATTCGAACCCGGGTCACCCGCGTCTCTAGCGCGGTGCTCTAACCACTGATTTTATATTACCTCAAAGATTTTATATATATATATATATATATATATATATATATATATATTATATTAATTCTCTTGTTTATGTTACTGGAGTACATCTTTTTGAGTCATTCATTCAAGTAAGTAATAAAACCTTTTCTAGTCAAACATTTTTTCTTTATTTAAATACGTTTCAATATTCTGCAGTCATTTTCAATGTATATCTCTTATAAGTCCCTTTTTTTATTTAATTTAAATGTATTTTTTAAATACTTATGAATTTGCACATTTTCGACCTTTTAGTAGATTGTCAAATAATTTAAATTTTTTCTTATAATACTTAGAGTTTACAGTGTACTCCATGGTCATTATTAACATTTATGTATACATATATATATATATATATATTTATACGTTTTTTGAAATTATAAATGATCTAAATACTGTCGATCAATGTTAATCATGCTAAAAATGAAGTGTAAGCTCATCAACATCTATGTAAATACAAATTCAAGCTATAAATAATATAAGTACGTACAAATTATTTTAATTAAATTATTGATATTTTGAAAAAAAAATTAGATACTACTTTAATCAAATAATAATTTTATTTAAAAAAGTAAGTACCAAATGTGAATTTTATTTAATAATTATTATTTTGTGTAACGTTTGAATTATCCTAAGTTAAAAACAAGGTAAATCTCATTAAGAAAACTTTTTCATTTTCATGCTTAAGAAGTTTTCTGAAGTTTTTTTTTAATATCTTTTATTTTGGTTATTTAGTTTCCATGTGTGAGAGGAAATGAAAATTAACAGGGCTTTTTCTTCGTGCTAATGGCCTATGTTAGAGCAAAGGGAAATTCAATTAACAAGCACTTTCAGAAAGAACTTCAATTTCTAGACCTAACAAGATGTAGAACACGTTTTATAAGTATTATATTATATCAAAATATTTGTAAACTGCTGAAAATTTTTTTAAAATATACTTTTATAAACTATTTGATTTATTTTATCAAATTTAAATAAAATTTATTTATTGAAATTTACAACAGTATTATAGCAATACTGCAAGTAAATATAATGACAGGAATGATACATATTGGCATGAGATAAAGGCAAGTAGAGACTCTATACAGTGGTAGTACTCAAATGAAAGTTCAACATAAAAGATCGCGAGGCCATCTTCTTTTCAGACCCCTCGTAGGAATATAGCGAATTGAAGAAGTGTATGGGTTGGAAGCTAATGAGTTTGAGTGGAAATAAAGTTTGTCTTAAAGGAATGATTTCAGGATCGGGTCGAATCAGTAACAAATGGAGCAATGGTGTCATTATGGATTACGTTCTTCGTAACAAAGTAAGAAGCATTATGGATTTACAAGGGATTATAAGGACTTGATACAAGTAGAAATCGATGGCTTAGTGGAACTGCAAAGCTCTACTCCTTAAATCTAGATGGGTCTAATGATTGTCACATATATATATATATATATATATGCGTTTTTTTTAAATTAATTTGGTGCTTAGATTATTTGTCTAGTAAGTTTTGAACAAGCCTAAAACGTATTTTCAGGCTAGCAAGAGGATTCCACGTTAAACGTGTCAAGGTCCTAAGTACAGGACCTATTCTACATGAGCCAGTAGGGTATTCTATTAAAGAATTCTTCGTGATAGGAAGTCTTTGCTTTCCGGTGGAAGGTTCAGGTGATTAGACAAAAAAGGATTTGTGGGATTTTGGCACTATTCTTCAAGGACAGTGATATAAAGTTTTTAAACTTTAACATCCTCAAGGTAGTAAGTATCCTTGGCCCAAATACAGTTTATACAGCTGACATCCCAACTCATCCTAATACTATCCTTACCACGTATGCTGATGATACATGTGTATTATCAGTCAACATCAATCCAGTTATTGTATCCCAAAGCCTCCAATCCCATATCACTGATCTTGAAGAATGGTGTCAAAACTAGAGAATTAAAATAAGTTCTCAAAATTCGCATCAAATCATTTTTACCTTACGTCGTAAACCAATGACTTCCTGCCCTTCAGTATTCTTTAGTAATATCCCACTTGTGCCTGTATAACAGATCCGATACTTGCATCTCGACAAAAGATTAACCTGGAATCCTCAAACAAGACTGAAAAGACAAGAAACCGCTCGGCGTTTCAGCCTACTTCAACACTTACTAGACAAACGCTCTAAGCTCCCAATTAACTACAAAAGACTCATCTACATGACAATCATACGACCTATTCGGACTTACAGAGTATAGCTGTGGGGCTCCACTAAGCCATCGAATTCCTCTCGTATCCAATCCCTACAATCCAAAATCCTTCGTAAAATCCTCAATGCTCTAAGAATAAAGTCATCCATAACAACCTTAATGTCCCATTTGTTGCTGATTTGGCCCGAACCCGGTCTTTATCCTTTCATAACAAACTTCATTTCCACACAAACCATATAGTTTTTAACCTAGCTTCTTCTTTAATTCCAAATAATCCTTCGAGGCGTCTGAAAAGAAGATGACCACGTGACCTTCTTAGTTGAACTTGTAATTTGAGTACTACCAGTGAGTAGTTTCTCTATGTGTCATTATCTCATGTCATTATGTATCACATAGTCTATTTACTTGTTGTATTCTTGTAATACAGATGTAAATATCAATAAATAAACGATAATGAAAAAAAACCTTAACATTTTCATTAAAGATATTTAATTTTCAATAGTATAGGATCTTCAGACCCACATGGTCCAGCTACGGTTGTTAAAAGATTAAAAAATTTACCTGCAACTGCTGGATTTCAACCCAGGACTTTCAATGCAGAAAATCAACGCAATACAAACTTTTGTTACTCTTGTAAGAGCGGCTTAGCAATTAAAAGAGCAACAAAAGGCATGAAGCTTAATTGATTTCAATATATGGTGATTGTGCTGTTTTCAGGAAGACGGAAGTGATGTAATAGTTTACTATAAGGGTTTCAATTTCATAATAATGTTCTTTCATTGGGCATTTTGTCTGGTAGTAGACTTTGAATATTATTAATTAAATAAATAATTCTAAAATTACACCAGAAAGGCGGTAATATTTGAAAATTTTATAATTTATAAAATAATTATACTTGGTTTAATACAATTAAAATTTAGATGATATTGGTTTTAATTAAACTGTAATTATTTCTTAATTAATTATTATAACAGGACTGCCAGATCTAGCACATCCAGACAACAGCTGACCCCAGGGGAGACACACAGGAAGAGTGGCTATTAAATTAATAAATCCTGAAAGAGCCGTTCCCGCAGATGGAGGTAGCCGTGGCTGAGCGACTTCCGGCACGAAACCTGGCCATTTCCGCCGGGAGCAACTTACATCTGTCGGCCGCTTAGTGGCCCATTTAGTCTACAAGATGGCCGCTGTCATCCTCCACGTCCTTGTCTAAAGGAGGCGACACCTTCTTACTTCAGGCGATGTTACGTGGGTTTAACTGTTTCCTTTGACGTCGCTTCATGGCAAAACGATAACATTGGAGTCCTAAATTTTTTATATCCAGGGATAAGAAGGATAAGAATTTTCGGTACTTGGCCCCAGTGATAAGCTTTCTGAAACTTACATCCGGACGCTATTGTCCCTGTTTAGGAGTTTTGACGTAAACACATATATCACAAACGTTTAACATGTGAAAATGATTTTATATCATTGAAATAACTATTAATAGTACAATAATATATAATATAGCAATAGAAATTAATGGATCGTTTTATTAATAACAATGAATGAATGAATGAATGAATAAAGCCTTTGCAAAAAAATTAACAGGAATTATTAAAATAATAAAAAATTAAAATAATTTTACTACAGATACTATATACAATGTTTATAACTTCATATAATATTATGAACTTTTTTTTTTGCTTGTTACTTTATCTAGGCCTTCCCCTTAGTGAGTGATGGCCTGACTTCCCTGGAGACCAATTCCTACTGGGAAGTGATTAATAACAATAAGAAGTATTTAATAATAACACAATTTTTGAGTCATTCATTCAAGTAAGTGAAAAAAACTTTTTCCAGTCAAACATTTTTTCTTTATTATTTGACCTTTCATGATACTTATATATTTTAAGGAGAAAACAAATTAAAATATTATTTTAATATAAATTATCATAACAGTCCAAAGTTCAATTCATAAATGTTAATAATGGCCATGGAGTACATTGTAAACTCTAAGTATTATAAGAAAAATTTAAATTATTTGACAATCTACTAAAAGATATCTATACTTATTTTCAGTATTTTAGGACATGTTTTTAGATAATTATGTATTTATTGGATTATTCTTTTTATTTAGGTTAATAATGTGCAAATTTATAAGTATTTAAAAAATATATTTAAATTAAATAAAAAATGGACTTATAAGAGATGTAAATTGAAAATGACTGAAGAAGTTGAAACGTATTTTTAAATAAAGAAAAAATGTTTGACTGGAAAAAGGTCTTTTTACTTACTTGAATGAATGACTCAAAAATATGTACTCCAGTAATATAAACAAGAGAATTATAATAATAACACAATTTAATAGCAATGAAAATAAAATTAACAACTTTTTTTTTATTTTTGTATATAAACCTTTATCAACCTCAACTATCATGTTTCCCTCCTATTTTCACATCTCCGTTTTGTTAAAAACGATTGCGCACAACTTCCTCAAATGGATTTTCCAATCTATAAATGCTCCTCTCGATACTTGAAGTTCTTCAGAGCAAAATATAACTGACCAACAATAACAAACGATAAAAGGTAACAAGATTGCTACATCCTGCAGTGTGACCAGTAGTGGGGCAACTCCAACAGACAAGTGCCGAATTTTTAACGGGTACCTAACATCACAAAAGTGATGTCCACCATTTTGCGTTAATTACGAAGGACTTTTTACCCCTACTAAATCCACCTGCCGGTTTGCGAATCCGCTATCTTGGCGATAAGTATGTTGTATACTGATTACTACACCACAAATGACTCTAAGTTAGTGAAATATCAAAAATAAAGAATAAGATGTTATGTGTACTGTCTATATGTTATGGCTACTAATTTATGAAACTCTATTTTTTTTTTTGTACAACTTGTTTAAAGACAAGTTTCATCTAGTAACGAGTGATTATAAGTTGTTTTATGTTATAAACACAAAACTATTATTTTAATTTACATATTGCACATTTATATCATTTAATGGAAACAATTAATTTATCTAGTCAGTCTTGATCAGAAACTATTATCTACTTACAGGAGTGCAAGAGAATGGCATGATTTCTTTTACAAATATATCTTATTTGTTGTTGTTGTAGTTTTTGACCATCGTATTAGTTATAAAAACTTTGAAAGGTATAATAAACAGTATTATGAAAAAAAAGAAACCTATATCAACTTGATTTAAAGACAAACGCCCTTCCAAAAACTAGCCTAGTTACGGCGCAACGTGTCTGCTAAACCAGCATGACTGATCAGACTTGCGGGCTGTCACCAAGGCGCTATTTACATTTCATTGTTTGCTTTTATAATATGAGCACAAAGTAATGATAAAATGTCCAATTTATATTTTTTTTGTGCAACTTAATTGTTTTTCATTACTTATTGTGCTATTAGGGACCTGTGAATGGCACAACAACGTTTCCATGCATATTTTTTGTATAATTTATGAACTTTACCATCAAATTATTATTTTTTATATTCACTTTTTCTTTCTTATCTTTTTATTGTTTTTCACCATGTGATGAAATTAAGAATTTTAAAGAGAATTTCTATTATACAAACTGGGTACCTAAAATAAGGTGGATGAAATCTGGCGGTTGAGCGTGATCTAGGACATATCACCTCCTTGCACAACCTTTGCCCAAGAAACAGTACAGTCTATATCATGTACTGAACCAAGACCCTTTATTAAATAATAGTTTATAGTAATACAGGAAATAAAATAAAATTGTTGATTACTTACTGTCTGGTAAAGAGAAAAGCCAACAACATGAAAGATAATGAAAATATGTTGTTGTGTTTGTAAAAAGCTAGGTGATAATGATCTAATACTCAACACTAGGCCTTCAGAGGTTGTTCATGGATGCAGTTTTTTTGTGTGTTTTTTTATAAGGATACATTTAATTATGTTTACTCTTACTATTGTCCTTTTTACTAATTAATTTATGTAATTAAGTTTACATTGATTTAGTTGGGGTCCCTCTGTCGCAAATGCGGCAGAGAGTCTGAAACACCAGCCCATGTGCTGGGTAAATGTCCCAACAACTCCCTCCTCATAACACGCCGACACCATAGGGTCAAACGCGAATTAATGAGGGTCCTTAAAGAAAGATAATTCGACTGCTTTGACGAGGTCTATTATATCGACAACGAGGGATCCACAAGATATGCGGATATTATAAGAGGCCTATTGTTTGGGTCTCGCGAAACGAATCCGAAAAGAACATGGCGCTTCCTCGATGACCTGGGTGTCAGTGGCAGGGATGTGGCAGTGCTCACTGGGAATATTACACTCAACTCCCTGGGGGTAATTCACCATCATATATATAGTCGCTGATACCCCACACATTGTTTTATATTTTGTTTCCTTTCTCATTAATAAGAAGAAAAAAAGAAAAAGGGAAGTAAAAAGAAATAGGAATTGTACTGTAGTTCTTAAGTACGCATTTTTATTAATGGCATGAAAAGGATTAATGTGTACTAATGTATGACAAGGAATGTGTAAACCAAATATTCATAAATTTAAAATTGTAATATTCAGTATTTCCAATATGGATTGATGAATATGCTGTGTGTTATGGTGCTGAAAAAAATAAAGCACTTCTCTCTCTCTTTTTAAGTTCTTTTATATTATTTTTATTTGCATTCGTTAAGTTATAATAATATTGTATAATCCATGAGTTTGATTGGTATAATATAATATGTATATCTCTTTGAAATTATTTTTTTTTTCTTTTTTCGCCATGTATTTCGACATGTATATTTGTTCGCAATATAATCTCTCTCTCTCTCTCTCTCTCTCTCTCTCTCTCTCTCTCTCTCTCTCTCTCTCTCTCTCTCTCTCACACACACACACACACACACGCACACAAACCCTCTCTCTTTCTCTGCCTATCGCTATATACTAGCATATATACACATATTTTACTTAAAACTACAAAATGCGTTACGATTTCGAGGTCAAAGTTTAGAAAAAACAGGCCCCTGGAGCTTTGGAAAATTCATGAATATTTGAAATAAAAAAACTGCTATTTGAAGGGAGTAGTAAAGAGAGTGGTGTAATAAAGTCCATTAGGGGGTCAGTGTATTTTTCCAACGAGAGGAAAGCTCGGGGAAAAAAAAAATTAACGTTTAATTGGAAGTCGTTGACTCTAGCCTGTGTGCTCCCTCTCCCCCTCCCCTCCCCCCACCTCACCAGCCCCATCAATATTTGATTAAGGACCTCTTCTCTTCTCTCAGGGTCCTTACTGCCTTTTTCACTAGCCTTTAACCTTTCCATTATATTAAAAAAAAAAAAAAAGACTTTTAAGCCAAGATACCTTTCAAAGTACCCTACGAGCCTTTGGGGCAATATCGAGTGTGAAATTGTAGATATATATGTATATATGTATATATATATATATATATATATATATATATATATATATATATACACACAGTCCCTGTGTTTTTTAATTAATGTGACCACTGGATAGATTCGTTCTTGTTACATATTTGCATTATCTTTTTGTATGCGTAATGATGTTAATAGAGTTTAAATATTAATTTTATGGGTAAGTTAGTTATCTGATAATAATATGTAATTGAAAAAAATGCAATTGAAAGCATTTTGCTTAAATCAATAATAAACTTACCGAATCCCACTTGTATTTAATGAAAAAGAAACAATATATCCACAAAAACTTCAAACACAAATTATGCACGCCGTCACTTGTAAAACAAAATGGCTGTACTAAAACCAATGCTGCCATTACTAAAAAAAAAGAAACTTTAAAAAACTTATAACAGTGTCGCCATTACTTAAAACAGCAATTTATTAAGACACGCGAAAGTATTATATAAAAAAAATTAGGAAAAAACAAAAATAAAATAATCTTTCTTGGTGGTCACATTAATATGGCCAGGGACTGTATGTATATATATATGAAATAAAATAAAAAAATATGTGAAAACGTTTGTCGATTCAGGCTTCAACTTTGGAGAAAAAGAATAATCGGTATCTGTTCCACAGGTTGTCGCTTCGATCTACTTGTAAAGTTTTATTCGTTTCATTTGTTCGTTATAAGTTTTTTCGTTTAATTTTTATAATTTTCTAAAAATACAACTTATCATGAGCTTTTTGTGTATACTTACACAATCAGTAGATTTCTGTAATCATTTCATCAAGAAATATAAATGATATATGTTATTTAAAACGAGATAGTTGCGTGTCCTGAAATTTCTCAAGCATCAATCGGGTGTGTGTCTCATCAGCCTCCGAGGCTACTCACATAGACCGTGGGCAGGAGTGATGGTCCTAACCCGTGTATACAGGTTTAGGTTTTCCAAGATGTCTATAACCAACCAGAGGTTAGGTCCATAGGCGTTCTTTTCAATGACTAGGAACAGCCATTATCCATGGATCTAGGCCGATTTGTCATTGTCCCTAAGCTCCGGAATAAGGTTCATAACACTGGTGAATTGGCGCCGAAGGAACTAGTCATCGAAGTATATACAGTCTGCCGTTTTGTAACCTTGTAAACCATGGGTCAGTGGCAGAGGACATGTCTG
Organism: Arma custos; assembly: GCA_037127475.1. Classification (NCBI taxonomy): domain Eukaryota; kingdom Metazoa; phylum Arthropoda; class Insecta; order Hemiptera; family Pentatomidae; genus Arma; species Arma custos. The sequence goes on from CM073762.1 coordinate 9,281,479, forward strand.
TTCTCTCGTAATCTATAAACGACAGCTATATGAAAATCTCAATGGAATGTAGCATATACATCGTAATTTTTTTTTAATTATTGATATTTACAACTGTATTACAATAATACAACAAGTAAATAGGCTCAGTGATACATAATAAATACTGGCATAAGTAATTAGTAGTATTAGGATGATTTGGGATGTCAGCTGTAAAAACTGTATAAAGGATTGGGCCAAGGATACTTACTACCCTGAGGAACACCAGCAGATTGGGAAAAGAGAGATGAACAGACATTATTATGGTTTACTTGGAAAGTTCAATTTGTGAGATAGGATTGAAGGATGAGAAAGTATGTAGGGGGTAGGAATTAACGGGGTTTGTTGAGCAAGCCCGGATGCCAGACTCGGTCAAAAGCCTGTTCCACGTCAAGAAAGACGCCCGAACAATATGATCCACGTTCTAATGCAGAGGAGACTACATCAACCACACGATGACATTGCTGAATAGTTGAGTGGGATGCTCAGAATCCAAACTGGTGATTATCGTGAAATTGAACGTGAAAAGTGCAATACAATGTTGATGTATCTGTCATAGCAATTGGTTGACTTTGCAAATACAATTGGGAAATACAGCTTTGAATAACGTGAAAGAGTTTTGTATACTAGAGTTTTATATAATTTTTCAAATATTAAAAATCGAAATAAATTGCCCAAGAATAAAGAACATACTCTCAACACTCCTAGATTTCACATAGTATCCCCGATTCCAGCAGATAGTACCAGAGTAGAAACTGAAAACTTTTAGCAGCTAGCTACATAATAAAATCAACACATGATTTTTTCTATTATTATATATATATTTATATGTGTATTCGGAAAATATCAATTTGTAATTGAGCATTAAAAAAAATAGATTTTTATTAGTGAACGCGCATATATATTTCAATTAATTATATTTCCGTTCATTAAAGTGGTGACCCCACTCAACCAACATGAATAGGAAGACGAAAGAAGTCTGGCTTGTGAGTTCGCAATGAACATAAGTATTCCAAGCTTTTGGAAAGCAGGCAAAGAACTATGGTTCTGTCAGGCTGAAGCTATTCCCTCCATGAACAAGGTAACTAGCTCACTCATTAAATTTTAATTAATTCTAGCTAATCTTAACACTGATATATTTGAAGATGTGGCAGACTTAGTTAAGAACCCTCCGACCGAACCTTACGAAGCCATTAAAAGGACATTGAGCGTTATACTCACGTACTCAGAATCAAATAATCTTCGTATTCGGCGACTCTTAGAAGAGAAGCATCTATCTCCAGGCGAGTGACCTTCTCAACTTCTAAACGAGATAAAGCGACTCGCCGGCACCGACAGCAAGGTGTTCTTTCAAAAATTGAGGGAACATTTGAAGCACCTTCGACTGGCATCTCTTCGCCCAAGCAGCAGCCAAACTTCCGTCCCTAAGGATCTCAAGAGTTGCAGTCATGTCTTCCTAAGAGATGAGGCAGTTCGTCAACCCTTTACACCACCCTACTCTGGGTTCCATCAGGTACCGGACCGTCAAGAGAAAACCTACACCATTCTTCTTCCTCTGGCAGCAAGACTGTCTCTATCGACAGATTGAAGCCAGCCTACACCATCCAGGACTAATTTAGCATTACAAAAATAGTTTTTTATTAGTGAACGCGTATATATTTCAATTATTTATACTTCCCGTTCACTAAAAACTCAATAGCTCTGCTGAAGTTTTTTCAGGAATTAATTAATTAATGTACAGTTTCCGTATTAAAGTTTATTGTTCTACTTAGGCTTTCTGGGAAATACATAGCAATTTAGAAGATCACCTGTGGTCTAGTGGTTAGCGTAACAAACTACTAAACCGAAGATCGCGGGTTCGTAGCCCGGCAGGCTGTCCTAGGATTTTTTAAGGGAGTAAAAAATCCTTAGTTACGCCGTCCTTCGGAAGGGACGTTAAACGGGGGTCCCGAGCCTGTACGATGTCAAGTACTCGTTAAAAATCCCTATCCTAATAAAACCTGGATAGGCAAAATTTTGAGCTCCCACTGTAGCATCGTCCGATTAGCCATAGCAGCATAAAGTGACGTTAAATGACCAAACAAACAAACATAGCAATTCATAGAAATATTATTTCGTCCTCCAAATCGATTAATATTAACCAAAATTATCTGCTTAATTAATTGGTAAAGTGAAATAGATATATATTTATAATTATTAGAACCTCGTTTATATATAAATATATATGATAAACATACATAAGTTAACTGTATTGTTCTTTGTAGCTTATGTCATCGTTGACCAATTATTATTGTAATCTGAACTCTTTTTAATATCCATTATTTCTTCAGATAATTATAGCTACTCTAGTTTCATTATGATATATTGTCTGTTTATAAAAGAAAAACCTGTACGGACAATAAACAAATGGATTTAATAAAAGTTTTAATATCATGGTAGTTAGCAATATCTTCTAGCTCGTTTATTACACACATTAAAAAAAACAATATGCAAACGTTATCATACACATTTAATTATTTCCACTATTTTTATGTTCCATGTGCATTTAATATATTTTACGTCTTTATTAGCTGAACTGCTAATGAAACTTAATTTAGCACTCGCTTGGTTCATTGAACCCTAAATAACATTATTGTATGGAGTAAACGTTAAATCTAATCAATAAGAAATAAAACACTTTGCATACCGATGAAAATTAAAATAAAAACCTGTGACACTATAAACCAGGTAGAGTCTTCGGTTCAGTACACAGTAGAGACTGTACTGTTTCTTGGCAACGGTGTTGCAGGGATATGGTCTGTCCGAGATCACGCTTAATAGCCAAAATGCTAGTTTCCAAAGGGATTAATCTAACACTGATTAATCAAATTATGCCCTGAAGAAGCTAGCAAAACGTTTGCAAAGACCTGTACCACTACAATCCGTGAAGGGTCTGGGGCTCAGTACGTGGTAGAGACCGTACTGTTTCATGGACAACGGTTCTGCAGGGAGATGTCCTAGAACACGATTTTTCCCCCTTTTTTGGGTAGCTTATTTTTTATAACACTTTATAGAGGCTGGGTGAGCCCCAAGAAAGTCCTAGATCCCATGTGATCCATGTCCTACCGCAGACAGGCTAAATAAAAGCTCTGCCTGCAGCGGTATTTGAACCGGGATTTCCGGCATGGCAACTATTGTTTATAATATATTTTAATTTATGTAAATATTTTTACATACATAATGAGTAAATATTTCATATAATGAGATGCATCAGTATCTACACATGTATAGATGTGTAGATTAGATAAAGCTCTCCCAGGCTTAGAACCCAGAAACTTCAGCACGGTGGCTCAACGCGCTACACATTATACTCACGTATTCATGATTATTGTCGTTATTCTGTAACTGTAAAATAACGTAGTTGACAAACTTCACTGAAAAGTAACTGTTCCAAGTAGAAACGGAACCTTACGAAAAGGCCTCTAATAATTGGCAATATTGGTATGTTCGGGACCGCCTTTTGGACACTTTGGAGAATTTCATTCGCCTCCACGTTCACAGAGAGCGCGCTCAAAGCGGATATCCCCCCCTTTAGTGACCGGCTGTAATTAAATATCTTAGGGACAGGGAGCGCTCGGGGGCAGTTCTAATTAGTTAATGAGAGGGGCAGCTTATCGGTCCTCGCCTATATTGAAGCTCTCCCTTGCCTTGCCCCTCTCTCCTCTTGTAGGGTCACGGGCGTTGATTCCTGATCAAGAATCCTTTGAGACCTCAGGAGTAGCCTCCCAAGTTAACACCGAAATCTTCGAACTCCATTTTCGGCCACTTCAATACATCGAATCGAATTGAAACTTTCTAGACATTCCAAGGACTGATGACAATACATAAATTTAATAAATTTCTCATTATCCTGACCAGGATCTCCAGGATCAGAGATTTTTAATATCCGAAGACACGTTAGTGTCTTGGGCCAAGTACTAAGAGACATTGCTTAATCTTTGAGACTAGCATATGGCTACTGACAGGATCTTGGTTGTTTCGTATATTTTTAAATACAAAAAAATGTATTTATTTATTCTTTGATTTACATTAGCTCCCAGAAAATTTAATCCAAAGCGTTTTTTCTTTTTTCTACGCTACACGAACATCAAGTTTTGTAAAGGAAAACATCAATAGTTGAGCAGGTCTCTTGGCAATTGTGTTTTTAATCTTTTTCCTATCAAGTCCGGGTAACAGGGAGTAGGAAAGCGGAAGAAGCGAGTGGATTTTTTTGATATTGTGTTGATGAGTGATTTGTTATATATTTGTTGTGATTTTTGTAGTGGGAATGTTCATGTCGTTGTGTATGGTGTGATTCGAAACAAATTAACTCCATATATCCAAATAGGTCTTAGTATACTGTTATAGTCAAGTCGTTTGTTTCATAAGTCAAGTGAAGATGTGCAGTTCAGAAGATGTGATTGTTGTTTGTAGCGTCTTGTCAGTTCTTGTCTTTTTAGTTTTGTATTTATATTCCATAATACAAAAATTATAGTTTAAAAAACTTAATAACATGCTTTTGTAGCTTGTCTAACTTTATATTAGAAAATATAGGGTTGGCAACTAAGTCATTGCCGATTTCAAATAAGAAGGCAAATTCAGAATTTTTGTTTAAAAATATAACTTTATTCAATTAGATATTGCCCGTTCTTGTCGATGACCTTTTTCCATTGTTCTGGCAGCGTAAAAATTCCCCGTTCGTAAAATGTCTGGTCTTTGCTATTAAAAAACTGAATTAGGTGTGATCTGGCATCATCCGCGTTGTTAAAAATTTTACCATTTAAAGAGTTTTGCATGGAACGAAACAAATGGTAATCCGAAGGCGCAAGGTCAGGGCTATATGGTGGGTGTGACAAAACATCCCAACCCAGTTTCAATAATGTTTGCCGAGTAACCAAAGATGTGTGGGGCCTTGCGTTATCATGATGGAAAACAACACCCTTCCGATTTGATAATACCGGCCGCTTTTCTTCAATTGCATCCTTCAGTTTGTCGAGTTGTTCAACATACACATTTGAATTTATCGTTTGGTTCTGCGGCATGAGTTCAAAATACAAAATTCCTTTGTGATCCCACCAGACTGACAGCATAATCTTTTTTTGGTGAATATCTGCTTTTGATGCTGTTTGGGCTGGTTGATCTTGCTTCACCCACGATTTCTTGCGAGTAACATTGTTATAAACTATCCACTTTTCGTCGCCAGTAACTAGGTTCTTCAGAAATGGATCATTTTCATTGCGTTTCAGTAGCGAATTACAGATGCTAATCCGTTGCGTCAAATGAATTTCCTTTAGCTGGTGAGGGATCCATAAATCAAGTTTCTTGACATAACCAAGGGTTTTTAATTTTTTTTCAATGCACGTATGCGACACATTGAGCTTCTCTGCAATGTCTCGTGTTGTGCTGTGACGATCTGAATCGATAATGGCCTTGATATGGGTTTCATCCACTTCGACTGGGCGGCCAGATCGTTGTGCATTTTTCAGTGAAAAATCAACGGAACGAAATCTTTCAAACCAATTTCGACACTGCCTTTCTTTTAAGGCTTTATCTCCATATACGCCACATAACTTCTTTTGTGCTTGCGATGCGTTCTTCCCTTTTCGGAAGTAATACAATAAAATGTGTCGGAAATGCACGTCCTGTTCTTCCATTTTTAAATTGGGATGAAAACAAAACTAAAGAACTAATCAAAAAATTTTTTTTACTAATTAAACGTAGAAGTCCATACAGTAAGAAAAAAATATAGGTTAGATGCTCTGGCCACGTTAACAAAACAAAAGAAAGTGTAGAGTGAATCTATCGACAAAAACGGCAATGACTTAGTTGCCAACCCTATAAATCTTAGTTTAAAAAAACTATAGTAACAAGCTATAATAGAAATCAAGTATTCCGGAAAACTACTAAACAGCACAAAAAAATGTTCAATTAGTTTAAGATAAGAATGTGGGAGCGGAGTAGTTCCGAGCAATACTGAAGGTTCTGGGTTAAAATCTGGCAGTGGCAGAAGATTTATTGAAGCTCTTAACTGCCGGGGATGGATGTTGTGGTATCTGGAGTCCCTTCTGGAGTTCACCCAACCTCAACAAAAGAAAGTACCCTTAAAAGGGATAAAAACTGACTATTGAGCGTGGATAGGGAGACCCTGTCACTCAACGGACTTGGAAGAATATGGGCTGCATTCTGGGGCCTCAGGTACCCTGCAACTATGACCATTTATAAAGTCGTGGTCTTGGTATGCTAAGGTATGCATCCCCGGCGTGGAACCTCACGCAGCTGCAGAAAAGGAAACCGGCCACAAGCCAGAGACTGGCTCTGCTGCGAGTTTCGAAGGCCTACCGAAGGGTGTCGCATGAGGCGGTGCAGGTGCTAACAGGAGAGATGCCCCTGGACCTCGTCCTGAAGAAGGACGCCTTGAAATACGAGGTGAAGAGACAGAGGCTAACGGCGCTCCCAGAGGGACTCCGACAGAGGATCGGCGAGACCCCCAACGGGTGGAAGAACATAGTGAGAAAGGACTCTATAGAGGAGTAGAACGGACGGTGGGTGACGAGCCAGAAGGGCTCTACCCTGAGGAAGTTCTTCCCACCGTCCAGTCGAGATTGGCGGCAACATGGGTCCTCTCGGACTACTGGCTCTCGTAGGTTCTGACAGGACACGGTGGGTTCCGGGGAAAGCTCAGTGAGCATAGGTGAGACATCTACCCCCGGTGCCACACTTGTGGAGTTCCTAAGACGTCGGAGCACGTGGTGGCCTCCTACACCACAATGGAAGGACACCGTGCTGGTTATCGAGAAAAACCGGGATCTTTGCCCTTGCCGAGGAAGACTTGGTGGAGGTTGAAGAAGGACAATTGTCCCTTCTTCGGGGAATTCATCTACAGGTGGAAGGACGTGGTCGGGCCTGCACATTTCACCCTTAGCAGGAACCGACCACCCGGCGAGCCACCAGATGAGGAGCCTGCCCCCCCCCCCCTCCCAGGAGGAGAGAGACGGAGGAGAGGACCGAGAACGGACGGATGTGGACCGGACAAATGCGGCGGACCAGGAGGGCTGGACGGCACCCGGACGAATGCAGGCTGGCCAAGAGGCCTAAAAGGTGCTGTCTTAACAGTAAGGTGCAGATCCGTGCGCCGGTCAGCACCATAGAATAATTTTAATTTTATTTTTAAAATTGTACCCACGAATTATACATTGATTTTTGGCAATGGTGGGCGTGCGTATCCCAACGCAGTAACCCGCCACTGCCGAACCCCGTATGCCAGAAATGGCAGGTAGGGGCTAAAAAAAAAAAGTTGAGCGTAGTCGGTGTTTTTTGTTTATAAAAAAAATTCAGCATGTTCGTGGACCAATCGACTCATTGTACATCCGTTCTCCAAGAAACTGCACTGTCTCTACCACCTGCTGGACACAAAACACATGGATTGTAGTCGTGGATGTTTTTAGGTTTTATTATTAATAATTGAAATAATTCTATTAATCTGATCTTATTAACGCAGTTTAATTATTTCACATCTAAGAGACACGCTATTAAAATTTACAATATTATAAAAATAATTGTGATAGGGATAATCTTGCTGAAAATCCTTAAATCTCAAAAAGGGCTATACAGCCGAATGGAATATGCGCACACTTTTCTATTTCCGTTTCTATCGACACAGAACGGATATAGCTTTTCCTTCAATGACTGTTGAGCCTTCAAGATTTGAGTGACGTTTTCGCACCTTAGAAGAAATTCGATTTCCAATTAAATTTTCGATTTCTTACGAAGAATTTTTTGATGATTGCTTATAAAAGGCTATTATCATTAAAATAAACAGATGGTTTTAAGGTCACCTGTGGTCTAGTGGTTTGCGTAACAAACTACTAAGCCCAAGATCCTGAAGGTGGCACTAGGATTTTTTAAGGAAGTAAAAAATCCTTAGTTATGCCGTCCTTCGGAAGGAACGTTAAACGGGGGTCCCGAGCCTTCACGGTGTCAGGTACTCGTTAAAAATCCCTTTCCTAATTAAACCTGGATAGGCAAAATTTAGAGCTCCCACTGTAGCATCGTCCCATTAGCCATAGCACCATAAAGTGACGTTAAATGAACAAACAACAACAACAGATGGTTTTATTTGTCAAAAGACAATTAATGGATTTCATCTAATTCTAAACATAACAAATTTGTGATTTATTTTTCAGGATTGTTTGTTGTTTTGTTTGTTTGCTTATTTATTTAAAATAATTTTTTCATTGTAATTTAGAAGTTTATTATAACAATACAACAAGTAAATGACAGGAATGATACCTAATGGCATTAATAATTACTAGTAGAGAAACTACTCAGTGAAAGTACTCAAATAACAAGTTCAACTTGAAAGGTCACGAGACCATCTTATTTTCAGACGCTTTGGAGGATTGAAAAGGTATATTTGAAACGAGTGGGAATAAAATTTGTCATGAAAAGATCGATATCGGATTCCGGCCAAATCAGCAACAAATGGGACATTGAGGTCATTATGGATTACTTTGTTCGTGACAAAGTAAGGAGCATTGAGGATCTCACGTAGGATTTTGGATTGTAGGGATTGAATATTAAAGAAATTTGATGGCTTAATGGAGCTCTAATGCTCTAGTCCTTAAGTGAAGATGGGTCTAATGATTGTCATGCATATGAGTCTTTTGTAATTAATCGGGAGCTTAGAGCGTTTGTATAGTAAATGTTGAAGTAGCCTGAAACGGCGAGCAGATTTTGTCGTTTTGCTGATTTGACACTTTATAAATTTATGGGATCTGGAACCCTCCTGGGGCTCACCCAGTCTCTATAAAGTAGGTACCCAAAATAGGGGATTTAAGACAAACAACCTCCCTATACAATATTTGTCCAAGACCGATTGTGTAGGGAGGTTATTTGTCTCTCTCTACCCCGTACTGAACAAAAAACTTTCATGGTTTGTAATGGTGCAGTTTTTTTTTTAATGTGAGCTTTTTTGCATTTAAAAATAGTTGTAAGTGAATACTCGTAAAGAAGATAGAAAAGAAACTAAAGAAATAGATTCTTATACTTTTTTCAATTGCTCCGGTCGACATTACAAGCAGTTGCGCTCCCTCGGCTCATTTCTTTTCTTTTCTCTTTTCACTTTCAGTTTTTTTTTCAATTTCTTTTTTTCGCCGACGACCTTCAGTAATGAGGGCAGAATGAACGGCTTCTCTTCTTTTACAAGAATGGTCTCACTTCGAGTTCCGTTCTTAAACATATTTTTAATCCTATCTTTACTTTCACTAGAACATCTTATGTATTATATATTATATATAAAGAATATAATAAATGGAATAGAATAGATAAATAATTTATTCTGGGACCAGATCTCTAAATAAAAACAGATCTATACATAAATAACATATATCAGGCCCAAGAGGCTCATACAGTACTTACATAAGTACTTGAAAATAAATATGAACTTAAAAGTATAATCTATAGTGAAGAAAAATTGGTAGTAAGTCATCGATTACGTCTGATCGATATGAGCTATTAATTATTAATGATTAGAGAGCATCTGTTTGGGATTGATGTAGGAAAAGCATGGGCTTGAAAGTGGATAAGGAAGAAGTATGGCGGATATCAGGTGGGAGTGGTTTCCAATACTTTTTGGTTCTGTTGTAAATAGTAAAGAGTTCGAAAGGCGAGATCTTGTTCCCTGGGATTAGATATAGGAATCGTAAGAGACTGTAGATGTATGAGGGGCGTTGTGAGTTGATGGTTTGGTATAAGAAAGAACCAAGTGAGTAGAGTCTGCGGATGGAGAGAAAGAACCTATTTAGACAGAGATTGGACACACGAGACTTCCTCGGGGCATCGAAAACAAACCGCAATAAGCACTTCATGGTGCACGTATATTAAGTATTTTGGGGAATTTTCGAGAATTTATTGCTCCCATTAACTTCCGGCGAATGAAATGATAGTTAATGGCATTGAGATCAATACAAGAAGAGAAACTACCCACAGGTAGTACTCGAATAACTGATAGTATATCACGAATCTTATTTATAGACACATAGTAGGATTATCAGGCATTGAAGAGGTTGCTAAGTTAGAACTGTTTAAGTTAGAAACTAGAGGGTCTGGGTGGAAATAAAGTTTGTCCCGAAAGGATTCATATACATAGAATACGAGCAGAATCAACAACAAAATGGGACATTAAAGCCCATTATGGGTGTCATTATTCATAACAAGGCTAGGAGCATTAAGGATCTTACGAAGAATTTTGGTATTGTAAGAATTGGATACGAACAGGAATTCGATGGCTTAGTGGAGACCCAAAGCTCTGCTCCTTAAGTCCAAATAGGTCCTTATAATAATCATTTATAAGCGTTATTTGTAAGTAATTAGGATCTTAGATCGTTTTTCTAGATTTTCTAATAAGTGCTACAGTAGCCTGAAATGGCTAGAAGTTTCATGTCTTCTCGGTCAAGTGTGAGGAGTCAAAATGTACTCGGATTAGTTCCCCAGGAGTCAATTGAAATATTATTAAAGAATACTCTTGGAGACAGGAATCGGTTTCCGAAGAAGGGTAAAAGTGGATTTGATGAGATTTATTGGAATTTCTTTTTTTCCTCCAGTTTTGACACCATTCTTAAGGTCACCATACTAGGTTGAATATAAAATTGACATTCTTAAAAAGTGATTAAAAGCCAATGTTAATGCATTGTATTTACAAATGAATGACGAAAAACTAATATATACGTGTTTTTTTTTCATGGCATGACGTTTATTTTCACATGTCAAAGTTGCCTGAAGCTGGTCATTTCTCCTGAGAAGAGGAATCGCAGAGGATGATAAAATACATATACAATTTCCTCGGTCAAAGAAAAGTGGAGGGATACATTGCCATGGTTTATTCCCGGAGATGTGGAAATAAATTGCCTGTGTGCTCTTTCCTTTGAGATAAAAACAAAATATGAAGAGGCGTTTAG